>CM044957.1:2906864-3545067 GCA_024516035.1 Bactericera cockerelli
CATACTTGGAAGGGGTCAATCATAGAAAAGTAATCTTAATATAAAAATCCATTATCACAGCCTTTTTTATTTCGTAGCCATGAAACAGCAGCTACTGTACATGTAATCTCATCCCGTAGTGTACCCCCCTCCGATGGGCGAGAAGTGACACAATACTTACCATTAAGGTGCTGCCTCAACACGAGCGCATCAGAAGGTATGCCTAACAAACAACTGTAACCAAATTTGATTTTTTTTTAAAAATGTCGGCTCGGGAGTTCGAACTCCGCGACCATCCGCATGTCAAGCGAGAGTATCTTACCACTGAGCTAATCGTGCTCTCTGTATCCATAAACAGAATTCCGAAACGGCTAGACCAAGTGACACTCAATTTGGCGCAGAGTCTCTCTTTTTGGTATTTAAATGAGTACCAAGAAAGGTTTTTGAAAATTCCATATAGGATGCCAAACACGGGCACGTGTAAAAAACTCAACGGCGACAAAGTGCCAGGTTTTAGCTATTAACTAGCGTCTTGTTCTTTGGCTTTGCCTTTTTCCAATCCTACTTGGGGTCGGTACATAATAATAATAATAATTCCGTGTGCGTGAGTTAGGTATTGATACCTAAATCACGGTGGCAAGAGGATTATATGGACGCCCAAATTCAATGTCTAGGCTCCTTTCATGTCCATTGATTCTATTTGGTTCTAAAGTCCTGACTTGAGGTAGACAAGACGGGGGTTTTACTCTCCATTCGCTGGGAATCGTACCAGCTACCCACATTAACCTCACCCAGCCTGGGTAGGGCCGGAATTGCCAGCCTCACATGTTCGGAGGGAACAGAATTTTGTGTGCGAAAAGTCTGCTCCAACCGGGAATCGAACTCAGGATCTCTGGACTACGGGCAGTAGTCACAACCGTTACGCCACGGAGGCTGGAAACATAGCAAGTAATAGTAGGAAAGGAAGGCATAACTGACCTGGGCGACTCCTATAACGTCCCCGTTGAAATCCTTGATGGGCATACACAGGAGGGTCCTGGTCTTGTAGCCTGTCCTGGCGTCTATGTCCTGGTTGAATCTCGTATCCTGCGACGGAGATACACGAAGGTTAAAGCAAAGTTAAACTATCCTGCGACGGAGATACACGAAGATTAAAGTAAAGTTAAACTATCCTGCCACGAAGATACACGAATATTAAAGCAAAGTTAAAATATCCTCTGTGAAAAATAAAAAATGCAAATTAAAATAATGCAAAATAAAATCGGGGTGGGCCGCAAAATTGTTTTAAAAATATAATTGGTCCCCAAGCTAAAAAGGTTGGGAACCGCTGCTCTATGTTATAAACCTTGTAGTAAAATACATCTATAACAAATTCTTTAAAAAAAATCCTCGATCATAATAAGTCCTGTATGGTACCCGGGACAAAGAACTCGGGACTTAACGGGCTGTTTCCCCTGTGGTAAAAGTCGACTAACCGGAACAAACCCTAGTCAGCTTAGCCAGATGACGCTGTGAAAGGGTTTCGATAGGCTTTTGCAGATAAAAAAGCCCTGCAAACAATTCAAATATAATATGTTGGCTGGGACGAGCTAGGAATAGCAGGGCAATGCTCAGAAAATACTTATTATTATTATTATTATTATATAATTCTTTATTAGATACAAAAGGACATTATGTATATATAAATAATAATTTTAACAGTGAAAAATCAAAAAAACAATATATACAATAAAAATGAAAAAGAATAGAAAATATTTGAAAACATTAATGTCCTAACTAAAGGGCGGGGTTATTGCCTATGGCAATCTCTTCCACCCAACCCTTAAATTAATTGCAAAAGAACCATACTCCATTTGAGCTATTATTTATTAACCCGGTTCGAGACCATCACACTCCCCTCGGCATAGCTTTTGCCGCTACAACAACAACGCCAGACCCTCAGGGTATCCTAAGCTCCTCCCACCATCAATACTCACCATATAACCGACCTCAGTAGCTTGATCGATAAGGCGGCGGACTTTTAACCTGGAGGTCGGTGGTTTGAAGTCCCGGATTCAGCATAGATTTGGTAAAGTGAGTTTGAGTACTTGTGATATCACAAAAGTGATTAACACAAATATGATAACTTTTTTTTTACTCACCATATAAGCGTCGGGAATATTGACGGGCTCGCCACTTTCGGCCACATAGCCCACAATACCACACCCCCAGGGTATCCTAATCTCCTCCTTCTTCTCCATCTCCTGCAGAGTGCTTCGCGAGCAGACGTCAAACAGTTTGGACACCAGACACTTGCTGTGGCAGCCTTGCGCCGAGTGGGCCTGGAAACAGGGGGGGGGGGGTCACGTTTGGTTAGGCGATCTTTGTGGAATTTAGGAGAAAAAAAAATCTTCGAAAGGAAAAAAAAATTGGTTTATTTTTTTATTTATGGAATACAGGTGAAATCTTGAGCTGTGTTTAAGGCTGTCTACAGCTACTCCATCTCGCCGGTTGTCTGCCTTGTGATGGGTGAGAAGTGACAAAATACTTCCCATTTAAGTGCTGGGTCAACCCGAGGGGGGAAGAATACATTAGTTCAGTTTCATTTGTTATACCAACCCCTCCATCGCTCACCTGGATGTGTGTGGAGGAGGTGCAGAAGGTCTCGGGGCGAGGCACGCCCACCACAAGGGACGAGGCGGCCACACTGGCGGGGGGCGGGGCGGGCGTGGGCGGGTGCGGGTGCCCGTGGGAAGCACTCAGACAGCCGACGGGCCGCGCGGGCACCACAGGAACTTTGAACGAGATCGAGGCGTGGGCGTGGGCGGGGTGCGGGGGGTGGGAGGGGCGCACCTCCCCCTGGACGAGGAACAGGGAGCCCCTGTCGGCGTTGAGCAGGGTGGACACGTTCTGCAGGATCTTGTGGCAGAGGGAGCGGACGTCCAGCTCATTGCAGATGTCCTTCACCTGGGGGGGGGGGGGGTCAATAGAATCAGATAGATAAAAATTGTTGTATTTATTTTTAAAAAATAGTTACAAGGTTGACAGATAACAAAACTAAGAAAAAGTACAAAATAAGAAGAAATTAATCTACATAATATATCAAATCTAAAATAATCTGCATAGAATCAAAAAATAATAAAAGCAGGGGCAGAGTATTACATTCTCAATACATGATATTTATAACCTTATCAAAATTCAAAACAATACCCAGGATCAATAGAATTAATTAGGTTACAGTGTTCATTGCCGGGGTTTTTACTGAAGACCCCACAACCAGGTCAGTGTGGGAACAGACAGAGGAGTACGCTTTGTAATATTGTAATTGTTGTAATGTTTTGTTGGTACAAAGATAGTAACAATTTAAATTCTTAATGTTTACAGAGACCTGATGACAGATACCTTGTTCGGAAAATAAGAATCAAACAGTTAGTAAAGATACCAAGGTAACAGCTACTGAACTGCAGCACTCTGAGACAAAAGAGAAAATGAGAGGATTTTCTCAAGTCCTAGCTCGTACACTATGAAAATCATCACAATATTTCTAGAACAAATAATACATGAATATTATGATTGGCATGAATATTATTATTATTTTACAATTTCGATCAAACTTTATTTACATTTTTTATATAGGTAGTATAGGTACAATGAAAGGGTATAATTATGTAATAGTAAACAAAGCCTGATGATAATGCCTTTGGCATGTTCATCCCTCGCGTCCTATGGGTACCTTGCGCCTATCTCACGGACACGGAATTATTATTATTATAATTCACGCTGAGACTTCACGTTTTGCCAACTCGTAACGAGAGAGAGAGCACAATTTCCTGATTCTCGGAAAAGAGACAACGCGAGGCAACGCTGGAATCTGTGAGGGATACAATTAGACCTTTCCGTCAGCTCTTTTAATTAGCTCCGGGAAATAATTAACACTCGATACTGTGTCAGCACAAACAGAATGACAATGCCGTCTTCTCACAGGACCAAACGAGAACGCAATACGCGAGATGGACGAGACGAGACGAGAGAGGGAGGGAGGGAGGGAGGGAGGGAGAGAGGGAGGGAGGGAGAGAGAGAGAGAGAGAGAGAGAGAGAGAGAGAGAGAGAGAAAGAGCGGAAAAAATTAGCGAGACATTAAAGTGAAACACAAATTACAGAGGAAACAGGAGACAAGGTCAAATACGACATTGCGAAAGGAAGAATTAAGGAGGAGAAGGAGAAGAGAAGAGAAGGAGAAGGAGAAGGAGAAGGAGAAGGAGAAGGAGAAGGAGAAGGAAGGAGAAGGAGAAGGAGAAGGAGAAGGAGAAGGAGAAGGAAGGAGAAGAGAAGGGAAAGGGGAAGGAGAAGGAGAAGGAGAGAGAAGGGAGAAGGAGAAGGAGAAGGAGGAGAAAGGAGAAGGAGAGAAGGAGGAAAGAGAAGGAGAAGGAAGGGGAGGGAAGGAGGAGAAGGAGAAGGAGAAGGAGAAGGAGAAGGAGAAGGAGAAGAGAAGGAGGAGAAGAGAGGAGAAGGAGAAGGAAGGAGGAGAAGGAAGGAGAAGGAAGAAGGAGGAGAAGGAGAAGGAGAAGGAGAAGGAGAAGGAGAAGGAAGGAGAAGGAGAAGGAAGGAGGAGAAGGAGGAAGGAAGGAAGGAGGAAGAGGAAGAAGGAGGAGAAGGAAGAAGGAAGGAGAAGGAGAAAGGAGAAGGAGAAGGAGAAGGAGAAGAAGGAGAGAAGGAGAAAGAAGGAGAAGGAGAAAGGAGAAGGAGGAGAAGGAGAGGAAGAGAAGGAAGGAAGGAGAAGGAAGGAGGAGAAGGAAGGAGGAGAAGGAGGAGAAGAGAAGGAAAGGAGAAGGAGAAGGAGAAGGAGAAGGAGAAGGAGAAGGGAGAAGGAGAAGGAGAAGGAGAAGGAGAAGGAGAAGGAGAAGGAAGGAAGGAGAAGGAAGGAGGAGGAAGGAAGGAGGAGAGAAGGAGAAGGGAGGAGAAGGAAAGGGAAGGGAGAAGGAAGAGGAGGAGAAGGAAGGAAGGAGAAGGAAGGAGGAGAAGGAGAAGGAGAAGGAGAAGGAGAAGGAGAAGGAGAAGGAGAAGGAAGAGAGAGGGAAGGGAGAAGGAAGGGAAGAAAGGAGAAGGAGAAGGAAGGAGGAGAAGGAGAAGGAAGGAGGAGAAGGAAGGAGGAGAAGGAGAAGGAGAGGAGAAGGAGAAGGAGAAGGAAGAAGGAGGAGAAGGAGAGGAGGAGAAGGAAGGAGGAAGAAGGAGGAAGGAGAAGGAAGGGAGGAGAAGGAAGGAGGAGAAGGAGAAGGAGAAGGAAGGAAGGAGAAGGAGAAGGAAGGAGGAGAAGGAAGAGAAAGGAGAAGGAGGAAGGAGAAGGAGAAGGAGAAGGAAGGAGGAGAAGGAGAAGGAGAAGGAAGGAGGAGAAGGGAGAAGGAAGGAGGAGAAGGAAGGAGGAGAAGGAGAAGGAAGGAAGGAGAAGGAGAGGAGGAGAAGGAGAAGGAGAAGGAGAAGGAGAAGGAGAAGGAGAAGGAGAAGGAGAAGGAGAAGGAGAAGGAGAAGGAAGGAAGGAGAAGGAAGGAAGGAGAGGAGAAGGAAAGGAAGGAGAAGGAGAAGGAGAAGGAGAAGGAGAAGGAGAAGGAAGGAGAAGGAGAAGGAGAAGGAGAAGGAGAAGGAGAAGGAGAAGGAAGGAAGGAGAAGGAAGGAGGAGAAGGAAGAAGGAAAGGAGAGGAGAAGGAGAAGGAGAGGAGAAGGAGAAGGAGAAGGAGAGAGGAAGAAGGAGAAGGAGAAGGAGGGAGAAGGAGAAGGAGAGAGGAGAAGGAAGGAGGAAGGAGAAGGAAGGAGGAGAAGGAGAGGAGAAGGAGAAGGAGAAGAAGGAGGAGAGGAGAAGGGAGAAAGGAGAAGGAGAAGGAGAGAAGGAAAAGGGAGAAGAGAAGGAGGAGAAGGAGAAGGAGAAGGAGAAGGAGAAGGAGAAGGAGAAGGAGAAGGAGAAGGAGAAGGAGAAGGAGAAGGAGAAGGAGAGGAAGGAAAAGGAGAAGGAGAAGAGAAGGAGGGGAAAGGAGAAGGAGAAGGAGAAGGAGAAGGAGAAGAGGAGAAGGAGAAGGAGGAAGGAGAAGGAGAAGGAGAAGGAGAAGGAGAAGGAGAAGGGAGGAAGGAGAAGGAGAAGGAGAAGGAAAAGGAGAAGGAGAAGGAGAAGGAGAAGGAAGGAGGAGAAGGAGAAGGAAGGAGGAGAGGAGAAGGAGAAGGAGAAGGAGAAGGAGAAGGAAGGAGGAGAAGGAGAAGGAGAAGGAGAAGGAGAAGGAGAAGGAGAAGGAGAAGGAGGAGGAGAAGGAGAAGGAGAAGGAAGGAGGAGAAGGAGAAGGAAGGAGGAGAAGGAGAAGGAGAAGGAGAAGGAGAAGGAGAAGGAGAAGGAGAAGGAGAAGGAGAAGGAGAAGGAGAAGGAGAAGGAAGGAGGAGAAGGAGAAGGAGAAGGAAGGAGGAGAAGTGTGGAGAACTCGTATTGCTTCAAACCTTTGCCAGCGTCAATGGCGCGTTGAATGCACCGAGATCCGGTGCATTTATTGAATGCACGGGTTCTCGTAGGATCACCGAAGTTAAGCAACGTCCAGCGAGGTGAATATTTCGTGATGCTGGTATTCCGGCCCAACCCAGGCTGGGAGAGATTAATATGGGTAGCATGTTTGTGAGTTTCCTGTGAATGGAGGGTAACACCTCCGTCGTGATATGACCATGCAGTTGAAAGCGACGTTAAACCCCAACAAATAAAAACCTGTCCCATAAAATCGGCCATCTTGGTTAGTTTTAACACAGAAGAAATCACAACAGTAACAAAAAAAAAAAATCTCCTTAATTGCTTTTCAAGGTAATAAATAACGGTAGCCATATATATTTATTTTAAATAAAATAAATCTCGTCTAACTCTTTGCCTTCAGGCAGGGCTCCCAAGATACTAGCAGCATTGCCGCACTGCGAGCACGATCCTTTGTTTCAGGCCTATGTAGCCATGTTGGATAGTTTTTATATGGGATAGATTTATTAACCACGAGATAAACTTACGTTATGCTGTCTCCCTTACATACACCTCGATGCGAGACAGGTTGTATTGGAAAGTGAAACATCATTGGGATGTAAACAGAAAGTCCATATTCTGATATTCGTGAATATGAATGTGAATACTTGAGATAAGGTGACATGGGCGTAGCCAGGGGGGGGCAGGGGGGGGCAGCTGCCCCCCCCCTAGAGAAACCTCAATAGTATGCAACATGGAAGGGGCAACTTAAATTTACCTACATATGATATTTTTTGAAAAATATTTTTCGAGAACAAAAAAAACATTGAAAAACCTTAAAATCAAAAATCAAAGGATTTTTAAAAGGGTAAAAATATCAAGTAGACCCTACAGTGAAGACATGGTATAGTTAAAATTAAGAAACTTTTGGATATAATTTAGATACGGTGGACTTTTGCTCCAAATTAATTTACAAATAAGTAAAGTGTAGGAGATGCTGAGTTGCTACGGCAACACAAGTTGTTGATCGGAAAATACTTCTTTTTCTTTTGAACCATTTTACCTTCAGTTGAATTTAGGAAACGTTTGAATTGTAACAAATATAAATTTATCTTGTTTAAGTAATAAAAGTTCTTATCATTTATTTACAAAGTACGCTGATGTTACATGGTGTCAGGAGTGGGGTGATTAATTGAGTGAATTAAAATAAATAATGGAATGTCGCGTACCAAATAAGTTCGACGGAGAGCAGGAAAATCTGAATGATCAGTGGAAGAAATTTATACAACAGTTTGAACTATTCTTAAAAGCGTCGGAGAAAGAGGCAGCTAAAGATGACGGTAAGGTAGCATTACTTTTGAACATAGGAGGAGAATCACTGCTTGATATTTACAATGCTTTGGAACTTAGTAAGAAGACAAAGTATAATGAAGTGAGAGATGCATTACAGAAATATTTTGAACCCACTAAGAATATTATTTATGAAAGGTATAAATTCTTGAGTTATCCTCCACAAAACAATGATCAAAGTATTGACCATTATGTGTTAGAGTTGAAAAAACGAGTGACCAGTTGCGAATATCATGTTGAAGAAAGAAACAATATGGTTAGAGACAAATTCGTAATGGGAGTGAAGGACATTAACTTGAGATGTAGATTCCTAGACGAAAATAAATTAACCCTAGATCAAGCAGTGGATTTAGCCAAGAAATATCACACAGTAAGATACCAATCAAATGATATGTCCAAGTTAGATATGACTAGCAAAGAAGAAAAATATGAGAAAGAAGTTGATTTTGTGAGGAAGAAAAGATTTACTAGTCAGAATGATTGTAATAAGTGCGGTAGGTTCCACAATGACAATATGATTTGCCCAGCTATAAATGGGATTTGTTATTTCTGCCAGAAAAGGGTACATTTTGCCTCAAAATGCATTTTGAAGAGTCAAAGTAATGATAACTATACTGACAGGTCAAAATTATTTTCTAAAGACTACAGAGATAATAATCGAGCGTCTTATGGAAACGGAAGGAGAGTGCAGTTACTGGAAGAAGAGAATGCTGAGTATTCAAGGAGGCAGGCTCCGAATGAAAATGTGATGGAAATGTTACAAGTAGATTCTTTGGGTAAAAATATCGAAACCGAGTGGAATGAAAGAATAAAATTAAAGAATAGATACATAGAGTGTAAATTAGATACAGGCGCACAGTGCAACGCTATTTCATTAAATTTGGTTAAATCTTTGTATTATTCCGATAATGATTATGTACTAGAGAAACTGATAAAGCCAACTAATATGAAATTAATTGCTTACAGTAATAATACAATTAAACCAATAGGTACTATTGTAATACCAAGCTTTATCAAAGGCAAATATTATCCTTTAAAATTTGTGGTGGTTGATCTAAAATCAAAACCTATCCTTGGATTAAATACCTGTTCTAAGACTGGATTAGTTAACAGACTATCAAGCAGTGATAAAAATTTTGAGTCAAAAGAAGATTTAATTTTTCATGAATCAGTATTCAAAGGGACAGGAAAGTCCCCGGAAAAGCATAAAGCAGACAGCAATATTTTCATCAATGAATTGGCTCCGGGTCCAAGTTATCCAGCACATGAGAAGAAATTGAAAATGGCGTTATATGCCACAGAGAGAGAGACGGATTTCCAGCAGGTAACAAGTAATGTACAAAATAATTCATGGCCAATGGGAGGGAAAAATTTAAATAAAGAAATCAAGCTACCTACTGAGGCCTGGGAACAGATAGGTTCTGATATCATAGAATTCAAAGGAATTAATTATTTAATTGTTTATGATTATTATTCAAAATGGATAGAAGTGGAGCGATTAAAAAATGGCGATTCTAACGAGCTAATAACTAAATTTGAGAAAATTTTCTCCTATCATGGAGCTCCAAGCACTATTATCTCTGATGATGTACCGTATTCTTGTGTTCAATTCCAAAAATTCCTAAAAGATTGGAATATAAGAAGTACAACATCAAGTCCGAGGTATTCAAAAGGAAACGGACTGTCCCAGAAAGCAATAAATATTGCAATGGAAATATTGGAGAAGGATAATGGAAATTTAAATGTGGCATTATTGCAATATCGAAGTCATCCAATAATAGGTATTGGATTTTCTCCCGCTCAAATGTTATTTGGTAGACATTTGAAAGAAAAAATAATCCAATAATTTTACTAATGTCAAGCTTGGTAAAAAATAAATAAAAAAAAATAAAAAAAAAATCGCACAACATAGTTTTTGTCTGATAGCAATGAAGAAAAGAGAGAAGAATTCACCAAGAGCTTTCCAGGAACAGGGAAAGATTCTGAGCTGAGGCTGCCTTCACATTATCAGGGGAGGATGTAGGAGATGATTCTTTCACGTTGTCAGGGGAGGATGTAGGAGATGCTGAGTTGCTACGGCAACACAAGTTGTTGATCGGAAAATACTTCTTTTTCTTTTGAACCATTTTACCTTCAGTTGAATTTAGGAAACGTTTGAATTGTAACAAATATAAATTTATCTTGTTTAAGTAATAAAAGTTCTTATCATTTATTTACAAAGTACGCTGATGTTACATAAAGGACAGTTTCAATTAAGTCTTTTAGTTATTTTTGTGTCCTGGGAGTTTAATCTCTATTAAGATTTGGTATTATTTAGCCTTTATTCAGTGGAACAATTAAGATTCAGAACTTTTTAGTGTACGATCTAACTATACCTGAAAAGTGAAAACTCAAATATTAAAGTGTCATATTATAACTTTGCATCAAATAAGTTTCAATAACATTTTTACCTGTATTCCATTCAATAAATAAAAAGCCTGTTCTAAAATATTATTGAGAGAGAAGAAAAGCTGTCTGTATTCGTTGTATGTGTAGGTACAAATTACAAATATACAGGGTGTCCCACCAAAGTTGGACACCTCAAATTACTCAGCCCCTGAAAGAGTTTTTGAAAAATAAAAATCCTAGGGTACATGTCCTAATTATGCGGTTTAAGCCATGATATTTTTTTTATACAGGGTGGTTTGCAAGTCAGAAATTGAGGTATCAACTTTCGATTTTTGAATAGATCGACCTGAATTTTATTTGATAATTTTACTTCTAAATGATTTTTGAGTACTTTTTTAAATAAAATTTTTACATACAGGGTGTTTTTTTTTTTGACCAATTTTTTTTTCTAAATCTCAAATAACTCAAGTTTGTTTAATTTTTTCGATAACAAGAATAGAGAGTGTTTGTGTAATGAATACACGTACTTTAAATTGGCATCAAAATTTTTTATACAGGGTGGTTCATAAGTGAAATAATGACTTGATTTTTTTTAAAACCGAGTTTTTTTAATTTTTATTTGGGATTAATGATTATCGCTTAATTTACACATTTTTTGTTAGTCATATCAAAAAACAAAACTAAAGTGTTGTACAGGGTGAGACATAATTTTTTTGTAACACCCTGTAAATTGGCAGTGAAAGAGACGTAAAATTAAATAGAAAAGCTAAATAAGCAAGAAAAACTTCGATTTTTAATGATATTAAAAAGTTATGGTGTTTTAACTAATATTGTCACATGGACCACCCTGTAGATATTTTCTTAAACCATCATATGGGTAGTCAAAATTGTCTAAAATTCAACGGGGAGTCCAAATATGAAAAAAAAAAAAAAAAAAAATTCAAAAAGCCATTTTCAATTTTGTGTCTACACCTACCTACTTTTTATTTCAAGTTTTAAAATCATTCAATGTGGACACCAAATTGAAAATGGCTTCAAAATTCGTGTTTTTTACTTGCTTTACCCCACGATTCGAAGTCTTCGTTGAATTTTATACAACTTCGAGTACCCACATGATAGTTTAAGTCGAAATCTAAAGGGTGATCCATGTGACAATATTAGTTAAAACACCATAACTTTTTAATATCATTAAAAATCGAAGTTTTTCTTGAACATTTAGTTTTTCTAGTTAATTTTACGTCTCTTTCATTGCCAATATACAGGGTGTTACAAAAAAAATATGTCTCACCATGTACAACATTTTAGTTTTGTTTTTCGATATGACTAACAAAAATTGTGTAAAATTAGGCAAAAATAATTAATTCCAAATAAAAAATTAAAAAAACTCGGTTTTAAAAAAAATCAAGTCATTATTTCACTTGTGAACCACTCTGTATAAAAACTTTTGATGCCAATTAAAAGTGCGTGTATTCATTACACAAACACTCTCTATTCTTGTTATCGAAAAAATTAAACGAACTTGAGTTATTTGAGATTTAGAAAAAAAATTGGTCGAAAAAAAAACCACCCTGTACGTAAAATTTTTATTTAAAAAAGTACTCAAAAATCATTTAGAAGTAAAATTATCAAATAAAATTCAGGTCGATCTATTTAAAAATCGAAAGTTGATACCTCAATTTCTGACTTTCAAACCACCCTGTATAAAAAAAATATCATGGCTTAAACCGCATAGTTAGGACATGTACCCTAGTATTTTTTATTTTTCAAAAACTTTCAGGGGCCGAGTAATTTGAGGTGTCCAACTTTGGTGGGACACCCTGTATATTCAGTTTCTTGTGGGACATTTGGATTTCAACAACAACAAAACAAATCGCTTCCACTGCCTTTTTCGGCACCCCCCCCCCCCCCCCCCCCCCCCCCCCACTTTCGACACGGATATCTTAGTTGCCCCCCCCTAGAGCGGATGCTGGCTACGCCCATGTAAGGTGACAAATTTTACCGATCAATATTCGGCGAACATTTCCATAATTAAAACAAACGATATTGACACAAGCTTCTAATCAGAACAATGATTGTTTGGTTTGTTTCTTATTTTTACTTTCCTTTTCCTATATAATACTGAAAGTATTATTATTATTAATAAGTAAATATATACAAACAGATAATTACAAATTAATATACAAAATTGGAAAAAAGTAGGAGAAAAAAATTAAGAAGAAAAAAAATGGTGAGAAAAAAAAAAAAAAAAACAACTTCAGATTTCTAAATACTTCAGATTTAAATACACAATAAAACATTTTGATTTTTTTTGAACTCCCGCAGCCAGGCAAATGTCAAAACGAGTTGCCTGGTAAACACTTTTCTGCAGAATAATATACATAGGCATTTACTATTTCAATTTAATAAATATTGGAAAATATTAAATCCCCCAATAATATCCGTACCACAGTATCAAATATTGCAAAAACATGAATTATTTGTTCCTCCGACCGAAGATGAAACTTAATCATAAATAACCTCTTTCTTCTATTCATACAAAGTATACACTTATAATATTCCGTAACCACCAGGCGAGTCAAAGAATTTTCTACCACCTAACCCTCAGAGCCTTATAATACCACATACCTAATAGGTGTGTGTGACCACCATAATAGGTCACATGCTCATCAAATGAAAGAAGAAAAATTCATGCACTCGGTGGCATTCAATTTAGGCTCGTTTAAGCTCACATAAATACGAACGTATAATAATTTCTACAACCGATATGTCACAACAATCGATATCTATCGTTTTCGATATCTATCGTCTTCAGTATCGATCGTCTTCGGTATCGATCGTTTTCGATATCTATCGTCTTCAGTATCGATCGTCTTCGGTATCGATCGTTTTCGATATCTATCGTCTTCAGTATCGATCGTCTTCGGTATCGATCGTTTTCGATATCTATCGTCTTCGACATCGATCGTTTTCGATATCTATCGTCTTCTGTATCGATCGTCTTCGATATCGACCACCGATCACTGAGCATCAAACTAGGCTACTACTAGAGGCGGCCGATCTGGCACAAGGCTACTGCCTCGCAGAGGACGGAATTTTCCATTCTGTTTTGACGACTTGACGCATCATCGGTATCGTAGCAATCTCGACTGTGCGATATCGCTTTATCAGTGACGTGTTGCCACACTCCGCCCGCATTCATTTATTGCAAACGAACAGAGGGTAAAACCCCCGTCGTGATATGACCATGCAGTTGAAAGCGACGTTAAACCCCCCGCCCCCCCCCTTCCACCCCCAAAAATATCATCGTTTCTGTTCTTGTGTTTTGAATCAGAAGATAACAGAGAACTCTCTCTCTCGTTCACACATGTGTAAAATGTCACCCCCCCCCCTCCTCCTAAATGCTATACTCAATCGAGTGCCCCCCGACCGCGCCCCAAATCCTATTGAGTGCGCAGACCCCCCCCCCCCCCAGCAGTTCGCCCATTATGTTTCGAGTGCGTTTCTTGTCGCGGGGAGTCTGTCCACGGCTGGCGACGGTTCAAGATTCGGTGCCCGTCTCTAATCGCGTCTAGATAGGAGAGGTATAATAATAATAATAATGATAATAACACTCTTTAGTGAAAGGTAACCACCACCAGGCGAGGTTAATGCTCAAAGCATTTTCTACCACCTAACCCTAAGAGTCTTATTATTATGTGGTCACAAACTTAAGGTAAGGTGGTAGAAAATGCTTTGAGCATTAACCTCGCCTGGTGGTTACCTTCCACTAGAGAGTGTTGTTATTATTTATATTATTACTAAAAAAAAGTTTATTAAAATAAAATTACTATACTGGTGTATGGATGAGTGAGAAATCTGACGTAAACTATGCTGAGATGGAATAATTCATTCATGCGTGAGCACTCGGTGAGTGAATGATCATCTCATGTTCATTCATTCATCCAAACTGATCACTGCGGAGCTATTCCAGGATTCCATTCATTAAAGTGAAGACAAAAGCTTACATTGTAGCAGGCGTTAACCTGTATCCACCCACATGCGTGGACACCAAGACAGGCCACCGGTGGCGGTGTCAGCAGATTGGAAATAAAGTAATAATAATATCGCCTTGTTGATGCTGCCCGATTAGGACTATTAAGTCCCATTATTCCAGCAGTAAGCCCAGGACATATTATTATGTGGTAAAACTTCCAAATGGGAGGATAAGTTGTCATGTCCCGGCTGGGTTTCGAACCCGCGACCTCTGGAATCTCTGGATTCACAGAGTGCCGCCTTTACCACTGAGCTACCGGGACAGACTGTCCGGGTAAAACTGTCTCGCCAGAGGACAGACTAGACGACCCTAACAAGCCAGGCTAGCTTGCAGTTTTCTAAGGATTTAATGGCTTACAATAATTTCCTAAGACTCTGAGGGTTAGGTGGTAGAAAGTTAATTTTTCCAAGGATTGATTGTAGTAAAATGTTCGATTCCAAAAAAGGTAGGGGTTATTTCTTTATTCATTATGTTTTTATTATCTGACCTGGTTGCAGGGTTTTCAGTGAAACCCTTACAATTAACACTGAGACCTAATTAGATCTATTGTGACCAGTTGATTCTGTTCGATTTTAACGTCCTGATTTGAGATAGTCAGGACGGGGGTTTTACCCTCCATTCGCTGGGAATCGTACCAGCTACCCACATTAACCTCACACAGCCTGGGTAGGGCCGGAAATGGCAGCCTCACGTGTTTGGAAGGGACAGAATTTTCTTCGAAAAGTCTGCACCAACCGGGAGTCGAACTCGAGACGAATTCATTATGTTACTCGCAGGAAACTCACAAACCTGCTACCCACATTAACCTCATGCAGCCTGGGTTGGGCCGGAATGCTAGCATTACGAAGTCTTTACCTTACTGGACGTTCAACCACCTGCATTCAACGCGCCATCGACGCTAGCTAAGGTAGGGGTTATTATTATTATTTTAATTTGGGTTTAACGTCGCTTTCAACTGCATGGTCATATCACGACGTGGGTGTTACCCTCCATACTTACATCAAACTTACCCAGCCTGGGTTGGGATAGAATGCCAGCATCACGTAGTGTTCACTTGGCTGGACGTTGCTTAACTTCGACGCCGGCTGAGGTAGGGGTTAAGTGAGAAATTCTTGACTCATTCAATTAAGACGTGAATCAATGTATGCCTACACGGAATTGGTGCTGTCTGAATAAGCAAGAGTCTCGCAAGTAGGTATTTATTGATTGGTGATGAAATTTTATTACTGAGATGCCATTAAGAATTCGAACGCGAAAGTGATGTCATGTAAGGGACATGACAATATTATCATTATATAAATGTTTATTAGGAGGACAAACTAATGTACGATATTATTACAGTATAAAATTGAGAGAAAATAAATAAATACTAAAATAGATTGAAAAACATAAAGAACCAAGAAGAAACTAGTTGGGTAGGTATACATTTATTTTATAGAAATTTTTTACAATGTAGCGGTCAAAATAATAAAATAAAACTAATGTGATCACTAAAGGGCGAGGTTCTTGCCTGCAGCAATCTCTTCCACCCAACCCTACAGGAATCTCAATTTGAATAATTAAATAATAAACTTCTTCTTCCACTTTGCCTTCTCCTAAACCTACTAGCGATTGGCATTGTTCAATCTCATGGTTGATGTTGGCTGGTTGTGGCACATTTTTACAGCTAAATGCCTTCCTATAAGAACAACGATTCTATTTGATTCAACGTCCGGATTAGGACGGGTCCTCCATTGGCTGGGTTTGTTAGAAAATTCTGTCCAAACCGGGAATCGAACTCAGAATCTCTGGACTACGGGCAGTAATCATTACCCTTACGCCAAGGAGGCTGGCATGATAATTAGGATTCTAAAGATGGCAATCATCATAATAAAATTTATGGAATCCTCGAGAACAATAAATTACTCTTTCATCGAAGGATATCACCAGGCGAGGTTAATGCTCAAAGCATTTTCTACCACCTAACCCTGAGAGTCTTATTTTTATGTGGCCACAAACTTAAATTAATGAGGAAAAATTCATGCACTGGCTGGGATTCGAACCAACGGATCCCTACGCTACTTGCATTACCAGACTAGCGCTTCAACCACTTGAATACCAATACACGACCACAAACTCAATTAAACGAGGAAAATTTCATACATTGGGTGGGAATCGAACCAACGGATCCCTACACTACCCTGATTACCAGACTGCGCCTTAACCACTTGACTACCAGTCCTAGACAAGAAGAGAGGGAGTGGGGGGATTGACCAGTTTCGCCGCGCCAAGGACCATTGACTTTTCATTATCTAATTTGAATATTTGCTCCAACATATTTCGATGACATGAAAAGGCTTTTAACTCGTGACGAGTACGTCAGACACCCCCGCTAATTGATGGAGGCGTTCAAATTAGCTGTCAAAATTCGGCATTGAAAGATTTTTTTTTTTTTGACAAGCGAAGAAAGTTTTTCACTTTCCTTATCCGATAAAAAGGAAAGTATTGTATTCGGAAGACTTCTGGCATTCCGGCATAACCCAGGCTGGATGAGTTTAATGTGCGTAGCAGGTTTGTGAGTTTCTTCCGTCGTGATATGACCATGCATTTGAAAGCGACGTTAAACCACCCAAACATTAGAAAAAAAAAAAACAGAAAGACACAAAACCAAAGTTGCTCAGCAGGTTACGAAATGTCGAGAAAGATGACGAAAATTGAAATCAGAGCAAAAAAATATACATGTTTTTTTTTTTACAAAAACAAACACAATACTTCCGATTTCTAACGTAATTTTTTTCGGAAGTAATAAATATTGAAACATCAAAAAATTAGAGCTGTTTGATGCTAAATATAATAAATTAGTCCAAATGGCATCCGACTGAAAGTTTCCGGAACGACATTTTTCAAATTTTAGAAGAAAATTTGTAGCGAACTAATTAGGAGAAAAAAAATTCAACCATTATGAACTTTGGAAATTAATTAGAAGCTTTTTCTTGTCATTTGAGAGTGCTTACTGATGTCTATAATAAGATGTACAAAATACAGGGTGAATCACAATTGGATCGGAAAAATTAAACCAGAGAAGATAGGAGATACCAGCTTTGCCAGGCCAAACACAAAACATTGGCGCCTTAATAGAGTTGGCGTTAGGAAGAGCATGCGACAGTTAAATGTGGAAGTAGGAGAGCCAGAACCAATCAACCTCAATCATGAGGAAGAGGTTGAACAATGCCGACCCCAATAGTTTTGGGAAAAGGCAAAGTGAAAGACGAAGAAGAAGACAAAAAAGAAAAGGAAGATTGGGATGGGTTGTCTTAATCCTACAGTCTAAATAATTCAGACAGCTAAATAACTCGTAACTGTATCTTGATCTTATATAGCGGACTTTAATCTGAAGTTCAAGCAGAAAACAAGGCCTATGACGTTCTCTTCAACAGTCTGAGCCGCCACTATAGCCTGTCAGAGCCACCACTACAGCCTGTCAGAGCCACCACTACAGCCTGTCACAGCCACCACTACAGCCTGTCACAGCCACCACTACAGCCTGTCACAGCCACCACTACAGCCTGTCACAACCATCACTACAGCCTGTCACAGCCACCACTACAGCCTGTCACAACCACCACTACAGCCTGTCACAGCCACCACTACAGCCTGTCACAGCCACCACTACAGCCTGTCACAAGAATCACTACAGCCTGTCACAGCCACCACTACAGCCTGTCACAACCACCACTACAGCCTGTCACAGCCACCACTACAGCCTGTCACAGCCACCACTACAGCCTGTCACAGCCACCACTACAGCCTGTCACAGCCACCACTACAGCCTGTCACAGCCACCACTACAGCCTGTCACAGCCACCACTACAGCCTGTCACAACCATGACTACAGCCTGTCACAACCATGACTACAGCCTGTCACAGCCATCACTACAGCCTGTCACAGCCACCACTACAGCCTGTCACAACCACCACTACAGCCTGTCACAGCCACCACTACAGCCTGTCACAGCCACCACTACAGCCTGTCACAGCCACCACTACAGCCTGTCACAGCCACCACTACAGCCTGTCACAACCATCACTACAGCCTGTCACAGCCATCACTACCCATCCCATGGTATGTCTTACAGCCTGTGGAAGCCGCCACTACATCCCGTCTTATCTCTCTTCCTATGCTTGGTTTTCCATTCATCATTCAGTTACTATGTCTGTACTATTAGTGCTAGGCACGGCAGAATACATACCTCTAGCATTGTATAGGAGGCCGCACCAAACTGTACTTTGTGATGCAGGTCGCCCTCTATGTACTACCATGTATGCACGCCTATGTACCCATGTATACATTATATTATGCTGAATACCATAGCTCAGATCTATGCCTGGAACGCAGTAGTATTTATGTACGCGACGCTAGGCTAGCACGGTGGCATATACAGGGTCGTCTATATATAGTTTACATTTACAGGAAAATAAGTATATTTCACTGCTTTGCTCGGGTGTCTAGCTCATCTTAACCTTAATCTTTTTGATGATTCGTCTTTTATTAACGGGGGAAAAAAGATGAGAACGAATAACAAAATAAACTTGTAAAGATTTTCTGTCTCTCTGGCCGGCTATCATCAGAAGAACAAGATGAACCAGGTTACCAGGCCCTCGTTTCAGAAACCACTCTCATAATCCCCAAACTTCCCTTTCAACCGTCACACAACACTGATGATAGGTTATTTCGTTCAAATTATCCAGAGTCCGTTGTGTGATGATCTGATGATTCAAAGGGAGATTTGGGATTATGAGAGTGCTTCCTGAAACGAGGATCAGTCCAGATAATGACCATGGAAAAAAAAGGTGCGTTCACACGAATCAGAGGAACAAAATTAACCATATAATATAATGGCCACAAGAGCCGAATACACACGAATCAGAAGAACAAGACAATGATGATGGCAAAAAAAAAGCCCCGTTCACACTCACCAGCTCGAAGATCAGCTCCTTCTCGTCCAGATGCTTCAGCTCGTAGCGGCTGCGGCGCGAGCTGTTGTTCACCGTCTGCGCATGCGTGTTGTGATGAGAGCTCTGCGCATGAGCGGCCTCTACTGCGTCGCTGCACTGGCTCACCGGGGAGAGGAAGGTGGGCGTGCCGTCAATTGTGTTGACGATGGGCTTGAGGAGGCCGCCGCGCTCGAATTCGTGCGCAGAAATCTTGCGCACTGGAGTTGTGGCGCCTGGTGAGAAAATATGGTGTTAATAAATTAATAAAATATGGAATAACCAACATCGCTAGCTTGATCGATAAGGCAACGGACTAGTAATCTGGAGTTCGAGGGTTCAAGTAATTTGGATATCACTAAAGTGATTAACACAAATATGATAACTTAATTTTTTTTATGGATATGTTATTTTTGATATTAATAGGGTACACTGGTTCATATACCAACTATACGACATATAATAAAAGCGACCATAACTGTATACACAATTTTACAATCCATTCGCTGGGAATCGTACCGGCTACCCACATTAACCTCACCCAGCCTGAGCAGGGCCGGAAATGCCAGTCTCCCATTTTTGAAGGAAACAGAATTTTCTTCAAAAAGTCTGCCCCAATGGGGAATCGAACTCGGGATCTCTGGACTACGGGCAATAGTCAGAACCGTTACGCCACAGAGGCTGGCAACAAAACCCGGCAAACGTTCCTTTCCTATACATCAGATCAACAAAGTCTTTTCTTGTGGTGTGGCGGCTCTGGCTGGAAGTTTGGCCTGCTCTGTGGAGGGCGGAGGAGGAGGAGGACACTCACCTGAGGGGGTGCGGGAGGTGGGGCAGGGGGGGCATTGCACGAGGGTGGGGGAGGGAAGGCCGTGTTCACACGAGGAGCTGCCCGTGGCGTGACTCACCAACCAGGCGTCCACCACGCTCCGCGTAGCTTTCCTGAAACACACGATGCACGGATGTTATCATAAATATGTCTGTCTGTCTGTCTGTCTGTTTTTTTTTTTTTTCTAAGCCAAAGATTTTTCGAGATTTGTGGCAAATCTTCCAAGGTCCGTCCAAGTGTCGAGATAAAGCACATTGGCACAGGCTACAGGTCTGACCATTGAATTCAATACTGGAGGAGCTCATACTAAGAGCACGCTCCGCTCTATGCTTGCGAATTTGCCGGGCCCGATGCAGACACACACACAGTTGCAAATTTTTCGCAAATATGAATCTGCACTAAACAAAACACACAGAAACTGCGTCGAGATTTAGTCATGCAAAAATAATGAGCCGTCAGTGGCGTGGACGAGAAATACGCGGGGGAGGGATGACATTATTGGGCTCGAAATAGGTGTCCAGGGACGTTCTGATATTTAAGTAAAATTGAACATCTAGTCACAAAAGTTAATTTTTTTTATCTTATTTGTGTTAATCTCTTTCGTGACTTGACCACTACTCAAACTAGCTTTACAAAATCTACGCTGAAACCGGAACTTGAACCACCGACCTCCAGGTTACAAGTCCGCCGTCTTATCGATCAAGCTACTCAGGTCCGGTAGGGGAAGGTTTGCTAAAACCGGGTAGTCTGCTAATACCGGGTACCACTGTTTCCGACGATACTGCTAATGCCATGTATGAACTCATTACAAAAACTAAAATTTCTTCCTAGCAGAGCGTAACTTTTGTAAAAAAACCAATTTCATTTCGAGTCATTTCGCTCTGATTTGAGGTTCTCGTTTTGCTCGTGTTATTTCCTTATTTTCGAGCCCACAGTTATCGAGTGACTTTTAACGGCTATTTGTGCTGAAAATTCATGGTAAGTCTGTAAAGCTGTTACTTAAAAAGTGTTATTTCATATCATAATTAACCCAGATAACGCGGTGAATTTTTTTGTTTATTTTTTTGGAGTGATATAAATTGAGTCCTGAATCAAAATAAGTGCTGTCAACTTATCACTCGGACTCAAAACAAAGAGCTTAAGGTGTCGCCAACTAACCTCAACAAGCTGAATTAATTAGAAAAATCCACAACGTAGTACCTTTCACCAGATGGGGCTGACGTCCTTCTGGAAGGACGTCAGCCCCATCTGGGTTAAATCTTTTTAATATCGTTTTGCATGTCTTGGTTATTCAATATTTTTTACAGAAAGTCATGAGTCTGTTCATACCGGGTACTTTGGGGTTGATAAAACCGGGTACAGATTTTCAGGTACCCGATTTGAGCAGCCTATTTTTTCCTTATAGTGTTGTGTGTATTTTTATGTGCTTACATTTTTTCAAGTTGTCTTTGATATGTCTCTGGATATTTTTTCGGGGAAGGTATTGAAGGTAAGTAGGTAAGCAAGTAGGGACCTGCTACATATTATTTTTTAATGACATTCAATTATTTTTCTCATTTTTTATATATTTTTAGGTGTCACAATGTCAAACCCTCCAAGGTATGCTTTTTATTACCCATCTATTGTTTTTTTTAAAGCAATTTTCCTAATATTTTGGTACAATTCCTATTCTAGTTATTTTTTACAATGTCAAGAAAGATAGTTGTAAGTTTTACCTTTATGAATACCTACAAGTGTGTTTCCTATTTTATAATTTGTTCCTTCTTGTTGTTTGCCATTCGAAAAATAATTATTTTTTACTTTGAAATTCCTTATGCTCATAAATAAAAATAAAAAAATGTTAAAGTTCATTACAATAAACATCATTGAACTTTTTATCAATGTCTTCCATAGGAAATATAGGGGTACCCGGTTCTGTCATACCCAGTACCCGGTTCTGAAAGACCGGGTTGACAGAACCGGGTACTTTGACTTTTTTTGAAAAAAATTAATTTAACAAAAAATGGCAATACATAGTGACGTATCGTTTTCAAATTTAGATAGCCAACAAAGTTGTGAATGTTTTTCAGTTTAATTTGCTGAGATGATGATAATGGCTTTTCCGCTAGATGGCCTAGACAACTAAGTACCCGGTTTTGGGAGACCTTCCCCTACTTCTCATTTTTTGTGTTTTCACTCATTATTCTAGACATATCTCGTGAGGAAAAATGAGTAATAGCGACTAGTGGCAGCATTACGAGGAGGAATGTGGATTTGTGAAAATGATGAATTTAGCGTTAAAATGTACATGGAAATCGTTCTTTTATAAATAGGTTTCCCTTATATCCAAGTTGAGTTTCTGTTATATCCAAGTTTCTCTTATATCAAAGTTTCTCTTATAACCAGGTTTCTCTTATATCCTGGTTTCTCCTATATCCTGCAAGTTCGGCTGTATATCCCTTCAAACTTACACCACTGGCATTGACAGATGCGTCTAATGCAGATATTTTAACGACTGTCACTATTAGGAACAGGATTTGTGAAGCATGAATTAAGAGTGGCAGACGGAATAGGCTAATAGGCTCATGAATAACATCACAGGTTTTTAATATAATAGCAATCATTACCAATGTATGTTAATACTAGGCGCGGCCGGTAGGAAAAATTTTGGGGGTGCTACCACATCATAAACCAGACTAAAATGGCATTTAAAGAGTCGCTCTTTCAGAATCTAAAGACTTAAGAGTTTCTTCACCATGCCAATTATAGATAATAATGCATCAATTATTCCAGAAATGTGCGATAGTTTAAAATGTGGGTTTGAGAAAATCCTCTCTTTTTCGTCTGGGGGTGCTGTAGTTCTACATTTCCTTAGCACCGGCCGCGGCTGGTTATATAATTGTACTAGCTACCTATTTATAAATTATTATAATATATGTAGATTGTAGATATTGCAGATAGTATGTGTTTGTAGATAATTATGTAAATAATTTATCTATGGTGTAGCACAATACCGTGTATTGGTAGTGAAGCGGTTAAGGTCCTTGTCTGGTGATGCAGGTAACGTAGGGATCCGTTGGTTCGAATCCCACCCAATGCATGAATTTTTCACCACTTCTTTGAGTTAGTGACCAGTAAGAATAAGATTCTGAGGGTTAGGTGATAGAAAATGCTTTGAAGTACTACATGCACATTAGAATGAGAAGAACACACAGGACTATAATAATAACACTTGGTGGAAGGTCACCACCAGGCGAGGATAATGCTCAAAACATTTTCTACCACCGAACCCTCAGAGTTTTATTATTATGTGGTTACAATACCAGACAATGCTTCCTACAACATAACCCACAGAGTCTTATTATTATGTGGTCAAAAACTCAATTTAATAAGTAAAAATTCATGCACTGGGTGTGATTCGAACCAACGGATCCCTACGCTACCTGGATTACCAGACTAGCGCGTTAACCACTTGATTACCAGTGCACACTATCCCATGTCACTATTATAGCATTCATTCGTCGGGAATCAGAGGATACAAACATAAATGAGAAGGGCGGGAACAGCAGACAGATAACAAATGTATGCAGCAGCCTCAGCAAAAGATACATCAGTATGTCAGTGGCAGGAACGCGGGGCATATAATTATGTACATACATCAGGAATATCAGGATAGATAACAAATGTACAATACCGTGTGCGCTGGGGGACGTTAAACACATACGGCCCCAGCTTTGTCGGGGAAAGTATCCCTTACACATAATTGTAACCAAATTTGAAACAGGGGCAAAGACTTCGATTGATATAGACCTCTCTTTAAATAAATATTCATTAAAAAAAAAAAAAAAAAAAAAAAAAAAAAAAAAAAAAACAAACAAACAAGTGTAACCAAATTTAGAACACAATAATTTTTCTGTCGGCTCTTGGGTTTGAACCCGGGACTTTCTGTAGTCCGACCGAATATCTTACCACTGTATTGTAATACGGGCGCTATCGATCTGAATAATGTAAGGATACCTAATAGAAAACGATCAGTTGCATAACGTGGATATATTAGGGTCATTTTCATTTATCTTGGGCAATTCGATTTTTTCAAGTCATGAACGTTACCTTTTTCCTAAACAATTTTTAGGCTCAGAAGACTAAGACAAATACCTTTGAGCAAAAGCTTTCATTTAGAATATTTCTAGCAGCTACCTCTTCACACAAAATTACAAAAACTTAACGTACCAGGTAACGTTCATGACCACGGGTAACGTTCATGACGGTAACGTTCATGAGTAACACGCCACTAAAACAATCTTTTCTCAATAAAAGAATATTCACTTTACAAAAAAAAATATTTGATTGGAAAGAGGACATGCAGAAGAATTAAAGAAATACATTATATATTAAAGAATCATTACAATTTATTTAAAAAACCGCGTAACGTTCTTGTCAAAAAAAATTAGACCCACCATTGTCCCTCACTGTACTGCATCCAACATCCAACTGACAGGAAATTTCAAAACAAAAACAATGTCATCTGTAAGAAGCAAAATGGCGGCAGCTGCTAGCTTCTCATTCTAAGGGTTTTTCAAAATGGTTTACATTTTTTTGGGGGTAACATTCATGACGGAGATTTTTTTTTTCTTCGTAGGGACACAACTTTACACGTCTGTAGAATGAGGTGAACATTATTATTTTTATGAAAACTAATGGTCACATCCTAAATAAACTGTATTTTTCTCATTTATATTGGATTTTGGTGAAAATAATGGGGAGAAATACATTTTTTTCTATCAGACACAGTAAAATCTTAGACTAAGGGACACCTAAAATATCATGAACGTTACTTACATAACTGGCAATTTTGAGTCTCCACATTAGTTTAAAAGACAATTTATTATTGTAACTTATAAAAAAAATTGTTTCCTATGTGATCAAATAGATTTTAATCATATATCCCTATTATTGTCACATTTATTAAAGGAGAAAGGTTGCGGACTTGATATGCCCAAGATAAATGAAAATGACCCATTAATTAATTTATTTTTCTTCATTTTTTCTCGTTTTACTTCTCTCATGTTGTATATTAATTTGTAATTATCTGTGTTGTATTGTATATGTCCTATTAATAAAGTGTTAAATAATAATAATAATAACGTGTTACCAGGACACATCAGTCATGTGACGGGACCATGATCAGGTCACGAGATGGTACACGCGAGGCACAAGTGGCACTCGAAATCCCGTGACAGTTCAATCGGGGATTACGATCAAGAGGACCTGGGTTCAACGCCCGCGGGAACTGATAATAAGTGATAGGTACACTGATAATATATTCATGTCGTATGACAATAGTATGAGAAATGTGATAACTTTGATCAATTTTCGACAACTTTGAAATTTACTCACAATTTTGGCTGAAAAGAAGGGAAAAATGAACTTTTCGAATAAACACCTCATAAGTTTCGATTGAATAGCTCTTTGGTTTTTAACGCTTTTTGAATGCAACGAAAATTAATGGTCACAGACATCAACAGACGGAGGACGGTCTCGATCTATTGGAAAAACAGGGATTTGACCATAGTGAAATGTTCCTCTTTAAGTTGGGCTTATACGAGCATGAAAATTCATCATAGGTAAATTAAATAGAAGGCTATGGCTCGATTTTATAGTACCAGAGTTAGGAAAAATACATCTAGGGCCATGCCTCAGGTGTGAATTATAATTTACACTATTCACTACAGAAAATATATTTCTGTTTCTGTATTTGATGTAACTGTTTACGTAATACATGAAAAAATAACCCGCTACCCAAGTCGGATATCTTGGGTATTTAGCACCCAAGTAGAAAGATAAAATGAGGTTTGTGCTGAAGTAGTATACAGTCGTCTATATCCACAAAGGTACCGGAGACATGGGCATATAATTCTGTAATAGAAACTGAGCGTACCAGGAAATCCGGACGCATTTAGAACTGTCAACAAGTGTGCTGCCTGTGTCTGAACATTCCCCCGGCCCTCCCCCAGCCTGAATGGGAAACCCGCTCTGTCCGTCGGACTGTGTGTGGAGTCATTGATAACAATAGGATAGATAAATAACATCTGACTGGGACCATAGGGTGAGAACTCAACAGAGAAGTCATGTTGGAAATTACCTTGAACATAGAAAAAAAAATTCCCCTAACTATTAAAAACAATCTAAACGGGGGTGATTATTACTATTATTCAACACTTAATTAGATATAAATGGACATATGTAAAATACAAATAATTATTTTAACAATGAAAAAAAAAAAAAAAAAAATGGATTTGGTGATTTGCATAAAAAGGGGGTGATTTGCATACAAGATATTCACCGGAGGAAATAATATCGTAAAAAATATATTTCGCATTGTAGGTATAAGGCTTGAATTTTTGGCAATATGAATCACATATTTTCAACACAGAGTATAGTTGCGGCTTTTGCTTTAGCAGAGAATAGTGTCGGCTTTTAGCAGAGGTGATGACAAACCCATACATGGTTTTTACTCTTGTCTATTGCTATTGGCCCATACCGTAACAGCTTTGTCAGGTCAAAAGACAATAACAACCAATACCACAACCAATAAGCAATACATACCTAATTAATATCTTTATGAATCCGATATTTATGGACTTTTTTCTTTCAAAAGTACAGAATGAAAATTTATACAAGCGGCTGCACCCGAATTACGGACTAGGCATGGCCCTATATTTATCTTTCCTAACCCTGCTCTACACAATGAGGCATTGGCGTACATCGTTTTCGGGTCTGAATTCGGCGCATCCGATTCTGGATACTTTAATACGCCACCGTAATCGCACCCCCTGAAAATCTCACACTGCCCCCAGGTTGGGAAACTCTGTAAGGCACTCGTGCATGCATCAGGAGAAGGGTTAGAAGGGAGGGGGCACTCCAAATTCAAAACGTAAATACTACTGAATTAGCCCCCCCCCCTTTCCTCCCCCTACCAATCCGACCCCATATTCAGCAAAATCTATTTTTAATCTGACAATATTTACAGCGCTGCTTTCTCGCGAATTTCTTCCACGAAAATAACAACATTAACAATGCAATGGAGAGCGTTGATCATGTGCCCCGCAAATTTGTACAATTTCGTTGCCTCCATATATAAAATCAAAGGTATATCTGTACAAATTCGTTGCCTCCATAAAGAATCTCAAAGGTATATCTGTACAAATTCGTTGCCTCCATATAGAATCTCAAAGGTATATCTGTACAAATTTGTTGCCTCCATATATAATCTCAAAGGTATATCTGTACAAATTCGTTGCCTCCATATAGAATCTCAAAAGTATATCTGTACAAATTTGTTGCCTCCATATAGAACCTCAAAGGTATATCTGTACAAATTCGTTGCCTCCATATAGAATAGTATAGTTTTCGGTTCGTTTTTTTTCGAAATTGAGCTGAAAATATTTCTAGAGGAATTAGAATTTCCTGATCTCAGAGAAGCATTTTTTTTTAAAAAAGGTCACATACAAAGTTCGGACTGGCGATCTCACAAACGGAAGCATAGGTCACAGACAAAGTCCGGACCGGCGCCGGCAGTCTCACAAGGGTAAGCATAGGTCACAGACAAAGTCCGGACTAGGGGTCTCACAAGAGTAAGCATAGGTCACAGACAAAGTCCGGACTAGGGGTCTCACAACAGTAAGCATAGGTCACAGACAAAGTCCGGACAGGAGGTCTCACAAGAGTAAGCATAGATCACAGACAAAGTCCGGACAGGAGGTCTCACAAAAGTAAGCATAGGTCACAGACAAAGCCCGGACTAGGGAGTCTCACCTGAGGAAGTAGTCGTAGACAAAGTCCGGACAGGAGGTCTCACAAAAGTAAGCATAGGTCACAGACAAAGCCCGGACTAGGGAGTCTCACCTGAGGAAGTAGTCGTAGACAAAGTCCGGACTAGGGAGTCTCACCTGAGGAAGTAGTCGTAGACAAAGCCCGGACTAGGGAATCTCACCTGAGGAAGTAGTCGTAGACAAAGCCCGGACTAGGGAATCTCACCTGAGAAGTAGTCGTAGACAAAGCCCGGACCAGGGAGTCTCACCTGAGGAAGTAGTCGTAGACAAAGCCCGGACAGGGAGTCTCACCTGAGGAAGTAGTCGTAGACAAAGTCCGGACTAGGGAGTCTCACCTGAGGAAGTAGTCGTAGACAAAGCCGGACCAGGGAGTCTCACCTGAGGAAGTAGTCGTAGACAAAGTCCGGACCAGGGAATCTCACCTGAGGAAGTAGTCGTAGACAAAGCCCGGACAGGGATCTCACCTGAGGAAGTAGTCGTAGACAAAGCCCGGACCAGGGATCTCACCTGAGGAAGTAGTCGTAGACAAAGCCCGGACCAGGGAGTCTCACCTGAGGAAGTAGTCGTAGACAAAGTCCGGACTAGGGAGTCTCACCTGAGGAAGTAGTCGTAGACAAAGTCCGGACTAGGGAGTCTCACCTGAGGAAGTAGTCGTAGACAAAGTCCGGACTAGGGAATCTCACCTGAGGAAGTAGTCGTAGACAAAGTCCGGATGCTCGTCCAGCCAGGCCTCGTGCCGCGCGTACTCCGGGTCGTAGCCGGACTGGTGCTGCAGCTTGCGGCAGGTCCGGTGAGTGACGTCACCGCTAGGGGCGCTACGGGCATGCTCTCTGCCGTCATCTTGTCCTCACTGCATCCGCCGCTGCGCGAGTGAAGACC
Organism: Bactericera cockerelli; assembly: GCA_024516035.1. NCBI lineage: Eukaryota > Metazoa > Arthropoda > Insecta > Hemiptera > Triozidae > Bactericera > Bactericera cockerelli. Next base: position 2,935,556 of record CM044957.1, read on the forward strand.
TGAGGACAGATGAGGGAGATGGGAAGGTCAATAGACCGAGGTGGGAAGGTCAATAGACCGAGGTGGGAAGTCAATAAACCTAGTTGGGAAGGTAAAAACAAAAATATTTGGACTTTTTATTATATTTTTACACTCATACGGTCATACCTCGGACGTGGTAGAGGTTTGTGAATCGAAATCCGACTGGCATTATAACCAACCAGGTACGGCCGCCGGCCGGTTGAAAATGTTGGGGACATAAACAGGAGTAGACCAGCAGTCTAGCTGGGGGACTATACACAGGGAGTAGACCAGCAGTCTGGCTGGGGGACTATAAACAGGGAGTAGACCAGCAGTCTGGCTGGGGGACTATAAACAGGGAGTAGACCAGCATCTGGCTGGGGGACCATAAACAGGGAGTAGACCAGCAGTCTAGCTGGGGGACCATAAACAGGAGTAGACCAGCATTGGCTTGGTTCTGGGGGCCCTTGTCAATTATTAGCCTCCTTGTAGACACAGTGGTAGAAGTGCTGAGTCATTCCTCCACTGTCTGGCTACCATCGTTCACGATGACGCCACCCTATGATGTTGAAAATAATAAAATAAAAACAAAATTCACATGTATAATAAATTCTTTTTTTTTACAAAAAAATACATCCACTTTGTTCCCTAATTAATTTTATATTTGAATTTTATAGTCAACAAGTGCAGCGTTCAAGTGAATAATTCCAACACTTCTAAACTGAATGAGTGAGTGAGTGAGGGTGACTCACTAGGGCATTCCATTCATTTAGTAAGCTGCATTTTTTATGAACCCAATTAAACTGACGTTCGTACAGCGCAGAGAATTATTAAATATTAAACGTCATGATGATGACTGAAAATACAGCTGCATTATTTAAACTGGCCCGCCTTGCAGTGACTTCTGTTGTGTCGAGAATCTTAATATATAAATGTCAAAGACACTCACTGACCACTGACCACTGACTGATCATCGCTCTACAGCCCAAACCGTAAGTCCTAGGAAGCTGAAATTTGGTAGGTAGCTTTGTCTTATAGTCTAGATGTGCAATTTTTCGAAACTCCCACTAAACACCTGCCATTGGCGAAAAAGATTTTTTGCTTTCACGCATGCCTCGGGCCCGCAAGGCGGGCGACAGCCCGCTAGTGATTTATAAACAATCCAGATTCATTTACCCTTTTTATAATTATTAATTACTAGCTAAATCCCGCACTTTGTCACCGTTGAGGTTATTGCCCGTGGCTGGCGTCCTATTTGAATCATTATTGGACCAGAAAATCCCGATATCTTGAAAATGGTAATAGATATTTTAATTTTGATAATTTTCTAGGTAGTTTATGTGTTTAATGGTGGTTTAGGAGGGGTCAACTCTCATGAAAATTTCAAGACAACCTAACAGTACATAGTCAGCCAGACACGCATAGTTTGATTTTTATATATTATATAGAGATTATTAAAAAAACATATTTTATAACCAAAAAGTATAAATAAAAAAGGACAAGTTATAATATACTTCTGACTAACCTATACCTACATAAAATAAATAAACTTGTACATAAATAACTTTTTACAGTTATGCCTCTATATCGTGATGGAAGAGGTTTTCCCCAACTTCTCAGTACATAATAATCGCGATTTTCCCACTATACAGGGTGTCTGAAATTTTCTAAAAAAAACGTTTTTTTAGAAAATTTCAGAATCAATTCTAGGAGACACGCAAAGACTAAAATAATCTCAGATAATTTTTCCGAAAAATGTCGTCGAACGGAGATATGAACAAAATAATAACTCAGTTTAGAATGTAAATAGGTACAAAATGTTAGGTATTAAGTATTTCCTTGAGAAATTTACTCAATAATCATAATGCATAAAGACATGAGAACCATTTTCACTTCTTTTGAGCAAGTTCCAAGATTATTTTTCAGGTGAAAACTTTTTATTCGAGTGATTTTTTTTTTCATTTTTCGAAAAATTACCTAATTTTTTTTATAACATCCATATTTTGTACTTTGTACCTACCCATGTAAATATGATTTCTACGTAAAAAAAATATATAAATAAAGCTACAAATGAAGTTGTGATTATGTTTCAAATTTTAGTCCCAAAATTTCTCTTGAAGTTGATTCTAAAATTTTCTAAAAAATAAAACTTGGACAACCAAAAATACATAAAATCAATATAACTTTTTCTTGTTTGAAATACAGTTGTGCATCTTCGTGACGTGATAGAAGAGAATTTCCCAACTTCTGAGTACATAATAATCTGATTTTTGCACTACATACATATATGTATCGTCACTCACATACATAGCATGTATAATTGTACATGAGCAACAATAATAACTCTCCTGTGGAATTACCTACTTCTCTCTTGTGACACCTCACTCTGGTGACACAGTCTCGACAAGGACCCCCCAGCCCCACCCTGATGAGTCATCACTTTGCCATTCGCCAAATTAACGACACCCGGCAGACATACGAACCAGTCATCATGGGCACTCTCTCAGCCAAGATATCGCCTGCTCAGTTCTGGGTACTGCTATAAACCAGAGCGATGACTAACTTCACATCAATGAGGTTGCCATATCAATTTCTATTACTCAAACCGTATTAGTGTTAAGTTGTTTACTGTCGATATGACATGATTTAGCCACGAATCACGGAAATACTCAAAACATACATATACAATTATACATTATTATTTACTGGGACTTATTGCGCTTGACTACTTCGTAATTTCCCAACAATAGATCACTCAAAGTTCAGGCACACGTGATCTACGACATGCAAGACACTGATGTAAAAAGAAAATAATTATGAACTTGGAGACCTTAGAGTGGTCTTTCTTGGAATCTGTAGGACGCGGGTTCGAATACCCCTGTACCCATAGTCTTTTCATAGTATGGAACAAGGGCCACATCAAATTGTAGATTCAGCAAACATAGGATTAGAGCAACAGTGAGAGTTTCAACCAATCACAGCACGGCACAGTCCGACTTGAGGTCCGGCTCATCTTAATTGTAATCCTATTTTACAGATCGGCCTGATGATGGTTAGGTGGTAGAAAATGCTTTGAGCATTAACCTCGCTGGAGGTTACCTTTCACTTAAGAGTGGTATTACTAGGTGAGTAAAAGGTATTTTAAAAAAAAATCTCCACCAGGCGAGGAAAATGCTCAAAGCATTTTCTACCATGTAACCGTCTTATGATAATGTGGTAATATACTCAAATAAATGAAAAATGATGCATTGGGGGATTCGAACCAACGACTCCCTACGCTACCTGGATTACCAGACTAGCGCCTTAACCACTTGACTACCAATGCACGGTTATTAATACTTTAAAGGCTTAAGGGTATAGACTATAAAGAGGGGATATTTTTCGTTCCACATATTTTACCAATATGCAAAAAAAAATTACGCAAAAAAATGGTGAAACTAATATTTGGTTGATACACTATTGTTGTAAGCTCTCATTCCGGATTATTTTTTCCTCTGGAATCTATAGAACTAAATATTTTCAATAAAAAACATTTTTATTGGGAATGAGATGAAGAGAGAGAAAGAAAATGCTGCAGACCAATCAAATTCCAATCAGAGTGAATACAATACAGATTTCAAAAGCACAGAAAAATATTCTACATACGATTTTTTGTGTTACAGTAATGAAAAAAAAGTAGTGAAAAAATGCTTTTAAAAAATATGGAAAATATGACAGATAAAATGTTTCATGGAAATTCATATCTAAAATAAGTAACTGCAAAGCAATGTATATTATTATATTAAACTATACAATGCTTATAGTATAATGGACATTATGTACATAGAAATAATTATTTAACAATGAAAATGGAACAAATATACAATGAATGAAAAAGAATTGAATATTAAACGTAAGTCTAACTAAAGGCGGGTTATTGCCTATGGCATCTACTCGTATGTATTGTACATCATGACACAACATAATATGTTAATGGTATGCATGTTATATTTGTTAGAAATAATATTGTACATGATAAATATAGAAAAAATAGGCATAATAATAAATGTCGATTAGATTCTCTAAAAACATTTTCTTTATATATAATTTGACAATCCTACTTGTAACGCCACTATATCAGGCAGGCATATTATTACCTGCCTGGTGTTGCCTTCCACTAAAGTGTTATTGTATTACAATACAAGCTTAACACTTTCAACGCCTAACATTTTTGGTATGGCTTTAATGGCACGTGATTCAGGCACTGTCAAAATTTGGCTGAGCCAATACTGTAGCGCCTAAATTTGAGCTGAATCCGTATTTGGGTTTCCTTTTTGACTTGAACGAAACTGATTAATACAGCTTTTGCGTTCTTTTTCAATGTATTTCTTAAGACATCGATTTCTATGGCCAGTGCGAGCACAAAATGCGCGAGTAATTAGTACCCTGAAAGTACAGTTAAAGAAAAAGTAACTCCTTTTTTGTCAAAAAAATTATCATAATTGTGTTATCACATTCGTGATACACAATACTCAAACTCGCTTTACTAAATCACGCTGAAACCGGGACTCGAACCACCGACCTCGGTTACAACCCGCACCACGTCGATGAAAGGTAAATGTTCGATACCATCAAGCTACTACCTGAAGTGTGGTCCACAGCAACAAGTGGGTGAAACCCAAAATGGGTTTCCGGCCTGTCTGAACATTGCCTGGATAACCACACATGAGATTCGCGGCGTTGAACGTGTTAAATTTAACACGTTAGCGACGTACTCTCGAGTGCCTCTTGTTCACACGCTTCCACCCTGAATGTGTCCGACCCATGTGTCACGAAATACAAAACCCACATCACCACACGTAATCTAAACAACACCTCCTCCCCCCCCCCCCCCCCCCCCCCCCCCACAAGACTGACGTGAGCTTTGACTGCCGAGCCTTTGACAAATGACGCGGCTTCGAGAGAGAGAGTTTCAAATCCCTGTACACCTCTGTAAGCTCCCCGGCAGGGATCTTCTCTCTCACCCAGAGCTTTTCCTACTTTGAGCAGCTTAGAGAGGCTCAAAGCTGCTCAACTTATGTGATGACGCAAGTTGTCACGAGCTCGTCGGACAAAAAAACCTAATTTGTTAAGCATATAATTTCCATGTTTCAAACCGATCTCAGTGGCGAGATCGATAACGCGGCGGACTTGTTACCTGGGTCCGTGGTTCATGTCCCGATTTCAGCGTGGATTTAGTAAAGCGAGTTTGAGTAGTTGTGACATCACGAAAGTAACAAACACATACTCGTATATGATAACTTTAATTTAAATTTCCATGTTTCTTCATCGACAAGGCGGCGGACTTGTACCCTGGAGGTCGGTGGTGCAAGTCCACAAGTTAAGCAAAGATTTAGGGCGGAATATCGAAATTTTGTCTATTCATTTCGTCCTTGATAAAGCGAATTTGAGAAGTTGTGACATCACGAAAGTCATGAACACAAATATGATAATAAAATTCAACTAACACCTTTGACGAAGGACTGCCTATTGACTTTTCGGTCCAAACAAATAGGGAAAATAGCAAAATCAAATTGATCCAGAAGTTTTAGCTCTCACCTGAGGATTTGTGCTTTCACTGTGATAATACACCAGTTCTAGTTGTGTAACAGAAGTTAAGCGACGGCTAGCGTGGCCATCAATTCCCTCGTGACTTTCCGAATGTACTGGAAGATCCACGAGGGATCCATCGAATCGAGTTCAATTCGATGAAAAATTATATATTTAATAATTCGTGTGTTGGTGACATTAAAGGATGAATCTATGTGAGAACTAGGAAAATTCCTGTGCTTTCCGCACAATCAGGCTGGTTGATGTTTTGTGGGTAGCTGTTTGAGCTTGCCTGACGAATTAAGAGTAAAACTCGTTTCGAATGACCTATTTGTTAAAGAGACGTTAACATCTGGTCGTGTCAGCCTTATAAGGGTGACAGTGCTGTCCTCCGTGTTTCATGCTTTTTAGGATGACATTGAGGTGTCATCTTTTGAAGGGTGACTGGAACATGGAGAAACAATAGTCAAACCTGGATATAAGAGAAGAATTTCCATGTCAAATTAACTAAGAGAAAAACCTCTTTAAGAGGAAAAAACCTCTATAAGATAAACCTGGATATGAGAAATCAAAAAAATCTTTTCCCTGGGTTCTCTTATATCCAGGTTGGACTGTGTAAGAAATTTTGGCCGGATATCACTGTCGCCTTGCATGGCAGGTCTGTAGAACTCTCGCCTTGCATGACAGTTATCCTCTCAACTTACATGACAGGTCTATCACTCTCGCTTGTATGACAGGTCTAGACTCTCGCCTTGCATGACAGTCTATCACTCTCGCCTTGCATGACAGGTCTGGCATTCTCGCCTTGTATGACAGGTCTATCACTCTCGCTTGACTGAGGTCTGGCATTTCGCCTTGCCTGGTAGATCTATCATTTCCTTGTGACGGGTCTGGCTTTCTCGCCTTGCATGACGGGTCTAGCACTGAGACTGCTGGCAGATCATCACTTTGCCTGCCTGAGGGTCTGGCACTCTCGCCTCAAATGACAGCTGGCATTTCCCTAGCTGCGTCTGGCATCTGCTAGCATGACACTTTCCTGACAGTCTAGCACTCTGGCCTTGCATGACAGGTCTACACTTGCCTTGCATGACAGGTCTGGCATTCTCGCCTTGCATAACACTATGCTGACAAGTCTGGCAATATCACCTTGCATGACAGGCTGGGACGTCCCATGGGGACATTCAGCTACTTAATATCAGCGTAGGATATTCATTCCTGTTCCTCGAGTGACAGGCTTCTCCTCCTTCATGAAACAAGAGACAAGCATGCCCGAGAAATAAAGAATAAGCGAATACGCGCTTGTCATAGCTTTTGTAGGAAATCTGAAGTTTTATAATTCAAGTCACTCTCAGGAGAATTTGAAGCAGACACGGCGACGCGGAGGCGGATTTCTAGTTAAAGGATTCGAGTTCGATTCCATGAAAACTGTAAATTAATTCTATTAATATTTTGTGTGTCTGGTGGACATTTAAAGGGAATCTCTCTCTACAACCTACACTTTCTATTTTTTTTCTCTCTCTCTCCCTCTCCCCCTCCCTCTAAGAGTGAAAAAAGAAACTCTGTAATTATTTATCCCTCTCCTTATTTGAATCTCTTTCTCCTCTTATCTCTTCATTTTTAATTCTCTTCAATTATATCTCTCTTCATTTTATTTCTCTGTACATCTTCTATTATCTCTCTCTTCATTTTTCTCTTTTCCTTCCTTGCAGGAAGCCTTTAATATGCATTGAGTAGAGGCACGGAGCGCATTATTTTCATTTTCAATTCTATGCTATGGTGGAATGACGTGACGCTTGCATATTGAAAATATTTCCGGACGAAAATACTGTTGCGTAATATCAAATACGAGAGGAAAAGGTATTTTCATAGCAGATTATTTATTTTTTATGTTTGTGGAAGAATATTTTTTTCTTTTCAACTTGGATGAATTTCTTATTTTTTCTAGTGAGCACTTGAATTTTGCATCCTTGAACTTGACACAGCCAATTCAATAGGAAAAGCCTCCTCAAATCCTGCCCTTACAGGATTTGAGAAATTGATTTCAAGAGGAATTGACTGTGCATGCAATTTTAATAATAATATCACCTTATTGATTACTGTCCGATTAGGACTAATGAGTCCATTATTCCAGCAGAAAGACCAAGACGTATTATTATGTGGTCAAAATCGCAAATTGGAGGATAATTTGTCATGTCCCAGTTGGGTTTTGATCTCGGACCTCTGGATTTCCAGCCAGACGCCTTGACCATTGAACTACGGAACAGAATCTCTAAGTGGTAACAGATAGCAAATCTAACTCAAGTCGTTCCCTTGGTTCCCGCCGAAATCGACAAACAATAAAAATATCAACTTACGGCCCTTTATCATACAGTTCCGATTGTGAACGAATTTGAGTCACCATCGTCCATTTGCAAAAGACCAAAAATTATTATAGTGTGATCGGGAAATGCAATTGGGTTTATTGGGATCGAGTCATGTGCAGTTGGGATTTTGAACTCTCGGGTTTCTGGGTTTTTCCAGCGACATTGTCCACTAACATATGTATTCATCGAAAATCCCAAGGTAGTAACAGATAGCAAAAATCTAACTCAAGTGGCCTTCCATTGAATTCCGTCCCGAATCGATCAACATTACTCGAAAAAGTCATCAGACTTCTAGGCGGGAACCTCGATATAATCCGGCCAAAATAACCTCGATTCGTCGAATCAGAAGTCTGAGTCTGGACGGCATTGAGTCTGGACAGCCGAAGCTAAGGACCATCGACCCGATTGCCGCTTGTGTTGAATAAGTACTAACGATCTGGCCAGCTAAGGCTAGCCTCTAGGCAGGAAGCCTCGATAAATCCGCCAAAATACCTTATTTCGTCGCACCAAAAAATCTTGATCTGGACGCATTGACAGTCCACAATTTTGGCGATACTCAAAAACTTTTTCGAGTATGGTGGAGTATCGATTTCAGGTTTGGGGGAACCAATAGGGTGGTCGCCTCTAGTTATTCCTAGGAACAACTAGAAATTCCTGAACAATTAACAATCAAATCAGGAACATGGGCCATGGTGTCAGGAAGCTGGTCTCTTCCTAAATACCTGGGCATCTCCTACACAGGTCATCTGGCGAGCCGCGCTCCGCTCTTTCCTGCTGAACGAATTTATCTCTCGATTCAACAAGGAAATTGCACGAGTATGATGGGAAATGTATTATCTTAATATATAAATGTCAAAGTCACTGACTGACTGATCATCGCTCTACAGCCCAAACCGTAAGTCCTAGGAAGCTGAAATTTGGTAGGGAGCTTTGTCTTATAGTTTTTCGAAATTCCACTACAACACCTGCCATTGGCGAAAAAGGATTTTTTGCTTTCACGCCATGCCTCGCCCGCAAAGCGGCGACAGCCCGTTAGTCTGTAAATAAAAAAGCTGATAGTTCTACAGTAAAATCAGGAACATCGAGAATTTCACAAGCGCTCTATAGGAACAACTAGAAGTTCCTAGGGACTTGCTATGCCCCTAGAGCGCTCAGGAACTAAAAGTTCCTGCAACATAATCTAACTCTTGTTGGTCTGTCCCAGTAGCTCAAAGGTCAGGACATCTGTTGGTAATCCAGGGGTCGCAGGTTCGAAAACCAGGAGGGGACATGACGAGTTATTCTCCCATTTGAGAATTTGTTGTTAAATCAAAATAGGCCAAGTGTTATTCATCCTATTTTTGTACACAAAAAAAAACTCACTGACAATGATACATCTAATCTCAAATCTCACTTTTTTATTCAAATATTCATCCCAAGCCAGGGACTCAATATGACACATTCTATACATCTAATCTCAAATCTGACTTTTTTATTCAAATATTCATCCCAACCCGGGGGGGCATCGCGTGTGTTCTCAAGAATGACAATACGAAACTCCAGTCTCCGTGCGTTGCCCGTGTGTGTCTGTGTTTCCATTGATGCGAGCTGCTGACTCGCTGACTAGGGCGTGGCGGCATTGTCAGCCCGGTCGTTAAGGAGACTGTCGCCATTCCATGACCACGCTATGTTTCGCCTGCCCGAGAGAAACCGCACGACACCGGAATATGAACAGTCTTCGTGTGCTAGCCGTTCTCAAGTTCAGGACCATGAGGATCATGGCTCGATAAAATCGTCTCGGATTCGATCTCCGAGTACCGAAAAAAATTTGTAAAAAAAACGAGCGCACGAATAGTTCAGTGGTTAAGCACTCGCTTGCCATGCGGAAGGTCCCGGGTCTGAATCTCCGCGCTGACAAAAAATTGTATTAAAAATTTGGTTACAGTTGTTTGTAAGGGATACCTTCCGGTGCGCTCGTGTTGACCCAGCACCTAAATGTCAAATATTGTGTCACTTCTCGCCCATCAGAGGGGAGGCATACAGGCATACTACGCTACGGTGTCTACAGCTGTAGCTCCTGTTTCGTGGCTAATATTTTTTATTTTTGTTTTTTAAACATGTGTGTTTGTTTCACAGCCTTTTTTATTTCACAGCCATGAAACAGGAGCTACTGTAGACGCTTGTGGTCTGTGTTGTAGCTTGCCCATCCCGTAGTATGCCTCCCTTAGTCCCCTCTGATGGACGAGAAGTGACACAATCACACAATACTTCCCATTTAGGTGCTGGGATTGCTGGGTCAACTACATGTGTTTAAATTCCTTTCTGCCTGTATGAGTTGTTTAAGTTATTTTTGACCAATGCAAAAAAAAAAAATCCTTTCGTTTTTTTTTTTCATCGCCAACTGTGATCTAGACACATTAGTTCTAGGGCGCATCGCACTTTAAATCCCAATTAACAATTTAGTTTCCACAAGAACTAAGAACTGTGGAAAATCGCTTAACATTCAAGGTCTTGACATTTTCAGGAAAATCTGAATTTTTCCTGAATCTAAAATCCGACCTTTACCACTGAGCTACGGGACAGTATAATAATAATAATAAAAAGATATTGGCGGAGTTTGTTTACACGATCAAGTATCTGTGGAACTTACTGCTACGCAATAGTATTCTCTAGTTCACCATCTAGTATTCTAGTGTGTTGAACATAAATATGAACATTCCAATCATCTTACGCGTATTGGCCGCTGCTTGCGAGTGTCAAACATCTTACTCTCACTCTTTCAAAGAAGTGAAGAATAATCGAATCTTCACTTTAACGACGCAGAATAATCGAATAAAAACAGAATGATCGAATCAGCACTTATTTTTAATACCTTATCCTCTAATAGTCTGGCTGGGGTACTATAAACAGGGAGCAGACGAGCATTGGCTTGGTTCTATGGGCAATTGTCAATTATTAGCCTCCTTGTAAAGACAGTGGTAGAAGTGAACTATTTTGAAAAAAAAAAAAAAAAAATACCATTTAGGTAAAATATATACAGATGTCCTAACTAAAAGGCGGTGTTATTGCCTATGGCAATCTCTTCCACCCAACATCTAGCACAACTTCTCACTTGTCTGTTTGAAGTGATCCTGTTTATACTGCTGTCTGAGTTAAATAAGAGTTGAGTAAACTTGAAACTTGAGCGGTGCTGGGAGCTTACTCGTGTCTAAACAACGCACATACATTACTATCCCGAGTCATTACACTTCCGTGTTGAAACACATGTTTAGTGGGGGTTTTTTTATATACCTATACGTAATATTCATATATTATACATACATCTAACATAAAAAAATATTTATGTTCAGTGTTTACGTTGAGGAACATCAGATGTACCAGGACCCGACACACATCTCCTGACAACTGACACGTAACACGTTCTCAATCTTCATAAAAAAAACACACGAAGATGTTCTAATACGTGTAAACACCCGCGTACGAGGCAGATACACACGGTTTTATGTCACGTCACCCCCCCCCCCCCCCTCCTCCTCCTCCTCCTCCTCAATCTCCTATCTACATATTTACATATTGACATCAAACTCCTCACCCAACGACCCAATCCTGCGTGCGGTCGTAAAACCACCACCACGGCCATAAACATTAAACTTGTGGTAATGAGGTCGACCACTTTGCCCCCCCCCCCCCCCCCCCGCCCTGGTGGTGGAAAATTTATGTCTCCTGAAGTGCTGATGATGCATGTGTGATGCCATTACTTCCGAGTCCTGTGAGTTGAGTGAGGAAGACTTTTGAGGGCGGTCAAAAGAAGTCATCTGTTTCTACTGATGTTTATGAAACTAATAAAAAGAAACAACTTGATGTCTTCACTAACGTTAATTGAAAACTACGCATTTATTTTACAATTAGGTACAATTAGATAGAAATTATCAAACAAATACACAGCAGAAGACAATTTTCAAGGCTACTCGAAATTGAGACCATTTTCAAGGGGACTCGGGGTCCTACCTAAAGGGCGGGGTTATTGCCTGTGGCAATCTCTTCCACCCAATCCTTGTAAAAAAAGATACATATAGTACTACAATATGTATCTTTTTTTTACATCATGTATACCGAGTAGGTCTCATTAAACTCGTTTTGTGTGGCTAACAAGCCTTCCCGTCAGGCGTCTTCATTATCTTCATTAGAAAGCTATTCATACAGTGGAACAGCAGCGCGCATAATTAGCGATCCACCCCGCGGCTTGCGAATTCCGTGGCCGGGTTGCGAAAACTATTCTGCATTAAAGTTTTATGGCGACGGACGCGCGCGGAAGCGAAACGAAAGTGCAAAATGTTTTCATTAAAAAAAAAAACCAAACAAACAGAATGACTCATTAAAATGGAATTGCGAAGAAAAACACCGAGTTAAAAAAGTACTCTATATATGTTTGTTCTGGCTGGGGGACTATAAACAGGGAGTAGACCAGCAGTCTGGCGCGGGGACTATAAAAAGGGAGTAGACCAGCAGTCTGGCTCGGGACTATTAAACAGGGAGTAGACGGCATTGGCTTGGTTCTGGGGGCCCTTGTCAATTATTTGCCTTCTTGTAAAGACAGTGGTAGAAGTGCTGAGTCATTCCTCCACTGCCTGGCTACCATCGTTCACAATGACGCCACCCTACGATGATGATGATGATATGTTTCTTCCCCTTAATATAAAGAATATCTTTAGACACAGGATTTAGAAGAACACCAAAGAACTCTCAAACTTGGCCTTTTTTAATGCTCAAAGCATTTTCTACCAACTAACCCTCAGACTCTTATTATTATGTGGTCACAAACTCAAATTTATAATGAGGAAAATACATAGGCATACATAAAAATAATAATATCGCCTTATTTATACTGCCCGATTAGGACTATTAAAGTCCCATTATTGCAGCAGTAAGCCCAAGACATATTATTATGAGGTAAAAATCACGATGGGAGGATAACTTATCATGTCGTGGCTGGGTTTCGAACCCACGAACTATCGAATCTTTGGATTCACAGAGTGCCGCCTTTACCACTGAGCTACCGGGACAGACTACATAGATATGTATGCCTGCTCAATGTCTCGTGCCCACAGGAGAGTGCACCTGCATATGACAAGTCTCATTACCTTCTATTCCTGGACCAGGATGACGCATTCTTCCTGCATATTATTATGCACAGGCGTTTTCCATTGATACTAAATTAGACCATATGAGGGGCTAGAGTCCCCTAGATTAGGGCATATGAGGGCCTACGTATATTCAAACATATAATGAGTTCATAATGTGTAAAAAAAAATCACGGATAAGTAAAAACGTCTTACAAGCCAATTAACGTGCTATAGTCTGGTGATCCGTTTGTTCGAATGTAGGGATCCGTTGGTTCGAATCCCACCCAGTGCATACATTTTTCCTCATTAATTTGAGTTTTTGACCACATAATAATAAGACTCTGAGGCTTAGGTGGTAGAAAATGCTTTGAACATTAACCTCGCCTGGTGGTTATCTTCCACTAAACAATGTTATTATTATAACATACGGCTGAAGATGACGTCAGCATGGAATTCTAGGCGGAAGTTGATTTTTCAAGAAATTTTTTTTTATTAAGAATGTTATTAATAATCCCAGTGTAAATGAAATCTCTCTTTTTGAATTCGAGTAAACTACACATGATAAGGTTGAAAACTTTCAAAACAAACAATGCTTTTTGGTCTGATATGAGTTTAAAAAACATTCAAATAAAAAATATGAAAAATGTAAACAAATCAGTGTTATGACCGAAACATATACGTCATTCCTTGAGAATAGCCTCTATTCGTGGTAACTCAAACCAGCTACTCAAATTAACCTCAACCAGCGTGAGTGGGGTCGGGAACAACCAGCATCACGAGTATTTGAATTTAAATGGTTACCCATCCTAGCCCTAGCCTCGCTGGAAGTTTGCTAACTTAAGTAACAGAAGTAGAAAACTATAGTATTATTTTCACTAGAGTGGAAGAGTCGTGAACACTCCAGAATAATCAAGGATGATTTCTTGTGATGAAAAATAATTTTTTTTATACATATATGTTGTGTCATCTGAGAAAATTGTTAGGTACAGTTGGAAAAAAAGTTTGTATTTTATTGAATAATAAAATACATGTTGTATATATAATTTTTAAAGGTTTTGTTCAACGTGGCAGGATTCTTCTAAGGGAGCTCTTGTACCCAACCACCGATTCTTGATATTAACTAGTCGAAAAAAACTGACTTCTCTTTCGACTCAAAAATCAAATCCCACTTAATCTAGACCCAATTACTCTAAGACAGTTTTCTTTTATTACTTATTGTAGATTAACCTCGGTAAACCTCAGTGAGGACTTATAACCTGGCGGTCGGTGGTCCAAGTCCCGGTTTCATCGTAAATTTAGTAAAGCTATTTTGAGTGTTGTGACATCACGAAAGTGATTAACACAAATACCTATGATTAATTTTTTGTATTAGTTATCACATTTGTCCTTATCACTTTCGTGATATTACAATTACTCACACTTGCTTTACTAAATCCACGCTGAAACCGGGACTTGAACCACCGACCTCCAGGTTACAAGTCCGCCTGCCTTATCGATCAAGCTACTGAGGTCGGTAATTTATTGTATAACTTACTGTAGGTATTACTTTCGGCAAATTCCTAATATTAGAAAACGGAATAATTGTGTTTTATACTTTCCATTTTTTTTACCTTTTTTTCATTTGTATTCTTAATTACCTAGACTTAATCGCCCTAGTTACGTACCTTGTTTCAAGATCCGGTGAAAACATTTCAGCAGGGAGTTAACTTTGAACGTATGCATTGATGTGTTGGATTTGGACATGAGGAGCTGGTGCCAGTGCCCAGGGGTTGAACATAGTCAACCTCCTTCCCTCTATCACGTGACAACACTGCACTCGCACTCCGGCAACACTGTTAGAACTGTATTTGACAACGCGGCACTTGCCACGTTACAACACTGTAGATATTGATTGATTGCAATCTCTTCTTTTTTTTAACTCCTTACTTGATGAAAGTGGCTAAGTGATCGTGAACTTTATGTTGATAAATTAAAAAGTTGATTAATTCGTTCGCAAGGTTGATAGGATCTGGATTTAAAATATTAATTAATCACACTGAGTTTAGGATTAGAATTCTGTGAAATTAGCATCACTGATCTCACTTGAAATAAGTCAAATAATATACTTTTGTCAGTTGAAATACATTTGTTTCGTTTTAGCAGAGTTGACAAATTTTGAATTGATGAGAACTTTCAATTAATTTAATTGATTTATTGTACTGACCTAATTGTAACAGGGAGAAAAAAGCTAAATAGGAGAATGCAAATTGATGACTCTTTTTTTAACAAGTTAATTTAGAAAAGAGATTTTGAATTTTAATGAAACTGTTGGCATGATGGGTGGGATTGACTCGCTAATTATCTTAATATATAAATGTCAAAGACACTCACTGACCACTGACCACTGACTGATCATCGCTCTACAGCCCAAACCGTAAGTCCTAGGAAGCTGAAATTTGGTAGGTAGCTTTGTCTTATGGTCTAGATGTGCAATAAGACGGGATTTTTCGAAACTCCCACTACAACACCTGCCATTGGCGAAAAAGGATTTTTTGCTTTCACGGCCATGCCTCGGCCCGCAAAGCGGGCGACAGCCCGCTTGTTCTCTAATATTTCCAATCATACTGTACAGTTTATGGTGCATTGATTAATTTGTTACACGAATCAATAGATTTCAATTATTTTAATATGTTTTAACTTGATCGAACATGTTAATAATAGATTTCAATTTTTTTTTGACACAGCTTATTTTTTATTGAATGGTTGACTTCCAAAAATACTTATCGAAATGTCATTGGTAATCAGATGAACAGCACTTATCGGATAGTAAATTATCATCCATGTATTTCCTGATGAACTAAATTTGACACGACTTTTTTTATTGATTAAGGTTTTATTTTTTTAGTCGGTTTTATTAAAATATACAGATTCATGGTACAGTTAAAGTTTAAGTGAAGAGTTATGTAGGTGTACAACTGTACACTTGTACATTTAATACAATACCTAATTAAAGTAGAGCTATATAACTGCATGTCAACTCAGGCTTCTATTTTGAGAGCACTTTATTTTTGGCCCAGTAAAGTACTTAATCACGATTCAGATTGATTCGAAAGTAGATCAATCAACGTCTACATAACTATTGTATATTCCATGAAATGCGACAGGCAATATTATCACTTTTCACAATTTGATCATTGGTGCAACTTGGGCAATATCAGTCGAATAATGATAAAAAAAACAATAATGAATACAATATTTCTGATATCTCTACCGAATATACTCGGAAATATGACACACATGCACACACGCGCGCACACACACATATGCACGCACGCACATACACACACACAAACATACATACACACACCCACTCACACACATATACGCACTCAGATACTAACACGCAGAGACAGACTCACAGATATACATACACACACGCACACACAAATAAACACACACACAAACGCACGCACACTTTTCATTTCTTACAAAACACATCATTGACACAAAACATCTCATCTCATGACCCACTATCTCCCACTCAACATTCGAATCCCACTGACGCAACTTAACACACTTATTAAAAAAAATCATCTATTCTCCCAACTGGTGTGGGTGTCCTCAGGGAATAATCAATGATAATGGGTGTCATGGGGATATCTGGGTAATGGGGATTCAGGGGATATATGAAGGGGTGTCAATAGGGTATATCATAGGGTGTCAATGGGGGATATCATGGGGTGTCAATAGGGTATATCATAGGGTGTCAATGGGGGATATCATGGGGTGTCAATGGGGGATATCAGGGAATGTCAATGGGGGAATAATGGGGGATATCATGGGGTGTCAATGGGGGATATCAGGGAATGTCAATGGGGGATATCACGGAATGTCAATGGGGGATATCATGGGGGGGGGGGGGTGATTTTCTACACAATTAGGCATCGTCGTACATCGTTTCGGGTCTGCATTGGGCGTCCATATAGGTCTCTTCTATCCATCATATGGAATCTTCTTCAAATATCCGTACAAAAATATCTTCTCGTCCATATAAACCTCTTCTCCCACGGCAGCGTCCATAAAAATCTTCCACCCCTGAAGATATAAGTAATATCTCTGCCTATCTCACGAAGATTCACCTGCCTCCGAAATCCTCCACTGTGCCGTCTCCTATCTCTCGTTCCCCGCGGCTGAGTAGCCACCAGAGCATGTGAGTAGCCACCTAGCCACCGGGGCTCTCCCTCCAGCCAGTAGCTATTTCGAGACCGCTACATACAAGACATTTTGAGAGCAAAAAAAAAAAAAAAAAAAAAAAAAAAAAAAAAAAATGCAAAAGAGACGATTGTTCATTTTGTAAGAAAATTCCATGAAGGTTATTGACCTACAATTAGACCGCACACTCGGCGCACTACCAGTCTGATGGGATGTATACTAGTTGCGTAAGGAGGCATGGCCCTCGATTTAATTTTCCTGGCCCTACTCTACCGTGCACTGGTAGTCAAGTGGTTAACGCGCTAGACCTGTAATCCACTAATCTAGGTAGCGTAAGGATCCGTTGGTTTGAATCGCACCCAGTGCATGAATTTTTTCTCAATAATTTGAGTTTGTGACCACATTTTGATTTTTTCAAACAAATTAACGGATATAGCCCATGCTTTTTTTTTCGGCATCCTGAAAGTACTTCGTATGGCTGGGATATGTAAGTGGTTTCGTGCGTAATAGTGCAATTGTGAGAGCACGAACAGTCGTTACTACTTTGAGATGTTTTGAATTTGACCATTTGAACCCTGTTAGAGAAGTAACTGTAAAACCATGAGAGGAGGGCTCGTGGACGCCATAAGCCTGAAGTTTGGCACAAAGAATGTTTATGTTACATTTGTCAAAGTCTTTGGAGTGGAAGGTAACCACTCAAGTCAGGCTACAGAGAGCTGTGATTGGTTGAAACACTAACTTGAGCGCTAGTCTGGTTTATCTTAACTTTAATCTTGTTTCATACTTTGCAGAGTGTTTCTGGAACGGAGCACTGGTCTCAATAGATCCTCTCCAACCTCTAAAGTTCCCTCCCCTTTTTCTTCGCCTGATAGTATTTCCCCAAAATTGGTACTTTTATCAGAAAACGTTATCATAAACCTATTATTACACTTTCCATCGCTTTTATTCTCGTCATTTTCCCATTATTGTTTCTCCTATCATCTATCTCTCTCACTTACTCTATCTCCCTGTCTCTCTTCAGAGTGCTTACTAATTGCTCTCTCGAGGGAATAGTGAAGAAAGCTAGAGAGCATGCCGATGACAAAAGGTACAACTGAACATTAAATGAGACCTAATAACAATTAGGGAAGAATATAAAATAAAGGAAGAGAGAGAGAGAAGAAGTTGTACAGAAGTGGAGAGGGACAGGTAGAGAGAGCAAAAGAAAGAGAGGGAGGGAGAAAAAAAAAGAATATGGGAGAGCGGGAGGGAGGGAGAGAGAGAGAGAACAGAGAGAGAGAGACAGAGAGAGAGAGAGAGAGAGAGAGAGACAGAGAGAGAGAGAGAGAGAGAGAGAGAGAGAGAGAGAGGAGAGAGAGAGATAGTATAAGTAAAGGTGGACATTATTGCTATGGCATGATGGTAAAACGTGTTAAGGAACATTTTTGAAAAAAATTCAGTACTTTTTTTCAGAAACAATACTTTGCTGAGTTCATTATCATAAGGAAGACTATATTGCCTTATAGAGAGGTAAATTGGACCTGGAAATTGTTCTCTTTAACGAGAATTCTCTTATATCCAGTTCGACTGTGCCACAAAATGAAAGAGGAAAAACCCTTGCACTGTAGTCACTGTACTTGTTTGACCAGAATTTCTCAGGCTTTAAACCATCAGCAACCAAGTGTGCAACGAAAGAGTATCTACGATAACCGAATGAAACATCTGTAACTAAACGGAACTGTTGGCGTAATGGAACCCCCCTGTCCTACACTGACAGTCAAAGGAATGATTTCAGCTCTCTACACAACCCATCTATTTCGTCTGTTCCTCTTTTCCATTCCGGACATCCATCATTCCAATCACCTTTGCAAAAGCTCATTAATGTGCATTTGGAAAACACGCAATGTGAATTTGCGTGTCGAATGCTTTTTCGAGATCTTTGGTTGAGCTCATCAATCATCGTCAGAAATGCTTTCAGAAATCAGTGCAAGTGTCAAACGAGGATCTGGATGGTTTCGTGCTCGAGCTTTTATACCTTCAGACTTGAAGGCTTCATTCTGTTCTGACTTTTCCTTAAGATACACAGGATGTATACATGTACAGTTGAACCTGAAGAGAAGAGAACTCAAGGAACCAGAGATTTCTTCCCTTATATCTAGATTTCTTTTTAATAGAAGTTATTTTCCCTTAAAGATATTTGAATTGGACATAAAAATTGATGTCTAAGCCCCGTCCCCACCGGTGTTGAGCGTAAAAGCGTCCACATTGAGAATTCCGGTGGGGATGGTGCAATGTCGATCAACAATTCACCGGGTATTAAATAATTAATAATAATTAAATACAGCCTCATTTTCATGCCGATTTTTGTGCGTGGAAACCGTTATTTAAATATTTTAAAAAGTTACTGGTATTTTCCATGCTCTCACAAGACCTCCTAACTTCCCTACGTCCTATATTACTAACTAGCCGTTTGCCCGTGCTTTGCAACGGGACTAAATTTCAAATTTACTAAGGCATGGCCGTACTGCTGGACAGCAATGCCTTTTTGAACTTTTTATAATTTTTCTGGACAAAGCGATAATGGTTTTGGGGGGGTCAATTCTGAGACATTTTTCGCTATCTCTTACCGTTTTGGCTAAACAACTCCGGACAAACAAACAAACAAACAAACATAGGTAGGTAGGTAGTCCTTTTTTCTGTTTTATATATATAGATGATCTTGATATCTGAATTTAAAATTTTAAATCAACAGAGTTAGAAACAATTATATGAGAAAAAACCACATTTGAGAAATGTGGGCGGGGATCAAAAATGCAAAATCTTTTCTATTTAAAAAAAAAATTGGCCATCCAACTCCAGGGAACTCTTCTAGTGTTTGGGGTACTCTTACCAAAAACCCAGAGTTTGCAGAAGTGATGGAACATTTTTCCAAATATATAATATTGTATAATATGTAAGGTATATAATATTGTATAGTAGGGTGGGCCGAAAAAAGCGAATTTTGGAATCGAGAATTTTAATAGCAAAAAAAAGTTGAAGCATGGTCAGACGTTTCCAAAAATATAACTTTTGTCGAAATCGGATGTTATCTTCCACTGCCGCAAAGCGGTTGAAGTTTGGCGGAAAAGTCGAAAAATGGCATTTTGGACCCCACTTTAAGAAAATTATAAAAATAGCAGATGAACATCTAGAAAGCTCAAATTTGTTTCAAATTATTTAATATGTGTTCTAATTTTATTTTTAGAATAAAAATAATGAGCTTTTTGAACTCTGTTCTGTATACAGGGTGATCCAAAATAATGACATTCTACATTTTCATGTGATTTATATGGGGTATATTATGTTTATATTTATTGAATTATTTGAATTAATCCTTCGATATTGGCAAACAAAATCATCAAATATTAAATTTGTGATAGTGCTGGACAGTTTGGATGATATTTGCACACTTCAGACATACAGGGTGGCCAAAATTTTCATAATTATGATGACTTTTTTATGTACTTTTAGTTCATGGTTTTTTTACATTACAACCATGTAAATATTATGCTAAGCCGTTTTTAGGGACATAAAATATAAATAAGGATTATAGAAAGGATTATAAGACAGTCTCTTATCCAAGATATTCCGTATGGAGCCCAGGTGATTGATGGAAAGTGTTGGGTGGAAGGAAATTTTCACCCAACACAGTGCACCTTGGGAAATATGTTATATAAGGAACGTATTCCCTTATCGTTGTTGCAATTTTACCTTATAGTTTTAATGTACATGTTATATATTTTATCTATTTATTATGTTGTGTTATTTTTAAAATAAATGTATTACATAGAGTTATATACTTCTCGCCCACTCAAAAAAAAAAAAAAAAAAAAAAAAAAAAAAAAAAAAAAAAAAAAAAAAACCTTATAGTTTGACCAATCTATTTCCTGCATTATTGTTATCAAAATAACTGTATAAGTTCCTAGCTACCATGTGTATTAGGTGGCTACACCACGCGACGAAGCTCTCCCGAAGCCTCCCAACAATGAATTTTTTTATATCGCGTCTTTTGATATCTTTCCGACCTAGTTCTGTGGAGTCTCTCTGCATTTTAAGAGTTTTAATGGCTTATAATGCCAAATGGATTTCTGAAGTTATACATATACATTACACCTATTTCCATTGGGAAAAAAAACTAATGATTGAGCAAAAATAACCAAATGGGTTCATAAAGTATATCATATGTATATTATGCTGGTCTTTCATTCTATTTGTGGTTTCAGAAAAAAATAAAGTAGGTAAGTCCTTCAGATTAGAAAAATGCAAATCACTTTGATATTGGTAACAAATTAACAACAACAACTGGTACCTCAAAGGCAAAAATGTACCTTAAACAATGGCTTTTCTCTCGCTGAATAGCGAGGGAATGTTACATCTATTTTTAGTACTGTGCCCAGTGGAAAATCATCAGAGGAGATTCTATTTATTGTCTAAAGAAATGTAAGCTAATTTACTGAACTTCTACTGATGAGCAAACAACTATATCATTAAAAGAAAGTTATTATACTTGTGTAAATCTCTTTCACGATATCACAACTACTCAAAATCGAGTTACTAAATCTACGCTGAATCCAGGACTTGAACCACCGACTTCCAGGTTAGAGGTTACAAGTGCGCCGCCTTATCGATGAACTATATCATTATATTATGTATAGAGATAATTTGTTGATCTTATATTGTATATGCTGCCACTCCAATGTTAATAAGAGATATTTCCCAAGGTGCACTGTGTTGGGTGAAAATTTCCTTCCACCCAACACTTTCCATCAATCACCTGGGCTCCATACGGAATATCTTGGATAAGAGACTGTCTTATAATCCTTTATTTAATCCTTATTTATATTTTATGTCCCTAAAAACGGCTTAGCATAATATTTACATGGTTGTAATGTAAAAAAAACCATGAACTAAGTACATAAAAAAAGTCATCATAATTTATGAAAATTTTGGCCACCCTGTATGTCTGAAGTGTGCAAATATCATCCAAACTGGCCAGCACTATTACATATTTAGTATTTGATGATTTTGTTTGCCAATAACGAAGGATTAATTAAAATAATTCAATAAATATAAACATAATATACCCCATATAAATCACATGAAAATGTGGAATTTCATTATTTTGGATCACCCTGTATACAGAACAGAGTTCAAAAAGCTCATTATTTTTAGTCTAAAAATAAAATTAGAACACATATTGAATAATTTGAAACAAATTTGAGCTTCCTAGATGTTCATCTGCTATTTTTATAATTTTCTTAAAGTGGGGTCCAAAATGCCATTTTTCGACTTTTCCACCAAACTTCAACCGCTTTGCGGCAGTGGAAGATAACATCCGATTTCGACAAAAGTTATATTTTTGGAAACGTCTGACCATGCTTCAACTTTTTTTTGCTATTAAAATTCTCGATTCAAAAATTCGCTTTTTTCGGCCCACCCTATTGTATAGGTATATTCAAATTTATTTACATAATTATCATGAACTCTCTGTTACTATGCTTTTGATGTTCTTAAATTAATAAAATACAGAATGTCAGGTTTTCCATTTAAAATCCAAAATAGTACAGGAGGTCAAATTTCAGTCATCTAATTTTGAAACCTCCTGTATTTGTCTTAATTACATAAAATATGTTCACCGTGATAAATTTTCCCCCTGATAAAAAAAGAGAAGGAAAAGTGGTGTACAATGAACTCTCGATCGTTAGTTACCCGAACTGAGTCATTTGAGTAATGCGAGAATTATGAGAAATGATTTACTGACTTTTCTTTTCCTTTAACTTCCCCCTTGTACTTTTCTCTTTTACTTTCCCCCTTCTACTTCCTCCTTTTACTTTCCTTATCCTATATAGAAAGGAAAGACGTGTTCCAGCTTTTTCCTTTTTCGAATGTCGGTTTTCAGTGCCAATTTGCCAAAGTACGATTAAGGGCCCAATTGCAAAATAGGATCATATTTTGATTTAATGTGAGTGAACAAGACCCTATCCGTTAATCCGTCTATAGTGTGCTGGGATTGGTTGAAACTCCGACTTGAGGGCGTGTCCGCCTTATCTGTTTCAAGGGAGGGGAGACGTGAGTGTGTGTGTATGAGAGAGAGTGAAGGGAGAAAGGGAGGGAGAGAGAGTGTGAGAGAGAAAGAGTTAAGAGAGAGTATGTGTGAGAGAGTCTAGCTGGGGGACATTAAACAGGGAGTAGACCAGCAGTCTGGTTGGGGGACTATAAACAGGGAGTAGACCAGCATTGGCTTGATTCTGGAGGCCCTTGTCAATTATTATAGCCTCCTTGTATAGACAGTGGTAGAAGTGCTGAGTCATTACTCCACTGTCAGGCTACCATCGTTCACGATGACGCTACCCTATGATGATGATAATGGATTATTTTTAGTAGAATGAGAGATAAGGAGAGAAGAAGAATGAGAGAGTGTGTATGAGAGACTAAAGAGAGAATTGAATTGATTTTTTTTTATGTTAAGAGATGTAGAGAGAAGAAGAGAAAAAGAGGGAGAGAGGAAAGAAAGAGAGAGGGGGAGAGGAAAGTAAGAAAAAGAGAAGGAGAGAGGAAAGGAAGAAAATGAGAGGGAGAGAGAAAAGAGAGAGGGAGAGGAAGAGAGAAAAAGAAGAAAGAGAGAGAGAGGAAAGAAAGAAAGAGAGAGAGGAAAGGAAGAAAGAGAGAGGGAAGTAATGAGGACGAAAGAAAGAAAGGAGGAAAATTTAAAAGCTTTCAATCAAGAAAAGGGAGCGCCGTGTCTGGGACCGGATATACGCTTCATAAATTAGTCCACTTCCGGCAATACCTCGGCTTCCGAGATCCTTGGCCCAGCACTTTACGCCAGGTCGATATTACATGTTTCAACCAATCACAGCTTATATGTCTCAACTGTCTCAACCAATCACAGCGCACTTTAAGTCCGACTTGCGGGACAATAGTCAAGACTTATCTTAGGGCTGAACAGTACAGGATTAAAGTTATATAAGATAAGCAGGCCCTAACTCAAATCAAAGTTTCCACCAATCACAGTGCACTATAAGTCCGAGTTAAGGTCCAGTACTCAAGACTTATCTTATTGCTGATTTAAAGTTAAGATTTTTACTTCCAAGAAATTTCTAATATTAGAAATCGGAAATATTGTGTTCGTTTTTTGTGAGAAAAAAATGTTTTTTTGCTCCGAATTCAATTTTTTCATATTTCTGGACGTTTCATATACTCCTGAGCAACTTTTGGCTGGGTATAGGTCAAATGTTCGACGAATCCAATACTTTTCTTTTTATAGGATAAGTAAAAAAAAAACATTTCTCACAATTGGAAATTTCACTCACTTTCCCATCTATAAAAATAAAACACTGCCAATTCTTCCTCATGATTTATGCACATTGTAGGTATACACATTGAAATCGGAGCTATTTTTTTTTTTTTTTTTACAAAAACGAACACCATTATTCCGATTTCTAATATTAGAAATTTATCGGAAGTAAAACATGCTCTACGTGAGCTAATTGCGCATTTTGTACAATATTTCACTAATAATCCCAATATCTCACTCTGAACTACTCGAGAGAGAAAGAAAAATCAGTACCGAACAAACAAAAATATTTTTTAACTCCCCAAGTCCAGGATTCTCATCAGATTGGGATTTCTTCTCCCCACAGTGGAAAAAAAGCTATGTGTAAGAGGAATTAACAGGCATGAATTTTAGAAACACATGGAAAAATTTCGGAATATAGTCAAAGAAAAGGCTCTTTTCTCTTTTTTTTTCACAAAAAAAAAGAAAAGATATAGGAATTTTGTTAATCTAGATAGAGTGTAAGGGATCCGTGAATTTGAATCTCCCCCAGTGCATTCATTTTGAATCTCCCCCAGTGAAAACATATAATAAGAAGACTCTGAGGGTTGGGTGGTAGAAAATGCTTTGAGCATTAACCTCGCCTGGTGGTTACCTTCCACTAAAGAGTATCATTATGCACTGATAGTCAAGTGGTTAACGCGCTAGTCTGGTAATCTAGGTAGCATAGGGATCCGTTGGTTCTAATCCCACCCAGTGCACGAATTTTTCCTCATTAATCTGAGTTTTTGATCACGTAATAATAAAATTCTGAGGGTTGGGTGGTAGAAAATGCTTTGACAAATATGATAACTATAACTCTGCCATCATACAATACGACACTGAAGCGCCACTTGACAGGTTGAATGCTTCCTACAAGTAATAACTGAAAGCAGGGTTCTAACTACCTTTGAACCTTTGTTCTCTGTTTGACTAATAGCTCTTCGCTTTTTCCATTATTTCTCCCATCACTTATATTATCGATCACTAAACTACGAGAAATAAGTTGATACCATTGGAACATTTGTTACTCTGTACATATATGTTACAGGAACTTTCCGATTTCAGGAACTTCTAGAAATTCCTGCATAATCAAATTCTAATCAGGAACATCATCTAGAAGCTCCTGCAACATATGCATTATCGTTATCAACAACATAAAGAAGATTTTCTTTAATAATACATAATTAAAAAAAAAAAAACATTTCTTTTTACTTATAACAATGCTTCTCATATATTTTGTTTTTCTCTGATGAACTGATAAAAAGGAAACTACTTTCCTTGCCAGGATTTCCATGTGGGTGAGGATCTGTTGGCAGGTCGAGTTAAGTGACGTTTAAGTAGGAGAGTCGAGCAAATGATGTAGAAGAAAACGATGCTTTCTATACCAGAAAGTAAAATACGTCTTCTTTCAAAAACAAAACGTACTTTTTCATTATAGGGTATATATTTCATGTATGTACTGTAGTCTTTTTTGAAAATAAATAAAATACTAAATACTTTGTGAGATGATGTTGATATGTACGAGTATATGTTCCAACTTTGCTTGACACAGGAAAATCGTTAGCGCTTTCAGAAAGAAAAAAGCTGCCAGAAAAAAAATCCAGCCATAGATAAAAGACGCTGTATTCACTAAACTTGATAAGATGAAGAGGTGCATATTAATCTTGAAGTTTGGCAGCGTCGATGGCGCGTTGAACGCACCGGTTCTCGTAGGATCACCGAAGTTAAGCAACGTCCAGCGAGATGAAGACTTTGTGATGCTGGCATTCCGGCTCAACCCAGGCTGTTTGATGCTTTAGAAGTTTAGAGCATTTCCAACCACCTTACCCTCAGTGTCTTATATTATGAAAAAAATCATGCATTGCGTGGGATTTTTTTAAATTTATTTTCTCTTAAATAATTATAAGAATAATAACACTCTTTTGTGTAATATAACCACCAGGCGAGGATGATGCTTTAGAGCATTTTCAACTACATTACCCTCAGTGTCTTATATGAGAAAAAACTCATGTATTGCGTGGGATTCGAACCAAAGGATCCCTATGCTACCTGGATTACCAGACTAGCGCTTTAAGCAGTCGACCACCAATGGTGATCTAACCAGTTGGCATTACCAGAGTTACGGCTCGAGGCATGGCCGCACTGAGAAAAATGAAATTTGAAAATGTACGTAGAAAAGCGTAATCTACTTTTTAAGTATGTATTATCCTTAAAACGTACACGTGTTGAGTGTAATCGTACGTAAATAGAGAGAAATGCATTTTCGGCTGTCTTTACCGATAAGTAGAAATGCGCATTTGTCTTTACGTCTGGACTAATGCATGTAATCTACTTAAATAAGTAGAATTCCTACGTACAAAAGTACGAATTTCGTTGATGACGTCACATGTATTTCTACGTACATACGTACATTTGTGTATTGTACTTCTTAAAGACTTTTCATGCTCGATGTACGTAGAAATGCTCTTTAATAATGTTAAATGCACGCAAGTCCGTAGTAAGTACATTTCATCCTTACATAACTCATCCATACTTTGTCCTTACGGTAAGTAGGAAACCTACTGTTTAACGTAGAAAGTCTACTTATTTTAATAAGAAAAGAGGGAAGTAGACATTCTACTTATTAAGGACTCCAAATTTTTTGAATACGTAGGAAACGTCTTTTCAAAAGTAGCTTTCATCCTTGCTGCGCTTGTCCTTACGGTAAGTAGAAAACATACTGTTGATACGTAGAAAGTCTACGTAGACTTGCCTTCCTTTATCCCCACTTAAAAACTTGGATATTTTTTAGTATAAGATAATAGAAAATAGGTTGGGTGGAAGAGATTGCCTAAGGCAATAACCCCGCCCTTTAGTTAGGACATATATCATGTATATATTTATTTTTTCTTTATTTTTTTCTTCTATTATATTGTATTTTAATTTGTAATTATTTGTATTGTATATATTAATTATGTCCTATTAATAAAGTGTAAATAAATAAAATAGATAAGTATACATTCTACTAGCCCAGGCAAATTAGTGCTCTAGCGGCAAAAAATTGCTCAATAGCTGGAAATCGTTTTAAACCCTTAAAGGGGTCCTGAATAATGGGTATATGAGTTTGCGACGGATTTTAGGTTGTGCTTCCGAGTTTAGGGCCTAAATAGTGCAAATTTTTTGCACTTTTTTTAAAATTGCGCTTATAACTCAAAATATATTTATTCTACAGAAAATTTTACTCAGTTCTTATCTAAGGAACATAAAATTATGCGTCTAATGACGTTTGAATCATTAAAATAAGTTAAGCCGTTCAGCCACAATCGCTCCTCAAAGATGGGTGGTTTTTTCAAACATAGCTCAAATTTTGAAAATTCTCAACTTTTAACGCCTGTAAGTCAAAAACGACTGCACCAATTGAAAAATTTAATAGAATCGAACTTGTAGAAAATGTAATTTTAAGTAAAATACTGTTTGAAATTTGCTCACTCTAGTGCTGAGATATGATTTTTCGTCCCTAGCGCCAAATTTCCGCTAAGGCAGTGCAACGCAAGAAACTTCATCTGAACTCTAAAATTATCATATTCTTACAACTTTTCAAGCAAAACTGAACGTAATCTATTGAATTCAGTCGAATAGGTAATTTAAAATTTTGAGAAACTTGCACTGAATTTTACTAAGATCTTCACTGAACATGTTGTGATTTCACGACAGCAGGCACACTATGGAGGATGTAACTTGTTTTATATGCGGGAACATTGTGCAAGAAGGAATATTAATAATATAATAATAAAAATGCATTTTCTTTGTGTTGTTATGTCACAATTTTAGTGGGTAGCGCAGAATCATAGAACTTTGCCAGTTTAATTTACAATATCTTGTATTATTTGTGTGCCTATGATTCAGCCACTGGTCGATGCTTCATATCAAAGCAGCTACTCTTTTTTCCTCACGACTCACGAAGAATGAGTGGACCCCGAACATCCAAGTACAGAGCAGAAAAAATCCCATCCCGCTGGGAATTGAACCCAGGTCACCATGCGTGCAATGCCTAGCGCGCTAACTCACTCGGCTACAGTGACTACAACAAATTAAAGGCAAAGATAGAGGAATATCAAAGGAAAAGTCACTTCGAATGTTCATTGAGGACAGCAGGAGGAGAAATGATGTGCATCACACGTGGTTACAGACTCAGAGATCTGTTATACTTCACGAGAAGTGTCGCAAAGGTGTCCACACGAAAGAGTCAAACACTGTAAATGCCGAAAAAGAAGCAAGAAACGGAAGCCGTGTGACAAGAGGCCGTGAGGAAATACCAAAATTCAACTTCAAGGAGCTCTGCTTCTACTGTGGAAAAGATAGGGAGGTTCTGGGTACTAACGACTTCTTAGGAGTGAACCACTTTTTAGTCTCACCTCGGCAGTATAAACAAGGTAATTTCTATTCTATTCTACGTATCATGGCCATCAATGGTATCCATGTTTATATCGGCGTTGTCATATACGAATTGAGTTAATGAATTTTTAGTGATGATGATACGTTCCATGCTATGGGGGGGTATTCAGTGCTTCACTCCTAAGAAGTCTTTAGTACCTAGAACCTCCATACTGAAGGTGAAATCAATCCCACTAGTGACCAGTTTGAGCGAACTCTTTCTGTTCACGCCATGTGACTCCAGTTTGAATTGACTCCAAACTTACCCCGTGCATATCACTCGATCTCTACGTCCCTAACTGTTAGAGATAACACTTCGATATCAGATGATAGGCATATCATATGATCTTACAAAGAAAGCCAGAGATTCGGTACGATAGATTGGGAACGACGATGCCTCGTTCAGATTGTAACAACCAGTGGTCAGGGTACGTCTTCTCTCCTTCCTCGATCTACCACCTTTGATCCCCTTCTAAAGACGTAAGTACTTGGTACAAGTACTCAAGGTAAGATCATCCAATCTCATTTCATAGTAGTAGTTTATTTCTTCCTTTTATCTTTCCGTGTAAATTTAATACTCTTTAATACCTACACCTTTCGTAGTAGCGTTATTGAACCAGCGGCCTTTTCTTCGTTAAACCCTAGTAACTGGGAAACTTAGGTCTTTCGGCTTCAAAGCCCCAGTTACTACATTAATTCACTCCCCTCGTCCAGATATACCTTGAGCTGCATCAGGATCCATAGATGGGCGTGAATTAAAGAACATACCACGACAAGAATCGTACTTGCCTTCAGCGGCTACGAGGTCTGATTCAATTGCCATCCTACGCAATACCACCGCCTCCATTTCATCTCCTCTGGCAATTGCAGAACCTTTAATTTTTTGCATTATTTCTTGTGTCTGAATTTCACGTCTATGAAGAGGAAGCTTTTTCTGTTTAGCCTTGAAGCTTTCAGAGGCATCTTTTCCACAGTAGAAGCAGAGCTCCTTAAAGTTGAATTTTGGTATTTCCTCACGGCCTCTTGTCACACGGCTTCCGTTTCCTGCTTCTTTTGCGACACTTCTCGTGAAGTATAACAGATTTCTGAGTCTGTAACCACGTGTGATGCCCATCATTCCTCCTCCTGCTGGCCTCAATAAACCTTCGAAGTGACTTTTCCTTTAATATTCCTCTATCCGCTCCTTCTTGCACAATGTTCCCGCATATAAAACAAGTTACATCCTCCATAGTGTGCCTACTGTCTTGAAATCACATGTTCAGTAAACAGATCTTAGTAAAATTCAGTGCAAGTTTCTCAATATTTTAAACTACCTATTCGACTGAATTCAGTAGATAACTTTCAGTTTTGCTTAAAAAGTTGTAAGAATGTGATAATTTTAGAGTTCAGACGAAGTTTTTTGCGTTGCACTGCCTTAGCGAAAATTTGGCGCTAGGAACTCTTTCGGTTTAAAATTCATATCTCAGCACTGGAGTGAGCAAATTTCAAATTTCAAACAGTATTTTACTTAAAATTACATTTTCTACAAGTTCGATTCTATTAAATTTTTCAATTGGTGCAGTCGTTTTTGACTTACAGGCGTTAAAAGTTGAGAATTTTCAAAATTTGGGCTATGTTTGAAAAAACCACCCATCTTTGAGGAGCGATTGTGGCTGAACGGCTTAATTTTTTTTAATGATTCAAACGTCATTAGACGCATAATTTTATGTTCCTTAGATAAGAACTGAGTAAAATTTTCTGTAGAATAAATACATTTTGAGTTATAAGCGCAATTTTAAAAAAAGTGCAAAAAAATTGCACTATTTAGGCTCTAAACTCGGAAGCACAACCTAAAATCCGTCGCAAACTCATATACCCATTATTCAGGACCCCTTTAAGGGTTTAAAACGATTTCCAGCTATTGAGCAATTTTTTGCCGCTAGACCCCATTTTAGCACTAATTTGCCTGGGCTATACATAATATATTAAGGATTATTTTCTACTTCTTCAAAATAGAAAAACTACTTAAGAAGAACTCAGGAAAGCATTTGCTCGGACGAAGTAGCTTTCATACGTAACTAGCGGGCTGTCGACCGCTTTGCGGGACAAGGCATGGCCGTGAAAGCAAAAAATCCTTTTTCGCCAATGGCAGGTGTTGTAGTGGGAATTTCGATCCCGTCTTAATGCACATCTAGACTCTAAGACAAAGCTACCTACCAAATTTCAGCTTCCTAGGACTTACCAGTTCGGAGAAACAGTGATGAATCAGTGAGTGAGTCAGTCAGTCAGTGAGTAAAACTCTCTTTTATAAGTATAGATAAGTATTATATGTAAAACGCCTTCGTGTATCCAAGTTATGCAATCATTTTGAAGGAGCCTTTATGGCTTCATATATTCAAATTTAAGGCAAAATGTCAAATATGATGAAAATGAATGTCGGATTCAGTTCAAATTTGAAAAAAATCCTTAAAGAAGAGGTTATATGTCGACATTGTTTTGCTTAAGATTTGACTCGATGTGAGATTTTGGATGTTTTCAGAAATCGAACGAAGTTATCTTCCGAACCGTACGTCCGATTTGAATGAACTAAAGTGCTATCGATAGATCTAGTAGATTGTAAGATAAGCTGTTCTCGTTCATTTTCTGTCATTTTACATAAAGGGTTACTTTTTAACGAAAAACACTTTTGACGCACAACTGGGTTAAGAATGGCCTGGGTTATCAAAAAGTGTGCATGCGATTTAAAAAAATTCAACGATTTTAGGCAGATCTTGCGAAACATTATCCCAAATTGGCATAAAAACATCAACATATTATTACATTCTGTCCATTTCATGTTAAAAATGTCTATTTTGGCCTACCTCGAACTTTCAAAGGTCTGAAAACCTGGCAAAAATGCAAGCATCAAAAATCTGTGTTAGTCCATGCTTAATCGTTAGTTGAGACCTATTGAAATCAACTTTTGTTTTTAAAAAACCCCTTCATATATTCAAGTTATGCAATCATTTTGAAGGAGCCTTTGTGGCTTTCCTGTTGGCGGTACGGAAATTTTTTGGGAACCAAAAACGTACATGTTGGACTACTTCTTCCTAAAATTTAGTTTAAAATACCTCAAATTGCATACTTGATGAAATTTGAAGGCAAAATGTCAAATATGATAAAATACCCCTTCAAATTTTGCTGAGTATGCAAATAAGTAGTTCCAAATGCTTGGTAAGTCTTTATTCAACACTGGCTATCTTCAGTTCAAATTTGAAAAAAATCCTTAAAGAAGAGGTTATATGTCGACATGTTTTGCTTAAGATTTGACTCGATGTGAGATTTTGGATGTTTTCAGAAATCGAACGAAGTTATCTTCCGAACCGTACGTCCGATTTGAATGAACTAAAGTGCTATCGATAGATCTAGTAGATTGTAAGATAAGCTGTTCTCGTTCATTTTCTGTCATTTTACATAAAGGGTTACTTTTTAACGAAAAAAACTTTTGACGCACAACTGGGTTAAGAATGGCCTGGGTTATCAAAAAGTGTGCATGCGATTTAAAAAAATTCAACGATATTAGGCAGATCTTGCGAAACATTATCCCAAATTGGCATAAAAACATCAACATATTATTACATTCTGTCCATTTCATGTCAAAAATGTCTATTTTGGCCTACCTCGAACTTTCAAAGGTCTGAAAACCTGGCAAAAATGCAAGCATCAAAAATCTGTGTTAGTCCATGCTTAATCGTTAGTTGAGACCTATTGAAATCAACTTTTGTTTTTAAAAAACCCCTTCATATATTCAAGTTATGCAATCATTTTGAAGGAGCCTTTGTGGCTTTCCTGTTGGCGGTACGGAAATTTTTTGGGAAGCAAAAACGTACATGTTGGACTACTTCTTCCTAAAATTTAGTTAAAAATACCTCAAATTGCATACTTGATGAAATTTGAAGGCAAAATGTCAAATATGATAAAATACCCCTTCAAATTTTGCTGAGTATGCAAATAAGTAGTTCCAAATGCTTGGTAAGTCTTTATTCACCACTGGCTATCTTCAGTTCAAATTTGAAAAAAATCCTTAAAGAAGAGGTTATATGTCGACATGTTTTGCTTAAGATTCGACTCGATGTGAGATTTTGGATGTTTTCAGAAATCGAACGAAGTTATCTTCCGAACCGTACGTCCGATTTGAATGAACTAAAGTGCTATCGATAGATCTAGTAGATTGTAAGATAAGCTGTTCTCGTTCATTTTCTGTCATTTTACATAAAGGGTTACTTTTTAACGAAAAACACTTTTGACGCACAACTGGGTTAAGAATGGCCTGGGTTATCAAAAAGTGTGCATGCGATTTAAAAAAATTCAACGATTTTAGGCAGATCTTGCGAAACATTATCCCAAATTGGCATAAAAACATCAACATATTATTACATTCTGTCCATTTCATGTCAAAAATGTCTATTTTGGCCTACCTCGAACTTTCAAAGGTCTGAAAACCTGGCAAAAATGCAAGCATCAAAAATCTGTGTTAGTCCATGCTTAATCGTTAGTTGAGACCTATTGAAATCAACTTTTGTTTTTAAAAAAACCCCTTCATATATTCAAGTTATGCAATCATTTTGAAGGAGCCTTTGTGGCTTTCCTGTTGGCGGTACGGAAATTTTTTGGGAACCAAAAACGTACATGTTGGACTACTTCTTCCTAAAATTTAGTTTAAAATACCTCAAATTGCATACTTGATGAAATTTGAAGGGAAAATGTCAAATATGATAAAATACCCCTTCAACTTTTGCTGAGTATGCAAATAAGTGGTTCCAAATGCTTGGTAAGTCTTTATTCACCACTGGCTATCTTCAGTTCAAATTTGAAAAAATCCTTAAAGAAGAGGTTATATGTCGACATGTTTTGCTTAAGATTCGACTCGATGTGAGATTTTGGATGTTTTCAGAAATCGAACGAAGTTATCTTCCGAACCGTACGTCCGATTTGAATGAACTAAAGTGCTATCGATAGATCTAGTAGATTGTAAGATAAGCTGTTCTCGTTCATTTTCTGTCATTTTACATAAAGGGTTACTTTTTAACGAAAAACACTTTTGACGCACAACTGGGTTAAGAATGGCCTGGGTTATCAAAAAGTGTGCATGCGATTTAAAAAAATTCAACGATTTTAGGCAGATCTTGCGAAACATTATCCCAAATTGGCATAAAAAACATCAACATATTATTACATTCTGTCCATTTCATGTCAAAAATGTCTATTTTGGCCTACCTCGAACTTTCAAAGGTCTGAAAACCTGTCAAAAATGCAACCATCAAAAATCTGTGTTAGTCCATGCTTAATCGTTAGTTGAGACCTATTGAAATCAACTTTTGTTTTTAAAAAAACCCCTTCATATATTCAAGTTATGCAATCATTTTGAAGGAGCCTTTGTGGCTTTCCTGTTGGCGGTACGGAAATTTTTTGGGAACCAAAAACGTACATTTTGGACTATTTCTCTCTAAAATTTAGTTTAAAATACCTCAAATTGCACACTTGATGAAATTTGAAGGGAAAATGTCAAATATGATAAAATACCCCTTCAACTTTTGCTGAGTATGCAAATAAGTGGTTCCAAATGCTTGGTAAGTCTTTATTCACCACTGGCTATCTTCAGTTCAAATTTGAAAAAAATCCTTAAAGAAGAGGTTATATGTCGACATGTTTTGCTTAAGATTCGACTCGATGTGAGATTTTGGATGTTTTCAGAAATCGAACGAACTTATCTTCCGAACTGTACGTCCGATTTGAATGAACTAAAGTGCTATCGATAGATCTTGTGGATTGTAAGAATAGTTATTCCCATCTATTTTTTTATCGTACCCGCTTTAAAACATCTATTGCCAAAAAAAACCCTGCAAAAAGAGGTCGAAACCCCTAGTTCCCTCCCAAATTATCGATACGAACGTAGGATTTCTACTTATTAAGTATTCGGGAAGTACATTGTCCTTCAAAAGTAGCTTTTCTACGTATCAGAATTCATAATTTAGAATAACCCCCATACATCAGAATAGATAAGTAGCATTTCTACGTTTTCAGTAGATTTACTCTTTATTGTACGTAGAAAAACTCCTTATCACCCGCATTTCTATTTACCGAACGTAGGAAAGCTACTTAAGAAGTACTCGGAAACAGCATTTGTCTGGACGAAGTAGCTTTTCTACGTACCAGATATTGGAAGTAGGATTCCTACGTATCGGGAAGGAGATAAGTAGCATTTCTACGTATTAAAGACGAAGAGTACTTAACTACATAGGATTTCTACGTAGAGTAAAGATATTTCCTACGTAGTACGTAGAAATCATCCAGACGAGTAAATTCTCAATTTAGAAAATAGCTATGAGAAATTAGTATCATCACAACCGGAAAACAGTAACCATGGGTCGCGGGCGCGTAATTAATTTTTTGGTATCGCCTAAAAAAAAAGGAATGGGGCAGTTTTTCAGTGATACTTCTCAATATCTCATATAATATCTATCTACCTATTGTTTCACAGTAATTTCCTAGTATTAAGTTGTTTACTATAAAATATCAATAAGTGTCCACCTATTTTTAATTTAATCCATAATCTCTGTAACAATTAATATTTCATTTTTGAAATGTTATACACCTAAATAAACTATAAATTGAAGCCTCTGTAAATATTAAAATGTCCAAACCTAAACTAAAAATAATATTACTTCCTGTGCAACCTGCAGATTAAAACGAGCGCTAAAATAAAAAAGTCCCTTGACCTTTGCCCTTTGAAAAAGATGACGTGGTCCTCCATTTTCACTGGACTTCAAAGTCTATCGCTCGATCATTCGTGTTTTGACCCGCGTTGTAACTAGACCAGAGACCTTTGAGCTCCCGAGAACCAGTTCTGTATCCTGAAGGAAGACAATGGCGAATCTTGATTGGACTTCGGAGCTTCTTATGGACGCGGAAGATGAGTACCAAGACACCAGGAATCTCCTCAAAACGTGGGGCTTGGAACACCTGATTCCAACATTTATATGTAAGTGTTAATAACTTTATTTTCTTCCTCAGTTTGTTGTCATCTGTTTTTACTTTCTATTACCTAAATGTTTCAGTAATTCGGTCCGTTTTTCAAATTTTAGCTAGTAACTGGTTATTTTTTTTTGTATAATGGTGTGCTTGTGTGGTGTGTGCATCTTTCAAAAAGTAATATGTTATTGTGTGTGTGTATTTCTGTGTGATTGTGTGTGTGTGTTAGTGTGTGTGTCTGTGTTATTGTGTGTGTGTATGTTAGTGTGTGTGTCTGTGTTATTGTGTGTGTGTGTGTGTGTTTTAATATTTTTTACTAAATAATTTCTTTAATGTCTCATTCTGTTTCAGCTAACAGATGTACATCATTGGAATTAAGGTATATGAAAGAGTCCCACATTGAGAAATTGATCCCCAGCATTGGGGATCAAATAAAATTCAAGGCCTCCTGAGGAAACAAGGCCTCCTTCCAGTTCTTGCACGGAGACCATCCACACCATCTGCTTCCCAGACACCTCGATCTCTGTCCCCGTCACCACTGTCCCCCGACTCTTTCGAAGTGCCCGAAGGTAATTTTTCACCCTTTTTTTTTTTCTTTCAAGTTTCTGTAATCCGCTATTCAAATAGACAGAGTTTACTTATAATTTCCTCCGTGACGATAATTATAATGTTCAATGTTGCCTAAATGCAGCAATAAGACTTAATCCTCTCTTATTATGAGGAGAGTAATGGATTACTTTGTTTTACACACCTCTCTTATTATAAGGAGAGTAATGGATTACTTTGTTTTACACAGGTGAAGAAGAGATGGAGTCAAACCTGAAATGGCTTCAGGAATATTCATCAATTGGTGCTGACTGGGACAGAGTTCTCCGCTTGTGGAATGCTACCCACGAACACAGAATGAGCAGCATCATGAAGGGGCTTGTGAAGTATAGGAACATCTATAGCTACTTCGACCTCTTCAAGGTGCTGCGAAATCCCAACAGAGGATTTCATTTGGTAAGTAATTTACTGTATTCACATTTCCTCTTTAACTGTAAATATGAAAATGAAATACATTTTTTTTTCTTCTTTTTTTTTGTTTAAAAAAAAGTCCCAAATACATATTTGTCAAATCACTAGAAATATTGTGTGATGTAAACACCGTAATGGTCCTATATCCCTTAAAAATTATTTTATAAACAGTGACTAATGATACTTGAATTTGTGCTCCTTCTGTTTACAGCTGCAGCTAGACTTCAGAAAATTCGACAAAACTGCTGGGAAGGAGGATGCTCTCCTGGGCATTTCCCTAATTCACCAACAAGTCTTCGACCTGGCCAGACAAAAAATCAAAGAGTCGCGCAACAAGGACTTCAAAAGTTCAATATCGGAAATTCTTGCAGAAATTGACTCCGACAGCAGCACAACTGTGAAGAATACTGCTGTGTTGATGCTGTTGCCTTTTCTGCTGAAGTCAGGCTCGATACTTGAAATCAAAGGTAAAAAGAATTATAAGCCCAGTAGGGCGGAAATTCTTGAGTCGTTCATCTCTCAGGTACCATGTGCTACTCTCATAGAGAGCACATGTGCTGAGAGAGTCGACAAATACAAAAAGTTAGGAAGAACTATTCAGCCATATGTGCTTTTCGTGGGCAAATCTTTTACTTGTCCTGAGAAAGTATTTGCTATCGTGGACAATGTAAAATATATTCAACCCACAATCGTGGACGCAGTAGATCTGTTATTTCAGATTTTCCACGTCACACATTGTTTATACCCGGAGGAGTGTTCAGACATCTGGATGTTCCTCCAAAGGGCATTTTACAACATCAGAGATTTGGATTATGACAAAATGACTGGTTCGTGCATCACCCTGTTGACAGACCTCGGGTTTGCTAGTCAGGTGTGAGATATAATTTACTTTTAATATAATACTTTTAATATAATTTAATAGGTATGGACATTTTAATATTTACTGAGGCTTTATTTAAAAGTTTTGTTATACTATTTTATTCCATTATGTTTAATTGTTATGTATGTCATTCATTGTTCCCAAACATTCCTTATTTAATTAATCATATTAAAAAAAAATGTGTAAATTGTAATAGTGTGAAACTTTACAACTGTGGGCAAGCTGGGTGTACTCGGTTTTATGATCAAATTGATAGCTTCCGCAAGCATTTATATCGAGAACATAGTGCTGATACTGAAGAAGCTTTCAACAGTTTGTTAACTAATAATGCTTCTTTGTTGGATAATATTCATGAAACTAGGGCATCTTCATCCTTAAATTTTAATGCTAAAATGAGACAAAATTTCTTTATAATTGAAAACTTGATGGGGGAATTAGTGTCTACATTATATTCAAACCCAACAATCCCACGAAGGTCTGTTCAAATTTTCATGAATGTTTTGGAACAGTTTATGATTAAATACACTTCTCATGTAAAAGACTGTAACCACACTTCCTAATGGTTCCATATATGTAACTCTACGTGACCAATTATAGCTTGGTTTCCTTAAAAAATCTGTGAATTATTGTAGGTTTTCTTAGTTATTAATTACTAGCTTAAGGTTTTTAATACCATGTTACTGTTCCATTGTTGATACTTAAAAACTTGTACGTATTTGTATAACCTTCTGTGTAAATTACTGTGAAATAAATAGGTAGATAGATAGTCCACTTTTCAAGAGTGCATTGTACATTTTCAAATGTAAATTTTTTGTAATTTTTGATAAATACATAGTTGTTATATGTATAGATAGTCCTGATTTGTTTTTTTTTTTTGTCGGATTTTAATAAAGTATTATTCAATTAGTTTTCTAAAACTAATCTTGAGACCTTGGAAGGTATTAATAAGAAATTTAAGGTTCCTCCTTTTCATTGCATCAGAGATCATGTTGTCTTATTTGTATTTTCCTGGTGATAATATACTTAATACTTAAATCACAACCATTTTTTTTATTAAAATCCGACAAAAAATCCTAATAATCCAACTATAATTTTGCATTGTACATTTTCAATTGTTAAATTTGTATATCTATGTACCTAAACTTGGAAAATAAATAAATATACTTCTTTGAATTATATTAACATACTTATCATCTCTTTATTTAAGTAAAGCACATCAAAAATAGTGCACACTTTCATTGTTAAACCCATCAAAAAAAGTTCAAGTTAAAGAATAAAGTGTGCACTAAGTTTGATTTATTTCTCTATAGTATATTGCAGTTGTACATTAAGGATTACAATAATGTGTTATTTACTTTAAATGTGTTTTCAACTTGTAATAAGGATAATGTGCTATTTCTTTTACATGTGTTTTTGACTTGTGTTTCAGGGGATATTGCTTATGGCAATTACAATTCATACATTCAAATGTATAAGTGGAAACCACACTCTAATGTGAAATCATACTTCCATGGAAGTAATCATACTTCCATGGAAGTATGATTTCACATTACAGTGTGCTTTTTACGCATGTTTTTGAAAGTATGAATTGTACTTACTATAAGTATGTATTCTCTTTACTGCAAGGAGAAAACATCTGTACAAGAAGTAGACTTTCTCCTTACTATAAGTAGAAAAACACATTACTAAAAGTAGGTAAACACATTACTGTAAGTAGGAATCATCCTTACGATAAGGAGGAATCAACATTACTGTAAGTAGAAATCATCATTACTATAAGTAGAAAACCTACTTAGGATACGTAGAAATCCTACTTAGGATACGTAGAAATCCTACTTAGGATACGTAGAAATCCTACTTAGGTAAGTAGAAATCGTACTTGGGATACGTAGGTATCATCCAGCTCTAAGTAGGTTTCCTCTTTACTATAAAGAGGAAAGCACATGCCGCAAGACACGGCCTGCTAGTAATAAGTAGGAAATCTACTTAGAGAAAGAGGTAATCTCCTTAGTGTACAGACGTTCTCTACGTACGACGTAGATCTGCGCTACGTATATAAGTAGGAATCCTACTTCCAATGTCGTGACGTCATCAATTTTTTCCAAATTTTTTCCAAATTGATGACGTCACGGATAAGTAGGATTCCTACTTCTGCATCTCTACGTACACCCCAAAATGCATCTCTACGTATCACGTGTGTCCATGTAATCTACTTCTTTAAGTAGGATTCCTCTCTATTTACGTACGAAATTTTTCTCAGTGCGTATATTTATTTTTCCTAAACTTACTCTAGAGTCTCTACACAATGAGGCATTGCCGCACATCGTTTCGGGCCGGAACTCGGCGCCACAGAACCAATTAACCAGTATGACCTTGCTCAGGATGATTGTGTAAGGACTCAAAGGGTTAATTTCGGATGACTAGGTATGTATGTATTTATGTAACATGTATGTATTTATGACATATATGTCGGTATGTATATGCTACGAAGGATTCCATAGTATCTTCAGGTACGAGCCGTAGACTTGCGTGCAGGAATTTGATAATTGACCACATACAGGAATCCGGACAGGGTTGCTAAGTGGTTCTATTTATAGTGTCCCCACAACTGAACCACCTTACCAATCTCCGCAGCTCGACCGCCGAGGCGCCGGTCGCGTAACCTGAAGATCGATTGTTCGAAAACCAGGGCATGGTGAATTTTAGTAAGGCTGATTAACGAGTAAAGGTAACACCATCACGCTCGCGATGAACACAATTTTATTTATTTTTTCTCCATATTTTGGGGTTTTTTTTTTTTTTTTTCTTCTTCTTATTGTTTCCAATTTTGTATATTAATTTGTAACTGTCTGTATATGTATATTATGTCCTTATTAATAAAGTGTAAAATAATAATAATCCAACAATATAGATGATACTTTCAAAACTAAAAAGAGCCGGGCTTTAAAAAGTATTAGGTATATCAATTACAATAATAATAATAAATTTGTGATTTTCTTGAATAATAATAAGCCCTATGACACTCTGTACAGAGCACGGGACTCCCTTTCTGGGTTTTTATTTTTTATTTCATTTCTA
Organism: Bactericera cockerelli; assembly: GCA_024516035.1. Taxonomy (NCBI): domain Eukaryota; kingdom Metazoa; phylum Arthropoda; class Insecta; order Hemiptera; family Triozidae; genus Bactericera; species Bactericera cockerelli. The sequence goes on from CM044957.1 coordinate 2,976,494, forward strand.
CAAATACATTACACAAAACAAAATTTATTCACATCACAAAAATACAATATCCAAACCCAATTATTTACAAATATTAGATCACAATACTCAATCGGAGAGCTGTAGGGTGCCCACAAACCTAGCTCAGTATAGCTAGATCGATAAGGTGGCGGACTTGTTACCTGGAGGTCGGTGGTTCAAGTCCTGAGTTCAGCAAATATTTAGCGAAGCGAGTTTGAGTAGTTGTGATAGCAAAAAAGTCATCAATACAAATATGGTAACTTTTTTAACGATCCTCAAACAGAGAAAAAAACAAACTGTTGGGTACATGATAATTTATAATAACTTGGTATTTATCTTACCTATATGTACTGTAAATTGTATACTTTTATACCATTGACGTTGTATGAAGCCCTCGGGCATTATATGCAAAAAAAAAAAAAAAAAAAAAAAAAAAAAAAAAAAAAAAGGTAGACACACACTATAGACTAGTCGGATCAACAAGAAGACCTGAATCGAATCTTTAGACTGAATCAAATCTTTAGACTGAATCGAATCCTTAGACTGAATCGAATCCTCAGACTGAATCGAATCCCCCCCCCCCCTCCCCTCTACTCTTAATTGGTCTCTTGAGCTTATGGTTTCATTGGTTGTTAGTATTGGCATGCATTTTTGTTACACCCTGTAAGGCGGTTCGTGCCGTAGTCCTTGGTGTTAACTTACACCGAGACCGAACAGACAAACTTCGGGGGGGGACCTAATAATTAATTGCAATCAGAGAACTTTCAAACATACCAGATGATCAAAGTGCATTTTAAAACATGAGATAAAAAAATAAAAAAAACACATTAGAATAACATTTTTTACATACTTCACATTAAAACATTTCCAGTCAGATCAGTTAATGTTCGTATATTTTTTTTATGAGAGTATTGTAAATTAAAGAGGTGCATTCAATTTTTTTTACTAGTAAAACTAATACTTTCACGAATGACAGATGTGTACAACAGCAGCACTTACTACTGAACATAATTATAACATGAATGGAACCACTTTTCAATGTTACATTATTGTAAATTTACTTCCGCTTGAAGGTAATACTATTCAATCAAATATATTATACTACTTCCGATAATTATTTCCAATGTTAAGATGCGAAGTATTGTGTTCATTTTTTAAAACCATTTTTTTCTTTTCTTTTACCTATAAGGTATAGAAATAATTGTTTTTCTTCTCAGAATAGATAATTATTATTTTCTTTTATTTTTGAGATAGATAAAAACAAATAGTATATCTTGATGAAACCATACAAACGAGGTAAAAAAATGATTTTTTACTGTTGTTTTTTTTTAATTAGGTGCTTTAACAACAACAAAAATTAAGGTAGGTACATAGAACAACTACACAATTTATGTTTTTTGAAAACTAGAAAGAGCCGTCCTAATTATTGTAAAAAATACCTGTATCAGCATTTAAAAAAAAGAACCAATTATGTTACCATTTAACCACTATTTTTAAACAATTCTTAAAAACACAAACAAAAATATTTGATTATTAAAAAACACACATTTCCTTAGGAGACCAAAGAAAGGTACTCAACAAAAATTCAGTTCGACACCAAAAATCAAAACAAAACAAAAAAATACCAAAAAAATCAAACTATCTGAAAAAAAAAAACTTTTTTACGTCAATCGAAAAATTTGAAAAAAAATTGCATCATCGCGCGTTTCACAAAACAAGAGCGCGAAGGCGAAACATAAGCACGGAACGTCAAATTAGCACTGAGGCCCCGACTGTGAGTCACTTGAGTAGAAAACGAGAGAAAAATCACAGAAGTCACCGCGAGTAGTTCACAACTCGCGAGGGAGACAAATAATTCCTACATCCGTGCTTACGTCCTTAGGACGAGGCGTTGAGGTGGACGATTCACTAGTAACTGATTCACTAGTTCACTACTGATAGCTGATTCACTAGTAACTACTTCACTACTGATAGCTGATAGTTCGGACTCCGGCCAGTGATGGTCTGGCGAAGACTGACGAGGATTATGGAAAATTAATTACGAGTCTACACAGGAATATGAGACAATGAGTTAGTTATTTGTGTTACGTCACAATTTTAGTGGAAAGCACTTTTTTGTCAATTTTTTTGTATTTTCTTAAATATCAGAGCTAAATCGTATTTAAAAAAAATACAAATGCACTATTTAAAACAATAATACGCATATACATACAAAATCGGGTTACCGTTCACGAGATATAAGCGCATAAGTAAAAAATAAGTGGTCACAGGCGCATGGTCTCTATTACCAAGAAGAGCTAGTGCGAAATTGATGAATTTAAAATGGGACCATCTACAATACGTCTGTTATGTGTACAAAATTTCGTCGAAATCCGTTCAATTTATATATAGTTCCTGAGATTTCCGAGTTACAAGGAATGTATTTAACAGACAGACAGAGACCGATTGACAGACACAATATCAAAGTTGCTCAGGAGGTTCTGAAACGTCCAGAAATATGAAAAAAATTGCAATCGGAGCAAAAAATATTTTTTTTACAACAACGAACATAATACTTCGGATTTCTAATATTAGAAATATTTCGGAAGTAACACAATTGACGACTGGAGGAAACAAGGTATTTTTATTTGTTTAACAATTAAACTACAGTTTTTAGTAAAACACAAAAAATCACATTTTCACACGTATACCCTTCGAAATTTACAATTGACTGCTGGAATAAAGGGACATTTCGGTCTTACCTCGGCAGTTTAAACAAGTTACTTTATTTATTTTAAATATAGGTATGTAATAATATGTATGTATGTTTATTTGTTTACCTATTCAGCTTTTTAATAAAATACCTAAAATCATACCTTTTCACGTAATACGTAAAAGATTATATGTACCTACTGTCAATACTTTTACAATTGACTTTTGGTGTAGGTATAAAGGGACTTTTCGGTCTCACCTTGGAAGTCAAACAAGGATTTTTTATTTCCATTTTATTTATTTTCTTATCATTTTTCTATTTTATTTTATTTATCATTTTTCTATTTTATTTTTTTATCATTTTTCTATTTTATTTTTTTTTTCATTTTTCTATTTTATTTATTGTCATTTTTCTATTTAATTTATCTATGTCACTGCGGGAGTGAGACCACTGATTGATCATTTCCGCGATGCACCGTCCGTCACTCGCGAGACTCTCGCCTATGTTCGCCGAGCGAGTGCGTAGCGAGACTGACGCGGAGTCGCGGATGCTCTTGCCAGAGATCACGTCACCACACTGAGGCTGGGGAGAGGAAGTCGTGGCTATTAGCGCCCAGTACAAGCGGCCGCGGAAGTTCGGAACCGTCTCATTTAGGCTGGTATGCAGAGACGATTTTGTAATCCCTTTAGGGTTCACTGTAGGGTAGTCCCGAGCTTGCTATAGGGAATACTTCGATCTTGAAAATGATTTATAAAAGAAACATTTGATTGAACATGCGCACAGAAGCTTTAAAGTTTAAACAAACGTCTCTGAATAACAAAATCAGCTGAGGGACAAATGACCCAGGCATCCCTACAGTGAGGAACTGAGGACTCTGCATACCACCCAATGTGGTCGCGTGGTCAAGGAGTTATAGGTATATTGGTAATCCAGGTAGGGTGGGGCTCCGTTGGTTCGAATCCCACCCAGTGCATGAGTTTTTCCTCATTTATTTGAGTGACCACATAATGAATTAGTGAGTCTGAGGGTTAGGTGGTAGATAATGTTTTGAGCATTAACCTCGTCTGATGGTTACCTTCCACTAAGGTTATTATTATATAATGGATTTGGATTTATAGAAAACTGTTTTTAATACAAAGCCACCCTGTCTCCTCAGCTCCAGAGCCGCCTTCCTCAAATCAGATACATACATGTCTCCAACTCATCAGACAAATGTAAAATTTTGTCATTTCATCGCAAGAAATCCCCTGTTATCTACCAGTACGCCATCAACAATATTCTTCTAGAGAGAATTTACGAAGTAAAAGATCTAGGTATAATCTTCGATCATAAGTTATCTTATAATGAACATTACTCTAATATAACAAAAAAAGCTTACAAAATTCTGGGTTTCATTAATAGAAATAGCAGAGAATTCATAGACCCCAAAACATACATCATTTTATACTATGCTTTTGTACGTCCCATCTTAGAGTACGGCTCCTCTGTGTGGTCTCCTTACTATGAAAAATATATCTCCAAGATCGAATCTGTGCAACATAGATTTCTTAGAAACCTTGCGTTCAAACAGAAAAAAAAAACTTTATCTTAGAATTGATTGAAAAAAAATTCCTACCCCGCTGGGAATCGAACCCAGGTCACCATGCGTACAATGCCTAGCGCGCTAACTCACTCTGCCACGGTGACTACTGATATGATCATGCAGTTGAAAGCAATGTTAAATTTTTGTTTAAAAAAACGCTTGCATACGAGTCTGCAACCATTTCGACATTTTCATCTTTACTATTCAAGGTCCAAAACCCAACTGACCAAATTTCGTATTGTGCGCATGACACACACTTTCCCTCTTCTCTTAGGGTTGCAATATCGAAACGAAAATATCGATATTAGGTATATCGATAATATCGAAACCATAATATCGATATCCGATATTAGAAGACTTCTCTCCCTTTACAATTCGATATTTCGTTACATAATATCGTTACATAATATCGTTACATAATATCGTTACATAATTTCGTTACACAATTTCGTCACATAATTTTGGTTATGTGCCAGAGCAAAGACATGAAAATGTCAAAAACCAATGAGTATTACAGATCACAATTATAGCGAAATTATGAAAGCCAACAATGTTATTACTTTACAACATAGGAGAGACACAATTGATATTTTACTCCTCGCTAAAATTCTTAATAATAAAACTATTTTACCAGAATTTCTAGAAGAACTCTCCTTTAGAACCAATAATAAAAACACAAGAAATAGGAATCTACTGTATGAAAAATCTTGCACCAAAAATTATGCTTTTTTTAAACCATTCAACCGTATTGTGCGACTCTTCAATCAAGCTTGTAACAAAGATCCTTCGATAGATCTGTTTTATGATAATGTTGAGACTACAAAACAAAAATTATTAAGCTTAAGCAATATCTGAGTATTGTAAATTAAGAATACTATCTATTTATATACGTAATAGCATCATTTATATTTTACATGTATACCTAACTTTTATATATTTCTATGTTATACTTTTATATGTATTTTTCCAACTTTATACAATTGTATTTTAATATTATATATGTTACGGGAAAAGCTAAGAGTGCGGGAAATCCTAGGTTTACCCGGGTAAACCTAGGATTTCCCGCGATTGTTGGGAAAAGCCCGAAATGAATTTTTATTTCGGGCTTTTACCGATCTTTTTCGGTTGATCCTAGGTTTTCCCGAAGCAGTTAGGGAAATGTGTAAAATTCTGTTCATTCAATAAAAATTTCGGGCTTTTACCGGGAAATCTTAGGATTTCCCAAGGACCCGCGGTAAAAGTAAAATATACATAACTAGGGTGCTGTCGCCCGCTTTGCGGGCCGAGGCATGGCCGTGGAAGCAAAAAATCCTTTTTCGCCAATGGCAGGTGTTGTAGTGGGAGTTTCGAAAAATCCCGTCTTATTGCACATCTAGACTATAAGACAAAGCTACCTACCAAATTTCAGCTTCCTAGGACTTACGGTTTGGGCTGTAGAGCGATGATCAGTGAGTGGTCAGTCAGTCAGTGACTTTGACATTTATATATTAAGAAGATAGGGGCTAACCTAATAACCTTAAAAAGAAGAGAGAAAAAAGACTAGAGAAAATGAAGTACAACACAATGGTATTTGTTTATTGAACATGTAGAAAAAGTGTTTGTTTTTTATTTTTAATAAAAAAATTTCAATCAAATGTTTGATAAAACACGTAAAAAAATAATGTTTTTCTCTTATCGCTATCTCTTACTGTTTCCTGTTTAAGTAGGTGAATGTGTATATTTAAACACTGAAATATAAAAGGTTTGATAAAACAGATACCTATCAAACACACCTAAAAAAATAATGTTTTTCTCTCATCGCAATCTCTTACTGTTTCCTGTTTAAGTAGGTACATATAGTTAAACACTCAAATATAAAATGTTTGATAAAACAAATATCAAGAAAAAGTAAAAATATAAAAACAAAAAGTAAAATATCCTACATTCTTATTATTTGTTAGAGCATGGCTGTGAACTGTGACACTTGGAATTACATTTCATATTAGCAGCTCGACAAAGACACTTCTTGGTTGTACATTTCTTTAAACAGCTACACTTTTTGAACCCTTGTACACCAACCAATGATTGTTTTGAAACAACTGAGCGAAGACTTATTTCCTCATGTTTTACATCTTCCAAAGAGATAAAGATTTCAGAGCATAGTGTGAATTGATTACGAGAGTAGAGAGACTTTTGATGATTCCGCTCTTTGTACCTAATTGGTAGAGCTCATCTTCCTTTTTAATTATGACTGCAATGATAGATTTTGGATCAATTTTAGAACGGTCAACATCTGGAACTTTTACTATAACATATTTCCCGGAATCTCTTGGGAAAAGTCCGAAATGACTAAATGAATGTCTTGTTTCGGGCTTTTCCCGATTGATGTTGGGAAAACCTAGGATTAACCAAAAGAGATCGGTAAAAGCCCGAAATAAAAATTCATTTCGGACTTTTCCCAACAATTGCGGGAAATCCTAGGTTTACCCGGGTAAACCTAGGATTTCCCGCACTCCTAGCTTTTCCCGTAACATATACAATAAACATGGGTAAACCCCGTTAATTTGTGAAAAAAAAAAAAAAAAAAAAAGGACTAGAGCCACCCTGTCTCCTCAGCACACTGGCACCAGAGCCGCATTCCTCACATCAGATACATACATGTCTCCAACTCATCAGACTAGAGCCACCCTGTCTCCTCAGCACACTGGCACCAGAGCCGCCTTGCTCACATCAGATACATACATGTCTCCAACTCATCAGACTAGAGCCACCCTGTCCCCTCAGCACACTGGCTCCAGAGCCGCCTTGCTCACATCAGATACATACATGTCTCCAACTCATCAGACTAGAGCCACCCTGTCTCCTCAGCACACTGGCACCAGAGCCGCCTTGCTCCCATCAGATACATACATGTCTCCAACTCATCAGACTAGAGCCACCCTGTCTCCTCAGCACACTGGCACCAGAGCCGCCTTGCTCACATCAGATACATACATGTCTCCAACTCATCAGACTAGAGCCACCCTGTCTCCTCAGCACACTGGCACCAGAGCCGCCTTGCTCACATCAGATACATACATGTCTCCAACTCATCAGACTAGAGCCACCCTGTCTCCTCAGCACACTGGCACCAGAGCCGCATTCCTCACATCAGATACACACATGTCTCCAACTCATCAGACTAGAGCCACCCTGTCTCCTCAGCACACTGGCACCAGAGCCGCATTCCTCACATCAGATACACACATGTCTCCAACTCATTAGACTAGAGCCACCCTGTCTCCTCAGCACACTGGCACCAGAGCCGCCTTGCTCACATCAGATACATACATGTCTCCAACTCATTAGACTAGAGCCACCCTGTCTCCTCAGCACACTGGCACCAGAGCCGCCTTGCTCACATCAGATACATACATGTCTCCAACTCATCAGACTAGAGCCACCCTATCTCCTCAGCACACTGGCACCAGAGCCGCCTTGCTCACATCAGATACATACATGTCTCCAACTCATCAGACTAGAGCCACCCTGTCTCCTCAGCACCAGAGCCGCCTTGCTCACATCAGATACATACATGTCTCCAACTCATCAGACTAGAGCCACCCTGTCTCCTCAGCACACTGGCACCAGAGCCGCATTCCTCACATAGGTGACCACGTGTCTGCAACTTATTAGCAACTTGTTCTTCATTATCATTCTTCTGGTAGTTGTTATTCCTCTGGTAGTTGTGGCAGCAACTTCATTGGCTCAGCTCAAGTCTCCCTCGCAATCCACACACACAGACGAAGGAAGCCAACTAAAGGGTTGGGTGGAAGAGATTGCCACAGACAATAGCCCCGCCTTTTGGGTAGGAGAGTAGGACATTAGATTCATTTTCTTCTGTTTTTTTCGCTCAATCTATTCTTTATTTTTAAGTTTGTGCGGAAGTGATTCATGACTTTACTAAATCTTCTCTGACGCCGGAACTTGAACCACCGACTTCCAGGTCGCCGCTTTATCGATCGAGCTACGAAGGTTTTTTTTTCCATTTTACATGTACTGTGAATATTGTATTTTTTTCTACTAATAAAGAATAACAATATCTTTGCACTGGACATGTCTATAGATCCTGGATTGTCATGGTGGTAGATCTTCCTGTTTACATGAAGAGGTTGTTGTTGTAGCCAGCTTGGCTACAGCTGGGGGGTGTGATGGTATCCAGCCAACTTCAGTGGAGAAGTTGGCTCGTCCTTACCCACAGATGAAGAGGTGGTAAGTAAATACGTATTGTCATTCCTGATGGCCCTGTTGTTGTTTTAATGATGGCGATGTTATTGTATTGTTTTTCTTTCTGTTATGCTAGAGGAACAGTCTGTGCATGTATATGATGTTGCCTCACACACATAAGTAATGCCTGATTATTTATGCAAAAATTTCATGTTAGGAGACAGAGAACATCTTGGAAAATCATTGTTTAGTACAGCATTGTTTACATTATTGATTATACGGAAAGACTAGCAAGAGAGAATGTTGTTGTTTTTGTTGTTGTTGTTGTAACCACTAACCAGCATGGCTTCATCTGGCATGAAGTTATGGTCTTCGACCACCTTAGTTAGCTCGTCCTGAACCACCCATGATGAATTTTCCAATGCGTAACAACACAGTCATAATAAAATGACATGTTATCTATTCAAAATGACATGTTATCTATTCAAAATGACATGTTATCTATTCAAAATGACATGTTATCTTTTCAAAATGACATATTATCTATTCTAAATGACATTTTATCTTTTCAAAATGACATATTATCTTTTCAAAATGACATGTTATCTTTCCAAATGACATGTTATCTTTCCAAATGACATGTTATTTATTCAAAATGATACGCTATCTTTTCAAAATGGCATGTTATCTATTCAAAATGACATGTTACCTTTTCAAAATGATATGTTATTTATTCAAAATGACATGTTGTTTTCAATAGACAGATGTATTAAATGTATAGGAACACCCTAAAAACACCTCGTGGATTCGGTTATTTTTTTTTTTTTTTTGACAGTGTTTTTTTCTCTCAAACAATCAGAAACCAGAAACATGTACAACTTTCAACTTTATTCTTATGTGCGATGAACCCATTGGACTTATCTGAAGCAGCCCCTAGGGCCTAGCCTAGACTTCAATATATTGATTGTTTAGGGACTCTAGGGGCTGCTTAAGATGTTCTCTGCTCTTGACACCAAAGCCATGAAAACTCAGACTTTTCCTTCATGAGCCATGAAACCCTTGAGAAACCACCAGCTAGTCGGACTGGTTGTTATTGTTAGGATTCATGCCGAAATATACAGTTTCTGATTGGTTATCTTTTCATCAGTTATTTTTATCTTTTCATTCATTTATGACTAGTCTGGTAATCCAGGTAGCGTTGGTTCGAATCCCACCCAGTGCATGAATTTTTCCTCAAAAATTTGAGTTTGTGACCACATAATAATAAGACTCTGAGTGTTAGGTGGTAGAAAATGCTTTGAACATTAACCTTGTATGGTGGTTACCATCCTCTAAAGACTGTTATTATTATTATAACTAATATACATCTTTGTCATAGATGACGAGGGTGGATAATAGTCAAAAATATACTGCTGATGGTACATAATGAAAGTTAGGATAGCAAATGCATCTAACTTTGAAAACTTTCAGTATGAGCTGAATCTCAAGCAGATACCAGGAGTTGGAACACTATTGGAAGTATATCAATATTCAGATGAGAGTACACCGGGTACTGGGTGGTTCATGGTTGTCTCAGGGTGGTGAAAGAATTGTATGGACGTCCAGGTCCAATGGCTAGATTGTATATGGGCTCCTTACATGTCCACGGTGTTCCGTCATGTGTAATCGTTATTTCAGAATACTGAGCGCGCGATTAGCTCAATGGTTAAGCACTCGCTTGCCATGCGGAAAGTCCCAGGTTCGAACCCCCGCGCCGACAAATATTTGTATTAAAAATTTGGTTACAGTTGTTTCTAAGGCATACCTTCCGGTTTGACGCTCGTGTTGACCCAGCACCTAAATGGAAGTACTGTGTCACTTCTCGCCCATCACAGTGGAAGCATAACTTTCGACTTTCACGGAAAGTTTCAACTGACAGTATGAAATGAAATTATTTTGAAAGATATATATGGCATTTATTTTCTTTCTCCGAGTGACGCTTGTCAAAAAAATGTGTGAACGACTTGAAATTGTATAAGATTCAGATCTAGGAGCTCTCCTTGCTGACAGGGCACTGCTGGCTGGGGCGCCGCCGAGTGCGGAAGACAGCGCTCTAACCGCGTGAGCTACTGATACTACAGGCGAACCTGGATATGAAAGAGCTGGATATCAGAGAGACCTGGATATAAAAGAGATGGATATCAGAGAGACCTGGATATAAAAGAGATGGATATCAGAAAGACCTGGATATAAAGGAGATGGATATCGGAGAGACCTGGATATGAAAGAGCTGGATATCAGAGAGACCTGGATGTGAAAGAGATGGATATCAGAGAGACCTGGATATGAAAGAGATGGATATCGGAGAGACCTGGATATGAAAGAGCTGGATATCAGAGAGACCTGGATGTGAAAGAGATGGATATCAGAGAGACCTGGATATGAAAGAGATGGATATCGGAGAGACCTGGATGTAAAAGAAATGGACATCAGAAAGACCTGGATATAAAGGAGATGGATATCAGAGAGACCTGGATATGAAAGAGATGGATATCGGAGAGACCTGGATATCAGAGATACCTGGATATGAAACAGCTGGATATCAGAGACCTGAATATAAAGGAGATGGATATCAGAGAGACCTGGATGTAAAAGAGCTGGATATCAACGAGACCTGGATATGAAAGAGCTGGATATCAGAGAGATTTGGTTATGAAAGAGATGGATATCAGAGAGAACTGGATGTGAAAGAGATGGACATCAGAGAGACCTGGATTTGAAAGAGATGGATATCAGAGAGACCTGGATATTAAAGAGATGGACATCAGAGAGACCTGGATAGAAAAAAGATGAACATCAGAGAGACCTGGATATAAAAAAGATGAACATCAAAGAGACCTGGATATTAAAGAATTTACCTCTCTATATGGAACTTTACCTCTCTATATGGAAAATAACCTCATTATTAGAGAAACCTGGATAAAAGCAGGGAGAAAAAAAATCTGGTCCCTTGGGGTCTCTTATATCAAAGTTCTTCTGTATATGGACACATTATGATTTATTTTACAAAGGTACTGCACTCAATTTATCGGTAAATTGAGGCCAGGTTCCAAAAAGTTCAAAATATCAAAAAATGATAAGAATAAACCCCTATCATTTTTTTTAATTCTATGAAAATGTTTTTCTCAATCTTTTTTCGTATTTAAACTAATTCAAAGATTTTTGTGGCCCTGCGGCCGCAGAATGCGGCCGATTTCAACTAAAAATTAATTTTCCATACCAAATTTCAAGTCTCTAGCTCTTACCGTTCTCGATATCGTGTTCACACACACACACACACACACACAGACAGACACACTGACCAAAGGCCGAAACTTTTTTGGTATCCTGAGGCTATGATTCGTCCAGAAATATGAAAAACTGGGTAGGTCAAATTTTCGCCGAATACAATTCTTTCCTTATTATAGGATAAGTAAAGTAAAAAATCTGCTCCCTTGAGTTCTCCTAATACCCAGGTTCAACTGTACAAAATTAAATGGTGTACAAATGTTTTTTTGTGGCATTAATTTTCCTCTGTTCGAAAAAACCCTGTATACATAATATCCCTTCATCACTCGTAAACCTTCTCATCTTCCTCCTCCTCCTAGTTCTCCTCCTCTTTCTCCTCCTCCTACTCTTCCTCCTCTACCTCCTTCTCCTCCTACTCAGCCTCCTCCTCCTCCTCCCCCTCCTGCTCCCTCCTCCTCCTCCTTTTTTTCCTCCTTCTGCTGCTGCTGCTCCTCCTCCTTCTCTACCTTCTCCTCCTTCTCCTCCACTCCTCCCTCCTGCTCCTATTACTCCTGCTCCTCCTCCCCTCCCGCCCCTCCCAAGTACAAATAAGTAAAGTTTTGCAGAACCTGGTAGTCGTGTGTTTGCTGTCGCTTCATCATCCCCCCCCCCCCCCCCCCCCCCCCCCCCAGTCCCAGGGCCAAAGTTTTCGCCGAGTCCCGAAATAGCTCGCCCAATATTTCGCGAGGAAAGTTTGCACACTGGGAGAGATTGAGAAATTGCATTATGAAACGATGTGAGATAGGTCAGAGAGTTAGATTTAGGTGAGGGAGAGAGTTAGATGTAAGTGAGGGAGAGAGATAGATGTAAGTGAGGGAGAGAGTTAGATGTAAGTGAGGGAGAGAGTTAGATGTAAGTGAGGGAGAGAGTTAGATGTAAGTGAGGGAGAGAGTTAGATGTAAGTGAGTGAGAGAGTTAGATGTAAGTGAGGGAGAGAATTAGATGTAAGTGAGGGAGAGAGTTAGATGTAAGTGAGGGAGAGAGTTAGATGTAAGTGAGGGAGAGAGTTAGATGTAAGTGAGGGAGAGAATTAGATGTAAGTGAGGGAGAGAGTTAAAGTTAAGTGAGGGAGGGAGAAGGAGAGAGAGAGACAGAGAGATTAGATGTAAATGAGGGGGCGAGAGAAAGGCTCTCTTTTTCCTTCTCTAGAGGTAATTGAAGGGGAGAGAGGGTAGATGAAGGTGGGGAAGAGGATGGAGAAGCAAATGGAAAATGTTAGAGGTGAGTGAGGGAGAGAGAGGGACAGAGATGAGTTAGAGGTGAGTGAGGGATAGAGAGGGACAGAGAGTTTGAGGTAAGTGAGGGAGAGAGAGGGACAGAGAGTTTCAGGTAATTGAGGGAGAGAGATAAAGAGAACGAAGGAAAATGTTATAGGTAAGTGAGGGAGAGAGGGTAGATAACCCTCATCTAAAGAGAGAGATTTTAAAATATATTTGGTGCCAGAGAGGAAAAGGGAGGGAGAGACAGGGGAAAATGCGAGATAGAAAGAGAGAGAGAGTCTGAACAAGTATAGTGATACTGAAGGTGGATGTGTGTCAGAGAGAGACAGTGAGAGAGAGAGAGAGAGAGAGAGAGAGAGAGAGAGAGAGAGAGAGAGAGAGAGAGAGATGAGATAGAGATAGAGATAGAGATAGAGATAGAGATAGAGATAGAGATAGAGATAGAGATAGAGATAGAGATAGAGAAGAGAAGAGAGAGAGAGAGAGGGGGGGGGGGGGGGGGGGGGGGGGGGGGGGGGGGGGGGGAGAGAGAGAGAGAGGGGGGGGGGGGGAGAGAGAGAGAGAGAAGAAGGGGGGTGTGTGAATCTATTATTGAAGTGGGAGAGGAAACCTCAAGTTGAAGAACCACGTGGCTTGTGTGGGCCGTTGTTTATCCTGCGAGCAAATACATACAGGAGTAGGACGTGATAGATGAGTTGGGAGCTGTCTGCTTGACTAACAAGAGGAGGCGGCGCTGCTGGAGCATGGGAAAGAGTTGAATGAAATGAGGCATGGCTAAGTAACTAGCCTCATCGTAATAACATCAAGACTCGCAACAAATTCGAAAACATCTCACTGTTATTATGTTTGGATTTTCACAAGAGAAGAACCGTTCGAAAAGTCTGTCAAACCGGGAATCGAACTCAGGACCTCAGGCAATAGTCACAAACACGGAGTAGACACGGAGACATGGCTAAAATAAAAATCGCAAAAACTTCAAAATCCTCAACAACAAAAAAAAATCAAGCCAGCGTCGATGGCATGTTGAATACACCGGTTCCCTTCAGAACACCGAAGTTAAGCGACATCCAGCGAGGTTAAGACTTGGATGGGTGACCATTCAAATTCTAATTCTCGTGACGCTGGCTTTTCCCGGCCCCACTCAGGCTGGGTGAGGTCAATGTGAGTAGCAGGTTTGTGAGTTTCCTGCGAATGGAGGGTAAAACCCCCGTCGTGATATGACCATGGCAGTTGAAAGCGACGTTAAACCCCACTTAAAAAAAAAAAAAAATCAGCGGTTTAACGTCGCTTTCAGCTGCATGGTCACATCACGACGGGGGTGTTAGCCTCTATTCGCAGGAAACTCACAAATCTGCTACCGACACTAACGTCAAATTATTCGAAAGCAAATTTTCAATGACTTCTTCATTTCACCTTGGAAAAACCTTTCAATTTATTTGACTCTGATAGAAAATATTCGGACTAAGAAGTAAGAAGAACCTGGATTTCTTCTTTAATAGAGAAAAAAAATATTGCTATAAAAACATTGATTATTTTTGAACTTTAAAAAAATCGCCCGAATAATCTTTCTCTTATCTGATGGATCTATGATACATCGTATTTTATTTATTTACTATTATTATTAAAGAATCCTTTATTAGATAAAAAGACATATTTTATATGTGTACATTTGTACAATACAAATAATTATTATAAAAAAAATAGAAAAATGGCAACAATATTAACAATAAAATGGAAAGAAATAGATAAATACATATAATGTCCTCCTAACGAAAGGGCGGGGTTATTGCCTATGGTAATTTCTTCCACCCAACCCTATACTATACGTTTTACTAACCCACTTACTCGAAAGTAAACATTATGTTACAATAAATAAATAACATGATTGCAAATAATTATGGAAACAATGAGACAAAAAATAATAATTAACCTAACAGAAAAAATTAAATAACTAACGCTTTAAACAAACATAGTATGTCTAATTGTGAATGCTATGCATACTATGTGGTATCTATGTGGTATCTCTACCTATGTGTAGGTAATACATAGGTACATAGCTCGATAGCATATAGTACATAGCCAGATAGGTAGTGCATAGTTAATATATTAGCATATTATAGTACATAGCTATAGATAGCATGTAGTACATAGCTAGATAACATATAGTACATTGCTAGATAGCATGTAGTGCATAGCTAATATATTAGCATATAGTACATAGCTAGATAGCATGTAGTACATAGCTAGATAACATATAGTATACATAGCTAGATAGCATGTTGTACATAGCTGGATAGCATGTAGTACATAGCTAGATAGAATATAGTAGGTAGCTAGATAGCATGTTAAGCATGTAGTACATAGCTAAATAGCGAATACAGCTAATCAGAGAATTTGAAAAAAATCCTTATCACCAATGAGTGAGTGACACCCCGACTTATCAGAAGTGACAAATTTCCACTGTCAGCTGTCAGAGCATTGGGAAACGCAATTTAACCATCGATACTTTCCAGTTTCGTAGCATCGATACTTTCAAGTTTCGTAGCATCGATACTTTCAAGTTTCGTAGTATCGATACTTTCAAGTTTCGTAGTATCGATACTTTCAAGTTTCAAAGTATCGATACTTTCAAGTTTCAAACTATCATTATACTTTCTTTTTTTAGTTATTGATAGTAATGATATTATTATCTAGATTTTTTATTAATATTTAACACACTCATTCGTCATAAATTAAAAAAAATAATGATATATAAAAATGAGGCATTCCCGCTCCGTCTTCATAGGGTAAGCTTCTTATTAGCCTCCTTGCTCCTCTTATTCTCAAACCAACTGCTCTTATTCTCAAACATTATACTTTCTAGTTTCGTAGTATCGATACTTTTAAGTTTCAAAGTATCGATATTTCCCTATCAGCACTAATCGACGTGCTAACTTGTATACTTTCATTGATCTTCTTCTTATCTTATTTGTACACATAGAGGTTAATGCTCAAACCATTTTCTACCACCTAGCCCTGATGACTTATTATTGTATGGTCACAAACTCAAATAAATGAAAAAATTCATGCATTGGGTGGGTGGGATTCAAACCAACGGATCATTAGCTTCTGTTTCATGGCTACGAAGTAAAAAAGGTTGTGAAAGAAACACTCATCTTTATTTTATTTTCAAGAAAAAAAGTTATGAATGTCATCGCATGAAGATGATTCAAATGAATTCATAGCGTTACATCATCTTGAAACTCTAGTCCCAGTTATATCATCTGCAAACTTACAAGTTCACACAAGACGTCATGAGACGTAGTAATAAGTTTCTGGTGATGCACCAAGAGGAACTTGAAGAAAACTTTACACTTACTAAAAGATACTTTGATAATGATAATAATAAATAAATAAAATAATAATAACAATAATAATAATAATGGAAGGCATGGAAGGAAAACACCAGGCGAGTTTAATGCTCAAAGCATTTTCTAGCCCCTAACGTTCAGAGTCTTATTATTATGTGGTCACGAACTTAAATTAATGAGGAAAAATTCAAGCAATGGGTGGGATTCGAGCCAACAGCTCCCTACGCTACTTGGATTGGTATACGCTAGTCTGACTAGCGCATTTACCACATGACCAGTGCATCAATTTTTGTTTTGAGGGTAGCGCAAAAATAACTGCCACACTGGTTAAAGCAGCATGTCTTTATTATTCATTCATATAAAATTAAATAAATAAAGATACATATCATATTTGTGTCAAATACAATCAATCATGATATAGGAATAACTGAAACTCAAACATCAGGTATTACCTACTTCTTACTCCACCCTGTATAAAAATACATCATGTAATAATTGTTGCTAAAGTTCCATCAGTAAACTTCTTCTTCCGGATCAAAGTTCTCCAGACTCTCCAGAGCACTTTTATGTCATCCCTATCTTTCTTCCCCTCCCTATATTTCTCTCCCCCCCCCCTATCTTTCTTCCCCTCCCTATATTTCTTCCCCTCCATATCTTCTTCCTCCTATTTTCTTCCCATCCCTATATTTCTTCCTCCCTATTCTCCCCTCCCTATATTTCTTCCCCCTCCCTATATTTCTTCCCCTCCCTATATTTCTTTCCTTCCTTATTCTTCCCCCCCTATATTTCTTCCCCTCCATATCTTTTCTTCCCTATCCCTATATTTCTTCCCTCCCTATCTTTCTTCCCCTCCCTATCTTTCTTCCCTCCCTATATTTCTTTCCCCCTATCTTTCTTCCCTCCCTATATCTTTCTTACCCTCCCTATATTTCTTCCCCTCCCTATACCTTCTTCTCCCCCTATATTTCTTTCTCCTCCCTATATTTCTTCCCCTCCCTATATTTCATTCTTCCCCTCCCTATATTTTTTCTCCCCTATATTTCTTCTCCCCCTATATTTCTCCCCATCTCTATATTTCTTCCCCTCCCTGTATTTTCCCCTTCCTTTATCTCTTTCCCTCCCTATATTTCTCCAATCTCTATATTTCTCCATCTCTATATTTCTCCCCTCCCTATATTTCTTCCCCTCTCTATATTTCTTCCTCCCTATATTTCTTCCTCTCCCTATATATTTTTTTTGATTTCTGCCACTAACGAGTCCTGTTCTATGAGGAGTTATAGGGGAACTATCCCATCAGGAGGACTTATGGGAAACAAGAACAATGCACATAGAATGTATAAAAAGTTATGAAATTCATGACTCTGGTAAATCTGAAAAATATCTAAACCAAATCATTATAAAAAAAAAAAACAAAATTGCTCAGGAGGTTATGAAATTGAAATCGGAGCAAAATAAAAATTTTTTTTACAAAAACAAACACAATACTTTCGATTTCTAATATTAGAAATTTCTCGGAAGTAACAGGTATTAAAATTTTCCATGACCAAAAGTAAGCCACTTATCATGCCCTGGCTAGGGGACCAGGGGTACTGGCTAAAGGATTACATAGGAATACCCAAGGACAATTACAGAGCAGAAAAGGATACACATGGTATTGGCTGCTGACAGCTCAATATTGCACAAAGGAGATTAGCATGACAAGGAAAGTTCGGATACAAAGGTCGTACAGAATAAATTGTCAACAACCGTCCAACAGAGCTGGTCAGACCTCATGTGTACTTTGGAAAGTCATCAGTAAAGTCACATAACATTTCAAGGTTTTTCCTTTGAGCTTTCGAAAAAAAGTTCAAGCTGCTAAAACTTTCTGATCACAAGGGAGGGATGGAATAAAAAGTGGTTAACCGAAACAAGAGGGAACTTATTGAGGACAAAAATTGTGTTTGATTTGGCTGGAATATTCCAGCTTGAATAAGGTCAATACTGAAGGGTGGCAGGGAACAATGAGTACGGACAAACAACGACAAAGACAATAATATTATAATAGCACTCTTTAGTGGAAGGTAACCACCAGGCGAGGTTAGTGCTCGAAGCATTTTCTACCACCTAACCCTCAGAGTCTTATTATTATGTGGTCACAAACTTTAATTGATGAGGAAAAATTCATGCACTGGCTGGTATTCGAACCACCAGATCCCTACGCTACCTGGATAACCAGACCAGCGCGTTAACCACTTGTCTACCAAAGCAAAATAATAATAATAATATCGCCTTATTTATCTGCACGAATAGGACTAACGAGTCCATTATTCCATCAGTAAGTCCAAGACATATTATTATGTGGTAAAAATCGAAAACGGAAGAATGACTTGTCACGTGCCGGCTGGGTTTTGAATCCGCGACCACTGGTTACCAGTCAGCTAGCTTGGCTAAAGCTGGAGGGGGAAAGTGGCATTAATAACCTCGCCTGGTGGTTACCTTCCACTAGAGAGTTTTTATTTTGATAATAATAAATTCTAATGTCAAGACAGTGGTAGAAGCACCGAGTCATTCCTCCACTGTCTGGCTACCATCGTTCACGATGACGCCACCCTATGACGATGAGAAAGTATTATTTAGTGGTCACATTCAACATCTTCTAGCTGGCATATTCAGCGTACACCACAAGTGGTCACGTCCCCATCTCAAGTGGTCACGCCCCCAGCTCATGCAGACGTGATGACGTCACACGTCGAGGTGCCAACAACACGTGCTTCACACCTCTGATAAGGACGCCTACTGATAACACCACTAGGGTGTGATAATGGCCACTACACAACACCACTATATGTTTATTTATTTACAAAACAATCAACACACAACAAATTAATAACAATAATTAAAAAAAAAACTTAGAAATATGTACAATTAAATAAAGAACATTATTAATTTTTAATTACAATTGTTTTGTAATCCAGAGCGAAGTTAATGCCTTAGGCCTTCTCTGCAACTTAACCCCGGATAATATGTGATAATGACCACTGCACAACACCACTATAGTGTGATAATGGCCACTGCACAACACCACCATATAGTGTGATAATGGCCACTGCACAACACCACTATAGTGTGATAATGGCCACTGCACAACACCACTATAGTGTGATAATGGCCACTGCACAACACCACTATAGTGTGATAATGGCCACTGCACAACACCACTATAGTGTGATAATGGCCACTGCACAACACCACTATAGTGTGATAATGGCCACTGCACAACACCACTATAGTGTGATAATGGCCACTGCACAACACCACTATAGTGTGATAATGGTCACTACACGACACCACTATAGTGTGATAATGGCCACACACGACACCACTATAGTGTGATAATGGCCACTACAAACACCACCAAGTGTGATAATGGCCAATTGAACAAGGTTTCCTGGGCTCGGAAATTAAAAAAAAAACCATGGAAATCCTTACGATTATTTGATAGAGCCAAAATAATAATAATAATAATACAAAAAAATAATCAAATAGGTGCAAGTGATTCATTACAATGATATTATTATTATTTGCAATAGTTAATTAGAATAGATGGTCGTGATAAAAAAAATACTGAAGGCGCAATGTTAGTTAATAGTTGGAACACACCCCTCGTAATGAGTCGCTGTGGGAATGGACCTTGCACATTAGAATAATATACATATTATACGTAGTATATATACCTTAATTGCACTGGGTGAACATCACACGACTTTCTATTACAATTTACAGATTTACATTTCCATTTTCTCTAGTTACCTTTTTTTTTAAGACGAGTGTTTTACATCAGCCGTTTTTATTTCATAGTCATGAAACAGGAGCTACTGTAGACGCTTGTGGTCTGTGTTGTAGCCTATACCATCCCGTAGTATGCCTCCCCTCTGATGCGCGAAAAGTGACACAATACTTCCCAATTAGGTGCTGGGTCAACACGAGCGCACCGGAAGGTATCCCTTACAAACAACTGTAAACAAATTAAGAATACAAATTTTTGTCGGCACGGAGGATCGAACCCGGGACCTTCCGCAGGGTAAGCGAGTGCTTAACCACTGAGCTAATCGCACGCTATGGCATTGGACGCAAGGTGACAGGTGACCTGGGTTCGATCCCCGGCGGGCAGGAATTTTTCTGCTCTGTACTTGGATGTTCGGGGTCCACTCATGTAATGGGTAATGGTAGATATTACATTTATTTATATTATACATACCTTTCTATTCAAACGAAAGATAAAATAATGATAAGTCAAATCTGGATATGAATAGAACGATTTCTAAGTTCCACTACATTTACGTCATAGTTCGAGTGGTTCCATATCTATGAAACATCTGGTGGCTCTCTTATTAGGCTCCGTTCTAACATTGAATAAGAAGACATCAGTCATGGCAAGAACATTCCTTAGATTCTTGGAATCGCTGGCTGGGTTGATGTTTG
The DNA here is from genome assembly GCA_024516035.1 of Bactericera cockerelli. Lineage (NCBI taxonomy): Eukaryota > Metazoa > Arthropoda > Insecta > Hemiptera > Triozidae > Bactericera > Bactericera cockerelli. The sequence continues at coordinate 2,997,290 of CM044957.1, forward strand.
AACACCTCGATTATTAATTAGGACTTCTTCGAGTTCTCATTCAATCAATATCCGTTGGCTGGTTATTAATATTATATATATAAAAAATCTCTGGTAAATAACGCAGGGGAGTTCCTTTTTAGAGGAGGAAGGTGGGGGGGGGGATTCCATACTAGTATGAATAGTATCAGCTCTCGTTTCGAGTTGGTATTAATTAATTTACGTGTGTCATGACTCATTTGAGGTTGGTGTACCATTGTAAAAAAATGTGAATGTTTGCACTAATCTATTGAATATTAAAGAAACAAAGACAGATGTATACAATCCTAAATTTGGTATATACATTTAAATGTACGTAATTTACCAAATTTTCTTTATATAAAATGTAATATTACCAAAACCATTTTAATGGTAGAAGTGTACCTGTATACCGAATAATAGAACTGTAATTTTATACTAAATGGTAGAACTGTAATTTTAAACTAAATAATAGAACTGTAATTATTTAATAGAAAATGGTATCAGAAACTATATAAAATAGTTTATATACTTTAATTGGTAGGACTGTAATTTTATACAATGGGTAGAACTGTAATTTTATAACCAATACAGGATTAATTAAAAGGAAACCCAGACTGTCCCTCAACTCGGCTGTAGTGCTTGTGATTGGTTGAAACTCCGACTTGAGGGCGTGTCGTTGCTTAACTTACATAATCCTGTTTCATAATTTGGACTTCACGACTGTTCCCCGTCATTTAAGTTATCATATTTGTGTTAATCACTTTCTGATTTCACAACTACTCAAACTCGCTCTACAAAATCTACGCTGAATCCGGGACTTGAACCACCGACTCCTAGGGTTACAAGCGCAGTTAAATCAAATCAAGTACTTAAGTAGTGGGGTTCAGTAGTAGGTATAATAAAGATCATAACTAGTTATAAAAGACAAGCAATAGTATAATGGGGCTATAACAAGTAGTATAATGAAAAGGACTATAACAAGTAGTATAATGATAGAACTATACTTATAATAAGTGACTATAAATAGTTAATAAGAGACTATAACAAGTAGTATAATTACAGAGGACTATACAAGTAGAAATGAAGAGGACTATAACAAGTAGTATAATGAAAGAGGACTATAAAAGTATTTAATGAAAAGGACTATACAAGTAGTATAATGAAAGAGGACTATAAGAGACACTTACCGAGCTTACGTCTGGCGCCCCAGAGCACAGGGGGGAGGTAAGTGGACCTTCTGATGACTCATTGTGTGCTGCCAGCTTGACTATAGACCTGCAACATAGAGATGATGATATATAATAATAACACTCATTAGTGAACCATTTCACTTAAGCTCAGAGTCCTATTATTATAGGCCTTACTCAATTTAATGGGAAAAATTCATGCACTGGTGGGATACGAACCAACAGATCCCTGCCTACCTGGATTTCTGACTAGCGCGTTGACTACTTGACTACCAGTGCACGGTAGGTATCTGATACATAGTACCTATATATATAATTATCTGGATAAGTATCTAGGATTGAAAGACCCCTCATGAGTGAGTAACTGTAATACAAGAACCTAATACATTAGAATCACCCAGTATGTATGAGTAGATCTGCAACTGTATATACATAAATATATAGATAAGTATCTAGGATTGATAGACCCCTCATGAGTGAGTAACTGTAATACAAGTACCTACATTAGAAAACTCGACTTGAAAATTGCGTCACGAAGCCATCATTTTTTATCACCATCAATCTTTATCATTTTTTTTACACACACTTGAGATAATAAAGCTCGAGTAACCGCTTGCAAGAATGAGAAATCGGGACGCGAGAGTTTTGCAAAAATTCGAAATTGGCAAAAAAATTGATTCGCTCATTCCTTTCACTTAGATTGCGATGATCTCGAGAACCGTACTCATTAGTTTCAATTCACTTGTTTCCGAATGAATCCAACATACAGGGTGTTTCATAAAAAAAAAATAAAAAAACTCCCTCAAATACATTAAAAACAAGAAATAAAACTATTAACAAAATAAAACATCTCCCTCAAATAGTTAAAAACAAGATATAAAACTGAAATTAAATTATTTTTAACAAGACTTAAAAAGTCCCGTCGGCTCATCCATCAAACCACTGAGGTCGGTTTTGTTTACATTACCAGCGTAGACACGCTAACCACAGGTGCCTGTGGGCCGAAATATACATGCCAGCTAGTAGCTCAGGCTAGCTACGACTGGGCTTCGAGTTATAAATTTTCAGGGTGCGCTTCTTGTAGAACACCCTGTATAAATTTATAATATTTAGGTATTGAAATGTATGTGTAATAATAATAGTATTGAATTTAATCAACGCTAATATTGGCAACAATGAAGCACATTGAAGCATGCGGTAAAGGTAGGGAATCACCATCGAGACATTGATACAATGATGATGATCACAGCGAAATAAAGATGAATATACAGGATGTCTCTGAATTACGTGACCAAAATTCTACGGCTGATAGAATTTTGATCTATCGAAATTCGGTAGAATAGAAAAAATAATAAACTGCTGTGACACCACATGACTTTCCTTATCACTCGAAAAATAAGTCCAAATCCGCCACTGGTGACTCATCGGTAAGATTTAGCTGAAAATAAATAATGTAAAATTCATGATCAGCATTCAGCATCTCAAATTCATTGGATTTGATATTTCACAACCCCCATCTACAATGCATGGTAAAAAAGTTAGTCCTAGGGGGACCCTCCTAAAATACCGGTAAATATGGGCCGGGTTCCAAAAAGTTCAAGATGTCAAAAAATGATCAGAATAGACCCCTATTATTGTATACGAAAATTTTATATAAAAAAACAACTTTTCTTACAATGAAAAATATGTTCGCGTATTCTGATCATGTTTTTGATGTCGTGAACTTTTTGAACCCGGCCTAAATTTACCGATATTTTAGGGGGGGAGGCCCGCTTGGACTAACTTTTGTATTATTCATCCTAGATGGAGGTTGTGACATATCAAATCCAATGATTTTGAAGTGCTGATTACGAATTTGACATTCATTTTTAGGCTAAATGTTACCCCGTTTAGTCACCAGTGGCGAACTTTGATTTCTTTTCGATTGATTTCTGCTTAGTATAAGTTAAAAATATTTGCACGGTTTAATAGATCACAATATTTCTAATCTAATTTAATACTATAAAACATTTCAAAAATATTATTATTTCTAAGTTTAGCGTATTTCTAGAGCGTTTTTTAAAACTCCATGCTAAACAGAGGTAGAACTTTCAATTTCTTCTTTAAAAAATCACGAAAAAATAAAGAATTTCCGACAAACTCACTATACATAGAATATTTTCTATTGCAATCAACTATCAGCCCTAAAGTCTTGGTCAAGCCAGCGTCGATGGCATGTTGAATACACCGGTTCCCTTCAGAACACCGAAGTTAAGCGACATCCAGCGAGGTTAAGACTTGGATGGGTGACCATTCAAATTCTAATTCTCGTGACGCTGGCTTTTCCCGGCCCCACTCAGGCTGGGTGAGGTCAATGTGAGTAGCAGGTTTGTGAGTTTCCTGCGAATGGAGGGTAAAACCCCCGTCGTGATATGACCATGGCAGTTGAAAGCGACGTTAAACCCCACTTTAAAAAAAAAAAAAAAAAAGTCTTGGTCACATAATTAGGATTCATCCTGTACATAACTGCTAATAATCATTGATGTTAAAGTGAATGAAAATAATAATAATTAATGATTATTATGATATTCATGATAACGAATATGATGATAAATGTACGAATAAGATATGTATTGACGTATGCTCAAGGAAAATACCTTTGTAAAACTATTTAAAAAAGAATAAAAAAGAAATTGAAAAGAAAATGACCATTGTGGTACAATTTATCGCAGGGCCATTGATGATGAAATTTTGATTGATGTCAAAATGATGATTGCGATGAACTGATGATGTTGCATCATTGACTTGAGCATATACGTCATGAGTTTATGAGGCATGTCTCCCGCACATTTCTGATCTCGTCTGCCTCTTCAGTTTATACCTGACTAAATGAGCATACTGGACTAGCCGACCTCCGTAGCTCAGTGGTTAAGAGCATTGGTTGCTAACCCGGAGATTGCGCGTTCGAATCCCGGCCGGAACGAGATATTCTGGCTTAGTCATTTTTCCTCACAAGGTACGAGTGGACCCTGAACATCTTGACTACCAATGAACTTAGCTCGTGCATTGGTGCAACCCACAAAAACGTAATATCTACCATTACATGAGTGGACCCCGAACATCGAAGTACAGAGCAGATTCGAAAAAGTCCTGCCCCGCCGGAGATCGAACCCAGGTCCCCATGCGTGCAATGCCTAACTCGGTCACGGTGATTACCATTGAGGAAATACAAACATTATTAAGACAGATTAGGGTATGAGCTTGAAACTCATATTCACAAGCCATAAAAAATACACTGCCAATTATGGACACAATACTTCCTCGTGATTAATTCACATTGTACAGACGTGACAATTTTCAGATTTTAAACTAAATCACTTGTACTTACAAAAAAAATTCACATCTGTTTTATATTATAGAATACCGTTTTCCAACAATATAGATTCCACAAAAATTTTGTACTGGCAAGTCGTAGACCATTTTTTTTTGAACTTTTTTGTTCAAAATTTTGGATTTTTTTTTTTAAATATCAGAGCTGATTCATATTTTATTAAATAATAATTACAAATGCACTAAGTAAAACACTATTATGCATTGCATACACATACAAAATTTCATTAAAATCGGGTATACTGGACTAGCCGACCTCCGTGGCTCAGTGGTTAAGAGTGGTTAAGAGCATTGGTGATAGAGACACATAGTCTCTATCACCAAGAACCGCTAGTGCGAAGTTGATGAATTTAAATTGAGACCATCTACAATACGTCTCCTACATGTGTACAATATTTCGTTGAAATTAATTCAGTTGTTTCTGAGATGTTCGCGTTACAAGGAATGTATTTAACAGGCAGACAAACCAAAGTTGCTGAGGAGAATATGAAACGCCCAGAAATATGATATCGGAGCTAAAAAATATATATTTTTTTTTTACAAAAACGAACACTTCCGATTTTTAATATTAGAAATTTCTCGGAAGTAAATTCCGATCTGCACAAGTAAAATGTACACCCAACTAGGAAGGTCGTGTAATTCAATGGACGAACTTATTATTCCAGGACCGGAATCTTTCACATATGAGTGATTGACGGGCTGATAACATACTGGTTTGGTCTGAACCCCACTGTACGAACCGTATGTACGCGTGAAGGACACCCGGTAATTGCGCGCCGATCCACAAGAAGTGATCGGGGTGTGGAATATGATCCAAAAGGAAAAACAACAACTTGCTGCTTTGAATCTGTGGCCGAATACTGTCAAACTGAGCATAAGGTCTCGCTAGAGGACTAAAAACAGAGAACAGACTAGCCAACCCTTACAAGCCGGGCTAGCTTGCAGATTCCTAAGGGGTTTTATGGCTTATAAAGAAAAGTCCAAGTGCTCATGATGGTTGATCGCACATAGAAATATGTGGTTCAGGACGAGCCAACTTTGAAATAAAGTTGGCTGGAGACCATCGATCACCTCTCCAGCTGTAGGCAAGCTGGCTACAACAACAGAAACAACAACAACATAATATAGGTGAGTGTTTCCAGCGACAGACTTTTTGGAAAAGCGATAGAGTTTCAGCGGAAACTGAATGAGCCAGCGTCGCGTCGATGGCGCGTTCAATGGCCCGGTTCAACGCTGGAGGATTGGGTGGCGCTGCAGGAGGGCGTGGCCATGAGGCTCTTGGTATGAGGGCGTGGCTTTTGCACTATCTACAATCAACTTCAGTAGATTGATCGATAAGGCGGTGGACTTGTTTTCGGATGAGCCAGCGTCGATGGCGCGTTGAATGCACCGGTTCTCGTAGGATCACTACAGTTAAGCAATGTCCAGCGAGATGAAGACTTCGTGATGCTGGCATTCCGGCCCAACCCAGGCTGGGTGAGGTTAATGTGGCTAACGGGTTTGTCATGATATGACCATGCAGTTGAAGGAGACGTTGAACCCAATTTGTAAAAAAAACACTGAATAAGGCTGAAGTTCAAAATAAGTTCAAGATGGCCGACATGACATCATCAGTGCCTCAATGACGCTGCCTCCAGTACAACGCAACCTCCTTGGGCCCGTAACAACTGAATCGCAGACTGCAGCATTTTGTCTCGCAACGTTCCACGATGCTCTCCGTTCTTCCATTAGAATCAAATGGAATTTAGAATCAATCGACTCCCGGTTGGGGCAGACTTTTCGACGAAAATTCTGTTTTGTCCAAACACATCCAAGGTGAGGCTGGTATTTCCGGCCCTACCCAGGAGTCCCAGGTTGGGTGAGGTTAATGTGTGTATAGCTGGTACGATTCCCAGCAAATGGAGGGTAAAAACCCCGTCCAAATCAGGACATTAAGTCAAATAGAATCGATGGTGTTAGGAAGGGTATCCTGCAAAAAATGTGCCACAACAAACCAACCTCAACCATGAGGTTGAACAGTGCCGAAGTAGGATTGGGAAAATGCAAAGTAAAAGAAAGAAGAAGATTGACTGAGATCGCGCGAGGATTTGGACCAGCGAAACTGAAGAGAGCTTCTTCCTGTTTTAGTTCCAGGCGAGAGTAGAAATTCGCCTGCCCGCCGATCCCATCAGGCACAGGAAGTAGCAAGTTAACCTCTTCTTGGAATTTGACAGGTCTCAACAATACACTATACAGGGTGTCCATAAAGTCCCGCTCCACCGCCCGTATCTCAAGAACGGATGAATATATTCGCGAAAATCCGGATTCCCTAATCTTTTGGGCGAATGAAGTTTTTGCAACAGAAAAATTTGGTTCGTCAAGGAACTAAGGGTGTTTGTGTTTTTCTATACTTTCAGCAGTTCTTGTGATACGGGGAGTGGACTGGGACTTCAAAGGCATCCAGTATACATATACATACATATGTACATACATACAATAAATACACTATTAGCAGATACATCAAAAAAAAACTAATAAAATCTCGCGTTCGTCAAGGAATTAAGGGTTTTGGTGTCTTTCTATACTTTCAGCAGTTCTTGTGATACGGGGGGTGGACTGGGACTTCAAAGGCACCCGGTATACATATACAATTATACATACATGGGTCATTTTCATTTATCTTGGGCAATTGGATTTTTTCAAGTCATGAACGTTACCTTTTTCCTAAACAATTTTTTAGGATCAGAAGACTAAGACAAATACCTTTGAGTAAAAGCTTTCATTTAGAATATTTCTAGCAGCTACCTCTTCACACAAAATTACAAAAACTTAACGTACCAGGTAACTTTCATGACCACGGGTAACGTTCATGACGGTAACGTTCATGAGTAACACGCCACTAAAACAATCTTTTCTCAATAAAAGAATATTCACTTTACAAAAAAAAATATTTGATTGGAAAGAGGACATGCAGAAGAATTAAAGAAATACATTATATATTAAAGAATCATTACAATTTATTTAAAAAACCGCGTAACGTTCTTGTCAAAAAAATTAGACCCACCATTGTCCCTCACTGTACTGCATCCAACATCCAACTGACAGGAAATTTCAAAACAAAAACAACGTCATCTGTAAGAAGCAAAATGGCGGCAGCTGCTAGCTTCTCATTCTAAGGGTTTTTCAAAATGGTTTACATTTTTTTGGGGGTAACATTCATGACGGAGATTTTTTTTTCTTCGTAGGGACACAACTTTACACGTCTGTAGAATGAGGTGAACATTATTATTTTTATGTAAACTAATGCTCACATCCTAAAAAAAACTGTATTTTTCTCATTTATATTGGATTTTGGTGAAAATAATGGGGAGAAATGCATTATTTTCTATCGGACACAGTAAAATCTTAGACTAAGGGACACCTAAAATATCATGAACGTTACTTACATAACTGGCAATTTTGAGTCTCCACATTAGTTTAAAAGACAATTTATTATTGTAATTTATAAAAAAAATTATTTCCTATGTGATCAAATAGATTTTAGTCATATATATCCCTATTATTTTCACATTTATTAAAGGAGAAAGGTTGCGGACTTGATATGCCCAAGATAAATGAAAATGACCCACATATGTACATATTTACAATAAATACACAATTAGCAGATACATACAAAAAAAAACAGCTGAAATCTCGCAAACATCGGATCTAAAATTATTTTATTTATTTCTGACTTTATTTTCAACTCAAGGAGCACAAATATCGCATTCCTGGTGAAGACCATATTAGTTCCGATCATAATAGCTGAAAGTTACTAAATCCAAGAAGTGTTGAGTAATTTAATCTCATTATTAAACTACATTTTTTAAAAATACTTAAAAAATAGAGAAATTAAAAGAAATAGATCAGTGAGAAATGGAGAGAGAAAAAGAATTCACTCGGAGAGATATACAAGAAATCATTTAGAGAAAGGAAGGCATGGGAAAAGAGGGAAAGAAAGAGAGAGAGAGAAGGAAAATAAAAGAAAGAAAATAGAAAGAGAGCGGGCGAAGAGAGTGAGTAAAAGAGAAAGAGAGGAGGTAAGAGGAAGAGAAAAAGAAGGGGAGAGAGAATGAAAGAAACAAATCAGTAGAGAAATAGAGAGAGAGAGAGAGAGAAAGAGTGAGAAAGCTGGAGAGGAGAGAGAGAGAGAGAGAGAGAGAGAGAGAGAAAGAGTGAGAAAGCTGGAGAGGAGAGAGAGAGAGAGAGAGGGACAGAAACACAAGGAATCAGCATGAGAGATAATATGTCAAGGAAGAAGAGATTGATAGCTCTCCGGGGGATCCAGTGAGACAGCAATCAGGAGGAACTTAATGATGAGCATGGCCAGGACAAGCTAGAGAGAGAGAAAGGGGAGAGAGAGAGAGAGAGAGAAAGAAAAGAGAGAGAGAGATAGATAGAGGGAGGGAGAGAGTGTGAGAGAAAGAGGGAGAGAGAGAGTGAGAGAAAGAGGGAGAGAGACAGTGAGAAAAAAAAGGAAAGAGAGAGAAAAAAAGGAAAGAGAGACAAAAAAAGAAGGAGAGAGAGCTAAATAGAGAGAGGGAAAGAAAGAGAGAGAAAAAAAGGGAGAGAAAGAAAGAAAGAGAGAGAGAGAGATAGAAAGAGAGAGAGACGAAAAGGAGATAAAAGAGAGAGAGATAGATAGATGGAAAGAAAGAAAGAAAGAGAGAGAAAGAGAGGGGGGAGCACGGGGGGGGGGGTGACCCCCCTCAAGGACAAGGTGAGAGAGTATCCTGTTGGAACTAGTGGGGATAGGGACGAGAGCATATACTATTGTAGATGATAATACATACATAGGATGACAGCATATGAATACATGGCTTAAGAATCTATCATTAATCAAGTACAGTCAAACTGGATATATAAAAAAAAAACTTAAAATAATAACCTCTTTACAAGGAAGGTCCCCGGAATTTTTAAAGAAAAATGTTACAATGGCTGTCCTATAAGTAAAATCTTCTCTCTTTATCTACCTAACAAATTATCATCTCCATTATTACATAATGTATGTATATGCAATATACCATCTGTATGTATGTACGTATGCAATATAACATATGTATGTATAATGTATATGCAATATAACATAGGTATGTATGTACGTATGCAATATGCACAACAAATTAAATACGTACACATCCACTATATGGAAATTGATTATTAGAGCAACACAGTATATGCATCAAGTCAACCTTGACCCAACTACTAGGCGGAGAAGAAATTCTGATCCATACATCAGCACATGAACCAATATCAGCAGAATTCAGCACATCGGAGAATCAGCATAAAAAATGATAAGGAACTCTTTGAGAAAATTTATAGTAAACTAGCTGTAACCCTGCACTACGTCACCATAAAGGTTTTTGTCCGTGGCTGACGTTTGATTTGGAATTTTTAAACATCCCTTCTCAGAAAGGATTAAAATACCACAGAAACTCTGTACCAAATTGGGAGTCATTAGGTCGAGTCATTTCGGAGTTCTGTCGATTATGGATGAATTATTTATTTATTTAATTAATTTTGAATATGAACTATTTTTTAGAAATACTTATAAATGGTGGTGGATAATTTTGTAAGATGTAATTGTACATAATATATTAAGATTTCATAGTTGATAATGGATAGATTCAATCATGGACTTAACAAACAAAATACAATCAAATGGCTGAATCCGGGACTTGAACCACCGACCTCTAGGTTACAAGTCCTTAGCCTTATCGATGAAGCTACTGTCCAATCTACCTTACGTCTTTATCAGCGGTATTTTTGCCTCTAGCGTACTCTTCCACCCAGCCATGGGATCAGCATCTCTACATACAATGGGGCATTGTGGCGGACCTCCCATTAGTCAAGGCTAGACGTCTCTACTCTCTATCAATAATGAGGGCAGAAATTGTACAGGGTGGCATAAAATGATTCTTGCGTGAATCACAACAAATTAAAGAGTCAATGAAATGTACATGAAACAAAACAAATTTGTCCTATCAGTCCTCTTTTCCAGAGTTTAACCTTTTCCCGACAGCGCCGATGGCACATTGAATACACCAGTTCTGGTTCTGTCACTAAAGTTATGCAATGTCCAAAGAGGTTAGGACTTGGATGGGTGACGATTCAAATCCAAACCCTCGTTATGTTGCCCCCCTGAGGCTGGGTGAGGTTTATTTGAGTAGCTGGTTTTTGAGTTTCCAGCGAATGGAGGGATAAAACTACTGACGTGATATGACCATGCATTTGAGTTGAAAGTGACCATGTTGCTTCAAGGGTTGGGTGCAAGAGATTGCCATAGGCAATAACCCCGCCTTCTAGTTTGGACATCTGCATATATTTTATCTATGTTGTTCATATTTCTATCTTATTCATATTGTCGATTTTGTATTTTAATTTTAACCATGATTTGTTTTTAAATATTTCCTTTTAATTTTTTTAAAAATAATATTGTACCTACATGTTTCACAACTTTAATTGTAGCTTTATTTATAAACACATACAGATATAAACTTATATAAAAAATAGGTAATTTAATAATAATAGATTACCGCTAAAAGTTGGGGAGTTGTGCAGTTACACCCTGTATATCGACTGGTTCTGTGCGAGGCTATGCATAGGACGATTATCCAATGATTTACTGCACTCGGTAGAGACAGTTTAATGGCTGTAAACCTTCTAGTTAGCTATGAGTTGGTAGGATTGAATCAGAGCGCAGAAATTTGGCAATGAATTTTCTAGATACAGGAAACAGACCTATTGTTTGATGGCAAAAATTCTCAAATTATTTTACTTCCGATAAATTTCTAACATTAGAGATCGGAAGGAGGTGTGTGTTCGTTTTTGTAAAAAAAAAAAAATGATAATATATACTTCTTAGCTCCGATTTAAAAAAAGGCATTCCCGTGAGCATTCCCCTTGGTGGTCCCATCATTAATCTGATGGGAAAACACTTGTGGGTTTTGGAATGGTTCCAAACGGCCAAGTTTTCACATTGTGAACTGATCTCACAAGAATTGTCTCCATTGGGACTTTCCACCTGTGAGGGCTGATTGCAGATGTTTCCATGATCGGCCACCCATACGCCATTTCTAATTACTATTATGAGGACCGCAACTATAGTCGCCAGAGCTAAAGTGAGACGCAATTTAAGACAAAACACGTGTGTAACATTTACTTTTTGTGATGTAAACCCAACCTGCTATACACGAAGCTCAACGGCTGAGTCATTATAACTGAGGATGATATCTATTTCTAGATGAGGAAAAGTGGATGTCGAACTGTTTATTCAAGTGTATCGGATATCACCCCTTGCTTTGGAAATGTCTGATATTAGATTTTACAGATACATTACTTCCGAGAAATTTCTAATATTAGAAATCGGGTACTGTATTTTTCTTTAATATGCTCGGATTTCTTTATCAATCCCTCCCATTCAAACTATCTTGGTTTGACGATCATTCAAACTATCTTGGTTTGACGATATCTTTCAAACGGTAAAGAACGGTTCTCATTGGATCAACGAAGTTACGAAAAATAGTCAAGCGAGTTAAGCCAAGTCCAGAAAAATATCAGCCTAACTTGAGAGATATCGGTAGGAATAATAAATAATACAATTAAAAAAGTCTAAAGCTTTCTGTCAGCGTCGATGGCGCGTTGAATGGACCGGCTCTCGTAGGATTACCATAGTGCTGACATTCCTGCCCAATCTAGGCTAGGTGGGTAGCAGGTTTGTGAGTTTCCTGCGAATGGAGGGTAACACCCCCGTCCAAGCAGTTGAAAGCGACGATAAACCCAAATTTTAAAAACACAAACCTGCTTCCCACATTAACCTCACCCAGTCTAGGTTGGTCGGAATGCCAGCATCACGAAGTCTTTACCTTGCTGGACGTTACTTAACTTCGTTGATCCTACGAGAACCGTTCTTCGATTCGGGACTATGCCGATTGTGTATCATTCGATAGGCTCCGGACAACGGACCCAGGCTAGGGTCCGTTGTCATCTCCATTGCATTCAAGTCATGTCCCATGATGATGACCCTTAGTCATGTCCCATGATGATGACCCTAAGTCCAGACAGTGATGCGGGTACAGGCCCATATCCTGCGAGCCGTCCCACCCACCTTGTTCTAGAAAACCATTTAGGACTTCTGCTTCAAATATAATAATAATTACATGATGATATAACGATGCAGAGTGATATTAGGTACTAATAATGATGATGATGATAACTGGGTACTAATAGGTACTATTGGTGATGATCATGATGATGATGATGATGATGATAATAATGATGATAATAATGATGACTCACTCCTCTAACCACGTGATCTATTGGTCCTACACCTGACCGGAATCAGAATGACATCAGGGAGCGACCACACGGACGAAAAATTAAATGGATGACCAATTGACCACCAACAGACGAAATCGACAGGACATAATATATCATACAGGGCGACTGTAGGTTGCACGTTAGAATAATAACACTCTTAAGTGGAAAGTAACCACCAGGCGAGGTTATAATACTTTCAAAGCATTTTCTACCACCTAACCATACAATACTCTGTTTATCCTGTAAGAATGAGACTTAAAAGAGTTCCTTTACACCAAACCCTGTCTTATTATCATGTGGTCACAAACTTAAATTAACACTTTGTGCGCCAAGCCCAAAATCGTGATTTTCCCCTGGGGCCACGATACAAAGGATTGTCTCTCAATATGCTTCAAAACTAGATAGGTGAAAACCAAGCACACTCTGATCATCCTCAGGAGGCCACGCTTCAAATTCTCCATACAAAATACACAGTAGTGTGGCCCATACTGAGACACAATGCTTCAAAGAGAGGTCTAGTGTCTCTCAAAATGAGAGACGTGGCCCCAGCGGGAAGTCGCTGTCGCTCATATTGAGCGACGTGGCGCACAAAGTGTTAATGAGGAAAAATAATTGTATACTGGGTGGGATTCGAACTAACAGATCCCAACGCTACCTGGGTTACCAGACTAGAGCGTTAACCACTTGACTACCATTGCACTAGTAGGATGAAATTTGGAATAAGTTAATGAACAGTGGGGACACTACTACTCAAATGGGCAAGAAATACTCAGAAGCTTTTTGAGAAGGCAAGTCGATGGTCTGTTGTCCCATATTGAATGTTGAACACGGGTGTTAAATAGTCCCACATTGAATATTGAACACGGGTGTTAAATTGTCCCACATGGAATGTTGAACACGGGTAGCCCATTGTCCCATGTTGAATGTTGAACACGGGTGGTAAATTGTCCCATATTGAATGTTGAACACGGGTGGCCCATTGTCCCATATTGAATGTTGAACACGGGTGGCCATTGTCCCATATTGAATATGTTGAACACGGGTGGCCCATTGTCCCACATTGAATGTTAAATCTCAGTGGACACTATTCCTTAACTTTCACCTTGATAACAACTGTAGAGGTCATATCCAAGCCGGGCTTTGTAGCTAGCTGCATATTACTTCTGTGGCGTACCGGAGCTGTGGCCAGCCTTCGTGACGGAAAATGTTATTTTTAAATACCTATCGGTCAGCTGATAAAATGTAAGAGTCGGCTTTGATTTACTAATCCTGTTTCATAATACGTCCTTTAAAAGGAAGACTCCAATGTCGACAAGCCCCCGACGAATGTTAGGCAACGTCGGATATGGAGAGGACATGGATGATTGACATCGAATACCCGACGGCATTCGATGTCAGCCATTCACCTCATTTAGGAGAGGTGATGGCTACAACGACGGCTTTCCATTGGATGTACGATGAGACGTGAAAAACATCCTAATGCCCGTGTTTATACCCGCCAGAATTTTGCTCAAAAGTTAAATAACTTTGTCAATACTAAACAAACATTCACAGCGGTGTAATACACGACATCAATTCGACCATAAAACACTGAAATGACCAACGCAAAGCAGAGTCCTCACACCTAGCAATGTCCCTATGACGTCAGCAACAGGGATGAAGGCGGAGGAATGTTGACCTTTGTTTGAACTGTTCCTGAAACGATAAAGGGACAAATTAAATGAACTTTTTACAAGATTTATTTATCTGCCTCTGGTGCGAGCTTTTATTGTGTGCTTACAGACTCATAAAACTTCATTCCACCGGGAGCTGCGGTGGAGAGAACGCCAACCATCTCCTCTCCCTCATTGGCGGAAACACAAGTTTATGTTCCGAAGAGCCGGAGTGTTCGTAGATTAAAAACATAAAACATTTTCAGCGCTTTCGATTTTTGTAGAGAAACTCTATCTGAGATCTTCTTTTAGAATAATATTCTTTTGTGGCAGGTAAACACTAGGCGAGCTATCCAATAAGGCTACCATTTTTAAATTCAAGATAATATAAAATCATAGAAATAATTTGTTATTGCTGTGATTTTCATAGTGGTTCAGCTATGAAAAATGGCCGATTTTATGTGACAGGTTCGTTACCCATGAGATATACGATGTGAGTTCTCCATTACTACTTCTTCCTACATGGATCCTTAATAATATTATAGCACTCTTTAGTGGAAGGTAACCAACCACCAGGCGAAGTAAATGCTCAAAGCATTTTCTACCACCTAACCCTCAGAGTCTCATTATTATGTGGTCTCAAACTCAAATGAATGAGGAAAATTTCATGCACTAGGTGTGATTCGAACCAACGGATCCCTACGCTACCTGGAATACCAGACTAGCGCGTTAACCACCTTGACTACCAATGCACGGTCTTTTGTGCGGGGAAAGAGGGACTTTAACCTACTTAGTTCATTTGAGAATTTGCCGAGGGAAGATGAAATCATAGAGATTGCCGTGGACAGTAACCCCGCTCTTTAGCTAGGACATCTAAATATACTGTATTTATTTTATCAATAGAGTTTTGTCTTTTTCTTGTATATATTGTTCTCAATTTTGTATTTAAATTTTTATCATTAATTGTTTGTACATACCTACATCCTAATAGATAATTTAATAATAATAATAAATCATTCAGGAGAGTAGAAAAGACTGAAAGTCAATATGAGCAAAAATATTTGATGTCAATTGAATTAAGATTTAAAAAAAAACATTTGAAATGTTAACTTCAAGGAAACACTAATTTTTTTTATCTGAACCATTATAACTGGGATTCGAAAACACGACCTCTGAATTACCAGATTGGCGCCTCGACCACCGAGCTACCGGGGGCCTCACTTCCTCAATTCAACAAGAGGAAGTAAAAACAATCGGATGCGCAGATTGGGCTCACCACTCCCTCGCCTCTGTGGGGTCAAAGTACTCCTAGATTCCAACATGTGATAGCAATTAGCTTGACCGTCGTATTATCATTCCATTCATTAAACAAATTAATCGTATTCTTGTCGTAATCATTACGGAAGTGCTTCCAGAGTCGGACAGTGGGTGGCTCAGGACTCGCCAAAAACCACTTGAGGCTTTATTTGGAGTTGAGAAAACCATGGCACAAGCCGCAAATTCCATATTCAGGATGATTGTTAACCCATGAGCAACCAACTTGGGAGTTCTACGAGAATTCATACAGACTTTGCGAAGAAAGTTCTGTTCCCTCTAAACACATGAGGCTGATATTTTCAGCCCAGCCCAACCCAACCCAGGCGGGGTGAGTTTAATGTGGGTAGCTGGTACGATTGCCAGCGAATGGAGGCTAAAACCACATCCTGACTATCAATCTGAAATCAGGACGTTTAAACCAAATAGAATCAACTGGTCAGAAAAGTTCTAGTAAGGTCGCAGTGTTAATTGTAAAGGTTTCACTGAAAACCCTGCAACCAGGTCAGATAATAAAAAAACCTCATTAGGGCGAGAACTAGAGAGAGAAAAAAAGACAATTATATAACGTCCTCTCTCTCTCTCTCTCTTTTCGTCCTCTCTCTTTTTTTTCGTCCTCTAACTCTCACTTATTATTTTGGAATTCTGAGAAATTGGACCTCACCTTTAGCTTTACTACAGAGCAATCACAACTCATAATAAGTTCAAAAATATGTTTATTTACTCTATATAATATCCATTTTTTTGTGAGACCAAATGAATAGAATCCATAAAACATGGACATAAAAAATATTATGTGTGTAGGCAAGTGACGTCTTTTTTTTGCGTTAGTGTTAGATATTGGTGACATAGCAGGTATTATGAGTTGAGTATAATATCTGTTGAGTAATAGAGTACAATACCTGTTTTTGAGATATTGATGAATAGTTAATACATCTATGAGAATATGTTAGAGACTTTGTCAATAGAGACTGAAAAATTCTAAAAAGAAAAAGAAAAAAAAACAAAAACAAAAAAATATGAGGGAAAAAATACAATTGACCTTCACTCAACACAAGATAAGACAATTATTCTTTTAAATTACTTTATTACATCAGGTTTTTTAGTAAGTTGATTTTAACCTTTTTTTTCACATTTTTCCAAACTTATTTCATTTTTTTACTACCTACGATTTTTTTTTTTTATAGAACCAGCTCCTTCATTTAGAGGAACACCCAGATTTTTTTTATTTAAATTTCCTAGATGAAGATTTTGATTAATGAAATTCAAATTTGATGTAAGAGAAAAAATTTCAGGTCAACTTTACCTTTCTATAGGGTAAAATTACCTCTTATATCCAAGTTTCTCTTATAAAAAGGTTATTTTCCCTTTTAAGGAGGTAAATTAGACTTAGAAATTGTTCTCTTATATCACGGTTTCCCGTTATTCCAATTCTCTTATATCCATTTTTCTCACATCCAGTTCTCGTATATCCAAGATTCTCTTATATCCAGCTTCTACTGTATTATGTACAATGTACATCAAGAAGAAGGAGGAGAAGAATCTCAATACCACATACAGTCAAACCTGGCTATAAGAGAATTGAAGAAACCTTGATATAGGAGAAGAGATGAAGAGATTTCCTTGGGCGGCAGAAACCATTATTTTAATAAACAGGATTGGGGAAGGAATGAGAAGATCGTGTGGAGAGGACAGGTCGAGACAGTTTTTAATCCAGCGTTTGTCGATGGCTATTCAGCGAGGGAATGCGGAGTGTGTGAGGGACACTATACCAAGCACTAGAGCGCTGGATGAAATATTTTACCTATAATTTTAATGTGCATGTTATGTATTTTATTTATTATGTTGTATTAATTTAAAAAAAAAAAAAAAAGGAGAAGAGAACTCAACAGACTGGAATTTTCTCTCTGTAATATCCAGGATTTCTCTTATAAGAAGTTATTTACCCTAATAATTTGACATGTAAATTGTTCACTTATATCGATGTTTCTAATACATGCAGTTCTCTTAAATCCAGTTCCCCTCTATCCAGTGCTCTTATATCCAGTTCTCCTATATCCAGTGCCCTTATATCCAGTTCTCTTATATCCAGTTCTCCTATATCCAGTTCTCCTACACCCAGTTCTTCTATATCCAGTTATCTTATATCCAATTATTTTCTTCTTTTTTTGTACATCAACATAAAATATGAAGAAGTTGCAACATAGCTAGGGACCCGACGGAGGCACGTAAAGGAGCAGTTGTGTAAATAAAGTACCCAATACACAATAAAGTACAGGGCTGTCCAAATTGGAACAAACACAAGACGGGCCATGATCATTGTCTCGAATGAAAAATGGCACTTCGGGCCGAATTATGAAACAAGATAAACTATAGTAGTTCTGCGAACTGTAAATCTCACACAGATTCTAAATTATAAATGGTCATAATTATTAATCAAGAGGACAACGAGACCTTTCATTCAATACCCCACTCGATGGGTCTCACTTTAAAAATATCAAACGGTCCATCTTTTGGGGCCGTTTTTTTCGAATTTTTACCACAGTGCGGCCCCCTTAGTATTTAACGATCACAAAATTTCACTACTGAAATCAAATACTATCTTTTAACGACTCTAAAAAACTTCAAGAGCATACCTTTATGGTATGAAATTATAAAAAGCATTTTTAATTTTCACCAAAAGACCCCCATGCGGTCCGGACTGGCCCGAAGTGTCCGCGGCTCTCTAGTTTGGACAACCCTGCCGGACAGTTGGAACGTCGATTATGTGGCAAATCGTCTTCGGCAAGTAGCAAAACATTTTTCCGCGGCGCCTATCAATGCAATTACAGCGGCGATAATTGTTGTGTTTATCGCCAATTAACATCAGTTATCTCCGCGGCGTCCACATAGCGCCGGCTCTGATGCAAGTTAGCATTAGTGGCTAAATAATGGCAAGTCAATTGCAAATTCAAATGTACAGGGCGTGGTGAAAATCTGGGCCGGCAACTAAAGGCAGCACTCTGTAGGTAAATTAACAGGAGCCGCAGCCGCTCCCCCCAAATAAAGCTAGATAAACCTTATCTAGCAACAGCTGCAACAGTAAAGTTGCAATTATTATTTGCTACAGAGGTAAATCCAGAGATTCCACCGGTCGCGGGTTCGAAACCCAGCCGGGTCATGACAAGTTATCCTCATTTGGGATTTTTACCACATTTTTTGAACATGAGGTATGTATGTATTTTTTGAACATTAGACAAATTAGACATCCTAATGTGAATTTTTTTATTGTCTAGGATTCAAATTTTGATTACTTACTTTCCCGAGGTGATAGAAAATGCTTTGAGAATTAACCTCGTCTGGCGATTATCTTCCACTAAAAAAGTGTTATTACTATTATTACTTTTTAAGCCATGCTGACAAATTGATCCTTACACAAAAACCATAAGCCCTGTATTGGAATGAAATGTCCAGAGGTATGTCTGAATATTACATTTGTACAACTCTAATGTACTCTTACATACTCCTAGGTACTTCTTGTTACTTCCCATAATATGCAAGGTTAGATATCGGAAGTGTGTAAAAGAAATCATACTTCTGGACTAGTCGTACGTATAACCTTCTGAGCATTATTATTTCATTCTTATACGAAAAAGAGCAAAATTAAGGTCTTCAACGTGCCGTTGCAGATTTTTTCGTAGAATTCACAATGTAGAAAACAAGGTATTCTACCATATAAAACAAGATCAAAGAAAATTGGTTAAGAACTTTTGGAGATACATCAAGTGAATAGAGCGAAAATACAAAATACAGCGAATGGAGGGTAAAACACCCGTCCTAATCCAGGACGTTAAATCAAATAGAATCGTTGGCGTTAGGAAGGGCATCCAATGTCCCAAAACCAACCAACCTCAACCATGAGGTTGAACAACGTCGACCCTGCTTAAGCGGGATAAGATAGAGTAAAAGAAGAATAGCGATAGTACAAAATCAAACTTCTATTATTGCCAAGTGTATAATATACAATGTGAACCATACACGATGAAGTATTGTGTACATATTTTTTTTTTTAAGTTTCCATGTATTTATGTTTCACAAATAAACATCTTCAACAAATAATGAGGGTATAACCATCTTCAAAAGATAAAAAATCTTATGCTGAAGGTGGGGATGTTGGCAGCGCATTTTTAGTGACAATTGTATACATTCACGAGGAAGTATTGTGTCCACAATTTGCAGCATATCTTCTGTTAGAATATTGAAAATGTCCATAATTTACAACGTTACCATCTCTACGGTATACCAAGTACTCATTGTTACATTAGGGAAACAAGGAATGTCAGATAGGGATCTACCAATAGGACGGACAATGCAATACCTCTCACTCAAGTGATGTATTTTTGTTTTCAAAAAGGTAATTTATTTCATCTTCTATGTATGTTTTTTTTATGCATCCACACGCAATAATACTATTGCATTTATGTGTATGATAGGGTATATCTACAATATTATGACAAAATATACATACTTAAATATTACACAGTACAGTTGGTAATTAGATAAAAATTAAGATTAAACATAATATTCTTACTACTAAAGGATAAGTTAAGTCACACACATACGACACAATATCAGCCGAATTAGTAGTCACTTGGCCTAGCGGTAGCATGCTCGGCTTGCACTGCAGGTGACCCGGGTTCAAATCCTGGCGGGATCGGAATTTTTTCGGCTCTGTACTTTGGATGTCGGACCCTACCCAAGCCTCGTGAGGACAATTTGGGGTAGTTGTAGAGTGGGCAACTACCAGTGGCGGCATTAAGACATTTGATATTGGAATATGACGGTTGGTTAAAGATGTGATGCGTTAGCATTAGCATGCGTAACAACAATGTCGATGCTACCCACTAAAAAATTGTGACATAATAACACAAATAACTAGATCTTTATCTTTTTTTTTTGTATCAACCGGATTAGAGCCGGAACTGAATAAAACATACCGCCCGACCTCAGTAGCTGGACTAGCTGGATCCATAAGGTGGCGGACTCGTAACCGGAGGTCGGTGGTTCGAATCCCATGTTCAGCAAATATTTAGTAAAGCGAGTTTCAATGGTGGTGATATCACATTGTGATTATAACAAATATGTATAAAAAAAAAACTGTTGGTGAGATGATTATGTAATCGTAGAACACTAAACACTTCTTTGTAACACAATTTGAGTAGCTGGTTGGTGAGATTCCAACGAATGGGGGGTAAAACCCCCGTCGTGGTATGACCATGCAGTTGAAAGTCACGTTAAACCCAAGAAATTTAAAATAAAAAAGGAGCAAAGGCATTTTGCTCCAAGACAGTCGGCATGCCACAGTTCTCGTCTACATGGTCTTGTCCGGGACCGGGACTTGAACCACGGACCTCCAGGTTACAAGTCCGCCGCCTTATCGATCCAGCTACTGAGGTCGGTCGCTAAACAGAAACAGGTCACACAAGTCAACGCGGGGTTATCTAGGATGACTGTGGCAGGATCCTATAATTTATGTCACACACTTCTACGTCAACTCATGCTGGGGGCGAGATAATGCTGGTACCTACTTAGAAAACATTCAGCAGGGCCTTGGTCCTAAACGATATCCTCTCAATAGTGAGTGCTAGAGGACATTGATGGTAGCGCACGGTCCATTAAGATTTGACTATCTATGTAAATTTGGGGTAGGCTGAAATTAGCATACAGCGCGTACGGAACAATATGGAGAATAGAGAATAATAATAATATTGCCTTATGTATACTGCCCGATTAGAACTATTAAGCCCCATTAATCCAGCAGTAAGCCTAAGACGCATTATTATGTGGTAAAAATCTCGAATGGGAGGATAACTTGTCATGTCCCGGCTGGGTTTCGAACCCGCGACCTCTGGAACCTCTGGATTCACAGAGTGCCGCCGCCTTTACCACTGAGCTACCGGGACAGAGAACTGGTGATAGTAATAATAATTCCGTGTCCGTGAGATAGACACAGATACCTTTATCATGGTGGTGAGAGGATTATAAGGACGTCCAGATCCAATCTCTAGGCTCCTTTCATGTCCATTGATTCTAGGGGTTTCACCGTCCATCGTTGGGAAACGTACCAGCTACCCACATGAACCTTACCCAGCCTGGGTAGGGCCGGAAATGCCAGCCACACGTGTACGGAGGGAAGAGATTTACACAAAATCGTTAGAGAACTATTAATGCATTGCACAAAATCAAATTAAATCGGAGCTTACCTTTATCTTTAAGAAAT
The DNA here is from genome assembly GCA_024516035.1 of Bactericera cockerelli. Lineage (NCBI taxonomy): Eukaryota > Metazoa > Arthropoda > Insecta > Hemiptera > Triozidae > Bactericera > Bactericera cockerelli. The sequence goes on from CM044957.1 coordinate 3,019,408, forward strand.
TATGACAGCTGATTGTGATTTGTTTGTAACACTATTATGTAGGTATATTTACTTTATTTTTTCATTTTTTTATGAACATTTATCTAAAGAGGTAATGTCATTGATATCTACACAGTACCAAAAATGTAAAAATCACAAAAATTAGACAAAAAAAAAACGTTAAATCTATTATTTACATAATTGCATCACCTGGGAGAACTGCTAGAATGATTCACTTCTCAATTTTCTTACGAGGACATGTTATAAGGGATTAAATATTGCTTTCCAAAAACGACAAAAATTGAGGACAAATCACATGAGGTTATAAAAAAATCCCATAAATGATATTCAGCACCCGGATAACGCATCAGTAGTCCAAAAAAACAACATGAAGTTCCGAATTATGAAACAGGACCAGATTCATCTGGTCCTGGTTGCCTTTAAAAAGAGTTAGGTGGAAGAGATTGCCACAAGCAATAACCCCGCCCTTCAGGTAGGACATTATCTTTATTCTCTTTTTTGTTCTTGTTTCTTTGTTCACTTTATTTATTTTTTAATTATAATTTCATTGTATTTTACTGTATATATATTTTGTCTTACCTAATAAAGCATAAAAAAAACTAGGAAGGTCACTCCGAAACCAATTGTTACGACTAACTTTATTTCACCAACCAGCGACTATTTATCGCGCCACGAATAAATGGAAATGAGGAAAATTTCGGACCCGGTCACATTTTCATGTAAGTGATAAGGCTCATAATTATTTCACATTTAACTATTGTGTTCAGCGTCGCTATAGGGTCCAACATGAAACCCCGTCGCTATAAAACCCCGTTTGAACGGGAAAAGGCAAAAAAAAAAAAAGAAGATAAGAGCCAACATGAAAGCATTTTTTTTAACAAAATCTGAGGTAATAATAATAATATCGCCTTATTTATACTGCCCGATTAGGACTATTAAGTCCCATTATTCCAGCAGTAAGTCCAAGACATATTATTATGTGGTAAAACTCCCAAATGGGAGGATAACTTGTCATGTCCGGATGAGTTTCGAACTCGCGACCTCTGGTATCTCTGGATTCAGAGAGTGTCGCCTTTACCTCTGAGCTACCGGGACAGACATGTTGTCGTGGTATTATTATGGCACTAAGTTTATGAAAAGCAACAGGAAATACGACACAGCTTATTTAATTGCTGAATTAATATTTTTAACAGTCCCACAACGGTATGGTTTAGCATTGATGAGGAGCCGCGGTTTTAGTCAGGGTAGACAGACATGGATACCGGGTGGTCCCTGTCTGAGTCCCACTCTTTTCGGCATGAGCTTTCCCCTCCTAAAAAAAGCTTATTTTATTAACCCTCCAATGCCTAGCGTGACCATATGGTCACAGAAACGGTGTTACATTATCAAATGTAAACATAAATAGACCGCGAGAAATATTCTACTCCTTTGAGATGGTGTCGCGCTATGTGGCGTTTCCATGAAAAAAAAAAGATAAACAACATAGATAATATTATTAAAATAATTATGTTCTAACTAAAGGGCGGGGTTCTTTTTTATCTCTTCACTCTACATGTCCCAACCATCTTAGCCTACTCTCCTGAATTTTATTTAATAAATAGTATGAATACCTACGGGCAGTAGTCACAACCATTACGCCACGGAGGCATGCCGACCCCAAGTAGGTTTGGGAAAAGGCAAAGTAAAAGAAGAAGATGAATACCTAATTCATGTTAATTTTTTTTTTAATTTTAATATTGTTATTTTATTAGTCCTCCTACCTAATTAACCCAATAAAAATTAATAAAGAGCCAGTGAACTAAAACCCCCGTTTTTAATAACCTAGATGTAAAAGACAGCAAGACACGTCAGCAACAACAAAAAAACCTCATGAAAAACCTTTCAACTTTCTTCAAACGCGCCCTGTAAACTTTTTCCATCACAAATATGACCACTATCGTGTCAAGGGAGGAAATTACTGAACCGAGTCTCTGAGGAGCGAACATTTCGTGTTGTGCAAAACGCCGAAACACCCCCCCCCCCCCCCCCCCTGTGGGCGAGTCACGTTATCACAACATGACGACCATATACATCAGTACTGAGAAACACAGTGTACAGGCGACCTCCGTGGCTCAGTGGTTAAGAGCATTGGTCGCTTGACCCGGAGGTTGCGGGTTCGAATCCCGGCTGGAGCGGAAAATTCTGACCGAACTTTTCCGTTTCCGGAATGGCATGGAGGCTTTCTGCAAAAGAAAGGAAAAACTTGTTCCACTAACTAAGCAGGGAACACGAGAGAGAAAGAGAGAGTGAGATAGATAAAGAATGAGAGCTTAAGAGAGAAATAATGAAAAAGAGAGAAAGAGAGAGGAAAAGAAAGAGGTAATTTGCAGAACAAAGGAAAAACTTGTTCCACAAATTGAGCAGGCAACAAGAACTACTAACTAAAATAACTAAAGCAACACAAGCAATGCCTAGGCCCAAGAACTTGCGATGTTCCCGACTCCTTGCAAGGTTCTGAGACTTAATTAGAAACCACGCAGCAAAAACTTTAACAAAGAACCACATACATAAATATACGTCGTGTACATATGTCTATTAGCAGCAATAATTGGATTCTTAATTATTTCATTTTCTAAAATGTCTTCATTAACCTGGATCCTAATTAGAAATTAGAAGTTCTACAGCTATGAAAAGTATCAACTATCCCTGGAACTCCCATTAGGCCATTCAAATCAATGAAAAAAAAAACAACAATATTAGTACAAGGGTTGGGTGGAAGACATTGCCACAGGCAATGACCCCGCCCTTTCGTTAGGACACTATTATTATAATTTTTTATTTTTTTAATTGTTATTTTTCATACTATTTTATGTTATTTATTTTCTCTTAATTTTTATACTGTAAATATTGTGTCCTCCTAATAAAGATTAAAATAATTTCACCCAGCTCAAGCTCTAAGCTTTTTGGGTGTGAATCTTTAATTTTATACAACACACATAATATATGTATGTAAATTACCTACTCAGTCCACAATAATGTAAAACTATACTTATACTTGAATTACCTTTCTCATTATTATATAAAATAATTATAATAATAATACTTCCAATACTCGTATTCATTAGATAGGTTGATCTTATATGTATACAGCTTATACTTGTCCGTAATTTTTAAATTTTTCTGGTTAATTTATTAAAAATAACAACAGAAGATATAGACACACCGATAAAGTTGATATATGTAGGTGTAGGTAGTTGACAGTTCAGATCTATTTGCAAAGGATTGCAGTTGATGTTGACATTTCTGAAAGCCACCCCCCCCCCCCCCCCCCCCCCCCCCCCCCCCCCGTACAGTACACGCCTGGGTACACTTGAAACATTTCCAAGTTGGGAAACTCAAATAAACGTGGAAAAGCCAGGAGGACGAGGAGGGAGAGGACAAGTGGAAAAGTTGTAGCCGCTCATGTGGAAAATTGGATTTTTGAATGGGAAATCTATCCGTACTTTTCCGACGTCTTCCGGCCGGGAGCTTTTTCAATTAGAGTTGAGGCTTGCGATGGGGGAGATGGGGCTTGTGATGGGGGAGATGAGGCTGGTGATGGGGGAGATGGGGCTTGTGATGGGGGAGATGGGACTTGTGATGGGGGAGATGGGGCTTGTGATGAGGCTTGTGATGGGGGAGATGGGGCTTGTGATGGGGGAGATGAGGCTTGTGATGGGGGAGATGGGGCTTGTGATGGGGGAGATGGGGCTTGTGATGGGGAGATGGGGCTTGTGATGGGGGAGATGAGGCTTGTGATGGGGGAGATGAGGCTTGCGATGGGGGAGATGAGGCTTGTGATGGGGGAGATGGGGCTTGTGATGGGGGAGATGGGGCTTGTGATGGGGGAGATGGGGCTTGTGATGGGGGAGATGGGCTTGTGATGGGGGAGATGGGGCTTGTGATGGGGGAGATGGGGCTTGTGATGGGGAGATGAGGCTTGTGATGGGGGAGATGAGGCTTGTGATGGGGGAGATGGGGCTTGTGATGGGGAGATGAGGCTTGTGATGGGGAGATGGGGCTTGCGATGGGGGAGATGAGGCTTGTGATGGGGGAGATGGGGCTTGTGATGGGGAGATGGGGCTTGTGATGGGGAGATGAGGCTTGTGATGGGGAGATGGGGCTTGTGATGGGGAGATGGGGCTTGTGATGGGGAGATGGGGCTGTGATGGGGGAGATGAGGCTTGTGATGGGGGAGATGAGGCTTGCGATGGGGAGATGAGGCTTGTGATGGGGGAGATGGGGCTTGTGATGGGGAGATGAGGCTAGTGATGGGGAGATGGGGCTAGTGATGGGGGAGATGAGGCTTGCGATGGGGGATGAGGCTTGTGATGGGGAGATGAGGCTTGTGATGGGGAGATGGGGCTTGTGATGGGGGAGATGAGGCTTGTGATGGGGAGATGAGGCTTGTGATGGGGGAGATGAGGCTTGTGATGGGGGAGATGGGGCTTGTGATGGGGAGATGGGGCTTGTGATGGGGGAGATGAGGCTTGTGATGGGGGAGATGGGGCTTGTGATGGGGGAGATGGGGCTAGTGATGGGGAGATGGGGCTTGCGATGGGGGGATGAGGCTTGTGATGGGGAGATGAGGCTTGTGATGGGGGAGATGGGGCTTGTGATGGGGAGATGGGGCTTGTGATGGGGGAGATGGGGCTTGTGATGGGGAGATGAGGCTTGTGATGGGGGAGATGAGGCTTGCGATGGGGAGATGAGGCTTGTGATGGGGGAGATGGGGCTTGTGATGGGGGAGATGGGGCTTGTGATGGGGGAGATGGGGCTTGTGATGGGGGAGATGGGGCTTGTGATGGGGGAGATGGGGCTTGTGATGGGGGAGATGGGGCTTGTGATGGGGAGATGGGGCTTGTGATGGGGAGATGAGGCTTGTGATGGGGAGATGAGGCTTGTGATGGGGGAGATGGGGCTTGTGATGGGGAGATGAGGCTTGTGATGGGGGAGATGGGCTTGCGATGGGGGAGATGAGGCTTGTGATGGGGGAGATGGGGCTTGTGATGGGGGAGATGGGGCTTGTGATGGGGAGAATGAGGCTTGTGATGGGGAGATGGGGCTTGTGATGGGGGAGATGGGGCTTGTGATGGGGGAGATGGGGCTTGTGATGGGGGAGATGAGGCTTGTGATGGGGGAGATGAGGCTTGCGATGGGGGAGATGAGGCTTGTGATGGGGGAGATGGGCTTGTGATGGGGGAGATGAGGCTAGTGATGGGGAGATGGGGCTAGTGATGGGGGAGATGAGGCTTGCGATGGGGGGATGAGGCTTGTGATGGGGGAGATGAGGCTTGTGATGGGGGAGATGGGGCTTGTGATGGGGGAGATGAGGCTTGTGATGGGGAGATGAGGCTTGTGATGGGGAGATGAGGCTTGTGATGGGGGAGATGGGGCTTGTGATGGGGGAGATGGGCTTGTGATGGGGGAGATGAGGCTTGTGATGGGGGAGATGGGGCTAGTGATGGGGGAGATGGGGCTTGTGATGGGGGAGATGGGGCTTGTGATGGGGGAGATGGGCTTGTGATGGGGGAGATGAGGCTTGTGATGGGGAGATGGGGCTAGTGATGGGGGAGATGGGGCTTGCGATGGGGAGATTGGGATGTGATGGGCTTTGTGAAGATGTTTCACATTGAACAAGACGTCGAGTATACCCTGATGATAATAATAATATCTCCTTTTTATACTGCCCGATTAGGGCTATTGAGTCCCATTATTTCAGCAGTGAGCCCAAGACGTATTAATTATTGTGTGGTCAAACCCTTCAATCGCTGGGTAGCATACCCAACTCACCCAGCTAGCGTTGGGCCGAAACTGCCGACCGCAACGTCTAGCAAGGTGAAGACTTCGTGATGCTTGCATTTCCATCCAACCTAGGCTGGCTGAGGTAGCCTTATTAACACATTACCTGCCTTGTCACACTACAGGGTGGGGCAAAAGTCTGGAAACGCTTAAATATCTTTCGAATGGCTTTCTCAGTAAATTTAAAATTTTGTACGGTAAACCGGGGTAATAAGACCTTCTTCTCACAGCCAGCGTCGATGGCATGTTGAATACAACCGGTTCCCTTCAGAACACCAAAGTTAAGCGACATCCAGCGAGGTTAAGACTTGGATGGGTGACCATTCAAATTCTAATTCTCGTGACGCTGGCTTTTCCCGGCCCCACTCAGGCTGGGTGAGGTCAATGTGAGTAGCAGGTTTGTGAGTTTCCTGCGAATGGAGGGTAAAACCCCCGTCGTGATATGATCATGACAGTTGAAAGCGACGTTAAACCCCACTTAAAAAAAAAAAGACCTTCTTCTAGGGTGGGGCAGATTTTTGTTACCGGCCCCCATGTCGGGGCGAGGGGGGCCAACTTCATTTTTTTAAATACGAACCGCCACTTTGCGATACATTTTTGGGAAGGTCTTTAAAAAAGAAATACTTTTGTGCAAATTTTATTTTTTTAAATATTAACTGTTTGCAAATGGCGTCCAACTTTGTGTATGCAGTGTAAAGTCTGGAAACCCCTGAATATCTTTCGTAAGGGCTTTTTCAGTAAATTTAAAATTGTGTACGGTAATTTGACCTTCTTTTAAAATGGGGCGATTTTTGGTACCGGCCCCCATGTCGGGGCCAGGGGGCCAACTTCCTTTTTTTAAATACGAACCCCCACCTTGCTATACATTTTTGGAAAGGTCTTTAAATAAGAAATACTTTGGTGCTAGGTTCCAAAAATGTATCGCAAGGTGTGGTTTCGTATTTAAAAAAAATGAAGTTGGCCCCCCTGTCCCAGACATGGGGGCCGGTAAAAAAAATCGGGCCCATTTTAAAATAAGGTCTGATTACCACAGATTACCGAACCTAATTTTAAATTTACTGAAAAAGCCCTTTCGAAAGATATTCAGGGGTTTCCAGACTTTACACTGCATACACAAAGTTGGACGCCATTTGCAAACAGTTAATATTTAAAAAATAAAATTTGCACCAAAGTATTTCTTATTTGAAGACCTTTCCAAAAATGTATCGCAAAGTAGGGGTTCGTATTTAAAAAAATGAAGTTGGCCCCCTGGCCCCGACATGGAGGCCGGTAACAAATCGGCCCCACTGTAAAAGAAGGTCTTACTACCCCGGTTTACCATACAAAATTTTATATTTACCGAAGAAGCCATTCGAAAGTTATTCAGGGGTTTCCAGACTTTTGCCCCACCCTGTATATGTCTGACACAATGTTAAACTCATACGCCACGTCACACATATTGTGTGACAGTAGATGATACTTTGAATGATTGTCACACTGGAATGGTGTGACATTAAGTGTATTTTAAATGATGATTTGGAAGCGTGGCGTACAGCGTTAAAGAACCACCTCTGTATGACACGTCACATAATATGTGTGACTATATAAAGTAACGTGGCGTACGGGTAAAGTGTCCAAAAATGACCTTGGCAGTCAACGTGTTAAGTAGCAGATTTGTGAGTTTCCAGCGAATGGTATTAAGAGGTAACACCCCCGGCGTGATATGACCATGCAGTTAAAATGGACGCTTTACTGAATTTGAGACTTATCGATCAAGCTACTGATGACTGAAAAAGAGAGAATTCTCAAGACAATGACATGTGTACTTAATATGAATTAGGTACATATCATGTATTTTTATTTTATTTAAATATTGGGTTTAACGTCGCTTTCAACTGCATGGTCATACCACGACGGGGGTGTTACTCTACCATTCGCTGGAAACTCACAAACCTGCTACGCACATTAACCTCAGCCAGCCTGGTTTGGCCCGGAATGGCAGCATCACGAAGTCTTCACGTCGCTGGACGTTGCTTAACTTCAGTGATCCTACGAGAACCGGTGCATTCAACGCGCCATCGACTCTGGCTTCTTCAGTTTCCGCTGGAACTCTATCGCTTTTCCAAAAAGTTTGTCGCTCCAAACACTCACCTAATAGACTTATGCATTCAACGCGCCATCGACGCTGACTATATGTATTTTCAGCTTTCAAATCTTTCCATACAAAAGGGCCTCCGTTCCTCTGTACTAATCTTTGTGGAGCCCTATTGTTCACTATTCCTCAAGCATGCTTTCTCTTTCACCATCAGTAATCGAAAGCTTTTCAAAGACATCACCCCCCCCCCCCCCCCCCCCCCCCCCACAGGGAGGTCGCTTTCATCATGTCAACATAAATGAAAGCCAACTCGACGGGAATGCCGGTTCTTGATTAATCGAAAGCCTACGTACAACTTTTGTTGTTGTTGTTTGCGGTTGTGGTGTGATTATTATTATTTTTATTTTTTTTTTTTCTTCTTTCTTTTCAACTTCGCTTTCAACTATGGGTCATTCAATCTTGCAAGTAGCCCAATTCTCTTAGAAGCCCTTGAAAGCCTAGAAGAAGAACCTTTGTATAAATGTATCTTTAGAAAGAAAATAAATAAAAATAAATAAACTTATAAAAAAAAACACTATCACGACGGGGGTTTTTACCCTCCATTCTCTGGAAACTCACAGACCAGCTACACAAATTAACTTCACCCAGCCTGAGTGGGGCCGCGAATAGCCAGCATCATGAGGGATTGAATTTGAATGCTCGCCCATTCTAGTCCTCAGCTCGCTGGACGTAAATTTGGGGATAGTGGCCACTTAAATTATCTCATCCTGTTTCATAATTCGGTCCTTAGGGCCGTATTATGAAACAGGATTAGCATCTCTAAGCCGACCCTTAAATTTTATCAGCTGACCGATACATATTTTAAAATAAGATTTTCGGTCACGAAGGCTGGCCACAGCTCCGTTACGCCACAGAGCTAATATACAGCTACAAATCCCGGCTTAGATTATGACCTCTACAGTTGTTGTCAAAGTGACAGTTAAGGGATAGTGTCCACTAGGATTAACTAAATTAATCTAAATGGAAAGTGTCACTTAACTCAAGCTTTAGTGCGCTGTGATTGGTTGAAATTTCCACCACAGGGCGTGTTAAGGGATAGTGTCCACTAGGATTATCTAATCCTGTTTCATAATTCGGCCCTAGCTGGTGAACATGGAAGTAGCCACTGGTTCAGATTGAGCTACTAACCCACTAATGCAAGGCTGCCCAACCGCAGGCCCGCGGGCCACGAAGTGGCCCGCTAGCGCATTTGGAGTGGCCCGCCGCAGGTGATTCAAGACAATAAAATGAATCGCATCTTTTGACAAAAAAATCAATTAAAAAAATGTAAAATGTTATTCCAGTTAAAAAAAAACAAGTATCACATAATCATGAATTTATGCAAAGAAACAGTCGATTCCTCTAGCTAGATATTGCAAAGTTGGTTGCTGCAAAGTCTCTCCAGAGGCCTCATTAAAAACTGCATTGATTCATCAATTCAACTGCATTCCTTTTCTACTACAGATTTTAGGGGTATTTTCAAAAAACCCTATTTCATGCCAATAATGTTATAAATAACATGTTAAATTGTTATTGAACTTTTTTTCTCAATAAAATACCTAATGCTGTTATTAGTACATTTGAAGCATAGTTTTTTTTGTCCTCGTTATTTAGTAGTTAGGTAGGTACCTTGTAATTTATTTAAATTTTATCAGGTGGCCCGCCAGTTGACATGGAATGCAATTTTTGGCCCGCCTGTAAAATCGGTTGGGCAGCCTTGCACTAATGTGTAGGTGATGGTGCATTATCATTTATCACCGCGCTCCTAAATCACATCAAACAGTCTGACCTTGATTCAAATTACGAAGGACAGGCCAGGAAACCGTCCCCTCAAGAGACAGCATAGATCCTTGCTGTAAATTAGATAAACCCGTTTAGCAAATTAGATAACGGTATTGAACATGTCAGTTAGTTAGATAACCGCATAAAAAATGTCACCTAATTAGATAACAAGTATATAATATACCTCGCCTGGTGGTTAGCTTCCACTAAAGTGTTATTATTATTATTTTTATTATCACATAAGTCAGGTTTTAGTGCACTGTGATTGGTTGAAATTCAAACTAGAGGACATGTTAATCTTATCTTGTTTCATCATTCTGCCCTTAGTCTCTATGTTCTATATAAACTAGGTACCTAGTTAGGACTGTTTATTTCTTCCTAACTCCCAGGTAGACTCCTAGTTTACCTTATTTTTATTTAGTGTACCAGCCAGACTAATAATAAAACTCGTTAGAAGAAGGTAACCTGTAGGCGAGGTTAATGCTCAAAGCATTTTCTATCACCTAACCCTCAGAGTCTTATTATGGTCACAAACTCAAATTAATGAAGAAAAATTCATGCACTAGGTGGGATTCTAACCAATGGATCCCTACGCTACCTAGATTACCAGACTAGCACATTAACCTCTTGACATCTAGTCTAGCAAACTACTAGTCCAACCCCCTGCATCTTCATAACAAACATTCAATTGATCAAATAAAAGGGTTAAAGTGCTGAGAGTAGAAAATGTCTTCTAAATTGAAGAAGTGTGAAGTTTAGATTTAATAGGACAGTTATTTTTCCATTTACTGTAACACCATGATCTGAAATTCTAGTTCTAAATGTCACACATTTGATTTATGACCTTATGAAGTTATGATTGAATATTTGACAAATTGAAGAATTGTTTCAATACTAACAGAATAAGTAGGCACCTACATGGGATTGCTATAGGTATAATATTATACATTGGAATTATGTTTTTTTAAGGGTTAGAATATTTTTTTTTGGTAGTTAGTCACTATGACCAAGTGGGTTGCACACACGGTGACCTGGATTAGAAATAGTGGCGGCATTACTGACAAAAATAAAAAGTCCTATAATTCTGACCTTGCCCACTAAAATTGTGACAGAATAACACAAGGAAACAATTTTATTTATTATACTGTGTGAAATAGTATTATAATAATTCATTCTTACAACAACAACAACAACAACAACTGAAAAAATAATAACATTTTAATTTACAGCTTGTTTAAAATCCACACTAAGTATTTTACTTAAATGAGGCATATTGGAAAGCATAACCTGATAGGCTCTTCTCTACTTTTTACTAGCCTTTAATACTGTCTTGACCTATGATGTGTTTCCTTATCATTAGAATTTAATTGGGTCAACTTCAATTTCAGTTGACCTTGTAACAAGTAAACTACCTATGCATTTAGGTAAGGTCAGTAGTGCAGAGGTATTATTGCGTCAGAGGTGCAGTGGTGTGATTTGCTTGTTAGTAAACAAATAGCCTCAAATAAGAGTGAGAGTCACACAGACTGCATGCTTCTACTACTAATAATAACAATGCTTCTTCTTTGTGTTATTATGTCACAATTCTAGTGAGTTGTGCAGAATCACGGGACTTTACCACTTTAATATACAATATTCTGTAATATTTTTTTGCATACGATTCTGCCACTGGTCACTGTTTCACAACAAAGCAGCTACCTCATTTTTACACACAAGATATGAAAGTACAGAAATACACCAAACATCCAAGACAGAACAGAAAAATTCCTGGGGTCGAACCCAGGTCATCATGCATGCAATGCTCACATTAAAGCAGCAACTAATTTTGTCTCTCGAGGCATGAGTGGACCCCCTAACAACCAAAGAACAAGACAACTGATGATTCTTAAAAAAAAAAAAAAAAAAACATACCTATGTGTAGTGTACAAATCCCCTATCACCAAAGCCTTTATCAACATAGCTTCATTTAATGAAACAATGCAGGACCAAAATCTGTAATGATTTCAAGCATTGATTCTTTCTTCATGTCACTTGGGTATTGTTAATACAGCTGTTATCCAGGGACACTTTTGATTGAAACTGATAGCAATGTAGATGGTGCACGGTGGTAAAAACAAGAACAAATTTGAAAAATTCAAACTCTGCTGGGAATTGAACCCAGGTCACTGTATGTGCAAAACTTCTAAGTAACCAACATACCTATAAAATTAGTTTATTTGAATGTAAATAAAACAATGATAAAATAATAGATCGTAGACCTCTACAAACTCAGCTGAGGGAAAAGCTGAAAGCATCTAAAATTTTCAAGCCTATCATACCTACATATAATTATGTAGATACTGAGTAACTATCTAGCTACCACAAAAAAATACTATTCTCATTAACCTTACTAGCTCAATCATTAAGGCAGCTGATTCATTAACTGAAGGTTGATGATTTGAATCTCAAACATGACAAATTTATAAATTGTGGGTTTGACTGTATTGTACCTACTAAACTCAATTATTTAGTAAAAATGATCCACAGAATTGACATATGAGATTTATTATATAATATGGGTCAAAACCAACCTCAATTGATTAATAAGGCAGTAGACTCGTTCTTAAATGAAATTCAATAAAGGATTGGGTGGAAGAGATTGCCACAGGCAATAACCTGGCCTTTAGATAGAACATTGACTTCATTCCGTTTTTTGTTCTTGTTTCTTTGCTCAATCTATTTATATTTTCTTTATAATTTCATTGTGCTTTTCTGTATATATTTTTGTCTTACCTAATAAAGCATACTATAATAATAATAATAATAATAATAGACAACTTGTACATAGGAATCTCTAATAATAATAATAATTATAATAACTAGGCATCTCTAATAGACAATCAACAATTAGAAAAATCTGGATAATAATTTGTGAACAACTTTGATAATCTGGAGTTCAGTGTTTGAAGTCAAGAGCATATTTATTTATTAATACAAGATTGAGTGATTGTGACATTACATTGAGATTAACACAAATATGATTAACACAAATTTTAAATTACGGTTCAAGCTCCTTTATACATAACTAGCCGTTTGCCCGTGCTTTGCAACGGGACTAAATTTCAAATTTACTAAGGCATGGCCGTACTGCTGGACAGCAATGCCTTTTTGAACTTTTTATAATTTTTCTGAACAAAGCGATAATGGTTTTGGGGGGGTCAATTCTGAGACATTTTTTGCTATCTCTTACCGTTTTGGCTAAACAACTCCGGACAAACAAACAAACAAACAAACAAACAAACATAGGTGTAGGTAGGTAGGTAGGTAGGTAGGTAGGTAGTCCTTTTTTCTGTTTTATATATAGAGATTACAATTGTACAAATGAAAAGCAGTAAAGTTTATGATAAATGTTGTCTAGGAGAGGGGACATGCACCTGTCCCAACTCACTAGCAAGAATCCACAGAAACAATGTTGTAGGACCTAGATTTTCATTTAATAATGCTGCCTACAATAAGCACTTGAAATATTCAAGGACCAAAGACAATTTTATTACAGTCAAACCTGGATATAATGGACCCAAATATAATAGAAACCTCTTTAATATAGAGAAAATCTCAGGTCCCTACCATCAACTGCTTATGTGTACCTAATCAAGAACTGGCCATATTAGAAACCTCTTAATAATAGAATTTTTGCACTGTCTCTCGGGTTATAATATATCCAGGTTTTACTGTATAGCTTTCTTGCATTCTCAGTACAAACACTGGATCCTTGTGCAGCTGAGTATAGAGAAGATCGTCTTTGCCCTACAGCACATTTCTGGTAATTCTTTGAGCTCAGGTGGTTCAAAGAGAGCACAAGATTGAGTTTCAGAGACACGCTTCCTCATGGTACCGAGTTCCGAGAAATGTTTTATGTTAAAAATATTAATAATAATATGTATATCCTTACTGTTACAATAATTATGATATCATAACCAATTTAATTATCCTTACAGTGCCTGCTTACCTTATTTCATGTCCAATTGACTGTGTTTGAAATGAGCTTTCTTTATCACAACCTCTGTCAGTTTCTTCCTTAAAATAAACACTTGGGAACAATCTTTCCAATTAAGAATTATATTAGAAAATAATTAGGTATATCAAAAGAGGTACTTTATTGACACAAAAGAGGTACTTTATAGGTACTTTAATGACACCAATACACAGGAATTAATTGAAGTGTACTTTAAGTAAAGTTGGAAGAGCTTTATTTCAAATTTAAATAAACTAGGACTGTTTATATTTAATTGATAATGGAAGTCTAAATAGTTTTAGGTACTTTGAAAAAAAAACAATTATTATAATTAGGGGTTAAAATAATCAAACTAGACACATTAATTCACCTAATGTGACGGAAACTAACCCACTGGTACACTGACAATACTTCTTGAGTAATTATTTGAATAGGTACCTGTAACACAAGTGGATATTTTCAATTATCTATTGAACTGCTGAAGTAACAGGTTTTTTATACAGTGCAAAAATTCAACATGAGTCTAGACACAACTGTACACTGTTGATTGCTAATAATTTTGTGTCAGGCAATCTAATACAATCTCTTCACAAGATAATGAACTTTGAGGGAGAAGTGAACACCTACAGCTAAATAAAACACTTGAATATAAGTTTATAGTTAGAGCGATAAATTAATTAACTTTAAACGAAAACAGAAAACACTAGAAATAATTTAAATTCTAAAATATTTTTACACAAAATACCGAGAACGAGATTATCTGGAAATTGAGAAGACAGCAGGACTGGAATTTTTTGATTTTGGATTTTTGAATATTCCTCTGAACTAACTAGTACTGCGCTCTATTGGACAAGTATAGCACTACACAACAAAAAGTGCACATAATGAGCACAATGTTCACTAATCTAATTCCTGATTGTGCAAAAAATGTGCTATGTATGTAGGTAAGTAATTATGTACCCGAATTCGTTGAACAGTGAACAGAGAAAGTGAAAAAAGACTTTTATTTTTGTGTGTTCCTTAGGAAACACTAGTGACCAGTGCCCCGTTCCAGAAACACTCTCTACTCTCAAAATCTCCCTCTCAACCGTCACACAATTACGCACTCTCATTGGTTAGTTTGAACGGAATAACCAATTAGAGTGCGTTATGTGACGGTTGAAGCCCTGCGCGAAGCCCTTGCCATTTTCAATGCACGGGGCCCCAAAATTGTATACCTAAGTCGTATTTTTCTTCCTAACTAAAAAAAATTTCCTGGTTAGGTTTTTTCCAAATATTTCCATTTTATTCCAAGGTCATTCGTGAAAGAAAAATGCGTTTGGTTACTTTTAAAGATAAACAATGGACTTAACCTATAAAAGAACTGGAAGCAGTGCCGGATTACCCATATGGCGGATTTGGCAGATGCCAAGGGCCCCGCGCTTTAGGGGGCCCCGCGCTTGAGCAGCTTACACTAGATATTATGAGAATTTGAAAAAGCTTGCAGTAGGTATTATGAGTTTTTAAAAGCTTACACTAGGTATTTTTGGATAATGAGTAAGGAGAAAAAGAAATAAAAGGGGAAAAAACACACTCACAGCAAAGTACATAAATTGAAAGAAGTGCGCGGGGCCCTCTATTATTATCTACTCCTCGAATCAACAATGATCAACCACATGGACACTAGCGGAATACCTACTCCAATGGCGGATTTGGTAGATGCCAAGTTCCCCGCAGTTTTGGGGACCCCGCAGTTTTGGGGACCCCGCGGGCAACTTACACAAATTTTAAGTGTTTTTGAATGACCTTTAAGTCGGTTTTTCTGGATTTTAATATTAAATAAAATCACAGCCAGTTTAGCAAAATATTAAAAGAAAAACTACGGGGTTCACCTTAAAATCGACCACATACAGTATGTTTCAGAAAAGGTGGCCACCCCCTCGTAACTTTTGAACGCGACGGAATTTTTCAATTCTGTAAAGTCCTAGGTATAGGAAGTGCCCTATGGGCCATCCTGTGGTCATATTTATTTTTGGCCCCGGTCGGCCCTTCCGGCTTTTAGGCCATATTTTTTCATTTTTCTCGCGAATTTTAAATGGAATGCTATATTTTTTATTCCTGTTAATTAAAGTCCAAGTTAGGCTGAGTATAATGAGCTTTTAAAATTTTCAAAAACCTTATCAGGGGTGGAGCTAGTAGGGTGCAAGTTTCAAAATTGTTACACCCTGTATTTCAGCGTTAGTTAGATTTTTTAGTACTTTTTTTATGTTCATAGGTTCAAAATATTGTTTTACACCATATGAAATCAAAAAAATATTCTTGTTTACTTCTAATCAGGGTCATAGTAAGGTTTTTGTAAAAGTACTTTTTTTCTCACGTCAATTTTTCCGTAAATTAATGGTGTTCTCGAAATTGGCATTTTTAGAGGTGAAAGTCTGCAGTGACATATGTTTTTTATGCTTGAAATCGAAAGAAAACTTAACGGAGAAGCGATTAAAATCATAAAAAAAGCCATTTAACCTGCTAGTTTTTTCACGACAGTGTCCGGTAAAGTGGGTGAATTTTGTATTTGATTTTTTTGTTGTTGAGGAAACACAATTGGCATAGAAAATAAATAATACCTAATAAGGGAATAATACTTCAATTAACATAACTAAATGCGAAATTAAATGGAGATTATTTCTTCTAAATCAGTGCCGGATAATTTTTTTCTCTCTCTCTTTCTCTCTTTCTCTCTTTCTCTCTCTCTCTCTCTCTCTCTCTCTCTCTCTCCTCTCTCTCTCTCTCTCTCTCTCTCTCTCTCTTCGCCTCTTTAAAATAATTGAATTGGTTTAATTTTCACCCTCAAGAGTTTGGTACTTGACCTGGTATTTTTTTCTCTTAAATTTCGAGATAATTAGATTTTTATTTAGAGACCTGGTATTCATTACTAGCAACACCAGTATGATTTTTTTTAAATTTGGGTTTAATATCGCGTTTCAACTGCATGGTCATATCATAACGGGGGTGTTACATTCCATTCGCAAGAAACTCACCAACCTCCTAAACACATTTATCTCACCCAGCCTGGGTTAGGCCGGAATGACAGCATCACGAAGTCTTCTCCTCGCTGGACGTTGCTTAACTTCGGTGATCCTACAAGAATCGTTGCATTCAAAGCGCCATCGGACTGACTCCAGAATTATTGACAATGTGTTTTCTACAGATTTTACCAACTTACCAACTAAAATTGTCTCAAGAGGGGACCCCTAGGCCGACTTTAGAAGCAGCATTATCCGATAATTATTTTTGATACAACTTGAACTTTGAAACGTGAAAAAAAGAGAGAGAGAAAAAAAAAAAAATATCCGGCACTGATTTAGAAGAAATAATTTTCATTTAATTTCGCATTTAGTTATGTTTATTGAAGTATTATTCCCTTATTAGATATTATTTATTTTCTATGCCAATCCTCAACAAAAAAATCCAATAATTTCAAAATTCACCCACTTTACCGGACACTGTCGTGAAAAAACTAGCAGGTTAAATGGCTTTTTTTATGATCTTAATCGCTTCTCCGTTAAGTTTTCTTTCGATTTTAAGCATAAAAAACATACGTCACAGCAGACTTTCACCTCTAAAAATGCCAATTTCTAAAACACCATTAATTTACAGAAAAATTGACGTGAGAAAAAAAGTACTTTTACAAAAACCTTACTATGACCCTGATTAGAAGTAAACAAGAATATTTTTTGATTTCATATGGTGTAAAACAATATTTTGAACCTACGAACATAAAAAAAGTACTAAAAAATCTAACTAACGCTGAAATACAGGGTGTAACAATTTTGAAACTTGCACCCTACTAGCTCCGCCCCTGATAAGGTTTTTGAAAATTTTAAAAGCTCATTATACTCAACCTAACTTGGACTTTAATTAACAGGAATAAAAAATATAGCATTCCATTTAAAATTCGCGAGAAAAATGAAAAAATATGGCCTAAAAGCCGGAAGGGCCGACCGGGGCCAAAAATAAATATGACCACAGGATGGGCCATAGGGCACTTCCTATACCTAGGACTTTACAGAATTGAAAAATTCCGTCGCGTTCAAAAGTTACGAGGGGGTGGCCACCTTTTCTGAAACATACTGTATATGAGAATAGGTAGTTCTCTATAGCTATTGCCTGCGACTCTTTATATAATATATAAATATAATAATTACTCGTATTTGAAAAGAATAATATTGACAAAGGACGTGATTATTGCCTTAGGTAATCTCTGCCATCAAACCCATAAAGTTTCTTCTGAGTGCTCAGTGATCGGCTTTATCGACATCTTAACCAATGATCTTCATTATAGTCGCCTGCGACGCTTTTTCAAGATATTTTTTTGTATATATTTTCCGTGTACTTTACCCCATAACTTTTCAAAAATTTCGCCTGCAGCGCCGGCGCCCTGAAATTTACTTATCTTGATGTTTTGGATTGTTTTTCAAGACGTGCAATTCTAGTACCATTAAAAGAATTGAATCTTTGGGCATTTTCGAAGTGCCTTTTGATAGTTTGGAATTATTTTGGCCAGTGACCTTTTAAAAAAAGTAGCATTCAATACTAGGAATAAAATCTCCATAGTAATCGATGATCTTCTTGAATCGATGATCTTCGGAAAAAATGTTGCCTTCGGTGTTATAGACGTCGTTTTGGATACTATTATGGCTGGGTGCCTAGGGCACTTGGTTTCGATTTCAAGGTTCTAAAAATAGTATTTTAGAAAAAAAACTCAGTACAATTTTGGGGCCCCGTGCCTCGAAAATGCCAAGGGCCCCGCGCAGCCTTAATCCGGCACTGACTGGAAGCAAGAATTTTCTACTTCCACTTTGGTTAACTTTGGAAGTGGAAATTTTTCCTCTTCCAAAAGAAAAATGACTTGCTTCCAGTTTGGTTCATTTTATTCCCGTTTGGTTAACTTTGGTTAGAAAGAAAAATACGGCACTACTGAGTTTATCTAATCAACCATTTTTCGTGTTGTAGTCAAGACAAAGCCTTGTCGTTGTAGTTTTGAAACTCGGTCAAATGCTGTTTTCTTTTTCAATTGGTGGTTTGATGTACGAGTATAACCCATAAGGTTTAAAAAAGGACTGTCTCGTACTTCTTCTTGGTCGTTTTGTGAATTGAAAATCGATTCAAAATACCACCCAAAAGCACATAGATAGCGGCTAACCTTTTTTTATTTTCAATAATAAAATACGTCTTGAAAACTGATCCGAAATACTACGAAAAAAATCCTTTGAAAGCGCCGCAGGCTAGTGGCTAGCTCAGCATGACGAGAGTCTCAAATTTCATCATTTTCCATAAGTATAGTTTCCTTCTCGTATTCATACAAATAGCTACTCATTTTTCCTCACGAGGTATGAGTCTCCTTCTAAGTGCGGTTCATGCGTATGCTGGGGTGAGGATTGAACTGGATCAGAATGAGCACAAAGCTGGTGATAATGCGCAGAACCTGCAACAAAACACAAGAGTTAGTGCGCGGACACAACGAGGACCCTGGCCTATACCCTACACCCTGGACCCTGGTACCTACAGCTTGATATAGACGATTTTCGGGACTCCGTTGTGGGCACTTACATTCAATGGAGTCTCAAAAATCGTCTTTATGAAGCTGTAGGTACCAGGGTCTCGGGTGTAGGCCAGGGTCCTCGTTGTGGCCGCCTACATATGGTGAAACTAAACAGACAAAATCGAGATCTTAAGTTATGACTTAGGATTGGGTTTCTCATCTAAAATTATGCGCAAAACCTAGGGCGGATTTAATAGACGTTTTTGTAATACCTCTGTGACGCTAAGTGACGGATTGCGTACTTTGTAAGATAGGAAAAACCGACGCTTAGCAATGACTTGAGTTTTAGAATTTGTCATTTAATTTCGCCCCTATTAGACTTGGCGCCACAGAGGTATTACAAAAACGTTTAATAATTAATGTTTAAAAATAGTAATGCCCAAAGTCCAAAGATGGGCAGTTTTATTACTGATTGTAATAGCCTATAAATGTGACTGATTGTAATAAAAATAATAAAATAAATAAATCATTTGCTTTATTTTTCATATTTTTGCTGTATACATATACACTGGACCCATCCTAAGCCATTTTTATTTAGCTTCTAAGATGAGTTTCAACTTTCTATAGTTACCTACCTCATATTCTACTTAGGTCATAGTAAGCGAACACAACGGTACCCTAGACCCTAGGGTAGCCCCGGTACCACGTAGAAATATTTAACCATCTTATTAAATTAAAAATGTAAGCGGCGCGCGGCGGGGTGGTGGCCTCAACAGAGTCCCGAAAATCGTTTATATCTAGGTGTAGGTAGGGACTAGGGTCTAGGCCAGGGTCCTCGTTGTGATGGCCGCCTACATATAACTGTAACATCTATCTTATCTTATGAAAGAGGTTCTAGCAGGCCGAGGGGACGCAGGACCAAGGTTACTTACCGAAATAAAAGTTTTAGTAGTGATATGGAACAGACCACAGATATCGAACACAATTCTTTCATTCTCAACTCTGCGTATGAAGACTTCTATCTGTAAATAGAACGAAAAGAAATCACTTTTTTGGAATCAGGAAAGTCTAATTCGTCCAGAAATGTTATCAGCTCAATTTCGAAAAAACCGACCGAAACAATACTTTCGATACCTTATAGATAATAGAAAGAAAAAGTGGGGGAGAGGTTTTCTTTCAAAGAAACTTTCAAAAGCTGAGGTTTTAGGTTTGACCGTGGAACAGTAAGTATTGGAGACATCATAACATATACTACCGTCATTACCTTCGAAAGCATAGTAAGAAGAAAAAATAATATGTTATTGTTGCGATATCTTCTGTGTTAAAACTAACCAGGATGGCCGATTTTACGGGACAGTTTTGAGGTATGATGAGGTACAATCTTAAACGGGCGAACCCTTACCTATCTAATCTAATTTAAAAATTTGATATTTAAATTATATTTCTCTTTCAGAGGATTTCTTTGGCGAACCAACGAGGTAATGCTACCTGCATGTTAGGTACATTGCCTCATGCAAGTGGGATGCATCAAGTCTATCACCTGTGATTCTAATATGAATTGCCTTGTAAATAAAAATCAAACATACAATTGTATTTAAAAATATTATCACTACAATTTAACAACGCTTTTAGTTTGTTACGACTAGTGAGAAAGACATAAATTTAATTACCTCTCTTCCAACAGTTTTATCATACGTCAGTTCATATCCTTTCACTAATGCGTTGATTGTTTCTTTGGACTGAAAACATAAATATTGTAAAGATGTAGGTATAGGAAATTATTTTATTTTTTTCATCTTGGCAAAATATAAGCATGAACCCCTGTCGACCATGCAGTTGAAAGCGACCCTAAACTTATGAAACTACGATAATAAATTATTATTATTATATTATTTCGCAAACATTTTTTGCGAAATAATATTTGGGATTTCAACAATTTATAATAAACTTACTGCTGGAATAATGGGACTTATTAGTCCTGATCGGGCAGTGTATATAAGGCGATATTATTTAAATAAAAAAATTCAACTGATTTCTAATCCAAGTCTTAGAGACCTCAGGATTTCCGAGTCTTAAAAAGATCTCTTCAAGGTCGCAGTGACAAAAGCTTTCGTAGCCGACAGCAATACTTATACAAAATTACAAATACCACCAAATCTTAAAGACCTAATTATTAGTATTAAATGCGATGTTCAACCCAACGACGTGTTGTAGTCATCATCATGTTGTAGTCATGACCAAGCCTTGACGTTGTAGCCTTGAAACTCGGTCAAGTGCTGTTTATTTTTCATTTGGTGGTTTGATGTTTAACACATTAGGTTTTGGATATCTTACTCAAAATAGAGTAAAAACTGTTGATTTGTAAAAAAAAAAAAACAAGATTTGTAAAAACAAAAGGGTTGACCTTGTGCAGCACGTCCGTGCAGCTGAAGCAGAGAAAGTAGAGGCGGATGAGCATGAAGAAGAAGCGGGAGAGGGTGTTGGAGGTGTTGAGCCACCAGGCCTTGTGGACTGAGAAGTCGAGGCTGTGGAAGAGACACGTGGCGAGCCCCATGCTGTTGTTGACAATCTCCATGAGGATGGGTCCCTTGTACAGGTCGTTCACCAGAGTCGTGACGTCACACAGTCTGCCAATGAATGTAAAGATGAGGACCTCAAGGACTCTCACTCTCAAAATCCCCCAAATCTTCCTTTCAACCCTCACACAGTCTGATGAATGTGAAGTCTTGCAGCCCATTATGGAAACATTCTCCACACTCAAATTCCCGAATCCCCGTCACACACCGCATTCTAATTGGTAAGTGTGTTTAAATTAACCAACCAGAGTGCGTTGTGTGACTGCTGAAAGGAAGTGTTGAGGAGTGGTTTGGTTTTGGCCAATGCTAAATTATTCTATTTTTCAAAGTTTCAACTTTCCTGATGAAAGGGAGTTCAGTTATTCTCTTTTTGCTCTGCTTTTAAAATGTTATTAATTCACGAATAAAATGTTCATTTGGTATTGTATTAAAATTCTGTTATTATTAAAATAAATCAACATGGTGTCAGAAGTGAGGGCTTTACCTCCTCTTGTTGTTAGTGGTGAAAGTGATGTTGCAGATGCATGGAAGTTATGGCTACAAAGATTTAAGATTTTCTCACGAGCAAATGGTCATGATGTTGCAGCATCAGAAAAACAAGTGGCTATATTTCTGCACTTAATTGGAGAAGAATGTCTACAAATTTTCAACTCATTTGGTATGAATGAGAAACTGGATGATAAGTCATTGAAGCTTGAAGATGTTATAAAACAATTTGATGACCACTTTGTTCCTAGAAAAAATTTAACCTATGTTCGACATAAATTCTTTACAAGGACACAAGCAGTAGATGAGTCTGTGGAGAGCTATGTGGCTGTGTTAAATAAAATGTCATACGAGTGTGAATTTGAGAAAATGAGAACAGATTTAGTAAAAGATATAATGATTGTTGGATTGAAGAATGTTCATATAAAGGAGAGGTTATTGAGAGAAGACAAATTGGATCTGGACAAAGCTGTGAAAATGTGTAAAACTGCAGAAATTACTACAGAGAGGATGAAGACTTTGTATGATGCGGCAAGCACGAGTTACGTGAAAGAAGAGCCAGTGTTTCATGTTCAGAAGTCAAATGCTCCCATACACTCAAGAAAATTATCTCCGGAAAGGAGAAAAGTTTTTTCCTGTTTTAGGTGCGGAGAGCCAGGACATTATGCTAACAGATGTAGACGTGGCCGATATGTACGGAGAAATATAAACTACTGCACAAGAGAGGCAGAAGCTGCAGAACATGATGAAGCAGAGAATCATGAAATTAAAGATTATTTTATTGGAGTTGTGAACAAGACTAGTTTAAACAAACGTGATTGGTTTGAAACTTTAAGTGTCAATAACTTACAGTTCAAAAGTAAAATTGATACTGGTGCCCAGGTAAATATTTTACCCTTACAACTTTTTCTCAAGCTCGGACTGTCTAATGATATAATCAAGAGAAATTCTAATATCAGTTTAAGAACATTGAGTGGTACTCTGCCTGCAATAGGCACTGTGTTATTACGTTGTAATATTGGCAAAAATATTCACTTGATTGAATTTGTTGTGGTTCAAGTAGATTGTGTGCCGCTGTTAGGGTTACCTACTTGCAAGGATTTAAACTTGGTTGAAAGAAAAAGTAGTGACCATGTTTCAGTGGAGGCTCATGCTATTCAATCAGAACAGTATAGTAACATTACAAAAAATTATCAAGATGTATTTTCAGGAATTGGAAAAGTCAATTGTAAACCATTCCATATTAAGCTGAGGGATAATGCTACTCCCAGAATTGATGCTACTCGTAAAGTTCCATTTGGTTTGTACAAGCCTTTAAAAGAAGAGCTTCAAAGAATGGAAGAACAAGGCATTATTGAGAAAGTAAGTGCTCCTACAGACTGGGTAAATTCCCTGGTAGTTACTAAGAAGAAAAATGGTAAACTTCGTTGCTGTCTTGATCCACGTCATCTTAACAAATTTATTGTAAAACCACATTTCTCTATTCCTACAGTTGATGATATTTTTTCAAGATTACATGGCGCAAAGTTCTTCTCAGTTTTAGACTGCAGTTCAAGTTTCTGGATGGTTCCAATTGATGAGGAGAGTTCAAATTTATGTGTATTTAGTACTCCATTTGGGCGATACAAGTATCTGCGATTGCCTTTTGGTTTGAATGTTTCTAGTGAAGTTTTTCAGTATACAATTTCAAGGATATTTGAAAATGAGGAGGGAGTAGAACCCTACATAGATGATATTATCATATTTGGTAAGACACAACAAGAGCATAATGATAAGCTAGACAGAGTTTTACAGATGGCAAGAGAAAATAATATTAGATTTAACCCTGAGAAGTGTATTTTTAATGTTTCACAAGTTAAATTTCTTGGTCACATTATTGACGAAAATGGCATTCATATTGACAATGACAAAGTTAAAGCTATCTTAAATTTGGAATCACCTACAAGTAGAAAAGAATTGGAGAGATTCTTGGGATCTATGAATTACTTGTCTAAATTTATCCCTGAGTATTCAAGTAAATCTGCCTGTATTAGAGATCTTTTAAATAAAAAATAATCTCTGGGTCTGGGATGAAAATCATGAAAAATGTTTCCTAGAGTTGAAGAGATGTATTACAAGGGCTCCAGTGTTAAGGTTCTATGATATAAATAAAGATGTTACATTATCTGTGGACAGTTCAAGTTATGGAATTGGTTGTGTCCTCCTTCAAGACAAGCACCCAGTAGCGTTTTCATCACGAGCGCTCAACTCATCGCAGAAGAATTACGCTCAAGTTGAGAAAGAGATGATGGCTATTCTTGTTGGCTGTTTAAAGTTTCATAAATATATTTTCAACAAGAAGACAACTGTGGAAACTAATCACAAGGCCCTTGAGAGTTTGTTCAAGAAACCTTTGTCTCAAGTTCCTGCGCGTATCCAGAGAATGATGTTAAAAGTTCAAGCCTATGATCTTGAAGTAAAGTATGTTCCTGGGAAGCTACTATTTTTAGCAGATATGTTGTCAAGAGCTCCATTGCCGTTGGAAGAGACAAAATGTGAAAATGATGAGATTATAGACATTGATCATGATGTGATTTGCCAAGTTGACCTGGTACAAAAATATACAGGGTGGACCAAAAAAACGTTTACACCCGTTAATGGTAGATTACTGACGACATTTCCAGGCCGGATCTGTCATCCGTTTTTTCGGATTCGCCTTCGTAACTGCACAAAGAGATTTTTTGCAACTTTCCGAAAAAGTCCGACTTTGGCTTATTCTTTAGGTTAGTACTTTTTTCCTGTTTAAGATGAGTTGATTCTGAACAATTTTGCAGAAAGCCAACAAAATTTCGGTGTTTTTAGCTACACTACTTTGTTTTTTACGATTTGGTTTGTCATATTTTTTTTACACCTGAATAGAAAAGAAACACCCAAAAAAACTTTTTTACTAAATAAAACACTCGACATTTGTCCGAACAAATTTTGGCACAGACATGGGCAAGTTTGATAAAAGTTGGCGGCCGCCCCGAGGATGCTAAAAAATAATTTTACGATTTTTTATCACGTGATCTTCTGGGAAAAATTATTAGATGTTTGCCAAAAACTCTTCAAAAATCCTAAGAATTTCTAGCTGTAGACTGTGTAAGGGCGTCTTGTATTGTTTACAAAAATTGTTTACATTGCTTTTTTTGAATACCGCGGTCTCACATGCCTTCATCAGCCAGTTTAGGAAAATTCAAATGATAAATTTCGTGCTTCTCAGATTGTCAGTGGTGTTACCTAGATGTGGTAGTGCTAAGGGTGTTAGTCGCATGACCGAGGTTCAATACTCGACGGTCAATATTATTTTAATTATCAAAAAAATCTGATGGAATATTTTATTCATACCTGTATCTGACCTGTTGTAACACCAACAACTTATGGTTTTTTTGGGGGTAATACCATCTGTAAATTGAGTTATATCAGATTCTATTGGTATCACAATACACATAATTATTATTAATGTAAGCCCCTGAGAGACTGCCTTGATAATGTAAGGATGGTTTTTCTTATGCTTTCCTACGAGAGAAAAAAAAACTAGCGAATATTCCAAACGAAAATAGAGTTTATGAAATAAATCCAGGTAAATATTAGGTAGGTTCTTCTATCATAAACAATACTAATTAAATAACAAATATTTACCGATTGTTAACTCTTAATAGAAGTCTTGAAAAAAACAAGATAATATTTTGTAAAATTAATAAACTTTTGCAGTCTTTATTATGTTTTATACTATTTTGATATAAACAAAAAGGTATTTAAAAAAACATTTTGTGTTAGTATGTTCAATGAGAAACGATTAGACACGCACGATTAGCTCAGTGGTAAGCTAGTCCACCCGGTCCGAACGCCAGAGCCAGCAAAAAATTCATGACTACAAAATAAAAAAGACTGTTGCCATTTTATTTAGCCATAGTACACACTATGGATTCTCCTCACACAATTTTCTGAAACCAATGGTGACTTTAGTACCTTAGTTCTAACTCAGAACTGTCCCTCTACCTTCTTGCCTTTCTCTCTCTCTCTCTCTCTCTTTCGCTCTCTGCCTCTCTCTCTCTCTCTCTCTCTCTCTCTCTCTCCCTTCTCAATTCCCTCAGAGGAACTGTTGGAAGTGGCGTCCACCTTCCTGGATGCAAAGGTTGAACCTCTTCATCATGTTCCGTCGAATGTTGCGGAAGATTCCAGGTTTTTCTGTCAGGTCATTGAATGCCAACAGGATTCTTGCTACCAGATTTCGTAAACTATATTTTTCACGTGATCCCAAATGTTCCTGTTGGCAACTCCATATGTTAAATGCGTATCTGCCATTTCAGCATCCGAATTATAATAATGTAACTTGTACTAAAAAAACTCAAGAAGTTTAAAGATAATATTTCATAGAATGCAGAAAAATATGCTTGAAAACTATCATCGAGAAACAAACAATCATTCATTTGACTGGCCTTTAATTAGTTCCAAGGAAAATAATTATCAGACATAAATAGCTAATTACTCTTTGACTACAAGACGACTCTACACGGTCAACACTTTTAAGATTTTGAACATCATTTTTTGAGACTTACCTGGTTTGTTCACCCAGAAGATCACGTGATAAAAAAACGTAAAATTATTTTTTAGCATCCTTGGGTTGGCCGCCAACTTTTATCAAACTTGCCCATGTCTGTGCCAAAATTTGCTCGGGCAAATCTTGAGTGTTTCAAAGTGTAAAAAATTTACATGAGAATTTTTTTTCTATTCAGGTGTCAAAAAAGATGTCAAACCAAACCGTAAAATACAAAGTAGTGTAACTAGAAACATCGAAATTTTGTTGGCTTTCTGCAGAATTGTTCAGAATAAACTCATCTTAAACAGGAAAAAAGTTCTGACCTGAAGAGTAAGCCAAAGTCGGATTTTTTCAGAAAGTTGTAAAAAATCACTTTCTGCAGTTATAAAGGCGAATCCGAAAAAACGGATTGCAGATCCGTCCTAGAAATGTCGTCAGTAATCTACCATTAACGGGTGTAAACGTTTTTTTGGTCCACCCTGTATGTGTTTTTCAAATGAAAAAATTTCCAAGTTAAAAGAAGAAACAAATAAAGACTTTTGTTTGGCAAAACTTAAAGTTATAGTGAAAGAGGGTTGGCCACTCGATAAAAAAATACTTGATAGTGAAATTTTACCCTTCTGGAATTTTAGAGATGAAATTAATATTATTGATGATATTTTGTTCAAAGTCAATGCCGTCATAGTTCCCAAATCCATGCAGAAAGAATGCTTACAAAAAGCTCATGAAGGACATCAAGGTGCACAGTACAGTATAAATCAAGTGAAAGATAAAATATTTTGGCCTGGCATTTTTCCACAAATCAAGGACTTGTGTAATAATTGCTTCACATGTAATGTTCATAAAGACAACAATACTAGAGAAGAGATTGTGTTTCATGATGTTCACAATATACCTTGGTACAAAGTTGGTATTGATATGTTTGAATTCAATGGAAAACATTATATTTTAGTAGTAGACTACTACAGTAAGTTTATTGAGACAGCTTTGTGTTCTACTACTTCAGCTGCTATGGTCATTAATCATATCAAAAGTATTTTTTCCAGACATGGTATACCACAAATAGTTGTTTCAGACAATGGTCCACAGTTTTCATCCTGTGAATTTAAACAATTTTCCAGATCTTATGAGTTTCAACACATTACGTCCAGTCCTAGATATCCTAGATCAAATGGAGAAGCGGAGTCGGCGGTGAAAATTGTAAAAAGAATGTTGAGCAAATGTTTGCATGACAAGACGGATCCATACATTGGGATGTTAAATTTACGCAATACACCCAAAAGTTTTGGTCCTTCACCAGCTCAGTTACTGTTTAGCAGAGTATTGAATAGCAAGATACCCACAAACAATAAGCTGTTGAAACCAAAAATGTACAAATATGATGAGAGGTATGATCAATACAAAATGGCGCAAGAGAAATACTACAACAAGAAAGCTAACAATTTAGAACCCTTAAGAGTGAACCAACAAGTGTTTTTCAAGAAGAAAGAAGATGCCTTATGGACTCCTGGTGTTATATCATCAAAAGTAGATGATCAGCCCAGATCATACAATGTGGTTGATGAAGAGGGGAATAAGTACAGGAGAAATAGAGTGCATTTATCACCACAGCCTCAAAGTTCCACAGTGCGTTTCTCACCGCAGTCTCAAAGCTCTCGGGAACCAGATACAACACCGGATAATGTTGCTACCCTGCTCAAGATGAAACACCTTATCATTCTCCTTATGGTACTTCTTCTTCTTCTAACTCTGCAGAGAACTCTCCTACTAATATACAGTCTCCATATGGTTACCGACGCTCTACGAGAGTTGTCCAACGTCCTAGAAGACTTATTGAGGAGTTCTAGATCTTATTGAAAGAAGGGGAATGTTGAGGAGTGGTTTGGTTTTGGCCAATGCTAAATTATTCTATTTTTCAAAGTTTCAACTTTCCTGATGAAAGGGAGTTCAGTTATTCTCTTTTTGCTCTGCTTTTAAAATGTTATTAATTCACGAATAAAATGTTCATTTGGTATTGTATTAAAATTCTGTTATTATTAAAATAAATCAACAGGAAGAGTAGGAGATTATGAGAGTGGACAGTGCTTTCTGGAACGGGCTATTTATTTATTTATTTATTTTATTTATTATTTATTTAAAATTTTAGACATAAAGATACAGAGTACATAGTCAATCGTCATTATAAAAAAAAAAAAAAAGGTTAAGTAAAAGTAATAGGTAAAACAAAAACAGAATAATAATATTAATGGCTATAATAAATACGGTAAATATTTCAAATGTAAAACATTTCCTCAAGCCCACCACCGAGAGGAAGCGTGCCTCTGATGCTCGAGCATATTGTTATATTAATTTCTAATTTTATGTCTGTGTCCATTCTATGTTTTCTATGTCTGTGTAAGTGTATGGTGCTATTGTATGCATGTGTGTTGTGATTTCGTTTTTTAGTGTGTCTTGATTGAGTGTTTTCAAATTTTCAGGTAACCTGTTATAAAGATTTATTCCGTAATGTTGGGCTGATTGTTGTCCATATGTTGTGTTGGTTTGGCTGTTTTGGATGTGATGTGCATGCCTTGTGTTGTAATTGTGTTTTTCATTGTTTTGGGGTAGTGTACTTCTTTGTCTGTGTATGTTCATTATTGTTTCGATGTAGTAAATGGCGTAGTATGTTAGTATGTTGTGTTCGATGAAAGTGTTCTTACAAGTTTCTCTGTTACTAAGATTGAATATTTTTCTTATGATTCTTTTTTGTGTAATAAATATCCTTTTATGTTGTGTATTTTTGCCCCAGATTATAATGCCATATCTTATGTGACTTTCTCCAAAAGCTTGATAAAATTGCTTTAATGATTTTTTATTGAAAGTTCTTTTGAGATAGTTTATCATATAACTGAGTTGATTGAGCTTTTTGCATATTTTTTCAATTTGTTCATTCCATTTTAGTGTGTTATCAATCTCTATTCCGAGGTATCTAATTATTTCTTTCATTTCTATTTTTGTGTCATTATATTTTATTTGCATGTCTTCTTGTTTCTTATATTTTATTGTGTATACTATGTAATATGTTTTTGACAAGTTTGGTATCATTTTATTTTTATTTGACCATTCCATATATTGTTGTATTGTGCGATCTAATTTATTTTTAAGCTCTTCATATGTGTCTGCTATTACTGTGATACTTGTATCATCTGCATACATTACAGTAAATCTCTCTTTGATTGTCTGTGGTAGGTCTGATGTGTATATGTTGTACAGTAGAGGTCCCAAATTTGAACCTTGACTCACTCCAGTATTGATGAACTTTTCACCAGAAATCGAGTCTTGAATTTTTACCATAACTTTTCTATTTTTCATGAATGATTGTAACCAACTTTGAGCTTTATTTCTGATACCTATGTTTTCTAGTTTATCAAACAGTTTTTTGTTGTCAATAATGTCAAAAGCAGCTGTTTGATCAAAGAAGATGGTTGCAACTTTATGTTTTTTGTCCACATTATGTTTGATGAATGTTATTAATTCGTGGCACGCTGTTGTTGTTGAGTGGTTTTTTCTGTAGCCATGTTGTTCTTTACATATGATGTTATTTTCTTCAATGAATTGGTTTAGTCTGTTTGTAAATATTTTCTGTGCTACTTTGCCTAAGTTTGATTTTTTGTACAAGGGTCTGTAATTTTGAATTTCTGTTTTGGTTCCTTTTTGTTGTTTAGGTGTTATTTCGAATAGGTTAAGGATGGTTGGGTATATTCCTTCTTCGAAAGATTGGTTTATCAATTTTTGTAAGATAATTGTGAGTGTTATAGTATGTTCTTTTATTATTTGTGTTGGTATATCCCATGATTTTGTGCCTTTGTTGGGTGGAAGTTCATTTATTACCTTTTTGATTTCACTGAATGTTGCTGGGGTAAGTTCTATTGTTTTTCCTGAATTTGATTTTAAAATATTTTGATCGTTGATGTATGTATCAGGTATAGTTGATATTTTTTCTTTTACTGACTCTATAAAAAAATTATTGAATTTCTCACATAGCTCTATTTTATTATTTATTATTCTATTTTCTTTGATGATCTCTATATCTTCTTCATCTGTGTTTTTCCCTGTGATTTCTTTAAAACAATCCCACATTCGTTTGTTCTTATTTTTGTTTTCTTCATTGTTTATTTTTTCTTGTATATGTTTTTCTTTGCTCTTCTCAATGGTGATTCTGTAGATTTTTTTCATATCACTGTACGTTTTCTTCGTGTTTTCTGTTTGAAATACTTTCATTTTATAGTAAAGTTCTTTTAAGTTTTTTCTCATATTCAAGATCTCTTGTGTAACCCATTCTTTCCTTTTATCTTTTTCTATATACTTCGTTTCTACTTCTGGGTATGCTGTGTTATAATGTTTTAATATAATTTTGAGTATAGCTTCACATTTTTCATTGATATCTTTGTCTGTATTTAGTTCTTCTTCCCAGTTAGTCTCACTCATTAATTCTTCCATTTTATTTTTATTGTTTTCATCTTTTAGTTTTCTGATCTTAATTTTTTTCCATTTTCTCTTTGTTTTTATTTTGTGTATTTTGAGTTCCACATATTGCGCAAGATGATCTGAAGCGTGATTGTTGATGGTGCCTGCTTTTATGTCTGTATTATTTTCATTAGTTATGATGTAATCAAGACCAGATTTTCCTCTTGTTGGTTCTTTTATTATATTTTTCAGTTGGTAACTTTCTAACAGATCTGTTAAAAGGTTCAAATTGTGACTTGGTGTTTGATGATCTATGTTTATATCCCCACATATTATTGTTTTTGTTTGGTCTACTTTGTTTTTCTCAAAGAGTTTGTCTAAAGTTTCAAGAAATGTCATCAGGTCTCCGTCTGGTGATCTGTATATTGTAAATATTTGTAGTATATCTTTATTTTCTTTTAATGTGATTCCTGACCATTCAAAATGTTGTTCTTGTTGTTCTGGTCCTTTTGTTATTTCCTTTATTTTGTTTTTATTCATTCCAGAAAGCAACTTTCACTCTCAGAAATCTCGTAATCCACAAATCTCTTTTTCAACCGCCGTACAACGCACTCTGATTGGTTATTTCATTCAAATTACATCCCAGAAACCACTCTCATAATCCCCAAATCTCCCTTTCAACCGTCGACTTTTCTTCAAATAAACCAATCAGAGTGTGTTACTTAACAAAATAACGCATTCAGAGTGTGGTTGAAAGGGAGATTCCGGGATTATGAGAGCGAGAAAACTTCCTGGAATGAGGTGTTTAAAATTACTTGTTTGTATCTGCGTTGGTCTTTTCGAAAAAATGTCTGAGTCCTTTAAAATTGATTTTCAATTGAGTCATACTTCGTGTGCTGTGTGTGTGTTTTATTTTTTAAATTTAGGTGCTTAACTACGAGGTCATTCGCACCGTTCCCGAGTTCAAAAAGTATTTAGTAGAAGAAAGATAGGTATCTAAATTTTTGGTCTTTACAAATGTACGAACAAAACTTGTAGGGCCGGATTTTGAAACAGGATTAAATACATCTAGGATTTGTTATCCAAGCAACTACCACTTAACAGCTAATATAAATGCCGATTGATTATAATTCCCAGTGGAGGGCGTGTTAATCTAATCCTGTTTCATAATTCGGCCCTTATACTCACTTACCTATGGTGAGCTTCGTTGAACTTCAATACTAGTTTGGCCTTCTCTGCATCTGAAATCCAGAGTTAAAATTTCATCAGGTAGCTTATTTATGGTCCAAGAGCTTTACTTGGTATAATGGGACTACCTATCTTGCGCTAACAGTCTAAATAAAGCACTACTTATACATATACTCAGGGATGCAGAGATTTTTTCCACATAACTAAAATTAAAATCCAATTTTTTTTTTTTTTAAGTGGGGTTTAACGTCGCTTTCAACTGCCATGGTCATATCACGACGGGGGTTTTACCCTCCATTCGCAGGAAACTCACAAACCTGCTACTCACATTGACCTCACCCAGCCTGAGTGGGGCCGGGAAAAGCCAGCGTCACGAGAATTAGAATTTGAATGGTCACCCATCCAAGTCTTAACCTCGCTGGATGTCGCTTAACTTCGGTATTCTGAAGGGAACCGGTGTATTCAACATGCCATCGGCTGCCAATTTTCTTTAAAAATAGAACCATGATAAAAACAAAATTTCCTATGAACGCCTGGTATTTATTGTCAGTATGCAATGTGCAATCATCGGAGCTCTTTATTTCCCATGAATCCATGATAAATACAGCAAGGAAATGTTACTAATGTTATAGTTTTATAACGAGAGGCGGGATTTAATTTTTAATATTTTACCTTGAAATATGACAGCTCTTCTTCTTCTTCCCAAATCTACAAGGGGGCATACCCCGAGTATGACAGCTATTGTTTATGAAAACCTATGTTAGATACCTGGTAAACTTGTGGATTGTAAGTTCTGCAGGAGGTTCGTGTTGAGGGCGTCGAATGCGTCACTCAGGAGTACGCAGACTTGATAATGCTGAGCGTTGAGGATTACAGGAATCAGCACACTTACTTCCTGTGGAGCAGAGAATGTCTATTCTCACTCCAATCTTAATTATGAAAATTCTTCAAGGAAAAAAAATCATAATTTTTTTTTAAAAAAGAGTTCCAAAAACCAGTTAAGTTACCATATTTGTGTTTATCACTTTCGTGATATTATCACAACCAGTCAAACTCGCTTCACTAAATCCACGCTGAAAGCGGGTCTTGAACCATCGACCGCCAGGTTTCAAGTCCACCACCATTTTGATTAAGTTACTGAGGTCGGTAGTATGTGTACATAAAGTACTTGAAACCTATTGCAGTAAAAATGTCCAACGCTTGATATCATTTTTTTTTTTTGTAACTTTGTATAAACGAAATTCAGGTCCCTCTACAACAGCTGTTCTTAACTTATGGGCCGTAACCCAAATTTGAATAGTAAAGGGTCACCAGCTCGTATTAAGGCGCTGCAGGCAAGCTAAAGTAAAAAACAAAAAAATCAAGGTCGTTCAATTTCAAGGTCATTCTAGCTCATGGTCGTTTCATTTCAATGTCATTATAGTTCAATGTCATTTCAGTTCAATGTCGTTCAAACTCAAGGTCACTTTAGTTCAAGGTCGTTCCATTTCAAGGTCATTATATCTCAAGGTTATTTCATTTCAAGGTCTTAAGTGTTGGCTAGTCTTTCCTCTAACGAGACACTGGTCCTCTCTCTGTTTAACGTCCCCCAGCCAGACATGTGGTAGTGTGCTTACGATGGCTGATTGTATCAGTTCCAACACCCAGGTCTTGGTGGGGAATGTAACCAGACGGACCAAATAAGGGATGGATGTGGAAACAACTGCCAACCAGATCAGTCGGTTGCCATCCCTGGGCTCCACATTGAGCTTCAGTGCTTCACCTGTGAAGTGAAGTGAGAGGATTAAAAAATGTTTTATAACGTCGCTTTCAACTGCATGGTCATGTCACGACGGGGGTTTTACCCTCCAACCTTCCATTTGCTGTAAAGTCACAAAACAACTACTCAAATAAACTTCACTCAGCCTCAGTGGGACCGGGGATAGCCAGCACTACGATGGTTCGAAATTGAATGGTTACCCATCCAAGTCCTAACTGGACCTTGCTTAAACTTTGGTGATCCTACGAGAACCGGTGCATTCAACGCGCCATAGACGCTGGCTTCAGCTATTGATTGCCTAGTTTTCGACCACTTACTGATCTTGGCCACCTGATGGAAAATGTCGGGCAGCCATCTTGACTTGGTGATGGAGGTGTAGATGGTGGTGTATAGCTTGAAGAAGTAGACCACATGGATGACGTACAGATTGTACTTGGAGGTCTTGTGGCGTTGCTGCAACCAGACGGAATTAGTTTTATTGTAGAATCTCGCTAACTCAAAATCCCGATAGGTCGGAAATCCCGTTAACTCGAAAGAATGCCCCGGCCCTTGTCGAACTTAATTTGTGTTAATATTTGTGTTAACCACAATATTTGTGTTAACCACAATAATTGTGATATTACAACTACTCAAACTCGCTCTACTAAATCTTTGCCAAACTTAAAACTTGAACCACTGACCTCCAATTACAAGTCCGCCGCCTTATTGACCAATCTACTGAAATGGGTGACCAACTGACCACTCACCACAGCAATCTTCTTCCCTCGAACCACAAACATGTTGGGGAATTCCTCCATGAGCAGCGCCGTCGCCAGCAGGATAGCAATGACGGGGAATACCAGTTGCTTCGCGTTGTAGGCGAGGCCTCTCCTCTGGGCCGGGAAGGTGAGGAGGCCGCAGAATACCGAGGCCGGGTACACGGCCTGCATGGAGTTGCGCATGCGCCTGACCTTCTCGTCAAAGTCCTGGGAGGACATCTGGGATCGAGTGCGGTCAAACGCTGTCGAGTGCGGTTAAGAGTACACAGTGATGGACAATGAATCAACTACTGGAATAAAGAGAGTTTTCAACTGATAAAATAACAATAATACGTACATATTTCATTTCCTCGCTATTTTAATGGACCCTTGGGCAATAAAAAGACCATCAATAGCACATTGCATACACACAATAAATGTCAGGCGTTCATAAAAAATCTTATTTTTTATCATGGTTTTCTTTTGAATTAATTTATGAGGAAAATAAGAACAATAATTTTTAGGGGAAGGCACACAACCACTAAGGGAAGTTAATAATCTAAACATTTTCCATTACGTAACCCTCAGGTCTTATTTATTTATGTGGTCGTATACTCAAATTAATGAGAAAAAAATCATACATTGAGTGGAATTAAAATCAAAGGATTCCTAAACAACCTGGATTACCAGACTATGCGCCTTAATCAGTTGATTACCAATGCCTTAATCACTTGATTACCAATGCCTTAATCACTTGGACCACATTATGAAACAGGATTAAAATTAAAATGAGCCAGACAAGCCCTCAAGTCGGAGTTTCAACCAATCACAGCGCTCTATAGCACGAGTTCAGGCACAATCTGGCTTATTTTAACTTTAATCCTGTTTTATAAAAGAGATTTATACTCTGGTAATTATTCGTAATCAGACAGTATAAATGAATCTCTATTATTATACAAAGCCAAATTGGCCCAGAGCTCAAGAGATATAAAATAAAACAAGTATAATTATTAATTTCTTTTTGACAAAAACAAACACAGCACTTCAAATATCTCCAGAATAATAATAAATGTTCTGAAAACCTTTCAATAACAGACTTTACTGGCGGAATACCCAAAAAATACCCAAGTTTTTATTGAAGAAAATTGGTATCACTCTTGTATCAAAATAAAAATATTATCAAAATAAAACGGAATAAAGTCAGTCAGTGCAGGAACGAAAATATTTTTCCAGAAATATTTATTCGCTGAACCTACAGGGTCCGCTATTGATCATGATTTCATGAACCATTTTGAAATGCCTCTATTTTCAGAATTGAAGTTTTAATTTTTTTTTTTGGAATGCTAAAAAAAATACACTGCCAATTATGGACACAATAAGTACTTCCTCGTGAATGGTAATCAATATTTTCAACTTTTATTATCGCTAGAATCAGAGATTTTTAACTGAATCACTTTTATTTACAAAAGTTCTCAAGTGACTCCCTTCAAATTTGTTTAGTAAAATATTGTAAAATACCGTTTTCGCTATATTCTAGATTCTACAAAAAATTCTGTATCGGCAAGTTGTGGACCTTATTTTTTGACATTTTTGTCCAAAAATTTGGATTTTCTTGAATGTCAGAAATCAATCAAAATTTATTAAAAAATAATTATAAATGCACTATGTAAAACGCTAATACGTGGATTACCGTTCACGAGATATAATCGTATAAGTAAAAAGTTCGTGGTCAGGCGCATGGTCTCTATCACCAAGAACCGTATTTAAGGAAGGGGGTCAGGGTTGTCTGGACCGCCCCTGTGATATGTTCATCAAAACGTGGATGGTAAGTCATAAAATAAATGACATTCTGGTATCTAAGGTGCGTGAAGATAGCACCCGACATTGAAGCTAGAATTTTGTACCACCTACCATAATAATGTACTAATTATGTACTGTTAGGAACAACAAACCCCGAATTTTGTACTCCAACCGTAACCCCAGGAGAGCGGTTGAAACATGTCGGGTGCTAACTTCACGCTAGCACCCAACATTGAAGCTAGAATTTTGTACCACCTACCATAATAATGTACTAATTATGTACTGTTAGGAACAACAAACCCCGAATTTTGTACTCCAACCGTAACCCCAGGAGAGAGGTTGGAACATGTCGGGTGCTAACTTCACGATTTTAACCGATGGAGCTAGAATATTGTACCGCATACCAAAATAATCTCTGAATTATGTACTCCCAGGAACAACAAACCCCGAATTTTGTACTCCAACCGTAACGCCAGGAGAGAGGTTTTAACATCGAAAAACCACCCCCCGCCTCGCCTATTGAAACGCAAATCACATACAGAACTACATGGAACCCCGCGCCTCACCTCTTCCATTGCAACGCAGCGATGGGAGCAGAAGTGTGGGGGGACTTCACGTTGTCGGTGCACGTATTAAACCATAGGTTCTCAAACAGTGGTACTCGGGACAATTTCAGGTGCACAAAAGTGTACCAACTACCCTTTGTTACCATTTAGGTACATGTGCGAATTTGGCTTTTCTCAAATGATGTATTTGAAAAACAAGAATAGGAGTAAGTTAGATGTGTCCTCTGACATTCGCGTTAAAATAAGTAACATTTAGCCTGATATTGATGCAATTGTTTCGGAGAAGAGTAGGTAATCTCACAGAATGTAGACTTTAATAGTCCTAATTCGGCAGTATAAACAAGCCGATATTATTAATATTATTATTTATATAATTACATGCTATGATTTAGTAGTAGTCAAGGTGGCAGAGTGAGTTGGCGCGCTAGGCATTGCACGCACGGTAACCTGGGTTCGATCCCCAGCGAGGTAGGATTTTTCTGCTCTGTACTTAGATGTTCGGGGTCCACTCATATATACCTCGTGAGGAAAAATGAGTAGCTCTTTTGATGTGAAACAGCGACCAGTGGCGGAATTATAGGCAAAAATTGTACAAGATATTGTATATTAAGGTGGTATAGTCCTATAATTCAGCGCTACCCACCAAGTTGTGACGTATAATATATTTCAGGAACATTAAACTCCAAATTGCCAGCGTGGCGTCGCTGGCGCGTTGAATGCACCATTTCTCTCAGGATCACCTAGGTTAAGCAACGTTTAGCGAGCTAAACGTTGTTTAACGTTGCTTAACACATTCATCTCACCCAACCCAGGCTGGGTGAGGTTAATGTGGGTAGCAGGTTTGTGAGTTTCCTACGAATGGAGGGTAAAACCCCCGTCGTGATATGACCATGCAATGCAGTTGTAGGGCAAGTTCAAAAAATACTTGGAACTTTGTACATGTTGGTCCGGCGTGAAGTTGGCACCCGATAGAGAGTGATAGAGAGACACAGAGAGAGAGAGAGAGAGAGAGAGAGAGAGAGAGAGAGAGAGAGAGAGGAGAGAGGGAGAGAGAGAGAGAGAGAAAGAGAAAGAGAAAGAAAGAGAAAGAGAGAGAGAAAGACAGAGAGAGGAAGAGAGAAAGAGAGAGAGAGAGAAAGAGAAAGACAGAGAGAGGAAGAGAGAAAGAGTGATAGAGAGAGAGAGAGAAGAGAGAGACAGAATAGAGGTGACAGAGAGAGGTGAGAGAGAGAGAAGAGAAAGATAGAAGAAAGAGAGAGAGAAAGAGAGATAGAAAGAGAGAAGAGAGAGAGAGAGCGAGAGAGAGAGAAATAGAGATAGAAAGAGAGAAGAGAGAGAGAGAGATTGAGAGAAAGAGAAAGACAGAGAGAGGAAGAGAGAAAGAGTGATAGAGAGAGAGAGAGAGAGAGAGAGAGAGAGAGAGAAGAGAGAAAGAGAGATAGGGAGAGGTGAGAGAGGAGAGAAGAGAAAGATATAAGAGAGAAAGAGAAATAGAGATAGAAAGAGAGAAGAGAGAGAGAGAGACAGAGAAAGAAAGATAGAAAGAGATAAGAGAGACAGAGACAGAAAGAGAGATAGAAAGAGAGAAGAGAGAGAGAGAAAGAGAAATAGAGATAGAAAGAGAGAAGAGAGTGAGAGAGAGAAAGAGATATAGAAAGAGAGAGAGAGAAAGAGAGATAGATAGAGAGAAGAGAGAGAGAGAGAGAAAGAGAGAAGAGAGAGAGAAAGAGAAATAGAGAGAGAAAGAGAGAAGAGAGAGATAGAGAGAAAGAGAAATAAAAAGAGAGAAGAGAGAGAGAGAGAAAGAGAGAGAGAAGAGAGAGAGAGAGAGAAAGAGATAAGAGAGAGAGAAAGAAAGAGAAATAGAGAGAGAAAGAGAAATAGAGAGAGAAAGAGAAATAGAGATAGAAAGAGAGAAGAGAGAGATAGAGAGATAGAAAGAGAGAAGAGAGAGGGAGAGAAAGAGAAATAGAGATAGAAAGAGAGAAGAGAGAGACAGAGAAAGAGAGATAGAAAGAGAGAAGAGAGAGAGAGAAAGAGAGATAGAAAGATAGAAGAGAGAGAGAGAAAGAGAGATAGAAAGAGAGAAGAGAGAAAGAGAGAGAAAGAGAAATAGAGAAGAGAGAAAGAGAGAGAAAGAGAAATAGAGATAGAAAGAGAGAAGAGAGGGATAGAGAGAAAGAGGGATAGAAAGAGAGAAGAGAGAGAGAAATAGAAACAGATAGAAAGAGAGAGATAGAGAGAAAGAGAGATAGAAAGAGAGAGAGAGATAGGCAGATTCACTCAGATTCTGCAGTTTTTTTATTTTTTAATCTTAACTTTTAGCGTTAATAAATTGCAGAATAATGGGAAATGTCATGTCCAATCCTCAGTTTGATTTCTGTGCTTGAGACTCCTTTCCTGGCAAATGATTTCCAGTTTATAAGAACTTGGCATTCATTTGATATCAGTTCCTTTTTAGACAATTGTTTTAATTGTTTTTGAAGGATTCTAATTTTCTTGGTGTTTTTTGCACACGAAGTGTATTTTTGGGGGATACAATATACAACACTGACTGGACAATGACTTAACTCAAACTGCCCAACAAACAAAGACACGAATACAAATTAAATGTATCTTCCTGTGGTTAAATTAGCAGGAAGATAACAACATGATCACAGAAAACACACAGGATGATAACAAAAAAAAGTCAAAAACAGGGAGGCGGATAAGTCAAAAACAGGAACCGCTCCCCCAAATAAAGCTAGATAAACCTTATCTAGCAACCGTAAAGTTGCAATTATTATTATTTGCTACAGAGGACTTTACCACTTTAATATACAATATCTTGTACGATTTTTTTGCCTATAATTACGCCACCAGTCGCTGTTTCACATCAAAAGAGCTACACGTTTTTCCTCACGAGGTAATATATATATGAGTGGACCCCGAACATCTAAGTACAGAGCAGAAAAAATCCAACATCGCTGGGGATCGAACCCAGGTCACCGTGCGTATTGGCCTAGCGCGCTAACTCACTCTGCCACCTTGACTACCACTTAATCATAGCATGTAATTATATAAATAATAATAATAATATCAGTTTGTTTATACTGCCAAATTAGGACTATTAAAGTCTCATTTTCCTAGCAGCAAGCCAAGATCATGTGATAAGAATTCCAAACAGAAGTTATTTTGTCATGTCCTCACTTGGATTCGAACCCACGACGTTTGGAAAATCTGAGTTCACAGTGTTCCGTTTGTTAGGAAAAAGGAAAATATAAAATTGAAAATTTCAGAAGCGATTTATGATCTCTATATATAAATGTCAAAGACACTCACTGACCACTGACCACTGACCACTGACTGATCATCGCTCTACAGCCCAAACCGTAAGTCCTAGGAAGCTGAAATTTGGTAGGTAGCTTTATCTTATAGTCTAGATGTGCGATAAGACGGGATTTTTCGAAACTCCCACTACAACACCTGCCATTGACGAAAAAGGATTTTTTGCTTTCACGGCCATGCCTCGGCCCGCAAAGCGGGCGACAGCCCGCTAGTTTATTATAAAAGTAAACAGTAATAGGTATACAGAGTATGACATTATGTTATTACCGATAAGGCGGCGGACTTGTAACCCGGAGGTCGGTGGTTCAAGTCCCGGTTTCAGCATAGATTGAGTAAAGCGAGTTTGAGTAGTTGTGACATCACGAAAGTGAATAGCACAAATATGATATCTTATTACATAATGTCGTACTTAACACAGTTCACAAAAAAGCTGAAGGTAAAAAATAAGGTAGGTACATACCTACCAAAGAAATGTGAGCGTAATATAAACGTCACATCAATAAACGATTGTTTATCTTCGTCAGCAACGCCTGCATCTGAGTTATCTGCGACGAAAAAAAATGGAAAGGTCTACCTATCTAAATTCTGTGAGATTACATTTATTATATACCTACTCTTCTCAGAAACAATTGCATCAATATCAGGCTGAATGTTACTTTATTAGCTATCATACTTGTGTTAATCACTTTCGTGATGTCATAACTACTCAAACTCACTTTACTAAATCTACGCTGAAACCGGGATTTGAACCACCGACCTCCAGGTAACAAGTCTGCCGCCCTATCGATTAAATTACTGAGGTCGGTCTAATCAGGTTGAATGTTACTCATTTTAACGCGAATGTCAGAGGACACTTCTAACTTACTCCTATATTTGTGTTTTACAAATACAACATGAAAAGCCAGATTCGCACATATAATTATGTGGTAACAAAGGGTAGTAGGGCTTTTATTATTTTTTTGTGGAGACTTGATATTGATTTTCATCAAAAAATCAACTTAACTACTAGTGTTAAACATATATTATCTTTCACGGTCTTTGTGTACGGTCAAAATTTTATCATATTTTGTGTACAACTGAAAATGGCTTCCCGTACCATCTCAAACTGCCCCGAGTACCACCGTTTGAGAACCTATGGTTTAATTCATGAGAACAACGTGGAGTCCCCCCGCACCTCTGCTCCCATCGCTTCGTTGCAATGAGAGAGGCACGGGGTTCCATACAGTTCTGCATCTGATTTGCGTTTCAATAGGCGAGGCGGGGGGTGGGTTTTTCGATGTTAAAACCTCTCTCCTGGCGTTACGGTTGGAGTACAAAATTCGGGGTTTGTTGTTCCTGGGAGTACATAATTCAAAGATTATTTTGGTATGCGGTACAATATTCTAGCTCCATTGGTTAAAATCGTGAAGTTAGCACCCGACATGTTCCAACCTCTCTCCTGGGGTTACGGTTGGAGTACAAAATTCGGGGTTTGTTGTTCCTAACAGTACATAATTAGTACATTATTATGGTAGGTGGTACAAAATTCTAGCTTCAATGTCGGGTGCTAGCGTGAAGTTAGCACCCGACATGTTTCAACCGCTCTCCTGGGGTTACGGTTGGAGTACAAAATTCGGGGTTTGTTGTTCCTAACAGTACATAATTAGTACATTATTATGGTAGGTGGTACAAAATTCTAGCTTCAATGTCGGGTGCTATCTTC
This sequence comes from Bactericera cockerelli, assembly GCA_024516035.1. Taxonomy (NCBI): domain Eukaryota; kingdom Metazoa; phylum Arthropoda; class Insecta; order Hemiptera; family Triozidae; genus Bactericera; species Bactericera cockerelli. The sequence goes on from CM044957.1 coordinate 3,061,783, forward strand.
ACGGACCTTGGTATCTAGCATCTTATAAAATGAGATAAAATGCCGAGCATTGCTAGTCAAGTGATTAAGGCAATGGTCTGGTATTCTAGTTAGCGTTGGGATTCCAATGAATGAATTTTTCCTCATTAATTTGAGTTATTGACCACATAATAATAAGACTCTGAGGGTTAGGAGGTAGAAAATGCTTTGAGCACTAACCTCGCCTGGTGTTTACCTTTCAGTAAAGAGTGTTATTATTATTAAAGAAAAATTAATTATGAAGCTTTAGTTTGGAAAGTACGAGTATAGCCATTTCAAAATCACGGGCGGACCCTGTATAATAAACAACATCAAAACCAACAACCTTTCAATAAAATCAAAGTTTTCTTTATTATCAAAGATTATGCGAAGCATAAACACTACATGAATCAAAGGTCAATCAGATCCTTCAACGACTGTTTTGTTTGTAAACAAAACGATTTTTTCTAATTTACTTAAAAGCTTGAATATCCAAAATGTTCTTACCAAGCCCGTTTCGAGGATTTTTTTTTCGGAGCGTCCAAAAATTAAAACTGGATGTTCATGAAATAACGAAATTTTTGCGAGTTTTTTCACTTTTTTAAAAAAGGTAACTGTACCCCGGAAGGTCGGAACCGCTTTCGCATTACTTCAGGACATTATTTTCCGCAGCCCTTATTTTAAGTTTTTATGATTTTTTGACATTTTCATGTCTTTGCTCTGGCACATAACCAAAATTATGTGACGAAATTATGTAACGAAATTATGTAACGATATTATGTAACGATATTATGTAACGATATTATGTAACGATATTGACATTTTCATGTCTTTGCTCTGGCACATAACCAAAATTATGTGACGAAATTATGTAACGAAATTATGTAACGATATTATGTAACGATATTATGTAACGATATTATGTAACGATATTATGTAACGAAATATTGAATTGTAAAGGGAGAGAAGAGGAAAGTGTGTGTTATGCGCACAATGGCGAAGTATTGAATTGTAGAGGGAGAGAAGAGAGAAGGTATGTGTCATGCGCACAATACGAAATTTGGTCAGTTGGGTTTTGGACCTTGAATAGTAAAGATGAAAATGTCCCAATGGTTGCAGACTCGTATGCAAGCGTTTTTTATCTAAATTTCCTCCACATCTCTATTTTTTCGGGGGGGGGGGGGGGCTGTCCATGTCCAGACACCCCTGACTCCCTCCCTTAAATACGGCCTTGGTTGTTACAATGATTTCAAACACAAGTCTTAAAATAATAAACTATGTACAAAGTTTTTATACCCTTACTAATGCGGACGTGCTTTCAGAGTACATTTTGTTTATCATGAGGAAAATAAAGGAGAAAGACATCACTCACTGTTTGTGATATTTGAGTGTAAACCAAGAAGATGTTTTCTTTTTGCTTTGTCTCTTCAGTACTCTAATCAGTCAAATACTTAAGTGTACAAAAAAAAGCAATCATATTAATTTGAGTTTATCACTTGTGTGATACTACTCAAACTCGCTTCACTAGATCTACGCTGGATCTGGGACTTTAACAACCAAGTCCGTTTTTTTTCATCAAAGTAATATTATTTTTTTTTTTTTTTAATATGTAGGTATTTTTTATTATTAATATTTTTACATTATAGGTATATTTTAATTCAAAGTTCGCCATGCTGAATCACTTCACCTCCTTCAGGATCATCTATTATTTTTCACTCTGTTTCGGTGTGATGGCAGTCCGAATAAGCAAGACGAGTCCTGGACAACATAGAGTAAGTCCTTGGAAAAATTACAATAATAAAATAAACTGGTGTGACACCACATCCTTTCCTTATCACTTGAAAAGAAGTCGAAATCCGCCACGGGTGAATCAAGGGTAACAATTAGCCAAAAAATAATGTCATAATCATAATCAGCATTTTAAAATCAGCACTGAGTGCGCCATTAGCTCAGTGATTTAGCGCTGGCTTGCCATGCGGAAGGTCCCGGGTTCGATCCCCCGTGCCGGCAAAATTTGTATTCTTAATTTGGTTACAATTGCTCGTAAGTAACAGCCACGGGCAAAACCTTAACGAAGACAAAGTGCCAGGATTCAGCTAGTTTATTTTCCTCGTCATTTCAGTCCTCGAGACTCACCGCCCTCTTGCCTCTTGTCTGGCTCCTCCTGCTGCTCTATAATGACGTCACCAAGACCCTGGATAAGGACAATATCCTTAACACGTCGGAGGTGAGATAGCCACCTGGATCTACACAGGTGGTCAAGTGGTTAAGGGCGGAATTGTAGAACAGGATTACAACAGAGATATGACAGACCGTCCCTTAAGTCCGGACTGTTTTTTTTTCTCTCTCTCTCTCTTTCTAATTTGGTTTTAACGTCGCTTTCAACGACATAGTCATATCACGACAGAGTTATACCCTCCATTTGCTGAAACTCACAAACCAGATACTCGAATTAACCTCACACAGCCTGAGTGGGACCGGGAAATACCATCACGAAGGTTCGAATTAGAATAGTATCCCATCCAATTCCTAGCCTCGCTGCACGTTGCTTAACTTCAGTGACAGAACTGGTGTGTTCAACGTGTCACTGACGCGACGCTGGTAGTCTGACTGTCAGTAGTGAGCTGTGATAAGTTGAAAATCCGGATTGAAGGACCATGCTGACTTATCCGTGTTGTAATTCTGTTTTATAATTTGGACCTAGCGATGATGTGAGAATGTGATAATCTAGAGTGAGATCCGTTTGTTTCGGACCCCCCCCCCCCCCCCCCCAGGCACAAGCCAGGCTAGCTTGCAGTTCCCTAAGGGTTAAAGGACTTATAAAGAAAAAGTCCAAGTCCTCACGATGGTTGATCGCACATACAAATATATGGTTCAGGATGAGCCAACTTTGAAATAAATTTGACTGGAGACAATAATTCCCCACTCCAGCTGTTGCCAAGCTGGTTGCAACAAGAAGAACTACAAAACGTTTTTGGATTTAATTTATAACTAAGTCGATCATATTTTATTCGACAAAATTTGTCATAAATTGTCAGGATATAAAATAAATAAATATCAATTTATTATTTCCAGATCAGCAAGAACAAGGAACAAGAGCTAACAATTAAAGTCATTATGACGTTCGAGTATTGGATCAGCAACTGTCTCATGATTTTCAATCTGGTCTACGGACTGAGACAGATAAGGGCTGTCCCCAACATGCTGACTACACTATGGGCTGCTGAGAAGGTTATCAGCAGGTACCTGGGTAAGTATAGGTACGACATACATACATGCATAAGTAGCAGGTATATGACGATAAATGAATGGGTGAGTAGAAGAACCAGGAATGTCAAAAATCGACTTTTCAGGAAAGCAAAAATAAGATTTGTCTTATTTTTGCTTTCCTGATGCTAATGAGTATAATAAAATTAAATTTTACATTCCTTGTTATTCGACAAGATTCTCACAACTAGGTACTAATACCGCTAGCAAAAGGGGTCAGTGATTTTATTACATTTCTTATTTTACATCAGATTTTTTTTCCGCTTCCCCCACTTTAAAATAGAAAAAAAATATACTTTTAAGGGGTATTTTTCCTTCATATTCACAGAGATGATAGAAAAGAGTACATTTCTTCTTATTTTACAAAAGAAAAAAAAAAAAAAAATCGATTTTTGACATTCCTGGTTCTTCTACTCACCTATTCAAATAATGTCCCTGTAGAGCAATTCACGACATGGTCCATCTCTTGGTATGTGCAAATCTAGACCAATAATGCTCAATGCAAGTTCACTATGGAGCCTCTTGGACCTAATCGAATTTTCATCAGGTATCAGGTCGCCTAAAAGACTTGTTTTTAGCTGCCACACACTATAAGGTCTACCGGACATCAGGTATCTGACACATGACGTCAGGTATACCTGATAGTGAGTGGCCGGCTTAATACTACACTTACTTGTATAGGAATCTTGTATAGCGTAAAAAATTCAGTCTGGTTTCATGTTTCAGATGCGGCTAGACTGCGTCAAATACATCAGCAGGAAAATTTGCTGACTCGAGGTCTTGTACTTCTGAGTCTGCTGGTTACTTTGTGTCCTATAGTTAGTGATAAGTGAACCATTCAGTCTGGTTTCATGTTTCAGATCCGGCTAGACTGCGGCAAATACATCAGCAGGAAAATTTGCTGACTCGAGGTCTTGTACTCCTGAGTCTGCTGGTTACTTTGTGTCCTATAGCGCTGTCTCATGCTCATGGGATAGGCGGGGTACCTGAGGGGACTATGGATATGGCGCAAATCCTTATCAAGGTGAATGAACAGATCCTTATCAAAGTCCCCGGTAATTTGTGCTGTGCACTACTGTGCATTATGCACACATAGAACAATTTTTTTAAACTATTACTTCGTTTGTAATACCTATTTTTTGTAGTTATTAAGTCTTTGTAAATTAAATAAAATATTTCACAGTAAATAAAATAAAAAAAAAACAATATGAATTAGAAACCTGATCTAATCTAGTCCCTCATTCAATAATAAAAACGCAAATATTTCCGTCCAGTATGGATTTTTTCAGTATTGATAAAAATTGAATTTTTTTAGACAAAAAGTTGAAGCAGAGAAATTTACGAAGTTATGTTTCGTCCAACTTTGCAGACACGGATCTAAGGAGGGGGGCAGCGCGGGTGACTCTCTCAGGACCCAACCGAAAAATACCCGTTAGAGGTTCCTTAACCTAAGTGACAAAAAATGAACCGGTGTAACACGCCATTGACCCTGGCTTTATCGATCTTTACCTAGCTCCACATAAACATTCCAGCGTCAATGACACGTTGAATACGCCAGTTAAGCCACGTCCGGTGAGGTTAGGACTTGAATGGGTGGTCAAATTCGAACCTTCGTGATGCTGGCTGTTTTCCGGCCCCAATCAAGCTGGGTGAGGTTAATTTGAGTAATGGTTTGTGAGTTTAAAGGAAATGGAAGGTAAAACTCCGCACCGTGATATTTTTCAATTTTTAATTCAAATAGATATGACCATGTAGCATGCGCGGATATAGGGGAGGGCACGGGGGGCACGTGCCCCCCCAGTTATTTCAGCAGGTGGTGTTTCTCAAAGTTCATAATACCTAATCCCGTTAAAAAAAATGATCTCAATGAGCTGGATGGGCACGGGCCCCTAAGTAATTCCCAATTTTAAGATGAATTAGAAATATCCACTGAAATCATAAACCATAGAGGGAACCCGATGTTTCAAAATATGCGACCAAGAGGGACCTTGCGAAGCGGCGGGTTCAACCGGCCAGTTAGGTATATTATGCGATTGTGCCCCCCCAGAGTAAGAGGGCTATATCCGCGCATGCCATGTAGTTGAAAGCGACAGTTTTACAGCGACCTGTTCATTAACGGAACGACAAAGGATATGTATGTAGTTGAAAGCGACGTTAAACCCCCCTCCCAAAAAATAAATAAATACTCGTACCTAGAATTTTATGACCAAATTGATTGTTCACATCACTTTTCATCTACAGGATGTATCAAAATTCATCGTATACAGTGTGGAGCTGCAGTTCTCAGTCCTCTGTGTCCTCATCTACCACCGCATGAAACTCGTCAACACCCTGTTCTCTCAAAGCTTCCTGCGAAATGAGCAGGCTAAACACACGCTAGGTAACTAATGACCGGTCCTGATTCTCATGCTGACTATTAGCTGAGAGCGGGCATGGACTTTCCATCAATTTCTATCACTGTTTTTAAAAGGAGACTAATAATTGACAAGGGCCCCCAGAACCAAGCCAATGCTGGTGTACTGCCTGTTTATAGTCCCCCAGCCAGACTATCTTTCATTAACGGAAAACTCACAAACCAGCTACATGCAGTGACCTCACTTATGTGGCTTCGGTTGGACAGGAATAGCTTTTATTCCTAAAATAGCTTTTTAACTAGCGGATTGGCACTCAAATCTTTCTCAAGTTCAGTAATAATGATACAAGACGGCGTCGCGTCTTATTGAAATCAGTCATGCAGATTATGCCTTACAGCATGGAGGAAGAAACCTGCCACAAACATTGGTCCAGAAACACTCTCCGTACCCCAGTCCAGAAACACTCTCCAAATCTCCCATTCAACCGTCACACAACGCACTCTGATTGGTTAATTTGAACGCAATAACCAATGAGAGCGCGTTGTGTGACGATTGAAAAGAAGATTTGGGGAATTTGAGAGTGGAGAGATTTTCTGGAATGGGCCATTGTAACACAAAGATAATCACAACGATAAAAAATATTTTATCTTCTTCTTCTTTAGTTTTACATGCTTTGAAGGTAATAATGGTAGCCATATTGGATGGCTCTTATCAGTTTGTTTATGTAACAGGTTAGAGGCATTAATTATTCATCCAAACCTTACAAATAATATTAATAATAATATCGCCTTATTTATACTGCCCGATTAGGACTATTAAGTTCCATTATTCCAGCAGTAAGCCCAAGACGTATTATTATGTGGTAAAAATACCAAATGGAAGGAAAACTTGTCAAGTGTTGACTACAAAGTGTTGAAGTTGTAACACTTTTAATAGACTGTTTGCTGAACCAAACCTTCTCTCGGTTTCAGAGGTTCCACCCAACCGGTCCATCACTCACAGGCGATTCCAAGGTCACAACCTCGAGCAGCGCTCTCTGGTGGACAAAGTTCGCATCCTGACGCTCACCAAGCAGAACCACGAGGTGATGTTTCGGCTGGCTGAGGAGCTGCGTCAGGCGTACCAGTTCCAGCTGATGTGCAGTGTGGGCGAGGTGTTCTTCAACATCATCAACCATGTGTATGTGACCGTCAAGATGTTCCGCCCCGGGGAGCTCAGCTACTGGGGCAGTGTGGTGAGCGTCATGTGGGTGGGGCAGGAGACGGCTCGGGTCATTGTTGTCAGCCTGGCAGCGGGCGTGGCGGCTGATGAGGTAAGGTGGGATGGACAGAGACAAAAGTGTAGCGTAGCACGGGGAGATGAGCGCCGCCGTCTCGGGTAATATTAGTCAGAGAGGAGAGAGGGAGAGAGGGGAGGGAGAGATAGAGAGTGAGAGAGAGAGAGAGAGAGAGAGAGAGAGAGTGAGTGCGAAAGAGAGGGAGAGAGAGAGAGAGAGAGAGAGAGAGAGAGAGAGACACCAAGAGATGAAGGATGAAAAATAGTAAACTGGAGAAGTATGTATATCAAAATTCGACCTATTATAAATTGAATTTCGTAAGTTGGTACCTATATGAAGTAAGAACAAGCGAAATCGATGTATTTATTAATTTAAATATTATATTTTATTGTTTTTAAAAACACTAAAAAATGAAGACAAGAAACGTTCCATATATTTTTTCCTCAGGTGAATCGAACCCTGTGGTATGCCAGTTCAATAGATGTGTATAGTCTCGACTTGCGAATTCGACACCTGGTAAGTTTGTGAGATATGTTCAAAAATAATGATACACGCCAGTCTGTCTGTTTGTCTCTTCGTCCCTTTTAAGCTAAAATATTAATTTTGTCCGGTGTTTATTATTATTATTATTTAATTTTTTATTGATTTATTTATTTATTATAAAAATTGTACGGGATCCTAATGTTAATTTTGTAAAATTGTTATGGTTTAACCGAAAACTCTGCAAACAGGTCATATAATAGAATTCTTAAGAAAGGAAAGTATTGTAATCACCTAAAATTTCGATAATCAGTTCCCCAAAAATCGTTTTTTCCAAGTAGGTATCACTGTTTTTCTGAAAACTTTATGAACTTTCAGGTCAAGTGTTTTTGTCTTCACTTGCAACACCGGAGGATAAAGTTCACACTGTGTCAAATGTTCACCATCAACACTACTTTCCTAGCTGCGGTAAGTGATTCAGACTCGAAATAAATGTCAGCTTTTATTAATCTGACTCGTAGTCCAGAGATTGCAGGTTCAAAACCCAAACATATGACAAGTTACCATTCCATTTGGGATTTTGACTACCTACATAATAAAACGTCTTGCGCTTTCTGTTGGAATAATGAAACTCATTAGTCTTTATCGGACAGTATAAATAAGGCGATATTATTACTATTATAAATAAATTGTTGGGGAAGTCATTCGCTAATCCTGTTGATTAATTCAAAATTATTCGAGAAATTCAAATCTTCAAACCATCATCATTATTCCTAACTCTAAACACAAATCATCTTAGTACCTACTGTGTCTTATGCCAACATCAATAATAATGTCAGTTGTGTTAGTAAATAATTTTTATAATAATAATAATAATACTCTTTTAGTGGAAGTTACCAGGCGAGGTTAATGCTTAAAGCAATTTCTACCACCTAACCCTCAGAGTCTTTTTATTAAGTGGTCACGTACTCAATTTATTGAGGAAAAATTCATGCATTAGAAGGGATTCGAACCAACGAATCCCTACGCTATCTGGATTACCAGACTAGCGCCTTAACCACTTGACTACCAGTGTATGTTTTACTCTCTCTCTCAAGTTTGTATACCCAATAATGATGACACAGGGACCCTATCCAAAGGATTTTATTTTATATTTAATATAATAATAGTGCCTTATAAACTGCCCGATTAGGACTATTAAGTCCCAATATTCCAGCAGTCAGCCCAAGACGTATTATTCTGTGGTAACAATCCCAAATGGGAGGATAACTTTTCATGTCCCGGCTGGGATTCGAACCCGCGACCTCTGGATTCACAGAGTGCCACTTTAACACTGAGCTATTTAGTGTCAACATCAAGAATCGAACCATCATACTCTGTTCCAGATGGCGGTTGCAATCGTCAACTCCCTCATGTTGTCCCTGCAATACAAGTATAGCGACAAGCAGAGCCTGTCCAGCACGGGATAAGAACCTGGAGTTTCCTCCTCAGCCTCAGTGGCGTAACGGTTACCACTACTGCCCGTAGTCCAGAAATCCTGAGGCCGACTCCCGGTTGGGGTAGAATTTTCTAACAGAAAACTCTGTTCCCTCTGAACACGTGAAGTCACATGCTCGAGCATACGAGCATTTTTCATTGTTTACAATTTAAAAAAAAGTTATCATATTTGTGTTTATTATTTTCCTGATATCACAACTTCTCAAATCGGGACTTGAACCACCGACCTCCAAGTTTCAAGTCGCAGCCTTATCTATCAAGCTACTGGGGTCGGTCATTGTTTACAGTCATTATTATTACATTTTTATTACTTCCCACAGTCAAACAACACTGGTACATTACGTTTTCAGACCAGATCTAGCACATCTAGCTGATTTACTTATTGATGTAAAGATCTAGCATGAGGATAGCTAATCCCATCCTGAAAGTCAGGTTGTCTCATTTTCGTTTCCTCTTTCTTTCTTTCTGCAGCTTCCTCTCATTAGTTTTGAGTTGTTCTTCCAAATTTTCCAAATCCATGTTCTGTTTTTCCTCCTGTTCAATGTTGGAAAAAAAACATAAATGAGTTAAAACGGAACGAAATAATGAATGATTAAGAAGGGTAAACTAATGGATGGATTTAATGAGTGAATGAACGTATGTCTGTTGATAAAAAAATAGTAAAATGATAACTTTTTAGGAAGGGTAAATTTTTTAATAAATTTCATGAATGAATAAAGGTCTGTTAATGAAAGAATAATAGCTTTTTAAAAATAGTGAATTTTTAAGAATTTTCCCACCTTCAGCACAAGAATTTTATCTTTTGAAGGTGGGTATACCCTTATTATTTGTTGAAGATGCTTATTTGTAAAATTAAATACATGGAAACTTAAAAAAAAATGAGTGATTGAACGTCTGTTCATGCTTCTTGCTTAACACGTGTTGACGCGGTCTAAAAATTCCTACGACGCTGGCTCATCCGATTACAAGTCCACCGCCTTATCGAACAAGCTACTGAGGTTAATTGTAGATAGTGCAAAAGCCACGCCCACATACCAAGAGCCTCACGGCCACGCCCTCCTGCAGCGCCACCCAATCCTCCAGCGTCCACTGGTCCTCCCTCTTGCCTAGCTGGACGTAAGGACACGCCCCCTGGTGTCTCCTATGCTCCTCCCAGGGGTCATCCCTCGCCTCCCACCCATCCAGCTCCTTCAGGCACACGAAACACTTGACCGAGGTGTCATTCTTCCTCTTGGAAATGGAATAGAAGCCGGCCGCGGCCATATTCTCGGCCGAACACACGTCGCCGGCCGAACTGAACGGCCAGCTGATGAAAGACTTTAGCCGGTTCCGATAGAAAGTCATGCGCAGAGTTTTCTTTTGAGTCACGCTCAGGTAAGCGTGAGTAGGTCTCGTAGAGAGGATAGAGAGCGCCTGGAGGGGATTTCAAGGGGGAATTATTACGCTGGTAGTCAACAAGACTAAGCTATTCGTATGATGGATACATTGTAGTCTTATAATTATATTCTTTCTTACCATGATTGGGAAATGGCTTCTCAAAAAATAATTAATAAAACAATTTTCTGCTCAGACGACCTGTCAATTTTTTCTTTCTTTCTTTCTAATGTACATTTATTTAAAGAGAAGTCTATAAAAATCGAAGTCCTTGCCCTCAAATCATTTTAATAATATTATTTAAAAATTCAGCATCAAAAATTAATTCTTTAAAAATTAATTTACTGTGAAAAAGTTCAAAGAAAATTTGGAACTTACGTGTTTTCCATCCCCCGAACAAGCAAGAAACTGGAGAGAGACTGATTACGTTGTGAAGCAATCTGCCATCGCTCTCCTACTGAACATATTTCTGAACTTGAACTGGCCATTTTGCTTTCTCTTCCATCCTAGAGGTATTACTGAAGAACTACCGCCTTTTTGACCTAGCGTCGTCGCGTCGATGGCACTTTCAATACACCGGCTCTTGTTCTGTCATTGAACTTAACCCTTAATAATCCCGCGGTAAGTATATTACCACCAGATTTCCCGCCAATAAGACGAAATACTGGATTCCAAACGATTTTTTTTCCCTCCAATGAAATTATCAGATGTGTTTCCGTAATTTCACCAACTACGGAATGTCTACGTATATGGTCTTAAAAGGGAATGTCTTACCAGGGCAGGGATGGACCCTGCCCTATTAAGGGTTAAGCAACGCCTAGCGAGGTTAGGACTTAGATACTCGAATTTGAACCCTCGTGATCCTGGCTATTCCAGGTCCAACCTAGAGTAGGTGAGGTTGTTGTAAACAGCTTGGCTACAGCTGGGGGAGTGATGGTCTCCAGCCAACTTAAGTGGTGAAGTTGGCTCGTTTTGAACCATATATTCCTATGTGCGATCTGGGGGAGGTTAATGTGGGTAGCTAGTGATTAAGAGATGTGGGTAGCTAGTGGTTAAGAGTAGTCAGTACAGTAAAAAATAGAGAAGAAAAATATGCAGTTGTAATTTTCATCGAAATCGCTTCAGCGTTTTCAATTGTCTCTTCGGAATGTCTCTCGGGGATCGAACTCGGAATGTCTGGACTACGGGCAGTAGTCTCCACCGTCACTCCACGGAGGCTGGCTTGATTTACCCAGTAACTGACTGGGAACTATTATATTTTCAAATGCCTATCAGAACGAGGTATAACCACGGAATGGGCAAACTAAAATACAAAGTGCAAATCAATTTTTTGGATTTCGATAATTTGAATATGAAGTCACTTTATTTAGCCACAGAAACAAGTTTTATTCATGCACAATATTTCCCGGGAGCTCAGTGGTAATCGAGAGGTCACGGGTTCGAAAACCAGTCGACACATGACAAGTTATCCTGCTACTTGCGATTTTGACACACATTGATATGTCTAGGGTTTACTGCTGGAATGGGACTAATGAGTCCTAATCGAGCACTATAAACAAGGTGATATAATAATAATAATAAATTTTATTTTATATCTTCAATGTTATATTATTATAATAATAATAGAAGTTACTAATTTCACGTTTTTATAGCATGTCCATACACTTTGAGCAACAGTAGGACCATAATTTTACTAAAAAGAACTGTAGCTATCAGGTCTCATTACTATCTGATGAACAACGGGGTTAAGTGGCAGAGCCTAAGGCATTAACTTCGCCCCGGATTACAAAACAATTGTAATAAAAATTAATATTTCTTTTTGTACATATTTCTAAGTTTTTTTTTTAATTTATTGTTATATTTTTTGTTGTTGTTGATGATTGTTTTGTAAAAAAAATAAAGTGTAAATAAATAAATAAATAAAACATTTTACAGTTACAAGGATAAATGTGTACAATGGCTGCAATAAGCCCACTCTCTTCAACTTTACAGGACTTCTATAGCACTGCCCTAAAAAATCATTTCGCTATGATTTTCTGTTATAGTCTACTTTAAAAAAATACAGATCATTTGAACAAAATCTACGAAAGTGACAGTCTAAAAATGACAATCTTTTGACATTTACTATTCCGGATTTTATTTGCCCTATGGGAGGAGCATAGGTGTTCATTTTGTAGGTGAAACATATTTACCTCCGGTATTTTGTAGAAGAAATCTTCTACAAAAATTAAATGTACCTAAACACAACATCTTTCCTATTCTCTACGGTTTGAATTTCCATTTTGACGGGACACTGCAACCAGTGACTCAGCAACTCTTCTGTGTAACCAATGAGGAAGTACATTTTCCTCGGATGAATAGATCGTTCAACAATGCCTCCTAGCCTAATTATGTTGTGTTGTCGCTTGATGATGATTTCCGACAAGAAGAGATTGTGCCAGGTTCCTCTGAGAAATCGACGCATGAACTCATCTTCCACTGCAGTTTCCGAAGGCCTCAGCCCATCCAGCATGTTAGCTGAAGAAGAAAGAAAAGGTCAAGAAAATAAGAGAGAGATCTCAAAACCAATGATTTTGTGAGAGGTAATAATAAGATCACCATTCACCTTTTTGTACTGCCGGATTAGGACTATGAAGTACCAAAATTCTAGCAGTTTTACAAGACATATTATTATGTAGTCAAAATCCCAAATGGGATGGTAAACTGGATTTTCTCACTTTTTCTTAACTATTACTCATGACAAGCTGGAAACCCATTGAACTTTGACAAAAACTTCCCAACAGTATTCTTATTTCATTCTAAGTGTTTTTTTTCATTAAAAGATGAGTGTTTCACAGCCTTTTTTTATTTTGTAGCCATGAATCTGTGAAACAGGAGCTACTGTAGACACTTGTGGTCTGTGTTGTAGCTTGCCCATCCTGTAGTATACCTCCCTTCTGACGGGTAAGAAGTGACTCAATACTTCCCATTTAGGTGCTGGGTCAACACGAGCGTACCAGAAAGTGTCCTTTACATCAACTGTAACCAAATTTAGATTACAAAAAAATTTCAGCTTGGGGAAACAAACTTCCATATGGCAAGTGAGTGCATGAGCTGATCGCAAGCCTTTATATACAGGGTGGACCAAAAAAACGTTTACACCCGTTAATGGTAGATTACTGACGACATTTCTAGGACGGATTTGCAATCCGTTTTTTCGGATTCGCCTTTATAACTGCACAAAGTGATTTTTTGCAACTTTCTGAAAAAGTCCGACTTTGGCTTATTCTTCAGGTCAGAACTTTTTTCCTGTTTAAGATGAGTTGATTCTGAACATTTCTGTAGAAAGCCAACAAAATTTCGATGTTTCGAGCTACACTACTTTGTTTTTTACGGTTTGGTTTGGCATCTTTTTTGACACTTGAACAGAAAAAAAACACCCAAAAAAACTTTTTTACTAAATAAAACACTCGACATTTGTCCGAACAAATTTTGGCACAGACATGGGCAAGTTTGATAAAAGTTGGCGGCCGCCCCGAGGATGCTAAAAAATAATTTTACGATTTTTTATCACGTGATCTTCTGGGAAAAATTATTAGATGTTTGCCAAAAACTGTTCAAAAATCCTAAGAGTTTTCTAGCTGTAGACTGTGTAAGGGCGTCTTGTATTGTTTACAAAAATTGTTTACATTGCTTTTTTTGAATACCGCGGTCTCAAATGCCTTCATCAGCCAGTTTAGGAAAATTCAAATGATAAATTTCGTGCTTCTCAGATTGTCAGTGGTGTTAGCTAGATGTGGTAGTGCTAAGAGTGTTAGTCGCATGACCGAGGTTCAATTCTCGACGGTCAATATTATTTTAATTATCGAAAAAAATCTGATGGAATATTTTATTCATACCTGTATCTGACCTGTTGTAACACCAACAACTTATGGTTTTTTTGGGGGTAATACCATCTGTAAATTGAGTTATATCAGATACTATTGGTATCACAATACACATAATTATTATTCATGTAAGCCCCTGAGAGACTGCCTTGATAATGTAAGGATGGTTTTTCTCATTCTTCCCTAAGAGAGAAAAAAAAACTAGCAAATTTTCCAAACGAAAATAGAGTTTATGAAATAAATCCAGGTAAATATGTAGGTAGGTTCTTCTATCATAAACAATACTAATTAAATTACAAATATTTACCGATTGCCAACTTTAATAGAAGTCTTGAAAAAAACAAGATAATATTTTGTAAAATTAATAAACTTTTGCAGTCTTTATTATGTTTTATACTATTTTGATATAAACAAAAAGGTATTTAAAAAAACATTTTGTGTTAGTATGTTCAATGAGAAACGATTAGACGCGCACGATTAGCTCAGTGGTAAAAGCTAGTCCACCCGGTCCGAACGCCAGAGCCAGCAAAAAATTCATGACTACAAAATCAAAATACTGTTGCCATTTTTTATTTAGCCATACACTATGGATTCTCCTCACACAAATTTTTGAAACCAATGGTGACTTTAGTACCTTAGTTCTAACTCAGAACTGTCCCTCTACCTTCTTGCCTATCTCTCTCTCTCTCTCTTTCGCTCTCTCTTTCGCCCTCTCTTTCTCTCTCTCTCTCCCTTCTCAATTCCCTTAGAGGAACTGTTGGAAGTGGCGTCCACCTTCCTGGATGCAAAGGTTGAACCTCTTCATCATATTCCGTCGAATGTTGCGGAAGATTCCAGGTTTTTCTGTCAGGTCATCGAATGCCAACAGGATTCTTGCTACCAGATTTCGTAAATTATGTTTTTCACGTGATCCCAAATGTTCCTGTTGGCAACTCCATATGCTAAATGCGTATCTGCCATTTCAGCATCCGAATTATAATAATGTAACTTGTACTAAAAAAAACTCAAGAAGTTTAAAGATAATATTTCATAGAATGCAGAAAAGTATGCTTGATAACTATCATCGAGAAACAAACAATCATTCATTTGACTGGCCTTTAATTAATTCCAAGGAAAATAATTATCAGACATAAATAGCTAATTACTCTTTGAGTACAAGACGACCCTACACGGTCAACACTTTTAAGATTTTGAACATCATTTTTTGCGACTTACCTGGTTTGTTTACCCAGAAGATCACGTGATAAAAAATCGTAAAATTATATTTTAGCATCCTTGGGTTGGCCGCCAACTTTTATCAAACTTGCCCATGTCTGTGCCAAAATTTGCTCGGGCAAATCTTGAGTGTTTCAAAGTGTAAAAAAATTACATGAGAATTTTTTTTCTATTCAGGTGTCAAAAAAGATGCCAAACCAAACCGTAAAAAACAAAGTAGTGTAGCTAGAAACATCGAAATTTTGTTGGCTTTCTGCAGAAATGTTCAGAATCAACTCATCTTAAACAGGAAAAAAGTTCTGACCTGAAGAATAAGCCAAAGTCGGACTTTTTCAGAAAGTTGCAAAAAATCACTTTGTGCAGTTATAAAGGCGAATCCGAAAAAACGGATTGCAGATCCGTCCTAGAAATGTCGTCAGTAATCTACCATTAACGGGTGTAAACGTTTTTTTGGTCCACCCTGTAGATGACACCACTGTAGGATAAAGAAAGAACAAAGCCAGTTACCTGTATTCCAAGAGTTCCAGGACTTGATGTGCGCAATAGTGTGTGGTGGTCCAGACATTTCATACGTGAGAGGTTTGTCACCTTTCTTAGAGGTTTTATATCTGGCAGCTTGCACGTGTTTGTGTAAGCTGGATGATGTGCTCACAGCTCTGGTATTTGCTTGTAGCATGTGACACTGAAATTCAAGGAGCAGGGGGTAGAATTACAACAGACTTAGGAAAAATAAGTATTTGTATAAATCTCAATACATAAAATCCATACATTTCACGAAACGCATTTCTTGAAACGTGAAATTTGGATTTCACAAAACCGATAGATTGAAATACACAGAGGCGCGTACACTGGGTTACAAGAAACTACACGTTTCTAATGCATGAAACGCGTTTCGTTGAAACCAAAATATTTGGTTTCGTGTGATTCAGTTTTGTGTGATCTCTCGGTGATAATTAATAAATAGTATTTAATAGACCGTAGAGGTTATTATTATTTTGTTGTTTTACTTCCGAGAAATTTCTAATATTAGAAATCGGAAGTACTGTGTTCGTTTTTGTAAAAAAAAAATATTTTTTTGCTCCGATTTTTTTCATATTTCTGGACGTTTCATAACCTCCTGAGCAAAATTGGTTTTGTGTCCGTCTGTTGGTCCGTCGGTCTGTTAAAACGATTCCTTGTAACGCTCAAATCTCGGTAACTACTCGACAGATTTTGATGAAATATTGCACACATCTAGGAGACAATTCGTACTAGCGGTTCTGGGTGAAAGAGACCATGCGCCTGACCACTAACTTTTTACTTAAACGCTTATATCTCATGAACGGTACACCCGATTTTGATGAAATTTTGTATGTATACCTATGCATATTATTGTTTTAAATGTGCTATTTATATTTATTTTTTAACTTACTATAATTTGACTCTGATATTATTTTAAGAAAATCCAAAATTTTGGACAAAAAAGTCAAAAAATAAGAGGCTGTAGAAAAGTATCCCTGATTAGAAGTTGAAAGAATATTCTAATAGGGACATTGTCCAAAATAAATGGGAGATGGTGGCGCAAGAAGTTAACAGTACAGGTTATTTTTTTTCAAAGGTTTCTTATTTATTTATTTTTCATGTAGGTAGACAGTATCATCTTCATCGGATGACATGACGAACGAAACTAACTAAAAAAGTTTCACCAATGTGCGCGGTCTAGTGAAATGCGTTTCGTGAAATTTGTTGCATGAATTGCGTTTCGCGAAACGCGTTTCTTCAGTGTACGACCTGCCTAAGATGTAAGAAAGGGATTACAGATAAGAGATACTCACTGATAAGAGCTTGCAAACTGTTAATTTCTCCTTTCCAATGATTCTGAGCATTATGCAAGGAAACATTCTTCAAGAGCAACTCAGGCTGATGTATCCAATGGAATGGAAAGTTCTCAACTCAATTTTCCACTGACCACAGAAGACTTGAAAACTTAAAATGAAACTAATAGGTATAACTGCAAAGTTTCAAAAAAGTAGATTTTATTGGACTAGTCTAAATTTGAAAATTTCCCGCTTTATTATGTACAATAACAAACAGATGTCACAGATTTGTGATCTGTTGCTCAGTATTCTCCCCTCACTCTCCCCTCAACCCTCAACCCCTGTCCCCTCCCCTGTGCCTTCAAACTGATTCGTTTTCCATCCATTTTAATTTCTGGAAAATCTTTTTAACACTTTTCTTATTTTCATGCTCTTCTGCCTGTCTGGTAGATATTAATTGCTGGATTGTTCAATTGCTGAAGCTGTTTATAAAATTTACACGTTGCTCGGTCATCTAGCTTCATACCAAACAGTTATCTACTCATTCTAAGGTATGTATCAGATACATTTATTATTTCATTTAATTTATAAGCTCCTCAATCCTGAGCTTTTCCGGGTGTGTGGGTGGTTGACTACAAGAAGTTAATCAATAAAACACATCCTACGAAGGGTACAAACATTGTGCATCCTTTTACAATGGCTTTATTAATTTATGATTCAATTTCAGCCAGTACACATCAATGCTTTTAAAGCTTTTGGAGTTCTTAAAGGAACATTGGGTATTCTATATTCAGTGCTTTAGTAATTTAAAACTGGTGGATTATTTCAGATGTAAATTTCTTTGGTAAATATGAAATCTAGGCAGCAAGCTTCACGCTGTGATTTTTGTCTGGGAAAAGGTATAGGAAATATTGAGTTTTGATGGCAACCTGTAACGCTTGCTGCAAAGTTGAAACAAAACGAAGTACAGTAGAACCCTGTTGTTATGAACTTATTGGGACCAGGGGTAGTTCATAATACCGGGGTTCAATGTAAAAGTTCATAATATTGGGGTTCCATATAATCATAGGTAAAAGAAAGGGAAATCAGGCAAATTTTAGACATATAAATGGGCATACATGTATTTGAATGTTAATTTAAGTACAGATTAGGTATAAAAATACAAAATATGTATGTACATTGTACATAGACCTATTGTGAGGATCAAAAGAAGTCAGTAATTCTTGAGAAATTAGAGAAAATTTCCATTAAAAAAAAAAAATTGCGGAAAAAAAAGTTCATTTTATCCGAAGTTTATAATATTGGGGTTCATAATAACGGGGATCTACTGTATATAATTTTTTGTGAATTTTTTTACATATTGTGCAGTTGCACAGCTACAATTAGTTTCTTGAACACATTAAAAGGTAAAATATACCTCATCTTCGCCAAAAATCAAAAAGCTTTATTTACTGATTATTTACTGATTTAATAAAAAAAAGTGCAACCTAGAACAAAAAACTACCTAGATTTTTTTTTTATATAAAAGTTTGTTTAACTGAAGCAAAATCAAGTAATTCACTCTTCCTGTGTATTAAAAAAAAAAAAAAAAAAAAATAGGTATGTGCTGTCTAAACTAAATAACTTTTTTGGTATAAATGATATGCGAGTGTGAGTTGTATACAAAAATTGATAGAAGAAGTAATGATGTATGGAGGAAATAGAAGGATTTGAAACATGTGGTAAAAGAAGAAGTATTGATAAAAGAGGAAAAGAGGTTGAAGAGGTAATGTTAAGGAAGAACCAAGAAAGAAAACTGAAGAAAAGATAAGGTGCTGCACAGGAAGTGAGGAAGGGAAAGATTCATGAAGGAAATGTCAACCCTAAGTAGGTATGTTTAAGAAAGGGAAAAAATAATAAGAATATACTACAGGCTTACTACAAAGCCTTGAATATTGAATTTTCATCCTGAAGGGAGAAAATTCAAATTTAAACCCAATTGATTCTTATCAATTTGAACAATTTTAGAAAAATAGGTATTTTGAAAAGAGTTATAAAGTTAATGATGCAAAGCTCGTTTTTTGGACCCTAATTATGCATCATTATGTTTTTAATGGCTTGCTGTGAGTTAAAGAAAAAATATGACCAGATGTCCATCCTTTTCTTACCTTACAGGTAATATAAAGTGAGAAAAAACTGAAATAATCCACCAGTTCACAATTGAAAGATAAAAGTGATGTCTTGTGTTATAAGTTGTAATTCATTATTAATGAAGCAAGTTAAATAAATAAATAACTATAATGATAAATATTTCCTCAAAAAAGTCTTTGGTACCTCCAAATTGTGATTGAAAAAAAAATCTTGCTTATGAATGGTAAAATTTAGACTCATGGCGCCTTCAGTATCTCTCTTTCAACTATAATGAGTGCAAAACGTTTTACAACTGAGGAAATAAATTTTGTCAAAGAAGAAGTTTCAAAAAGAGGCTTAATAATAAACACCAAAGAATGTGATGCTGTTACTGTTGTGAAGAAGAAATTAACATGGGAAGAAATTGCAGCTGCTTACAACAAGGTGCCATCTTTTGAGAAGGTAAGTTTTCTATTTTATGTACTTTTTAAGATATACCTTGTATTCAGTTCTTCTTAGTTATCAATATTAGTTGCACACAGAATTTATTCAGCAAAGGTGAACATTGATAATCATGATATTCCCATATCCTCAAAGGGACTCTTTCATCAGTGCTGTAAAATGTATATTAAAACAATGAAATATAACCTCAATTTTTTTTGAGGGATAAAATATTGTTTTTGAAATGAACCCATATTATATAATAAGTTAACTAAAATAAACAAAAAGTATGCTAAATAGGTAGCTAAATAGTAACATGTTATTTTTCAGAGAACAACCAAACAACTTCAGAAATTATGGGATAATGTAAAAATGAGAGAGAAAAATAAGCAAAGAGCCAATAAGAATATTTTGAACATTGAAAATGGCACCAGATTTTGTCTTCCTTCTCCTCACACCTTAAATAGTTCATTATTATCAGCTTTTGCCAGTGAAACTCCTGTACCTGACCCATCTGATTTCCTGGAAATACCTACAAGAAGAGATTATTCACTAAGTCCTAGTAGAACAATCCCTGAAGTAGAGGTGGAAGATGATACTGAGTCAGAGGGTAAGTCCAAATAATCTAGTGTAATGTCTCACCACAGATTGTTTTAAGGTATTTCATTTAAAGATTAAATGAGTTTAAAGATCACTCATAGTGGAGTCATTGTGATTTTATGTTTGTTCACTCATTTAATTTAAAGAAAAAATCTGCCAATATTTATATAAATATTACTTTCTTCTTATACTCTTTTCATCATATTCAGTGGGTAACGAAAAATGATTGAATTTCCTTTATCAGTGTATTTTGACACCTGTATTTATCTTAGTTGCATGCCAGCTTGCAGGTGAAAATAAAGATTTTGTGCTCTAAGTATTCTTTTACACCATCAGCTTAGGTAGGCTAGAAGATCTCAGTCTTCAAACACAAGCAGACAATAATTATTATACATACAGCATCACTTCCAGAAGCATACCACAATCACACTCACATTTTCATTTATTATTATTTCAAAATTAGTGTTTTAAACCCTTTTTTTTCGTAGTGGTAGGGTTTGGATATTAATCTAGCCACCACACCCTAAAGGGTACAATTTGTATGTACTTTCAGCATTGAATAATAACTCATAATCTACCTAGCTCGAGAAATGCTGTGTACAAATGAAAACAACTTTCATTGGCCTGATTCTCAAGGCCCTTGTCAGTTATCATACAATTGTATGTGATTTCTTCACTATGTGGTCACTGTTTCTTTAATGTCTTTTCAACTGCATGCTCATATCACGAAGGGGGTTCTACCCTCCCTTTCCTGGAAACCCACAAATCAGCTACTCAAATTAACTTCACCCAGACTGAGTAGGGCCGGGAATAGCCAGCTACACGAAAATTCAAATTAAACTATTGTAAATGTTGATACCAAGCTATGATAATGATAACCTCTGTTTCAGATCCATTGAGTTTCTCTCCAACAGCATCATTCCTCAAGACTCAATTATTAAAAAGACAACAGAGGAAGAATGAAATAGGTAAAATAATAATATTGATGAAACTTCCAGAGTTGTGAAACTCATATTGTCCGAACAGATATTACTCATACTCACCTTACTTATTTGTCAAGAAAGAATATTCTGTTCATACAAAAGTACATGTACCACTCATAATATGACAGATCTATCATACCATCGTAATACATATGACAAACCAATTTGTCTTGTTCAAGGGGGGGGTCAGAGAAAATGTGTAGATAAAAACAGTACATCATTATGTTTAAATTAAATTTTGTGATAAATGCATGTTTTAATTTCTAGCTAAAGCAATATACCTATTTGTAATTTCTTGAATCATTGAAATTATAAAGTTAGTTAATATTTTTTTATTGATGAATTTTCTCCTGTTTTTCAGGTAGTAAATCTGGACTATTAGAGCTTCAAAAATCAAGAGATGCAGAATTGCACAGAAAGAAAATGGAGGAGATGGACATTAGGCTTGAAATAGCCCGAAATGATCTGGAAACTGCTCAGTACCTCAGTAATTCAGCAAAGAGGAAATCTGACTTAGAAGAGGAAATTTTAAGAAGAAAATTAAGTAAACTAGATGAAGAAAAGGACAGTGTTTCCAAATGTTCTTGAAAGTCATACCAAGTAAAAATATGTAAATCCTTAAAAGAAATATCTTCCCGTGAAGATGTTGAGTACTATCTCTATGCCTTGATCCTCATTTTCTTGTTACCTTCATTTATTTTTTACATTATAAAGAAATTGTTTCATAACATAAATTAATCTTAATATGTAATAAAATCAATTTACATTAATTCATTTAATCAACGGAGCACCGTAATAGCTGGGCTAAATTAGTTTTGGCACGGAGTCTCCTGAAAGCATTTAAGTATGTACTAAAAAAAGATTTTTAAAAATTTCATACAGGATCCCAGGAGCCACGGCCAAAAACTATAACGGTAACAATCAGGTTTTAGTAAGTTATAATATTACAAGCTTTGTTACCGATGAGGTTTTTGCCGTGGCTGGCCTCCTATTTGGAATTTTTAAGAACTCTTTCTTAGTACGCACCTTAATACCAAAAAGAGACTCTTGTGCCATATTGGGAGTTATTTGGTCCAACTATTTCGAAGTTTGATTTTGAATGGATAAAATGTGAAAGCATTTTGTATGTTAAGATTTGACTTGTTGTTTTATTATTGTTTTCTTAGTTTTATACATATTCGGGGGTTCATTTTTGAATTCTTACACGGTCTTTTAACCATTGATGTAAATAATAATACATGATTATTCTAAATTGTTAGACAGCCAACATAAAGAAGTTCAACTGTCAAATCTGGAAAATAATATTTTTTTTTTACAAATGACATCAAATGTTCTAATTATAACCTTTCCCACTGTTGCAATGTAAGATAATTTTGGACCAATTTACCATATTTAGTAGATATTTAATTCTGTGTTAAAAATATAATTGAAATTTGTAAAATAATTTTTGTAAAATACTCATTTCGACTCGTTTTTTATTTTCATTTATTTACAATCTATTATATCTCTATTCACAACTTGGCAATCAACTATTAACATTTTTTACTCTCGTTATGGAAATGATCTCTGAATAATTTACATATTTAGTGTAAAAAGTGTACTGCTCTTTCCTAGTAATAAAATCCTAGAATTTTGTATCACAAGTTAAAATTAACATAGCTAGTATCTTTGCTCATTGACAATGAACTTATGAGTATTGTTGTATTTGCACAGCTCAGATGTGTTATTGGCTTATAGAAAAGAAAAAAAAAAAAAAAAAAAAAATGTCTACTTTACTATGTTGAAGAAATTCAAACAGTAAAATGGACATTTTTGTTATATATTGTACTATTAATTAATGTATCCCACTAGTCATCCTTTTCATCATTGTTTTTTTGTTGTTTTTTTTTCAGTATCCTTTTACTTAATTTACAATGGTGAACTATATTTGTGTGTCTGATAACGACACAGAACAGAACTTGGTAGACTTGCCTCTGGAGAACAATGACACCCTTTACACATCTACCCTGGCCGCCCAGTTCCCTGGAGCTGTAGGACTCAAGTATCAGGTGAATGGGAGAACCCGAGCAGTCAAGTGTGTTGATAATCTGCTTTACCCGCCGGAGAATGGTTGGGGAGACCACGTCTACTATTGCGTCTATGGACCAGAAGCTGGTGAGAACCTTTGATTTTTATGTAATAATTATCTCTTTAAAGATGCTCTTGGACAGTACAGAATACTTTAAATTTTAGCCTGTCAGAGAGAAAGATCAAATAATGCAAGTTGAAAAAGTGGTGGTATGAAAACGTCCATTACGTAGTATTTTTTTAGTTAGTGCAAAACTTTGAATCTTCTTTCTGACACAGTAGTAAAAAAACTCAATTTATCTTAGGAAAATGCTCCATTTGTTTCAGGAGCTAAGAGAAAAGCTGGCACATCAGACAATGATTCCAAGAAATTCAAGAATACCGAAGAAGACTCATCTGCCTTCTCTTCAGATCTGGTAGTCCTGGGACTAGCATGGAAAACCACTGATGACGAACTGAAGCAGTACTTCTCCCAATATGGAGATCTGGAACTAGCCAAGGTTAGAATGAAATATAGATATCTCCAATTCTCCACTGATGAAGTTGGAGTGAGAAAACTTAATCTAGAACAAAGACTAGAACTTTTTCTAAGAAATCAGACGAGTCGGATAGAGAAATCTCTGGCAAAGTCTGATAATACTGAACTGTTTAAAGAACGGAGAGAAAGAATTTAAAATCCACTGCCATTCTCTATGTTCACCAAATTCTTATCGACTTGATATTGAATGCACAATAAAAGAATGATAAATTTCATGTGATAAACTTCAAAATTTCTAACTAAGATCTAGGTTTAGACATCAACATAAAATATCAATTATTTTTTCTTGTTATTTTCATTAATCAGGTGAAAACTGACAGAGTAACAGGACGTTCCAAAGGCTTTGGCTTCATTCGGTTCTCGGACCCAGAAGTGCAGGTCCGTGTCATGCTCAAACGTCACAAGATTGGCGACCGATTTTGCGACATCAGAATTCCCAACTCGAACAAAGTAAGTGGCGAAGTAAGTACAATAATCTCCCCGCACCACCAAGTGTTATGTTTATACTATGAAAATAGTATTAACAGTTTTGTGTTTGATACATCTTACATGGATAAAATTGTATGCATGCCCTAATCCCATGCATAGGCTCCTTCCAACCAATTTCTAGGAACCAAACTTGGATTGAACATTTTACTAGATAATAGTTTTGCGTTTTAGGGTCGAATTATGAAACAAGATTGGTAAATCTTAGTCGACGCTATCCCTAAACTTTACTTTGACAACAACTGTAGAGGTCATATCTAAGCCGGGCTTTGTAGCTGTATATTACCACTGTGGCGTAAGCCTTGGTGACCGAAAATCTTGTTTTAGTGCAAGGAAAAGTGCACCGATAGTCAAGTGGTTAACGCGCTAGTCTGGTAATCCAAGTAGCGTAGGGATCCGTTGGTTCGAATCCACATGTGCATGACTTTTTTCATGAATTAAGAGTTTGTGACCAGATAATAATAAGACTATGAAGGTTAGGTGGTAGAAAATGCTTTGAGAAGTAACCTCGCCTGGTGGTTACCTTCCACTAAAGAGTATTATTATTAAAATACCTCGGTCATCTGATAAAATCCAACGGTCGGCTACTAATAATAATTCATATTACGGCCTTTATTCTCCATTTGTCAATCATGTTATAATCCAAACTCACCATTAGGCTGGGTGATTCAATAATTGCTAGCAGGAAGTGGTAATAGATTTTTCATTGAAAATTAACTTAAAATTAAGGAACTTACGATTTTTTTTATTATTAATTTCAGCCGTTCATGAAGAGTGTGAGGAAAGTGTTTGTGGGACACTGCACCGAAGACATCTCTGAGCAAGACTTGCAAGACTACTTTGGTAAATATGGTGAAATCACTGACACTTTTATTCCCAAACCATTCCGTGGTTTTGGCTTTGTGACATTTAATGAGCCTGATGTTGTGGCAGCCTTGACGGGGCGAGACCACACCATCAAAGACACCAAGGTGTTTGTAACGGAGGCCATCCCGCGTTCCAATGAAAATCCCAAGTTTAGTGGAGGCCAGGGAGGTTTTAGTGGTGGCTTTGATTCAGGGTATGACAGACGGTCTGTGAGTAGATACGATAGCTATGGCTCGGGGGGTGGTTACAATAACAAGTGGGGAGGCAGACAGCAGAACAATGACTCCTGGTCCAGCCCAAGTGGTGGCTATGGCAACAGCTCCGGGGCTATGGTTCTAATGCCGGTAATACATGGAAAGCAGGTGCTGGTACAGGTGGGGCGGACCCAAACTTTATTGCCACGGTAGTGAACCAAGCAGTGGCGGGGGTGCTCAACAATATCAAGGGGGCTCAACACGCCGCTAGTGGAAGTCCTGGCACAGACTTCTCAAATGATAAGAGGTGGAGCAAATGGGAGAGTTAAGCTGAGAGATAGAAGAGCGAATGAGAACAGTGAAGAGAGAACGGGAAGCAAGCTGACACGAGAACTCCTGATCTCATGAGTGGAATTTACTATTTATATACTTTATATATTGATTGGAGAATTTTTTAATATTTAGTAGATTTAGTTGTTTGAAGAGTTGAATGTGAATAAGGGAAAGATTTACAATTTTATTTAGATGGCTTAAACAAAGAACTTGATGTTAATTGTGACAATGAGAAATAAGACAACTACACATGTGGATTTTTTTCCATGAAGATGTACACACAATTAATAACAACTAGGTTTATCAAATAAAAATAATGATTGGAAATCTCAATGGTCAATTTTCATTATTAAAGTATTGCGAAAAATCTGGTTATGGTTTAAAAGGGATTTTCTTTATGTCAAATATATGAAAAAATTGGGGTTAGTGTTTAGCACATACTAGTTAATTTACAGCAATAATGTGTCCCTTGTACGTTTTTTATCTAATTTTTCACTAACTCAAGGTTCGTGTTGTCAATGTCTTTTTCATTCATGACTTCTCTCTGACCACTTTTAACTTTCACAGACATAATTGTTTTCATTATAATTTATTATGAAAAAACAAAACAAACGTTGATAAAAAGTTCAAAAAATTTCATTTTTAAAGATTTATAATAATGGTTGCTTGTTGAAGAGTGATGGTTAATGCCTATGGCATTCTCTACTGTGGTTTTTACATTGAAATGGTTCATTAGTTAAATTTAGTGTAATTTATACTCCACAATATTGTGTGACTTCTTGAGTATTAAGTTATTTTTTTGCTTATATTTCAATTTACAGTTTTGACATTTCAATAAATGAGAGTAATTTTAAAGAGTGAAAACTATCAAAAGTGAATTGAGTGTGTTGATCTAGTGTTTCATTGCAGGTGTTGAAGATGTTGACTGTTGGACATGGAGAGATCCAGAGCGACTTTAGTTATGTTTAAATGACAGAATTATAGAAGTTTGGGTTCGATATACAGATTGGTCGAGGGATTTTTTTATCTTTTTAACAGTTAAAAATTTCTTTAACAAATTTTGACATTTTTTTGGCGTTCTCAAAATTTCTACAAGGTGTCCAAAAGTAGTGAAACAAGCAGCAACGTTCTATTTTTAAATGGAAACCCATATTTTTTATTTAATATTCGAAATCCACGTTACATTTTACTCTTTTTATTGGACTCCTCACTTGATACTTTAATTAAACGGATCTTTGGTCAACCCCATTGAATCATGGACTTTCCTTTGGAGTAAAAGTGATAGAACCAAGAGTGTGATAAATCATATTCATGTCAGTGAAGTTTTTCATTTAAAATCACGTTGGACCATCGATTTTGCTATATTTTATACGTCCAGTCCTATTTTATACGTGACAAGCGGGCTCTCGCCCGCTTTGCGGGCCGAGGCAAGGCCGTGAAAGCAAAAAATCCTTTTTCGCCAATGGCAGGTGTTGTAGTGGGAATTTCGAAAAATCCCGTCTTATTGCACATCTAGACTATAAGACAAAGCTACCTACCAAATTTCAGCTTCCTAGGACTTACGGTTTGCGCTGTAGAGCGATGATCAGTCAGTGAGTGGTCAGTCAGTCAGTGTCTTTGACATTTATATATTAAGATAACACCAAAGATTTCATCAATTTGCGTTAGAACTCCAAGCAAAATTTCAAATATGTATCTTCAGCCGTTAAAAAAATAAGAGCCACTTTTCGATCACACTGTATATTATCCCAGAAGTCCTATCAAAGGACCTTTAACTTTTGAACCGCTAGAAAGTGTGGTTTTCAGGTTCCAACCTTGGATGTGTGTGGCTTTTTTCTGAAAAAATTGTCGTTTTCTCAAGAAGTTCAAATGGAATTCTTTACCTTTAATTTAATTTTAGCATCATGAGATTCAAAATTCATAGGGCCTTCGCTAGGTCTCTGGACGTACTATATTGTCTATATTTATTCCTTGTTATTTCATTTCATACATGTAACCCTTGAAATCTCAGGCACATTGGCCTTTTTGTGTAGAATAAATAGATAGAAAGAGTTCTTAATTTACTTTCTAATGCCAAAGAATATTTTCAAAATATCTTTCTTGAAAAAAGCTAGAGCATGCTTTGAATATGACTAATATAATTAAATTTTAAGATATACCTTCTTTCTAACTCCATGTTCTGGGTTCTCTTCCTGAAACTGTTAAAAGTTTTAAAGTTGATTGACTTCTTGAACAAGGTGAATAATAGAGTAAGTGACTATTTATGTCAATGTACCTGCGTGAGAGACTTAAATAATCAATTTTATGTTGTTTCTTACAACATACTTGTAATAAGAATCACATCAACTCATAGATTTCAACAGGTTAAATTTAAAAAAATAAAATAAAGAATTTTTGTAGATTCGTTGATTGTAACATGAAATTCACAAGTTCAAAATCAAGTAAACCGAATTGTGAGAAACGTTTTAGACTTTATCAGATACAATTTGCGAGTATAATCAAATCAAGTGAGTGTTTTTGTGAGAATTCTTGAAGACTTCAACAGATTCAATTTACAAGTAGAAATAAATCAAGTGAGCCTTTTTGTGAGAATTCTTGAAGACTTCAGCAGATTCAATTTACAAGTAGAAATAAATCAAGTGAGCCTTTTTGTGAAAACTGTTGTAGACTTCAACAGAACTTTCAAGCATAATACAGTCAAGTGAATGTTTTCGGGAGAATTTTTGAAGACTGCAACAGGTACAACTTACAAGTAGAAATAAATCAAGTGAGAATTTTTGAAGACTAACATTTTAACAGATCAACCAGTGAACTGAATTAAATGAAGAGAGCCTTTTCTGAGAATTCCGTAGACAACAGATCATCTCGTGAACTGAATTAAATAAAGAGAGCTTTTTGTGAGAATCCCTGTAAACTTTAACAGTTGGTAGAACTTACTAGGAAAAATAAATTAAGAGAGCCTTTTTGTGAAAATCCCTAAAAATTTTAACAGATAAACCAGTGAACTGCATTAAATAAAGAGAGGCCTTTTGTGAGAATTTCTGTAAACTTGTACAATTTCCTAGCTAAAATAAAAATACAGAGAGCTCTTTTGTGAGAATCCCTGTAAACTTGTACAATTTCCTAGCTAAAATAAATAAAGAGAGCCCTTTTGTGAGAATTCCTGTAAACTTGTACAATTTCCTAGCTAAAATAAATAAAGAGAGCCCTTTTGTGAGAATTCCTGTAAACTTATACAATTTCCTAGCTAAAATAAATAAAGAGAGCCCTTTTGTGAGAATCCCTGTAAACTTGTACAATTTCCTAGCTAAAATAAATAAAGAGAGCCCTTTTGTGAGAATTCCGAACAGATGGTAAAAGTGAAAGAGACAATGCATTGGACCGAGTTGAGAAAGTGTTGGAAGAAAGTTAAATCAGGAGAGCAGCTTGCATTAAGTTTTGAGAGCAACTTGGAGAAGAAGAGATGAGATGTGAGCAGAGGTGTAAGTATTATATTTTTGAATTTGACTACTGTGAATGCTTGTTTAGCTATGGGAGAATTTCTCATTTTAATGGGAGAATAGTTGTTTAACTATAGGAGAATTGTTTAAGGGAACGTCTTTAAAACCATTTCATATTTTTTTGAAAAAAAAAAAAAACATCAGAAGTGTTAGTAGTATTTTTACAATTTGACTATTGTAAATGCTTCGTTAGTTTTGAGAGAATTTATCAGTAATTTTGTTTAAGAAAAAAGTTTTTTAAACTGTTTCAAATTTGTTAGAACACAATATCAGCTCTAGAGATACAATTTATCACAGTTTTGTCTTGTGAAATCATTGAGACACATACTTGACATCAATTTTGGACCTAACATTTTGTTCATACAATGGTGTCATATAAAAGTAGTTTTGTGAATACATACTTGTTAATATTGAGAGTAGATAAGAACTAGTATTTATCTTGTATGTCGGTGATAGTACCAATAAGATGGGATTGAGTAAAAGATAGCAAGTAAATCATTCATTTTACTTCCGATAAATTTCTAATCTTAACGGAAGTATTGTGGTCATTTTTTGTTGTTGAAGAAACCGAATGATTCTGGCTCGCACTATTTTTGTATTTTCTTTTAGAAATTTTGTATTAGAATTTAAATGTCTGTGATTCTTGTGTTATGTTAGCACAGAGTAAGGGTTCATTTTAAATTTTCTCAGTAGAATTGTGTCTCTGGTTGCACCTCATGTGAGAGCAGTTGCTCATTTTTAACCTCTTTGACAAGTTCTTAACTTCTTTATTTTTTTTGCTTTTCAGATATACCAGACAGCATACGTTCTAAGGGCTCGTAGAATACTGACTACCTACTAAATAAGTTTTCATATTTACAATTATGAGATATGATTGGAGTTTGACCTGGGGCAGCATTCAAAAGTATTCTCATCCAACTATGGCCCAATATTGAAACAAAGGGTGATAGACACTGCTGGTTTCGCTTTGCACAGGTACATATCAGTATTTTTTAATTTTCTTTAGGGATCTGCCATAAAAGTTTCAAGATTTCAAAAAAAAAAAAAAAAAAAATATTCAAAATGAACATCTCTTTGATATTACACTCTATTTATTGGAAAATCACACAAACCTGCTCCAACCTCATCTGGCCTGGATTATATTTTTTTTTTTTTAAAGATGAGTGTTTCACAGCCTTTTCAATTTCGTAGCCATCAAACAGGAGCTATTGTAGACGCTTGTGGTCTGTGTTGTAGCCTACCCATCCCGTAGTATGCCTCTGATGGGCGAGAAGTGACACAATACTTCCCATTTAGGTGCTGGGTCAACATGATATTCACAAGAGCTTGATTTAGAGAGATTGTCACCATCCAAGTTAACCCAGCTAGACGTTACTTAACTTAAGTGATTGTGAGCTAGTCAATGAGTCATAACCGCTGCTTCACATTCACTGTTTCAAGGTCGTTCACTAAGTCAAAATGAACCATTGCTTTTGTAATAGTTGATGCTGTCTCATTACAAGTAATGGTTGACTACCGTGGAAGGATGTCCTAGACGGAAGGACTTTTAGTTGGAAAGCAAACGTACCTCTGAAAGACATTTTTGAATTAAACTGACCACAGTAGCTTGATTGATTAGGCGACGGACTTGTAACCTGAAGGTCGGTGGTTCAAGTTCCGGTATCAGCCTAGATTTAGTAAAGTGAGTTTGAGTAGTTTTGACATCACGAAAGTGATTAACATTAATATGACAAGGTGTAACATTTTTCGAATTATTTTATTTTCTGGACTGAACAAATTTGTACATTTGGTTTTCAGGTTAGGTATCCACATTACATGAGAGCAGTTTGGTAGAAGAGTTGACTTCATGTCATTGATTGGGATGCCTGTATGTAAAGATTCTCTGATCCCCTTTGTCAGAGAGATATTTGCATATTTAACAAAAACAACAAAAATCTATGTGGAATCGAAGATTTTGCTATTGGTCGATGAAAGGGCAGAGTGCTATAGTGTAATGGGTATATGTTTTCAATGCATGTATTATCCTCCTTTATTTGATAATGCGTCAACATAACAAAAGAACCATAACGACTGCAGAATTCCAGTTAGTACAAATAAAGTTAAAGTCCACTATTTGAAATATTACTAGAGCCAGCGTCGATGGCATGTTGAATACACCGGTTCCCTTCAGAACACCGAAGTTAAGCGACATCCAGCGAGGTTAAGACTTGGATGGGTGACCATTCAAATTCTAATTCTCGTGACGCTGGCTTTTCCCGGCCCCACTCAGGCTGGGTGAGGTCAATGTGAGTAGCAGGTTTGTGAGTTTCCTGCGAATGGAGGGTAAAGCCCCCGTCGTGATATGACCATGGCAGTTGAAAGCGACGTTAAACCCTACTTAAAAAAAAAAAAAAAATATTACTATAAATATAAAAGTAATAAAAAAAACAATTTTTTCAAATTTCTAGCACAATTTGATTTTTAATTTTATTTTAATAATTCATGTTTCAATTTCAGTAGATTGGACAGTTTGGACAAAAAGTTGTACCTATAAAGTTGATTTTTCACTTGGGCAACTTTCCAAAAGACCAAGAGCATATGGCTTATTATGGGTTTGCCTAAGCAACATTAAGACATCTTCGAACTCTATTGTAAACAAGTAAACAATGTTGACATTGCTTCAGACTCTGATGCAGTGTTTCAAGACCTCTGCCCATTTTTTTAAAATTGATTTTATCATTTATCTACAATGTTTAAGAGCATACAAATTTCCCTCTAAGTACTATGTGTACTTTTACATTGATTTGAAGGTTGTGGGTTCGAATTCCAGGTGTGTTTGGAATTTTTGTACAAAATATTTTCCGCTTCTGGAATGGACTGTAAGATATTCTACCTTGAGGTCATTCTCCCGCGATTCCAGGGTTGATAATTTTTGAAGCATATTGCTTCCTTGTTTACATTGGAGTAATTGGTGTTCTAGTCAATAAAACCTTGCCCCTTAATAAAACCAGTGGCAACATTGTAGCACAGATATTTGTAGCTAGAGACATTGCCTTTATTGCGTCACCAAGTGAGTGAAATATTTGTGTACTAGTCAATAAAACCTTGCCCCTTAATAAAACCAGTGGCAACATTGTAGCACAGTTATTTGTAGCAAGAGGCATTGCCTTTATTGCATCACCAAATGAGTGACACATTTCAGTGTAGGTATACATTAAATGCTCTCCAATTTAATGGACTCATCCACCTGTACGTTACTAAGAAATCTAAAATATTTAACTCTTCATCTACCTTAATAATTTATTTTTTACCAAAAAATTTCATTGTCAAAAATATGTTGGAAATGTTTGAACAGTTTAAACTACATTTATTGAATTTATCTCGAAGAAATGTTCCTATACTTTTTAATGGTCAAAAAAGTTTTTGCTACACAATGGAAAAAAAAGTATAGTATTATGTAAAATAATAATTAGGTACAAACGAGTATGTGTATCTAATTTCGGTTTCAATAAATTCATTGATTTTGTTCTTTAAAAAAATTAATGAAAAGGTCTTAGGTTTTAGGTAGATGGATAGAAAACATAAGAACATGGTGCGAGATAGTAAAAAATGTTCAATCACTTCTTGAAAAATAAAATCAAAATGATGATAAAGCTTAAAACCTTAAAAAGTAAAATTACATGTCCAGAATATTACAATTTACAATAAATACAATAAAACTCTTTTTCGTTAATAATAGGTTTCTTTTACAAAGTTTATCACAAATATGTAGATTATATAATTTACAATAATTCCATGTTGTCCCATTAAACAAAAAATTTAAAGGTGTCGGTTAAGATATTACAAATAAAGTTCACTATATTTACATTAATTACTTACAGAATTATTTACATTACTGTACAATTATATAGTCATCATTTTTGTACCCTATATCATTACAAGACATAATTTAGAATAGATACTTTAGAATCTATATTTAAAGAAAGAAAAAAAAAGTAGAATATCTTGGAACCTACAGGGTCTGAAAATTTATTTAGGTCAAGGAACACTTTACCAATAACGCTTTTCGAAAAAATCCAAGTTTTTCTAATATGATGGTATAACTTTCACAAATGTTGCTTGTAGAATAATCATTTCTTTGGTGAAATTGATCTGAATTCACCAAAATAGTCGAATTAGTTTTTTTTTTCAAGTGGGGTTTAACGTCGCTTTCAAACCTGCTACTCACATTGACCTCACCCAGCCTGAGTGGGGCCGGGAAAAGCCAGCGTCACGAGAATTAGAATTTGAATGGTCACCCATCCAAGTCTTAACCTCGCTGGATGTCGCTTAACTTCGGTGTTCTGAAGGGAACCGGTGTATTCAACATTAGGGTGGGCCGAAAAAAAAAATCTCAAAAATTGGACACAGCTGAGTCAAAAGTGGTTGTCAAACAAGCTGAAAATAATAGCTGTGAAGTTTCAGATCGAAATTTCATCATCTTGAGGTTCCACACTCCATTTGAAAATTTTACCCTCGAAAAAACCTTGAAAAATCTCTATTTGACCAAATTTATTTTAGTTTTAGTTCATTTTTTGCTTTCAATAAACCAATAATAAGTGATCATGGGATTGCGTCAAATAAATAGTCCACAGAAATTAACAAATGAAAAGTTAAATATTTTTTAATAATTGCTGCCTACCAGAATATGCACAAAACCTGTTAAAAAAATATAATCACCGCAACACTACAACACGGGGATGGTTTTTAATGTTTTTGTTTGACGTAAAGAGGTTCTTTCGTGGTAGTTAAAGCACTTACAAACTGTAATATCAAACAGAGAAGTTCTAGCATGCTCCAAGAACGATGTTCCCTTTTCCTTTCATAACCCATTTTCGATGCAGGAACTCTCTCCATGTCTTTGTATTTGTCATTGTAGGCTCTAATCAACCAAATAATTTCTTTGTGGCTCACTACTGGGATGGAAGCTGCCTTCTAAATTTTCTCCATGTCTTCAGACACAGTTTGATTTATGTCTTTCACCGACGGGTCTTTGGCATTTCCTTTCCATCGCAGATCCTCTCTAACCCACAAAAAGTGGGTGATGAAGCACTCTTCAAAACATTACCTTTAAATAAATTTCGCCCACACGTTCCAAAGATGGGACAGGCGGCAGAATTTCTTATGCATTATGACCCATCGAAAATCGAAGGCTCCCCACATTAATCACTACTACACCATATTACACTGATACCAACCAGACCACTACACTGATTATTAATGGGTACGACAAACAACAAGCAAGTTTGCTCTTCACATTCAACTTGAAACCCAGTAATTCACAAGAATACCAAACGAGATGCGAAGATGGGATTCACAGTGAAATACCATGAATCACAGGGTTCAATCGTCATAATGGCCGAACGCCCTGGGTCAAAAACATTCCCTTGTCACACAAAAATGTTTCAATGTCCTTTAAAAAAATTCTCACGATAAGCATATTAAATTATGACATTATTTCAATAAAAAATTATGAGAGATTGACATTTTTCAGGAAAATTACCTTTAATACCAAAAAAATTGAGTGTGGAACCTCAAGATGTTGGAACTATGACCTGTAACTACACCAATTTAAGTGCTTGCTTATTTGGCAACTATTCCTCACTCAGCCTACCTCAATTGCTTAAAAAAAAAATTTTTTTGCCCAGTTTCGGCCCACCCTATTCAACATGCCATCGACGCTGGCTGAATTAGTTTAAAGTCGTTTTTAATTGTCTCTCAAGTAGGAAATTTGCATTAAAAAGGATAAACCTAACCTTTGCATTAAAAAGGATAAACCTAGAGAGGATCAGTTTGAAAAAACCAGAGGGGCAATGCTGCTTTGAAAAATCCCGTGTGTTGTCTGTCAGCATTGCTATCAGAATAATTAAATTCATTGTTTTGTTTATAATAAAAACATAAAAAAGGAAATCTACTTGAAAAACGTCGAATCCCTGATACTCTTCAGTCCTAGTAGCCAGTAGTTCCATCCAGTATAATGAAAAATAAAATAGGAATGACTAATA
Organism: Bactericera cockerelli; assembly: GCA_024516035.1. Classification (NCBI taxonomy): domain Eukaryota; kingdom Metazoa; phylum Arthropoda; class Insecta; order Hemiptera; family Triozidae; genus Bactericera; species Bactericera cockerelli. The sequence goes on from CM044957.1 coordinate 3,097,046, forward strand.
AGTACTTACATGTGCTCCTGTGAGCAATCTATATGATAGTATACTCTCATTTTTGTGGTAAAAAAGATATTAAGTTATTTATCTCTCTATGCAAAAAAAAACTAAATATATTATTCTCATTAATTTGGGTGCCGCTTTTGTGGTGTTATTACCACCCATTTTCGTTTTCTTACTATCCTAACTATCTTGATCTCTTCAATGAAACATTTAAAAGAGTAGTTTGCTGGGAAAAAGGAACCAAGTAATTAAATAAAACAATAAATAGGAACAATTAATTAAGTGCTCATAAGTTCACGTCTCGCAAGTTCGTCAAAATTTCATTGACAAGTGTGGAAGAGTATCAATCTCTTTCACACTGAATTTAGAATGACTTTAATTCAAACATAAAACTTGTAACGTTTTTGCCACAAATGACCGAGTCCATCAATTTTACAAAACCTCGCTTTGGATAGAAATCTCGGATTGGAAAGGCTAGTTCCAAAAGAATTCGTCAAATTAGCGCTTGTGTGCCTGTATTGAGTGAGTCCAAGATTAAGGAAACATTGGTTTTGTCATTTATTGATAGAACCGCCCATCGATAAACAAAAACTACGACATTGTAAATCAGAATTCGTCAGTAACCCATTGGAGTTCAGCACCTCGTTCCACAATTTCAAGAACTTCACTCAAACAGCGCCAGAATGTCATCATTGCTGGTGGGTCCGCCGGGAACAGTGTTGCCGTTGCTGGAGCCACTGCTAGGCGGTGTTGCCAGGTCGGGCGGGTCCAGGTAGGACAGCAGCTCCATGGGATCCACCACATTGTCTGGCAACAGGTTGAGGTTCTCCTGACCTTGACCCTCGCCGTCTATCACCGCCGCGGGGTCAAAGTTGAGGTCAGACGGGATGTCGTCGGCGCTCACGTTGTTGGTCTGTGTGTCCTGCTGCTGGGTGGGGGGCACGCTGGGGGGGCCGTTACCCCCCGGGGTGTGGGGCGTGTGAGGGGTGTGCGGCGTGTGGGGGGTGTGCGGCATCTGCAAGAGAAGGATGAGTTGTTAGGGGGGGACTTACAAGGAGTCAGCGTCTAGTGTGCAGGATTTTCTTTCTTGGTGAGTATTTTTTCTTATATTTTGATGACTCGTATATTTATTTATAAGCTTTAACAATGAATTAATGAACATTGTTTTGTATTTGATCGACCTCAGTAGCTTGATCGATAAGGCGGCGGACTTTTAATCTGGTGGTTCAAATCCACAGTTCAGCAAAGATTTAGTAAAGCGAGTTTGAATAACACTGTGATTACACAAATTTGATAACAGAACATTGGTATTGTTGTTTTCAATTGTAATTTTTGTAAACAATGTTATGACAAAAAAAAAAAAAAAAAAAAAAAAAAACAAGAAACATCGAGAGTCCCGGTAGCTCAGTGGTCAAGGTATCGGTCTGGTGAATCAGAAGTCGCAGATCTGGTAAATTCGAAACCCAGCCGGGCCATGACAAGTTATGCTTCAATTTGCTATTTTGACCACATAATCATACGTCATGGGCTTACTTCTGGAATAATGCGACTCATTAGTCCTTGTCGGCTAATATAAAAGGCAACAATATTTTCCTATCGTTAGCCAAAAAATTCAAGACTCACCTGTTCACTGAGGGACTTCTCCATAGCGTTCAAGGACTCAAGGGAGTTGTCGCCCGGAAAGTCGCCACTGGTTGAGAAGTCATTGAACCCGCCTGAGCCCCCGCCACTGCCTCGGCTCATGCCCATGGCGTAGGGGGCGGGCCGGAGCCCGTGTTCATCATGGACCCGCTGGCTATACCTGGGGAGAGTAGGAAGGACATGTTAGCGCTATTGTAGACTCTGCCAAAAACCAGAGGATTGACTCTTACCATCGACTCTAAAAGGGACAAATAAGCATATCAGGTGGGCAACACTTGCAAGGGTTGCCCATCGCGTCGCGTCGGTGGCACGATGAATACACCAAGCCCCGAGTGTGGTCTGTGTTGTAGTTTGCCCATCCTCGTAGTATGCCTCCCTCTGATGGGCGAGAAGTGACACAATACTTCACATTTAGGTGCTGGGTCAACACGAGCGCACCAGAAGGTATCCCTTACAAACAACTGTAACCAAATTAAGAATACTATTTTTCTGTCGGCACGGGGGATCGAACCCGGGACCTTCCGCATGGCCAGCGAGTGCTTAACCACTGAGCTATTTTTTTTTATTATTTTTTTTCAATAGTTTACTTAATTATTTTCTTTATAAAGAAACATTTATACAAAGGTACTTCTCCTAAGCTTTGAAGGGCTTCTAAGAGTGAAGGGCTTCACGCTACTTACTGTTCATGTCGGGAGGGATGTAGGGGGACATGGACTGCCCCATCTCCCAGTTGCTCATGGTGGGCAGGGTCATACTGCCGGGGGACATGGCTTTCCCCGCGCACATGCCGCGCTTGCTGCTGGCGCACGATTCACTGTCCTCCTCGTTCTGAAATAAATAAAACAATCATTAATGTTCTTTGTTATTGTTGCTGACCTCCTTGGTACAGAGGTTAAGAGCACTGGTTACTGGCCTGGAGGTTGCGTGTTCGAATCCCGGCCGGAGCGAAACAATCTGACCGAGATTTTCCGTCTCTGCAGTGGCATGGGTGTAAAGGTAAAGTACCAGGAAGTAATGCGAAAATTACCTTTTCGGGGCACAATTACCTTTTTGAAGAAGAAGAAGAAGAAAGAAAAACAAATTCTTAAAAAATCTTTCACTTTTCTTCTTTCCAAACCAACATTGTTCAACCTATTCCCCTCTTCTCTTTGCCTATTCATGAACCTATTTGGGGTCCGGCATTGTGCTGTCTTGCCGACGTCAGTGGCTGGATAGAGAGGGCGGTGAACTTTGCAATTGGATCTAGCAATGAAATCCTCTCACTATAAAATACTATGTAAGGAGATGCTAACTTGATTAGGATTAGTACCAACTTGATTTTATTGTTATTATTGTTTTTTTTTTCTCACATTCTTAACTTCTTCTCATTGTTCTTGTAAGTGGAGCTTGTAAAATTGCTTCGTTGGAACAATACTAAAAAAAAAAAAAAACTTCGAGTCCCAAGTACTTACGGAAGAGGGAGGAGTTTTGTTAGCAGAGAACATGAATAGAACAAGGCGGCAAAAAATCAAACAAACTCCTGACTGTTATAAAATAATTGTACATACTTACATTGAAACCAAATTTACAAGAATTGTAAATAAATATGTAAATACTTAAATAAACCTGTGTAAAATAATAATTTACAAGAATTGTAAATACCTCCGAAATGCAATATCCGAAATGCAATGGTCAAATATTGGATAAAATCCCAAATAGGTACCATTGGGCTCAATATAATGGACTTGACAAATACAAATTCATGTCAAAAATTTTGAGAAAAAAAAAAAAAAAAAAATAGAAGCGCGAGTTTGAGTAATTGCGCGATCACCACTCACCTTGACCACATGCATCCCCCGCGGCACCCTCCAGTTGGCGGTGGCGTCTATAGTCACCTCCTCCACCTCGGAGTTGTTGAGAGTGTTGAGGATCCCCCACATGTACTGGTCCACCTCCAGCCCTTCCAGCTGGGCGGGTTTACTGCGGAACAAGAGACGGAATGGGTTAATGTAAAGGGCGGGTTTACTGCGGAACAAGAGACGGAATGGGTTAATGTTTAAAGGGCGGGTTTACTGCGGAACAAGAGATGGAATAGGTTAATGTAAAGGGCGGGTGTACTGCGGAACAAGAGACGGAATGGGTTAATGTAAAGGGTGGGTTTACTGCGCAACAAGAGACGGAATGGGTTAATGTAAAGGACAGGGTTACTGTGGAACAAGAGACGGAATGGGTTAATGTAAAGGGCAGGTTTACTGCGGAACAAGAGACGGAATGGGTTAATGTAAAGGGCGGGTTTACTGCGGAACAAGAGACGGAATGGGTTAATGTAAAGGGCGGGTTTACTGCGGAACAAGAGACGGAATGGGTTAATGTGAAGGCGGGTTTACTGCGGAACATGACACGAAATGGGTTAATGTAAAGGGCAGGTTTACTACGGAACAAGAGACGGAATGGGTTAATGTAAAGGGCGGTTTTCTGCGGAACAAGAGACGGAATGGGTTAATGTAAAGGGCAGGTTTACTGCGCAACAAGAGACAGAAGGAGTTAGTGTAAAAGCCGCGAATTTTTTGTAGCAACCCGCTAAAATTTCCGCTATTGATCACTGCTCATATTTTTTTCAAGGCTTTAACGGCAGGATTCTCACACTGTGAGCTCTTCCACCCAACCGGTGATTCCCCTCCATCGCTCCACCAGCCAGAGCCCGATGGTGCAACAGAGAGAGGGATCAGGAAAATAAAAGGAGAATAGTGTAACCCGCTAGTACTTTAAAAAAAGATGAGTGTTTCACAGGCTTTTTTTCGTAGCTATAAAACAGGACTACTGTAGACGCTTGAGTATGCCTCCCCTCTGATGGGCGAAAAGTGACACAATACTTCCCATTTAGGTGCTGGGTCAGCACGAGCGCACCGGAAGGAATCCCTCACAAACAACTGTAACCGAATTTTGAATACAAATTTTCTGTCGGCGCGGGTGTTCGAACCAGGGACCTTCCGCATGGCAAGCGAGTGCTTAACCACTGAGCTATTCTCACTCACTTGCACACAGGACAGCGCCAGGAGCCCCGCTCGCAGTTGAGCTGCAGATAGGACTCCAGGTCGAAGCACTGGATGTGCTTGCAGTCTAGGATAACCCACTAGGATAACCCACTAGGATAACACACTAGTACTCACTTGCACACAGGACAGCGCCAGGAGCCCCGCTCGCAGTTGAGCTGCAGATAGGACTCCAGGTCGAAGCACTGGATGTGCTTGCAGTCGTGCCCCCGGGCGGGCAGGGTGATCTTCTTGAACGTGATGGGGCACTTGAGGGACACCTGGGAACAGATAAAATATGATTAATAACAAAAAGACGCAGTAACTTAGCTTTGTGGTCGGCGGATGATGTCCAGCCAACTTTATTTGGCTTTAGTTCCGCGCTCTTGGGCATCGTAAGTTCAAAAAGAAATCAAAAAACTGGGTAGGTCAAATTTTCGATTAATACAATACTTTCCTTACTATAGGATAAAGAAAGTAAAGAGGTTAGTTTATAGACTATCTGGCTAGATTAGAGGCTAATTTATCAAAAATGACCCCAGTACACACAATAAAGAGCTAGTTATTTCTGTTATTTTGTTACAATTTTTAGAGAACAGCATTGATATTACGAGAACTAATGCTGCTAATGCATCATATCTATAACTATTCATCATCGTGCAATATCAATCTCGTAATCACCAGGTTGCCACTCTACAGCTACCCAATTGTCCTACAGGCTAGGTAGGCCCGACATCAAGTGCAGACGGAATAAAGTCCACCCCGACGGTTTCCAACCAGGTCACCTGGAGTGGAATCGAGCATCTACCGCTAGACCAGGTGACTCTGAACAATACGCCTCCTTACCTTGAGTGCCGTCTGCTCTATACACAACGCTCCTTACTTGAGTGCCGTTGCTCTATGACACAACGCCTCCTTACCTGAGGCCTGCTCTATGACACAACGCCTCTACTTGAGTGCCGTCTGCTCTATGACACAACGCCTCCTTACCTTGAGTGCCGTTCCCCTCTACTAGACTACCGAACGCCTCCTTACCTTGAGTGCCGTCTGCTCTATGCGACACAAACGCCTCCTTACCTTGAGTGCCGTCTGCTCTATGACACAACGCCTCACCTGGATGCCGTTCGAGCTATAAAACCGCTTAAAACCTTGATGCCGTGATCTCCTTGAGGTCGACACAACGCCTCCTTACCTTGAGTGCCGTCTGCTCTATAACACAACGCCTCCTTACCTTGAGTGCCGTCTGCTCTATGACACAACGCCTCCTTACCTTGAGTGCCGTCTGCTCTATGAACACAACGCCTCCTTACCTTGATGCCGTCTGCTCTATGACACAACGCCTCCTTACCTTGAGTGCCGTCTGCTCTATGACACAACGCTCCTTACCTTGAGTGCCGTCTGCTCTATACACAACGCCTCCTTACCTTGAGTGCCGTCTGCTCTATGACACAACGCCTCCTTACCTTGAGTGCCCGTCTGCTCTATGACACAACGCCTACCTACCTTGATGCACGGCTGTCTATGCTTATGAACATGACACGCCCTACCTGAGTGCCGTTGCTCTATGCTGTCGAGCCAGACAGCGGAGCCGGTGGAGTTTCTGAAGTCCTTGCTTGGATGCATGGTCCGCGTCGAGCTCTTCTCACAAGCTGCAGGACGTCTTCACGCTAGGACCTGTGCACAGCTGCAGGACGAACAGGTGACGGGACGGAAGGGGAGGAGTTTTGTTAGCAGAGAACATGAATAGAACGGGACGGAAGAGGGAGGAGTTTTGTTAGCAGAGAACATGAATAGAACGGGACGGAAGAGGGAGGAGTTTTGTTAGCAGAGAACATGAATAGAACGGGACGGAAGAGGGAGGAGTTTTGTTAGCAGAGAACATGAATAGAACGGGACGGAAGAGGGAGGAGTTTTGTTGAAGACATGAATAGAAGCGGAAGAGGGGAGTTTTGTTAGCAGAGAAGATGAATAGAACGGGACGGAAGAGGGAGGAGTTTTGTTAGCAAAGAACATGAATAGAACGGGTCAGAAGAGGGAGGAGTTTTGTTAGCAGAGAACATGAATTGAAAGCTCTTGTACTTGTAAGATGGAAAGGAGGAGTTATGTATGTGATCTGATGTTAAAAGTTAAAAAGTTTATTATGTATTATTATCTGACCGTGGGTTTTCAGTGAAACCCTTACAAACTGCGACCTAGATTTATTGTGACTAGTTGATTCTATTTGGTTTTTTATAGCCAGGACGGGGGTTTTAACCATCTATCCGCTGGGAATCATACCAGCTACCAATGTCAACCTCTCCTAGTTTGGATTAGACCGAAAATGCCTCACGTGTTCAGAGGGAACAGAATTATAAAATTCTGCCTTCAGCCGAGAATCAAACTTAAATCTCCGCACTACATGCATTAGTCACAACCGTTACACCACGGAAGCTGTGAAGTTGGCGACCCCTCAAATTAACACACATATAAACTCACACAGCAGCACGCGGACACCGTGATCTGGATGGTGTTGCGGCCGGGCTGACACACCTCCTTCAGGTAGAGAGGTCTGTGCGAGGTCTTGTTCTCTCCCCGGTCTATCATGAGGGGCGTGGCGTTCACCGAGACCTGCACACTGGCGGGCCAGTTGGTGTTCATCTGACGGTCCTCGTGGTGGAAGCATTTCAGCTGCAGCTCCAGGTCCGACCTGAAACAAGAGGATTTTTTTTTTTTTTTTTTAAGCTTTATTAGGAGGACAAAGGACAGTATAAAATTAAAAGACAGAAAAAAAAACAAACAAATGACAGAATAAATACCTAAGTAAATAAAAAAGAAAACAATAATGTCCTGCCTAAAGGGCGGGGTTATTGCCTGTGGCAATCTCTTCCACCCAACCCTTAGTTTTTTTTTTTAGTTTGTAACACCTTTTTTTTCGACTGAAAGATTTTTTTTTCACGAAGAAATGAACATACATATAAATGAAATATGTGCTTTAAAATGAGCCAAATTTTCAACTAAATTTAAAAAAAGAGACCTGACCCCCAGCTGTAGCCAAGCTGGCTAAAGCTGGAGGAGTGATGGTTTCTATCGGTTTCGCCAAATTTTTTGCTCCGTCGAGATTCGAACCCGCAACTTCCGGGCTACGGAGGTCGACGATGTCCAGCCCTGGGTCAAGCGAAATGAGGAAGGAATTTACTTCTACTTGAAGAGAAGATCACACTTACCTCCACATGAGGGTTTGATGAACGGTGGTTTTCAATTGAAAGACATGATTACTAACGGCTAGGTTGTGTTCTAATCTAAAGGGCGGCAGAATGATGCCATCCCGCACTGGGAACGTAAGTCGGAGCTCCTCCTCTGATTCTGAAAACGAAAGAAAGCAACGAATAAATGGTAATTCTATGAACATTAACTTGGCTTTCGCCGAGGTCTTCGGTTTGATCGGCAGTGATGTAAAAAAAACAACATGTTGCATACTAAGTTAAAGGCTACTTCTGTGTCTATTTATAAGATTTGGTTTTTCTATACTCAGCTGCTAAAAATCGCACCAGACCCCCGTTCCAGAAAGCAATCTCAGACTCATAATCCCCAAATCTTTTGCGAAAAGGAGAATTTGAGAGTAGAGAGTGTTTCTGGTAGGGGCCATAGGCCTTTCAACCATCATACAATTACTCCGATTGGTTGATTTAAACGAAATAACTAATCAGGGTGCGTTGAGTGACGGTTGAAAGGGTAGATTTGGGGATTATGAGAGTGAGAGTGCTTTTTGGAACGAGAGCCAGCACAGGAACCTCACTCATCTAAATAAACGTAAAGAAAAACAAAGGCAGCGGACTCGTAACCTGGAGGTCCTTGGTTCGAGTCCCGAGAATGGACATTTTAAAAACATAACCGGCGGGGGCGCGGCGGAACTTACTCTGCGGGTGGGGGTTGATGACAGGCTTCACGTCCCTCCCCGAGAGGGAGTGGGGGGGCGAGATGAAGGGGGAGGAGGTAGAATAGGGGGGACACTGGTTGAGCTGGCGGGGGTGAGAGGGGGGGTGGGGTTGCCTGGAATGGGGGATGAGTGCTGCTGGTAGGTGGTCAGGTTGGTTCTCATCTCGCTCTGCTGAAATCCTGAGGGGCGGAAGGAAAGAGTTGGTAAAAATGAACATGGGTTCTACCCGTTAGTTTGTATATATAAATTTAAAGAAATGGTGTATTCAACGTTCCAACGTTCCATGGTTTATTAAAACTTTATTAAATTCATGTTTGGAAGAGATTGCCATGGACAATTTTATCAATGCTATCAGATCTATAAAGTACAAAATACATACAAGAAAACGAAAACAAAGTTTGATCAAGAGTGGTGATAATGTCGAGGTCATTCTTTTCTGTGCCACTCTTTATCTCACTCTGACATTCCGGCCCAACCCAGACTGGGTGTGGCCAGGAGTAGCTGTTGGGAGGGTAATGTTGGTAGCAGGTTTGTGAGTTTCCTGCGAATGGAGGATAACACCTCCGTTATGATATCACCATGCAGTTGAAATCGACATTAAACCCAAATTAAAAAAAAGAAAGTTGAAATATTATTATTATTATCTCACCTGGATACTGACTATTGTTGGGTGGCGCCCCCCCAGGGAACTGGTTGCCTGGGAAGTACTGATGACTCCCCCCGCCGCCCGTGTTCCCCGGGCCGGACCCAGAGGGGAATGAGGGGGCACTCTGTCGGGCCGAGGGGCCGCGACTGCTGGGCACAGGCGAGGAACCGAAGGCCGCAGCGTTGGGCCCCGGGCCGGACTGCTGGGAGGGGTACTGGTGGTGGCCTTGAAATGAGGGCCGCCCGGGCATCGAGTAGCCGTTGGGGAACTGAGGAGAAACAGGCGAAATTGAGTTGATAAGGTTTAGATATCAGTTATTATATTTGTCTTTTCTGATTGATATCAACTATTCAAACTAGATTTACTAAAGTTTTACTCGATTTACTATGGCTACACGTCTTGATCCAACTGCCTTATCGATCAAGCTACTGAGGTGTGTTGATGAGGTACGCAATAAAAAAGCCGAGATCCCACGGAATGCAACAATTTACTGCGCAACGCTCGAACTTTAAATGGGAAGTGTTGCAAAGCGTTGCACAGTAGAATTCCTTTTGATTTGATCCTAAGGAGAGGTAGAGCATGAGACGTCGCGTAACAAAATGTTGCACGCAATAAGACCCCGGGTTAATGGACACTTTTTTATACTGCCCAGACAGAACTGAATGAAGAGTCACATTATTTCGGCAGTTGTTCTGGTGCCACTTTTATATGGTAAAAATCTCTAACAGACAAGGAAAGAATATTGTGCACTGGGTGGCATTCAAACCGAAGTTAAAATATAAAATATGTCATAAGTGAAGAAAAATTCACGCATTAATTGCGATTTTAACACAAAGATCCCTTCTGATACTAAGGGTCGTATTATGAAACAGGATTAGTAAATCCAAGCCGACCCTTTATCTGACCGATAGGTATTTCTAAATAAGATTTTTCGTCACGAAGGCTGGCCACAGCTCCGTTACGCCAGAGAAGTAATATACATGACCTCTACAGTTTTTTGTCAAAGCGAAGCTGAAGAGATAGTGTGCATTAAGATTAACAAATCCTGTTTCATAATTCCGGCGTAGGGCCTAAGGGTCAAACAGGATTAAAGTTAAGTTAGACACTCCCTAAAGTCGGAGTTTCAACCAATCACAGCGCACTAAAGCCTGAGTTGAGGGACAGTCTGGCTTATCTTAACTTTCCTGTTTTATAATCCAGCCCAAAAATTTCAGCCTATCAACAGGAACTAATGAATCACAACAACAACAACGCTCACCTGCTGACTGCCCCCACTGGAAGGGTTGAATCCGGGGTTGAGATAAGGGCCGCTCCCGTTGGGTTGGGGCCGCTTTTGATTCATGTGCATGGCGGGGGAGGGTATGGGGCCATCCGCCTGGGGTACATTTGAGATCCGGGGCCCTGGGAAATAGGAGAATGGAGCTTGAGTATCGTGGATAAATGGGGGCCACAAAAAAGAGCACGATATAGAGCCACATTATGAAGCAGGATTAAAGTTAAGCAAAACTAGACACGCCCTCAAAGCTGGCTTATCTTAACTCTAACCCTGTTTTATAATTCGGCCCATATATTTGAATAACTTCCGATAACTAAAGCCGTAATTGAGTTATTTGAGTAGTCACAGCCTCCAACATTTTAAATTATTCTATATAAAGAAAAATTATTTATTGGTACGTATTTTTGTTAGGTACATCTAATTAATATTTCCATGACCCCAGTCTAATCATAGTAAAAAAATTATTCTCTACTGATTAATTCTCCCAGTGTGTCAGGCAATAATAAATACTTCACAGAAATACCTATTTTATAGCACATTGCATAACTAGAAATTTCCAGGCGTCCATAAGAAAAAGATGGACATTTAGCTTTGGATCTATTTTATTCTCCAACCTCTTCTTTGAACCAAGAAGGATCATTAACTGGGCTCTAGATATCTTTCTCGGCTTATTCATCAGATACCAACATCACTCGAGATTACAGAGTCCAAAAACGTATACCTATTATTTTTGAGGAGTGCATCAGCAATCATAGGTATGTTTGTGTTTCAATAAAGTATATGCCTTTCTAAATAAATTCTAGTACAAAGTAGAAAACCTAGGTACATTGGTATAATATACATGAATAAGAATTGATATGGATCAAATCTACCTGTGTACACAAACATTCTTAAAGGATAGCATCAACTTGTTCCTAAACACTTCGCTATTTCCAGCCCCACTCAGGCTGGGTGAAATTAATTAGAGTAGCTGGTTTGTGAGTTTCCAGCTAATGGAGGGTAAAACCCCAGTCGTGATACAGTTGAAAGCGACGTTGAACCCCCCCCCCCCCCCCCAATTTTTTAAAACTAATTCAGCTTTTGCTAAAATAAATAATAATTTATTAAATTTTTAGATGTTCTCATTGAAATTAAGTTTTTTTTTTTAATTAGTTCGATTCAGTACAAAATTATACAGAGGAAACCAGTCAAAAATTAATAAGAGGGAGTATTACAAAAAGAGTAAAATTATCTTTCCTACGAACACGTGTATCTCATTCATACATAATACATTTATGTTTGTATGTATAATTTTCTAAATCCGAACAAGGATGTCTTAATCTTGTGAGGGCCCCAGTACTCCTCCATGTCGCATACCCCCAGCCACAAGTCACACAACATAGAACATTTCCTTCAATGTAGAATCAGCAAACTGTGAAATTATTCGCAAATTATGCATGCGCCTACCTGAAGCTAAATATTTAAATAAGGTAGTTTAGTGGATTATTCAAACCTTGGATAGAGTCTATCTAGATTTTACAATTCCGACCGCTTAAAATGGAAGATTGGTAACATCTCTATTACGAAATCGAAATAAACAATGATAGTTAGATAAGTGTGTTAGTTCTACGTTGTGATATATTATGTAGAAGCGCTAGGTAAAATTTATTACTGAGATACCTCATTAAAAAATTCCACTTTTTGGTTCTTTTAAAATACTTACATTTTGACTTTTTTTTCCTACTTAAATAATTACTTCCTCTATTGCAGTTCATAACTTTGTGAAAATAATACGCTAATACCTAGTATTCATGTTCTAGTATAATTTAATTGAGATTTTTTTTTAATGAACGTTTATTTAGGGTCACCGAAGTTAAGCAACGTTGAGAGAGGTGAAGACTTGGTGATGCTGGCATTCCGGCTCAACCCAGGCTGATTGAAGTTAATGTGTGTAGCAAGTTCGTGAGTTTCCTCCGAATGGAGGGTAACACCCCCGTCGTCATATGTCCATGCAGTTGAAAGCGACGTTAAATCCAAATTAAAAAAAAAATGTGAAAAACTGGGTAGGTCAAATTTTCGATTAATACAATACTTTCCTTATAGGACAAGGAAATTAAAAAGAGATGTTTAGCGTTCAGAGTCCTTGCCTCTAAGTAAATTAAAATGTAGAAATCTGGTTTTTTTTTAACACAGGATCTTTTGATTATGGAATAGTATAGTCAAATCTTCAACAATGTGAACCTATTATAAAGTATTTAGCTAGTCAGTTCTCTGGTAATAGTTTTTTTTTTCTGGTTAGAGATGTAGAATTCGATAGTTTGCTAGTTTGAACCTTGCAATAGTTGCAAGGGTCTCAGTGGTGACCTCTATACAGAGTTTCACAGTCTCCGCCATTGTTGGAGTTTCACAAAACATATAAGAAAGTAAAAGCTAGGTAAGAAACGTGTAAAAACTCAGAAAGTTAAGATGACCAAGAGGATAGCGCTTCCTTACTCGAACCTTCAAAAAGGCTCAAGTTGGTATTTTGTACTGAGCATACATTTCTGACGAAAATATTTATTGCATTTAGGTATGACATTTTTTAAAATTTCTATCTACCTATTGTTAAGGTATACCCTTAACCCTTACCCTTATAGTTAACGTATATCCTTAGATCTATAGTTAAGGTATACTCTTAACTATAGATGGAGTATACCCCGTTAATTTGTGAAAATTAAAAAAAAAGTAGAGAAAGTATTACAATTTCTTATTCTGTCCTTTCTGGGTTTCTATGCCGTCCTGAAACGAACTTGGTAGTTTAAAACGTTTAAGTAAAACTGATCAAATTTATTTATAATTATGTAAAAAAAAAATACAAAAAAGAACAACAGAGTCTGAAGAGAAAAATGAAACTTGTGAAGAGTTTCGTAAATAAAACAATACCCGAACTTTCTGTGTGTCTTTCTACGGAAAAACGAAACAGTAAAGCTACACAAAGTTCTCTTACCTGCATCGCCATTTTGGGGTTAATGCCCCCGGGGGGCATGGACCCGCCGCCCATCATACTCCCATGCATGGGCCCCGCGCCTTGACTCATCATCATGGGCGACATACCCCCATGACTCCGCTGGGCGTACGCCCCTCCACCGCCCATCTGCTGCATGTGGGAGCCCACACCGGCGGACATCTGAGGGAGAAGAACGTTTATTATTATTAAACAAGTTCAATCAAGTTTTATTTACAAAATAATGACATAGAATATATACATACATAGATAATAAAATTAAGAAAACAAAACTTGATCAAGGGCGGTGCTAATGCCAACGGCATTCTCTTCAATTGAAATGAATAACGTTTCGGTATTGAAATGAACAAATGATGTAGAAAAGCACGTTAAGTAATGAGCATCGACATTTTGTTGGCGGAAAAAAGACCATTTTTCAAATTTATGGTCATAAATTCAGAAACCATAAATTCAGCCTGAATCCTGAAACATCAGGCAGGGATAATGTAAAAATCAAGATATCTGTTATAATTCAGCCCGCCCACAATTTTTCAATCAACACGACAAAAAATATTAAAAAAACTTGCCACAAGGACGCTACTCACATGGTTGAACTGTGCAGCGTTCATCTCCTGCCGCTCCTGCAGCGCCACCACGCTGGCGGTGGCAGTGGCGGTCGCTGTGGCCGCCGCTACCATGGCGGCCGCATTGATGGCGGACTGGTGGGACGAGTGGTAGCCCTGGTGGCCGGAGTCTGGCGAAGTGTAGGCGGTCGAGACGTTGACGCCCCTGCAACACAAGAGGAAGGTTCGTTAGACGGCGATTCATTAGATGTATAAAGCGGCGCACGAAAGGGTCAGTGGTTAAGCACTAAGCGGGACCTTCCGTTTGCCATGCGCGAGGTCCCGGGTTCGAACCCCCGCGCCGACAAAAAATTGTATTCAAAATTTGGCTACAGTTGTTTGTAAGGGATACCTTCCGGTGCGGTCGTGTTGACCCAGCACCTAAATGGGAAGTATTGTGTCACTTCTCGCCCATCAGAGGGGAGGCATACTACGGGAGAGGCAGGCTACAACACATACCACAAGCGTCTACAGTAGCTCCTGTTTCATGGCTACGAAATAAAAAAGGCTATACGAAAAACTCATCTTTAAAAAAAAAAAAAAAAAAATTGTACCCATAATAGCGAATAGGGTAAAACCCCCGTCCTAGATAGGTTGTCAAATCAAATAGAATCGTTGGCGTTAGGAAGGTCATTCAGGAGTAAAACATGTGCCACAACCAGTCAACCTCAACCATGAGGTTCAACAATGTCGACCCCAAATAAGATTGGGAAAAAGCAAAGTGAAAGAAGAAGAAGATACCTAATTGTATTTTTGTCAAATATAACCTACACCACTTTAGTGTTGAAAAGTGTTCACAATTAGATGGCAATCTTATCGACGGCCATACTTTGAACAGGACAAGCGGCGTGTGTCATTCCGTGCTTGTACGGAGATAAAAATGATAGGAGATAAAAATATACCGTCTTCAAAGTTAAAAACTGTGAAGAAGACGGGGATGTGAATCTCACCCAGCCTGAGTAGGGCCGGGAAGGGCCAGCATCACGAGGTGTCCAATTTGAACGGTCACGCATTCAAGTCCTAGACTCGCTAAACTTCCGTGATTCTACGAGAACCGGTGCATACAACGCGCCATCGATAGACGCTGGCTACTCCAGTGTTTAAAACGGAAACCGCTAGAAAACTATCCTTACCACAACTAGCCCGATTTGTGTGTGCATACTGCACAGTGACTGCAGCACTGCACAGTGACTGCACTATCGGTGTACGGCAGCAGTAGGCCATGTAGAAGACAACTATGACAAGCTAGTAGATAGATAGCGACCTACATAGATGACATGGCCTATTATATACTTGTGTATGTATAGTATACACAAGAACACAGGTATGGTAATACGGTTCCCTATGTACACAAAGAGGAGGCAGGAACAGTGTGATCCTATTGTAAGATCCCATGCGGATACTGCTGCTCTAACTGTACCAGGACTAAAGGAAACAAGCTGCGATGATGCTCGGAGCTAACCATTAATAATAATAACACTCCTTGGTGGAAGGTGACCACCAGGCGAGGTTAGTGCTCAAAGCATTTTCTACCACCTAACCCTCAGAGTCTTATTAATGTGTGGTCACAAACTCAAATTAATGAGGAAAGATTCATGCACTGGGTGGGATTCGAACCGACGGATCCCTCCGCTACATGAACTACCAGACCAGCGCGTTAACCACTTGACTACTAGTGCACTGTTGGGTTAACTTATCTAACATCTCTCTGGTTTTTTATTTGATCAACTTTTTCAATATAAGGCCGAATTATGAAACAGGATTAAATATCTTTAATTTGTTTATCCAAGAGACTCTCCCATAAAAATGTGCTATTATGGGTTGAAATTCGCACCAGAGAGCGTGTGAAGGGATTGTGTGGGATTCGTTAATCTAATCCTGTAACACAAAAAAATAACTTAGTCAAGTAGACCCAAAATACGATGGCAATACCCTAACGCTAACAGACTAAAGGAATCACGGATCCTACCACTAGATCAGCGTAAAATAGTCTATGATTACTCTCCCGTAGTCTATTGATTAGAGAGATAGAGAGTGAGAGGAACACCAATTTGTTAAAGTGGCACATTACATCTCCAGCCTCCTCATCTGGTCTTCAATTATAGAACCCATGGATCCTACCTACACCGAAGCACTAGATCTCCAAACCAAACAGATTGAAATCGTTTGATTTGATTTTCAACCCTAATCTAATTCTTATTAAACTCGCTTCGGCTGGTTGCTATGATCTGTTATTAGAGAAATGGATTTGAGTCGAGGATGCAGCAGGCACAGTACCGCTAGTTCCGGGAATGAGAAGGAATTTTAATGTCAACGCGTCTCGTGACTGTGGCAGGCTGTCACTTGGACGAGTTTTAGGCGCGGACAGAGTCACCCTTTCGAAAATTCATCCAAGTCGTCTGCGACTGGCCGGGTGACGCAGACACAGTCGCGAGACGTAGGGGCGAGACAAAGTCGCGAGACATACGGGCAAGACACAGTCGTGAGAAGTAGGGGCGAGACAGAGTCGCGTGACGTAGGGGCGAGACAAAGTCGCGGGACGTAAGAGCGAGACACAGTCGCGAGACGTAGGGGCGAGACACAGGCGCGAGACGTAGGGGCGAGACAAAGTCGCGAGACGTAGGGGCGAGACACAGTCGCGAGACGTAGGGGCGAGACACAGTCGCGAGACGTAGGGGCGAGACACAGTCACGAGACGTAGGGGCGAGACACAGTCACGAGACGTAGGGGCGAGACATAGCGGCGGGGCTTGTAGGGGTAACAGTGCCTTTAGAGTTACAGGGTTCAGGTGATAGAAAGGGTGCCTAGGATGAAACTCGTCATCTCGTCAGAAGATCGAAATCCTGACAATGACACTAAACGGACTATTATGGTAATAGTATTTGGGGAACAAGAAATACCAAACCCTTACCAAAGACAATACTTACTATTTTACCGAACACAAAAGAAATACCAAATTCATTACACAAAGGACCTGAAAGATTCAAGGTTAGTGAATCCCTTCTCCTCTGGTATCTCAGCACCGAATCTGTTTTGGATCCTGGATTCTGCTCGGCCTCATTTATCCTTTGTATCCTTTACCTGATCCTGATTGATCTACAAGGGGGAGGGGGGGGGGGGGGGGGTACTGGGTGCGGAAGTCTTCGGAGATCAAGATGACGGAAACCGTGCACTGGTAGTCAACTGGTTAACGCGCTAGTCTGGTAATACAGGTAGCGTAAGTAGTAGTAAGGTTACAAGCGTAGTTTTTTGAGGATTTTAAAGAAAAAAACTGAATTTGCTCAAGACACGATTTCCATAGAAGCGTAGTTTTTTGAGGATGCGAATTCTATAGAAGCGTAGTTTTTTGAAGAAAAAACGGAATTTGCTCAAGACACGATTTTTGTAGAAGCGTAGTTTTTTGAGGATGTTTATACAAAACCGATTTTTTCTCTCTCGAAATAAAAAAAAAGAGAAAAGTAAAAGAGTTTGTTTGAAAAAAAAAGTGAAGTTGTTTTCATTTGGTTTTTAAGTAAAAAAAAAAAAAAAACTTTATTTACAGCTAAATATTTTCCTCGATGAAAAGGTGAAGTGGAATAGAATAGAATATACCATTTTTTTTTATTTTTTTTTTTTTACTGCTGAGGTAAGACCTTTACTCCAGCAGATAACAATCAAATTAACTATGGGAATCTTCTCCATGAGAGTTTAGTATTATAATGAAATACCACACTGGTATAAATATTTATTTTCCTTTTTTGACTCTCTAGTTCTAACTGTATAGAAGTAACCTAATTTTTTTCTTCATTTAACTCTGTGCTTTTCTTTGAACTCTTCAGTAAGTTCTTGATATGCTAAAATATTTTCCCAATCTACTTTGTCCTTAAATTCTTCAATAAATGTCTCACTCAGTTTTTGATACGCAGAAAGAATTTTCCAATCTAAAAGGTAGTCAAGCTCTCGTATCATATATTCACTCAAATGTTGATAACGGGACACGACTTCCTTGTTTTTGTACAGCTTTGATAAATTGTTTCGTAAAAACTCATGACTCAGAATTTGATGTTGAAAGATAAGTGACCAATTGAGGTACTCAGAATATCTATACATAAATCCTTCTGATAGTAGAAAATGTTTGGATATATTATTCCAGTTAACATTATGCAAAAGAAGATTTAAATTGTTGAATGTTTTGGGTTTCTGATTTTCTCCATTCTTTGATGAAGTTGAGTACTGGATAAGATACTCCAATCTTCTTCACTGATCAACGACATTTTGGCTTCTGTTCTAATATTTCTATCACCCTTTTATTTATACTATTCCTCTTCTAGAGAGAATAAAGGAGAACAAAGGAAGTGAATCAAATGTTCATTCTTTGAAACTCAGTTTCTCTCTGCTATTCAAACAGTTCACTTCTCTTTGAACGTTCCTTTTTTTCTTTCTAATTATTGAAAATAATTCTAATGTCCTCTTTAAATAATTCATCACCTTCGTGTAAAATAGAAGGTTGTGAGTGTTATAAACAAGAAATCCCTTTACACTTACTGTATTGGTTGTCCCATCAGGGGATTGATCTCAAGCCTTTGTTTCAGAAACCTTATATACACCGGAAAAAACAATATAAATCGATAAGTGAAGCCGTTCATCCTACAGTTCAAATTACAGCTTCTGAGCAATCTTTAGTTACTCCAACAAAAGAAGTCAAAAACTCACAAAACACTTTGCAATCTGCAACCCAAGATTTGAACTCCAATGTGAATGTAATGGATGAATTTTTATCCTGGAATGTTGTACCTAATGTAGAGACAATTAATAATAATTACTGTGGCATTAGGCGGAATATGCCTTATAAAATTCCATCAACAAGGAAGAATGTATAAAAAGAGTTTCTAAATAAAAATGTATATTACCTCATCTAGAAAATTATTTTTTCTTCTTTTTGTATTATGAACACTGATTCTAAGAGAAGTTTAGTACTAGAACTACATCAATCAGCTAGGAAATTTTATCCTCGAAGGAAAATAATTTTAAAAAGTATCTCAGACCTTTATCAAGTTGATCTTGTTGAAATGATTCCACATGCTAAAGAAAATGATGGTTATAAGTATATACTTACTTGTATTAACTGCTTTTCAAAAATGGCATACTGCGTTCCATTGAAATCAAAAACTAGTACAGAAGTAGCTTATCAAATTGAACATTCAATACTATCAACATTACCAAAGTATCTACACCCAAAACATGTTCAATCTGATATGGGAAAAGAATTTTATGGTGCTCCATTCCGTGATCTAATGAGCAAATATAAGATCATTCATTACTCTACATATTCAATAATAAAAGCTGCAATTGTGGAGCGATTTAATAGAACGTTAAAAAATAAAATGTGGATTGAATTAAATGTACAAGGTTCTTACAGATGGGTGGATATTCTACCTAACTTGGTACTAGAATATAATAATAGTAAACATCGCACTATTGGTATGCGTCCCATAGATGTAAATAAGAAAAATCAACATTTTGTAGCAATGCGATTAAATAAGGTAAAACAAACTTTATTTAACAAACCTAAATTTCAAGTTGGACAACTTGTACGAGTATCAAAGTTAAAACATATGTTTGAGAAAGGATACAAAGCAAACTGGAGTTATGAAGTGTTTAAAGTCGTGAGTTATAGTACTACGTTTCCCAGGGTTTACCATTTGCAAGATTTAAAGGGGAATTCTATTAAGGGATGTTTTTATGAACAAGAATTACTCCATGCTAAAAATGCAGATCTTTATCTCATAGAAAAAATCATCAAACGTAGAGGTAATAACGTTCTAGTTAAATATCTTGGGTTTGGAGATGAAGAAAACCAATGGCTACCAATTTCAGAAGTGAAATAAGAACAAATATATTAAGTAATAAAAAAAAAACAAACCTTTATTTGGAATAAACCACTAATTATTAAATGTTCAGAAATGATTTTAAACATACAAGACAATAATAAAAAGGAAAAACTTAGTAATACATAGTGAAAATATTGTATTTTTAATATTATTTTTTTTGATAAATACATATTTATTTATAAAAATAACAATAACAATAACAAGGAGTGCATTATTTAGACTATTAACTTAAGCCCTAGATTGAACAGGTACTACGGAGTAAAATAAAAGTTACAAGCAAGTAGAAAAAAAAATCAATGATACTATAACTCATAACTAGCTATTAATGCACTGCTGAAATAATTCATCATTCACTATGTGGGGAGGAAATTTAACATAGTATGATCTCAACAGCTCAGGTGGACAATGTTTTAATAGCAAACTTACAGGAAGGAAATAAATATCACTATCACATAAAGAAAATAATCCATCTCGACTGAACTTATCAATTGCATTGTTGATGTATTCTGACGAGTGTTGGAATATCATTTTTAACCAACTTTTCAGAACTTTAACATTCAACGTACTGAAATTTTCTAGAGGAAATCCACTCAGTTTAGATTTCAGTGATTTCAAATTTGGACAGTTTATTAGTTCCATATTGTAACATATTTTTTTTTTCAAGAACAGAGTTAAGGAATGTTGCTTTTTCGTGTCCTTTCACCATAATTTCTTTGGCTTTATGAAAAATATTTATTATGATCTTTTTGATTTGATTATATTCGATGAATCCATCATCCCAATCAATATGATGAACATTTTTAGTGAGATACTGAGCCTCATGTCTTCTATAAGGACTTAATTGGTGAAAAGGAAATGGTGGTTTGAATATAAACTGCTCAATTGTATCACTGTATAGTTTAGTGAATGTTAAACACTTTAAAATTAGTTCTTTATTACAATCACCACGAAAAAATTGAAGATCACATATATAAGTATCTTCCATTTTTTTTTTATAATAGCACAAAGAAATTTAAGCAAATTTATGATGGAATAACAGCGGTTGACAAGTTAAAACATTAACAAGAAAAGGAGACACTCCAGACAATGCTTATGAAGTACTAGTGATGATATCATGTCTGCTTCTATTTATATGTGAATCCCTACTCTATTTTGTAATGTCCATATGCTAACGTATGCACTTTATCAGGAAGCAAATAACGCTTGTCATCAAAAGGAGACAATGCAATTTTTTTCACTGTTTTCATTCTTAATAAGTGGTTTTTACTTTCAATTGTTTCAAATTTAACACGAGTAATAGTCTCATTAAAAAGAGAATTTCTATATGTCACAAAATTCATTTCATTTAAACAAGTATAAGGAATTCCTTTACCTACATTTTTGTTATTTTTGTTTTTGGTTATAAAAGAATACATTTTAGCTTTCAAACCTACAAACTTTACAATAGGATTGGTCGGTGACTCATCTTTAAATTTTCCCAGAACTTTTTTGTTGTCTTTGTTGTACAAGTAGTGAGATGAAGGGTAATTTGATGTGTCTAATGTTTCTGATATATCGATTAAATCACAATAGAGGTCATTAGTTTTAACATGAAGAAGAAGTGAGTCAGTGTCTGTCATACACAATGCCATGTTTTCCCCAAATTTTCTTTTTAATGTGTGATAGTAGTACTGGTACATTATTAGTTTTGAAATTTCTAAAGTTACCATACCAGCGTAGATAGGAGAATTTAGAAGAACTGAGGTTTTTATTGAAATTATACCTACTAAATCTTTATCAAAAATTGAAAATTGTTTAAAGGATGGTTTTCTGATATAACATGTAGCGCTAGTCTCACTAGTGAGAAGAGTGAAGTTTTTATAACGTCTTTTATTGAGTAAAGTGCGTCCATAGGTTGCATTTGAACAGAGTTTAAACAAATTTTCTTCAAATTTTGATTTTGCTAGCGCCCTCTTTTGTGTGTTGAAGTCAATGAATGGTTTCATCCACGGGGATTGATTGAATTGTATAATACGATGAACCTTTGTCACAATCATACCGAGTTTGATTTAAAGTTTAAGATTTCGATAGTGAACAGTATAATTTAATTTTGGTTCAAGTGAAGCAATCAACTTTTCAGTTGGAACATATTTTTCTCCCAAAGTATTTAGAAGTTGATTTTGATAGTGAGAAAGCTTGAAATGTTCAATTTTACTTTTTGTTGGGGCCAATGGAAAATCATTCATATAATCATGTAAATCCTCTGGCACATAAAGATCAACTTCACAAATATATCCTATATCAGAATCATCAGGTGTAGATATCACCTCATCAAACATACCAATATCAATAAATTTGAAGTCTTTGTAAGGTAAGAAGGATGAAAGAGCAGCCCCATAAAGATTATTACAGTCAATATATAAGATTGCAGATTCATTTTCTTTAGCCTCTGCGTACCGTGTTGGAATAACTGCTACACCTCCTCTAATTCCTTCTTCAAACATTAAATAAATATCTGGGTCTGAAATTAGTTCTAACTCTACTTTAGTCATTTTCAACATACTTGACCAGACAAATGCTGGTAAACTAACGAATGAAATAGGATCTTGTCCATAAGTTTGTAACATTGATGAGCGAAAATTTTCAAATATGTCAGCCAACAATAGGGTATCACATTTGTTATAAATATCTTGATAATCCCCAAGAGTATTACATTGAAAAGTATTCCAAACTAGTTTTGCATGTGCATAGTCTTCTTCAGTTATATCAGATTTCTTGATATTATTATGGAAATTAATTTTTGGTGGTAAAGCTGTTTCTTGTAGTTTTTCATAGCTGGTTATGTAAGCATAAGGGAAAATTCCTTTCCTGGTGAGGAGATTGAAATGATTTTCATTTGGATAGTAACTTTGCATTATTTTCATTTCATTTCGTTCTAAAGTTGCTGATAAAGTATCAAGTGATGCATTTAAAAATTGTAGTGAATCAATGAAATCAATATTTTTTAAACTGAAAGATAAATACTTTTCAATTGTTTGTGGAATACATTTAAAATCTTTTGGATTTTCAATGAAGGGTGCAATTTCTTTTATAATTACATGAGAATCAAAATTTTTGAGGTTGTGAAATACTACAGGTACTCTAAATTTTGTGTGAAATTTTTCATTGCATTCACGATGAGCAGCACCTCTGAGTCGCCCTGGTTTATTGTTTTGTGATGGTTTTGTATGAGGAAACTCAAAATGATAGTGGTCAGCAACGCGTGATTTTGGGTGAGTGTTGTCAGTGATTGTAGTATCGAAAGATTCCTCACAAATATGACAGTGAGTGCTTGCCAAATACCGTTTTTTATCTTCAACTGTCCATGTTATATTTTTATGATCTATGCGAGAATTTTGAAATGACTTTACATCTGCTAATAGTGTTTTTTAAAAAATGATTAATAACATTTTCTTTTGCTCTGTATTCCCTCAATATTAAGGGAGTTTGAGTGTCATCAACTATTACATACGCATAAGATGTAGCACTTAATTTACCATCAACACTCATTGTTTCAAAATCACTGTATATAGCAATGGGTTGTTTAATTTTTTTATTAAATGTATCCCATTTTATGATATTATTTGATTTAGAAGGAAATCTCGTAACTTGTGGTGAATTATTTTTACATCTCTCGAAGTGTTTTTTATATGCAGAGTCATATCTGAATTTGTTTAGACAGTAATCACATATAAAAATAGGATATTTTAATTTGGGAAACAGTACATGTTTGAACAGTTGATTTTTATTTTTTATCAATAAAAAATGTGAAACTTCATTATTTGTGATTAAAAGTAGATCAATGTGATGGTTATGATTTCGTGAAGTTGAAACATGCAAAGGAAATATTTCTTTATTTTCAAATCCAAAAATTGAAACAGAAAGATTTGGGTTCCGCCTTTCAAAAACTTTTATCTGTTTGACTTCCATCGGGAAATTCAGGTGTGTGAAGTCCACATCATGTGTCATTTTTTGATAGGTTTCAACATTCACATCATTTAGCTGAGATATACCAGCTAGGATACAATACTTAAAACAGAACTGATCATGTTTATTTTTAATGTTTAATATGGATTCACTGACTTTTTTATTCTTTAGAATAGATGGAGTAGCTAACCAACTTGCTCCAGATAAAGGATTATGTTGAGCAATATGTAAATCTATCCGTAAACATTCATGAAAAATCCACCCTGAGCCTAAGCTTGTAAAGAGTTCAATTTTTTCATTCAAAATGTTATATGTCTTAGAAAGACATATTGCAGAATCAGTGTAGGCATAAGCCGTTTCCAAAGGAGAAGAAAACACTGGATAAATCCATGCTTCTTCTTCATTACTATTGATTTTATACATAGATACTTGAACACATATGTACCATTTGATACCTAGTGACAAGTTTGATTCAGAAGTTATGTAATGAGTTATAGTATCTTTCATTTCATAGAGAAAAACTTTTCGAAAATCACTACTTGAAAATTTTGAAAATTTGATTATCTTAAACTTACCCTGAAGAGCAATTTGAATTTCACTTTCGTTTGAATTTCTCCAGCAAACACTTTTGTGTTGATTAAAATAGTAGGTATTCAAAAACTTTTTTCCACAATCAGTACATAATACAGAAGAATGTTTGCTCTGATGTAAATGCTTTTTCATCACTTCAGAATCTCCAGCAATAAACCTACAATGAGAGCATTTTTTCTTCTTTTTACAATGCACTTCATGTCGTTTGAAATTATTTTTTGACTTGTACTTCTTACAATACTTGCAAATATATTTACAATGTACTTTATCCAATGACTTGATTTCATAGTCATCACAGTTTTTGTTTGATTTTGAAAATTTTACCCTTCTGCAAAATTTTTGGTGTCTCATATAGGAACGATAATTAATTGTTTTGTACTTCGCACAAAATTTGCACTGATGAAAAATGGGATGTTCTTCGTTAAGATGATGGATTAGTTGTTTTTTCCTCATTGTCTTGAATGAGCAATGATAACATTCCATTTCAATAGTATTTATATAAAATTATTGCAAATTTTCAAAACTAGGTCCTTTACAGTTGATATTCACTCAAACTCTTGGATGACTTTTGAAACACACAAGAAATCCGTGAGATGTGATGTTTGAAGTTTTATAGCATTTTTGGAGATATAATAGGGTAAAACGACTCGAATCATTGTTTCACTTGTTTCTTTGATTTCCTGTAAAAAAATATTACCCATACAATTGATTATTTTTTTAAAGATGTAATTTTGAATAGAAAAATAGAAAGAAGTATAATAATTATACTTACATCGTTGAATAGGTATAAGTTACTTAGTACTAAAGACATTGATTCCATATAATGTGGAGAGTTTATTCCGAAGTATACAACTGTTCGTTGTACAGTGAGTTTACTCTCATATGATCTGAAATTGAAAATTTAATATAAAAAAAAACAAGAGACTTAATATAAAGGTGCTTACTACCCATACTTTATTCTATCAAATTTCTCTCTCTAAGTTCTTCTAATATAGAAATTATTTCATTGTTATGTCCACTGTGTCCTGCTAATTTTGATGCGTGTAATAATTCCAATCTTGTTACTAACTCATTTGGATCATCAAAATAAACAAATTCTTTTTTTTATTATTCTCATCCATGAAAATACCACGTCCACTTAGATATTGAATTGATTTGAGTGTTGCCAATTTTCTATCTGCAGTAAACAAAGCTTCATTTGCAATTTTCTTATACATTCTCTCATCCATGTTCGTTACAAATTTTTGGTCTGGTTGCTTCATGAATAAAAGTTCATTCAATCCTCGAGTTAGCCGAAATTTTTGTCCATTTATTTCGAGTGCTTTATATGGTGTTTGAACTAATTTTACAGGTATTTTATTCAATTCATACCTATTATTTTTTAAGCTTATACCAGTTGCATTGTCAATCTTCTCATCACGAATGTTTAATAAGTTTAAATAGTAATCCGTGTTACTAAGAGATTCCTTTTTATTAGGTGTTGATATTTTTTCAAAATTTTGAGGTGTCTGTTCATTAAAATTTTCAAATCCTGAAGAAAGATCTCCTTTAATAGGTGCTGAAGAGGGATCTTGCTCTAGAAATGTTTGATCAGAAATTGAGTTTGAGGAATGAGGTAATGTGAAATCAAATTTACCATCCCACTCAGGTGTCGTTATTCCTGGATTAATTTTAGCTGTTTTCGCTACATACATTTTTGGTGAATTCAAAATTTTTCTTACTCTCTCCTCACGAGCTACCATATCTTCTCGTGATGTTCTTGGAGAAGATGACAACTGTTCCATTTTAAATCTTTGTTTTTTCGCACTTTCTAGAACATCATGAGCTTCATTAAGTAATCTTTTTCTTACAGTGTCTTCACTCAAACTTTTTTTTTCGTTTATTTTTACCATTTTTTCTAAGGGTTCTCTCAAAGGTTTTAGATAAAGATCAATGTCCTGCTCGAAATTATTTTTTCCTATTTTTATTTCTAAAGTTTTTTGACGAATTGCTCTCTGAAATTGTTTAATCTTCTTAGCAATTGATATGTCATGGCTTAAGTTTGACTTGTTCATATTAAATGTCCTTTTCCTCTATTGTAGGAAGAAATTTATATGTTTCTGAAATATTTATCCAACCCAAACCTGAAACGACCACCTTGCAAATCACTTTCCAAGTCTATGCAGAGAAATGAAAACTGATTTGAATTCCAGCAGACTCTACATAATTCACGAAACTTTTCAAAACTCATATCTGTACTCACAAAATCAGAGTAGACATGTTTCAAATTTAAATCATCCATTTTATATATAATTACAAAGTTTGCATTGTCTCGAATGAGCTGTTTACTTATAGCGGAATATGTTTGGGCTAAGAAAATTGTGTCGCATAGATAATGCCGTCCTCTAGCAAAATATTCTTTAATATTATTTTGTTTGTCACAAATTACATCATCAAAAATAATTAGTGAATTTTTTTTTACTAAAGATGGTGAAACAATGTCTGTATTATTATCATAAGAAAAAAACGATACATAACTTTTTAATCCATTCATTATTTCTCTTAGAAGAATATATTTGGGTTGGTTCAAACTTTTTGAATACAAATAAATATTTTCAAATTTTAGTCCATTAGGATGAGTTATTAAAGACATTAATAAGTTAGTCTTACCGCAGTTAGATTTACCACAAATAATGGCTCTAATTGTATTTGGAAATAGCATACCATGTCTCTGTCTTCCCTGTTTATTTTGCTCAATATCAAAATTATTTACATGAAATTTTTGTTTGAATCGTTGTAGTTCCATTATAAATAGCAACGTTCTACATCAAAGTGTACTATTGTAATGAGAATTAAGAAGAGCAAAGGTCTTATAAATACAGCTATTGATAAATTACCCCTAGAGCTACACATCCCAAAATATAATTTTTGCGGTCCAGGAACTAAATTAGAAGAACGTTTAAAAAAAAATCAGAAAGGCATCAATCCTCTTGACGAAGCGTGTAAAGAACACGATATTGCTTACAACAACCCAACATCCAACCGGAGAGAAGCAGATCGAATCCTAGAAAACGCAGCATGGAATCGTGTTAAAGCTAGTGACTCAAGTATTCCAGAAAAAGTTGCAAGCTGGTTGGTAACAAACACAATGAAAATGAAAAGGAAAATTGGAGCTGGAATCCAAAGACAAAGAACAACAACATTGAAAAGAGCTATAACAGCCGCTAAGAATGTTGTAAAAAACTCTAAAGCTAAAACTATTAACACATTAACAAAACAAGCATTACTTGCAGCGAAAAAGGAACTGAGAGGTAAAAGAGTAATCGGACATCCTCGAATTCTAAAAGTTCCAAAAATATCGGGTGGATTTTTACAAGCTGTAATACCGATTTTAAGTGGTTTGAGTGCTCTTGGATCTATAGTTGGAGGAGTGTCTGGAATTGCTAAAGCTATTTCTGATTTTAATGCTGCAAAAACCTCTAATAAACCAACAAAAATTACAAGTGGTCAAGGTCTTTATATAAAACCATATAAACAAGGGTTCGGAATTATTTCAAAAAACTATTAGACTTGCCTCGAAGACCTTTAACAAATGTTGACATTGTTAAAATGGTAGCAAAACTTAAACTACCATATTTTCGAGGTGTATTTTGCTTAGACACATTACCTAGAAAAATAAATGAAAATGAATGTGCTATAATAAATTTGAATAGATCGAACCAGCGTGGTAGCCATTGGATTGCTTTTAGTAAAAAACGGAACACTGTTCACTACTTTGATAGTTTTGGAAATCTGAGACCACCTACTGAACTAAGGAACTATTTCGGACAGTCTAAAATTCTATATAACTATAACCAAGAACAAACTTTTGGATCAGTCAACTGTGGTCATTTGTGTTTGAATTTTCTTGTGAAACAATATGAGTAGTAGGATTTTTCATCTAACAAGTTGTAAACCTGAAATCGTATGTCAGATATTTCCTCCCTTACAAGTATCATCTGATGCTGTAGTTGGTCTTACTGACTTTCAAATTTACAATAGTATACCTAATGTCGATGATACAAATAATGTTTTTTCGTATGAAGATGATATTAAGAAAGTTTACATAGACATAACTATTCCAGTAGGTACTTATGAACTTGGTGATTTAGAGACTTATTTAAAAAATCAACTTGGCGATGAAAATATTTCAATTAAACCAAATACGAATACATTAAAATGTGACTTTTATTGTAAATACAACGTTGATTTTAGCAAACCTAACTCCATAGGAAAACTTTTTGGGATGAATTCTAATATATATAATGCTGCTTCTGTTGTGGAATCAACAAAACCTATTCAGATTTCGAAAGTCAATACAATTCAAATAAAACTCAACATTGTCAGTGGATCATATATAAACGGTGTACCATCTAACTGTTTGTATAAATGTTTCATTTCAACACCTCCTGGATTTAGAATTGTAGAAAATCCTCATAATCCTATATATTTACCAGTGAATACAACAGAAGTAGACATTTTACACGTGGAACTCACAGATGAAAGAGGAAATTTAATAAACAACCGGAACGAAGAGTTTTCGATCGAATTACATCTGAAATTATGATAGTTATCAGTAGTGGAAAAATACATAAAAGGAAGAATTTCTGTAGAAAAATAGTTAATATTAAAAAACTTGTGAAGCAAACAAGACAAAAACGAAGACCAAGACAAACTCTCACAAAAAGGAGTAAAAATATTTTAAAAAATCTTGGATATAGTCTAAAATGAATAATATTTTAGATATTACTAGCAAAGTTAATTTCGATGAGTCAATTGTTCGAAGCCAATACTTTACTTATGCACCATACACATCCATAACGGTTGACGCAGCAGATAATATTATAATTAGTATAAACCAAGAAAACGTTTATTTGTTGATATCTGACTCTGCAATCTATTTAGAAGGTCAAATTTTGAAATCAGATGGATCAGCATTTACAAACAATGCACCAGAATTTATTAACAATGCAATATGCTTCTTGTTTGATGAAATTCGTTTGGAAATGAATGGAGTAGAAATTGATTCTTGTAAGAATGTGGGTGTAACTTCATGTATGAAAGGTTATGTATCATATTCAGAAAATGAAATGAAAAAGTTTGCTTGCACTGGATGGAATAATAAAAAAATTAAACACACAGATAACAGTTTTTGTGGTTATATCCCACTTAAATTCATATTGGGATTTGCTGAAAATTATGAAAAAATCATACTTAATCAAAAACTAGACTTGATTCTCTGTAGATCTAAGAATACGAAAGACGCTCTTTCATCAACAACAGTATCTGAAGCAAAAATATCTCTAAATAAAGTAGTTTGGCGTGTACCTCATATCAATGTGAATGATACAATTAAGTTGCAGTTGCTCTCACATTATAAAAAAAATATTCCTATCAATATTGCTTTTAGAAAGTATAATCTTAATTACTATCCCAATATTCCACAAACAAAAGAAGGGAACTGGCGCATAAAGACAACCAACAGCTTAGAACGTCCAAGATACATACTGTTTGGATTTCAGACTGCAAGAGATAATGATATGAGTAAAGATTCATCTAAATTTGATCATGTAAAACTGAAAAATTTAAGAGTATTCTTGAATAGTGAAGCTTTTCCGTATGAAAATTTAAACCTTGACATTCCAAAAAATAAGTACATTCCTTTGTATATGATGTATTGTGCATTTCAAGAAAGTTACTATGGTAAAATTTCAGAGCCCTACCTAAACTATGAAAAGTTTATTGATGATGCACCACTTATTGTTCTTGATACTAGTCGTCAATCAGAACTTTTTAAATACAACTCTACAATAGATATACGAGTTGAATATTCTTTAGAAGAAAATTGCCCTGAAAAAACAGTCTTGTATGCTTTGATAATTCATGATTGCTTACTTCAATTAAAACCATTGACTAATATTATACAAACAATTGTATAGTGTAATAAATACTTATAAACCATTGCCTTAATTTAAAAAATCTCTCTAAATAATTTATATAATCAAATTTCTTTTCAATAATTCAGATACCACACAAATTCTACCTAATGTACTGATGTTTCACTATATATTAGCTTTCAATTTGATCATAAATATAGTAAGTAAAATGGAATCATCAAGAAACTATTTTGGAGAGTCTGGTTATAACCATGTAGTAAAAAATACTTTGAAACGACACTTAAAAAAAATACACCAGAATAATTCGGGTGAACCATCACATTCAAAGAGCAAAACATCAAATGAAAGTGAAGAACTAACATCATTCATTAATGAATTCCCTAGGAAGAGTCATATCCAAAAATTATCTTTATACCTTACTCCTCTGTCTACTACACATGAATTAGTACGAAAGTTAAATGAAAATAAATTTGTAACTGAAGAATATGCAGAAAAGAATTTTCCAACCGTGTCAAAATATGAAGAAGAAAATATAAAAACCTACAATAAGTGTCTTACTGAGATAGAAAATGCTTTTAAAATATTGAAAAATGAATTTAAGAAGAATAGTGAGCGTAGTACATCGTTATATGCTCAGAGACAGTCTCTTGAAGATTTTATAAGTGAAGTTGATGAAAAAGAAAAAAAGTTGAACACGATTATAGATGAATTTAAAGAGAGTCAATTGGAAAAAATGGAAAAATTAACAACACTTGTAAATTCATTACTTAATTTAAAACAAGATTATGAAAAGAATGTGAATAGTTTCAATGTATCGATAAATGACTTAAAAAAAGAAATAAAATCAGTGGATAAAAAAGCTTTGTATTCTTCTACATTCAATAATTACAAGAGGACTCATGAATCAAATTTTATAACTAAAGTTGAATCAGAAGAAAAAAAACTCAAGGATGAATTAGTCAAAATTATTGAAGAAAAGATAAGGTACTTTTTAAATAAAGAACAAAGCAATAGAAAATTTCTCATTGAAGAAAAGGTTCCTATAACAAAACACTAAACTAACCTCAATGGCTCGATCGATAAGGCGGTGGAATTGTAATCTGGAGATTGGTGGATCGAGTCCCAAATTTAGCAAAATTTTTGTAATTCTGATATCATGATTTCGATAAACACAAATATGATTTTATTTTTTCATTATTTGAACAGTTACTATTATGTACTTACTTCTTTTGAACCAGAGGATGCTGTTCTTGTTCTTGTCGTGATTTCCTTATTTCTGCCTTTTTTAACTTCAATTTTAAGTAAAGATTAATATCTTTCTCTTTCAATGGTTTCCATTCAATGTTTTTGATTTTGTAGTCTATCTCCTCCTCAAACTCTCCTTGCAATAGACGTTCAGTAATTGTTTCTCTTCTAATCAAATAGGGTACATAAACTTTTATCGTCTCACCATCAATTTCTATCTGAAAAAGAACAATGTATGTAAATCTGACATTTTTCAATGTAATTTTTTGAATTTTCTACCGAATTCCAGCCTGGACCTCTTTAATACTAACTCAGTATGATACTCAATAAAATCAAAGGAAAAAATACCACAGAAAAGTACATTATCTAAACATTTTTTTTTTTCTTCTTTAATTTTGTCAACAAAAAAATTGGTCGAACTCTAATCATTTCTCTATGAAAGCTATATAAAGTTACTTAAGCTGGTACTCACCTTACATGATCGAATTTCCATTTTGAGCGTAAGCTCCATCAGTTTCAGATCTTGTACGTTATTTATTTCCACTTCAAAAGTACAACTCATTTTTTTTTCGGATAGAAATTGAGTGGTAGATTACTTGATTGACAAGTATGAGATTGAGACAACAATGATGTTATGTAAACAATAACATACCATTTATATAACAGAGTAAAATGCTGACAGCGCCTTTTGTTTTGTCTTGAAGTCAAATTAACCCTGTGTACTAAAGCATTATTCTTGCTGTTCCTACCCATTTGTTGTTCATGATGACTGTTGTCTCGAATTGCAGAGGTCTAAGGGTTTCATTTTTTTATCATTCAACTAATATTTTCTCCTTAATAATCTAAATAATACACTACTAAATAATGCACACTTTTTTAAAATCTAACAAATCCAAATATAATAAGGTTTATAAATAAAGGGTCACTTGTTAAGAAAGAGGGTTAATTTTTTTTTCTTCTTCTTCATTGTTTTAATTTTTTTTTTCCGCGAAAACTTCTTTAACTTGTCAAAATTCGAGGAATAGCTACTGCATTCTGCAACATTAGCAATTCATAGAGCTTGCTCGCTATGATGGAATTTGATTACTCCTGTAATATTCATCTGATAAGAAGTATAGAGGGTTGACACAATCAGCAGTTGAGTGGTCTAGCACTCGTATGTAGTACATAGGTTAGTGTGGGAAATTGTGAGTTCCAATACCGACCTCAGTAGCTTTAGCTTCATTGATAAGGTGGTGAACTTGTAATCCGGAGGTCGATAGTTTAAATCCCATGTTAAGCAAATGCTTAGTGGAGCGAGTTTGAGTAAAACTGTATCACTATTGTGATTAACACAAATTTAATAACTTTTTTTGTGAGTTTCAACCTTAAATCTTATGAAGCTAAGTAATGTTGAGTCAGATAGTGTCAAGAGTAAAATTGCCAAAGGAATAATTTCATATCAGTAAATTAGTAACTAAGTAATGAAAAAAGAGTTTTTTTTCCACTCTGTATACCTATTAAATAGCATGATGTAACTTAATATTAAAATGTCATCAGATTTTTCGTTTGATGGTAAAATAAATCGGTTAATTCTACGCAGTTGGAATTACACATCCACCGAGAAAACTATGAAATTATGTATGTTGAATGTTAAATCTTCAATAAAACTAGAAATAAAATATAGTTAAGTAAGAGTTAAGAGCTTCTACTTCTAGACATCTAGTTCTCAGGTTCAATTCCCACCTGGGTAAATTTATGAAAAAACTCCTAATTCCAACAAACCTTGAAGAAATATAAATGTGAAGCATTAAAATTCAACTCTCATTGAGGAGATGTGAAATCATGAAAACCACTTGTGGGTACAAAACTACAAAAGAAAAAACTTACTATGAAATCATGTATGTTAAACGTTAAATTTCAATAAAACTAGAAATAAAATATAGTTAAGTAAGAGGTTAGAGCTTCTATACTTCTGGACATCTAGTTCTCAGGTTCAATTTCCACCTGGGTAAATCTATGAAAAACTCCTAAGTCCATCGAAACTTGAAGAATTATAAATGTGCAGTATTAAAATTCATATCTTTCATTGAGGAGATTTGAAATCTTCTTCGCAATTCCCTTTTTTTTTCTTCGCTTTTTTTTTATGATACAAAAAAAATCAGTTTTGTATAAACATCCTCAAAAAACTACGCTTCTACAAAAATCGTGTCTTGAGCAAATTCCGTTTTTTCTTCAAAAAACTACGCTTCTACAAAAATCGTGTCTTGAGCAAATTCCGTTTTTTCTTCAAAAAACTACGCTTCTATAGAATTCGCATCCTCAAAAAACTACGCTTCTATGGAAATCGTGTCTTGAGCAAATTCAGTTTTTTTCTTTAAAATCCTCAAAAAACTACGCTTGTAACCTTACTACTACCGTGCACTGAAATACCATTACCAAAGACAATACGTAGTATTTTACCTAACACAAAAGAAATACCAAATTCATTACACAAAGGACCTGCAAGATTCAAGGTTAGTGAATTCCTTCTCCTCTGAAATCTCAGCACCGAATCTGTTTTGGTTCCTGGATTCTGCTCGGCCTCATTTATCCTTTGTATCCTTTACCTGATCCTGATTGATCTACAAGGAGGAGGGGGGGGGGGGGGGGGGGGGGGTACTGGGTGCGGAAGTCTTCGGAAATCAAGATGACCGAAACCGTGCACTGGTAGTCAAGAGGTTAACGCGCTAGTCTGGTAATCCAGGTAGCGTAGGGATCCGTTGGTTCGAATCCCACCCAGTGCATGAATTTTTCCTCATCAATTTTGTGTTTCCACAAACAGAGTTTGTGACCACAATAATGATAAGACTCTGAGGGTTAGGTGGTAGAAAATGCTTTGAGCATTAAACTCGCCTGGTGGTTTGTCATGGAAAAGAAAAATGTATATAGACACATGTTAAAGGGCGGGGTTATTGCCTTTGCCAATCTCGTCCACCCAACCCATGATTGCATCTGGCCATTAGCAAAAATGCTATCGATGGTAAGTGATTTAAAATGAACCCTTAGTTTTTCAAAGCGAATAATCACCCTGTAAATTCCTTGTTTTGCCCGCGGCTGAAAAATATTATCAACAAGTCTGATTCCATAGCCAGTTCTCATGAGGGGTGTAGCTCCCTAGCCATCCCGCACTCCTTCAGCAGGTACATGCCTGATTATTACCTTAAGCGATTCTAAAATGTCTTTGAATTAGTCAGGAAATATTAGGACTCCCAGTGGCGAACACGAGAAAAAAAGAGGGGCATGATTTAATGGGTACGATTATTATTAACTATGGAATAGACTACAATGATTTAATACTATTATTCGATAATATTTTTAGCGCATATGTATAACAGAATATAATGATTTAATAAGATGGGGGTGCGGTGACTATACTGGGTGTGGAAATCTTCGGAAATCAAGAAGACGGAAACCGTGCACTGGTGGTCAAGTGGTTAACGCACTAGTCTGGTGATCCAGGTAGAGATCCGTTGGTTCTAATTTCATCCAATGCATGAATTTTTCCTTATTAAATTGAGTACGTGACCACATAATAATAAGACTCTGAGGGTTAGGTGGTAGAAAATGCTTTGAGCGTTAACCTCGCCTGGTGGTTAAATTCCACTAAATTATTATTATTATAAAGTACCTTTGGTAGATTTATTACCACACCGACCTCAGTAGCTTGGACGATAAGGCGGAGGACTTGTAACCTGGAGGTCGGTGGTTCAATACGCGGTTTAAGCTTAGATTTAGTTGAGCTAGTTTGTGTACTTGGGATATCACGTAGGTGATTAACACAAATATGATAACTTAGATTTATTACTTCGACACTGGTGAGTCCCTTTAATTCGGGTTCTCGGTGTTCTATTGATTCTGATTAAATTTAATCAACTCAAGACAGATATTTTGAAACACAACAGAACACAGAGGAACCGCGACTCTCTTCCCAGACAGGGGAACCTTTAATCCCAAGGGATCCTGGGTTCCAGAGTTCCAGACAGACAGAGAAAGAGAGAGATAGAGATTCTGGGTTCCAGAGAGACAGAGAAAGAGAGAGGGTTGATGAGAGTTATGAATTGAATCGGATCCACAAATTCCAAACTGAAGAAATATTATATTGTTCAGATGTTCAGATGTAAATTTGTTCTTTTCGTTGTAATAGTTACAAAATCTTCAAAAGACGAGCTCAACGTTTTTATTTTATATACAAATAGGTACAGTATGTCCATTTAATGTACGGATACCCGCGCATACACTGCAATGTAATTGTCCTGGTTTTGATAATCTGGAACTTGCATCTGAGGAATGCGAGATTAATCCGATACGCTAAACCAGGAGCCACCCACAAAGAGTTTGGTAATATCAACAAACACTTGTGGAGTGCCACTCGGAGTTATGAAGTACCAGCTGGACCTCTCACTACCGCTGGCTCAAGACAAACTTAGCTGTTTCACTTGAGTATAGGGGCGGAATTAATAGACGAAATCGATAACTTAAGTCATTGCTTAGCATCGGCTTTCCCCGTCTAACACAGAACGCAATCCGAGACAGCTACAAAAGTATTACAAAAACGTCTAATTATTTCGTTTTAAGATCGAACTGACAAATCATTTAGTGGATGCATCAATTGTACCGATTGCACCGCATAATCGGGATCGAACCCCCAAGCCGATAAAAATTTGTATTAAAAATTTGGTTAGAGTTGTTAGTAAGGGATACCATCCGGTGCGCTCGTGTTGACCCAGCACCTAATTGGGAAGTATTGTGTCACTTCTCGCCCATCAGAGGGAGGCATACTACGGGATGGGCAGGCTACAACACAGACCACAAGCGTTTACAGTAGCTCCTGTTTCATGTCTACGAAATAAAAACGGCTGTGAAACACTCATCTTAAAAAAAATAAATATAATATATATACAATAAAAAGAAAAAATAATAGAAAAATATATATGAGCATAAGTCCTAACTAAACGGCAGGGTTGTTGCCTATGGCAATCTCTTCCACCCAACCCTTATGTTCTGTATCTCGACGCCTAGACTCCTGGGTCTAGGGAGCAGTAGGGTCGCTTCTAGGACCAGTCGTATCTTAGTTGCAGAATAGATTGCAAACAGTCTCGCCTAGCATTCACTGAGAACAAGACTGTGCCGATTATGACTCTGCTGAGGTTGCATAAACCAAGGCGACGGTCTGGTGTTACTTGTTACAGGGGGGTGATATGATGGACAATTTGACATTTACATAGCGTAGCTAGAGTACCTAGCTTGGATCCTTCAACTGGGTATGTTGGATTATCATTAGACAGGTATAGAAGAGTAAAGGAAAACTTAATCCTTAACGACAAGCCCATGCAAGAATTTCTTTGGCAAAAAAAAATATATTTGCCAGGCGGGTATGGAACCAAAAAAAAATTTATAGACAGGGCGCTAACCTCTACACACACACACACACAAGAGAGTGAGTGTGTGTGTGTGTGTGTGTGTTTCTACTGCTGCCATATATTTTCCATTTTATTACCTACATTAAAAGAAGCCATAGTAACGATGAGATCAATAAAATAAATAAGCAATTTCATTAGCTTCAAATGAAGTGTTGGCCTCTAAACAAACAGTCATAACATTGTTCTGCTAAATGCAGTTTGCATCGACTGCAGTTAGCACTTGCACCGAGTTGCCACTGCAGCCACAACTGGTTGCAGCCAAGTGCATCGGGAGTCGGGAGCTAATGAGGCATGGTCGTCCAGAACCCAACAGGTTTGTAGAAACTTTCATAAAAGAACCTATCTTTACTACTATTCCGCTTTGAGGTGAACCGTTGTAACTTTATCTATAACTAGAGAGAGAAAGAGGGGAGAAGCGAATTATCTATTGGAGAGAGAGAGAGAGAGAGAGAGAGAGAGAAAGAGAGAGGGAGAGAGGGAGAAGAGAGATAGAGGGAGAGAGAAAGAGAGAATTGAATTGAATTTGACATTTATTTGGTTTGAAGATTTTTACAATAAAAATAATCTCCTAAGCTAAGTTTAACTTTTGATGGAGATTTGGTCTCATGCCCTAAATATCGCTATCTAGCTTATGTTAAAAAAATTCAATTTAAAGAGAGAAGGAGGAAGGGAGGGAGGGAGGGAGGGAGGGAGAGAGAGAGAGAGAGAGAGAGAAAGAGAGAGAGAGAGAGAGAGGCTAATTATCTATTGGAAAGAGAGAGAGAGAGAGAGATATTGAACTGTGCGAGATAGAGGATAGCTAACTAGTAACTAGACTATGTATGAGTAGACGAGTGATAATAAGGTCATTGTTGCATCGATAAGGATGAGGAGAAGGCTAACTGGATATTAAACGCAGCGGTAGTCTGAATCTGCAGGTCACGGGTTCGATTCCGACTAGATGCAAATATTTCTACTAAACCGGTACCGGCTTACACAGACTGTGAGGGACTCTTTAGTCTCATTCTTGCAGGATAAACCAAGTATTGTATTGTATGTTTGTTATCTGGTCGCGTGGACCTCTTCCTTTCTCTCTTTCAATATAATTCATCCATTTTTCCAACTGTTCAATGTCAAAAATCTTCCACAAAATCACTTGGCCCTTTCGAACCGTTCACCTAAAAAATATGTTTGTCGGCGTGGGATACACTGTATAAAGGAACTAAGAGTAAAAATGTAGTTTTCATATTAAATTTGTGTTACTCATTTTAGAAAAAAAAAATTCTTAACTTGCGACTTGAACCTCCCGATTGCAAGTACGCCGCCTTATCGATCAAGCTACTGAGGTTGGTGAGTAAAGATAATTATAGGAATACATAATTATATTCATCAATTCCAGAGTTCTGCAAACTTCAATGGATAAAACAATTCCTGGAATGTAGATCCTAAATATAAATGTACAACATACACAAGTGACTACAGTCGAGTCTGGATATAAGAGAACTCAAAGGCCCGGAAAATGTTCCTCTCATATCCAGGTTTCTCTTATAAAGAGGACATTTTCCCCTAGTCAGAGCTAAATTAGACCTCCAAATTGTTCTCTTATTATTATTATTAAATTATTTATTATAGATAATAGACATAATATATATTATGGATGTACAGTGTACGAGTACGTACAGTACAAAAAATAATGATTACAAAGAAATAAAAAAAAGAAAATAAACAATAAAAAAGGTAAAAATAGATAAATATATATACAATACAATTATAGATCCTAACTAAAGGGCAAGGTTATTGCCTATGGCAATCTCTTCCACCCAACCCTTATAACCAATTCTATTTTATCCAGGTTCGGTTGTATTGTTATTATTATTATTGCTTGGCCTATCGCATCGCTTATCTTGAGGAAAAAAATCTAGAAACTATGGAACTCCACAGAGTGGTTATATTATTTGAGAACATTCTCACATAACTCTCGGCAAGTTAGGTTCTCGTGTTATCGCTCTATTATCGCCTCAGTGGGTTGTAGGTAGCCACAGCTTATCTTCATGGGTCGACCTAACCACAGTTTGGAGAGACTGAGAACAGTATTGTGTTCATAGATAAGTGACGAGATATCAGGGGAATAGAAGAAAGAAAGATATTTAAATCAGCTGTTGACCACCAAAATAACTCATTCTTATGAAAAATCTAAATGCACTTTTATTTTATTTATATGCACAATTGCACATGAACAGAAGGACAAACGGACCCTGTGCTAGCTAATATAATAATAATAATAGGTAATATCTCCTTATTCATACTGTCAGACCAGGACTAATAAATTAAATATTTACTATACAAACTAGTAAAACATTAGGTATTATTATTTAACTCTTTATAATGGTAAAAATGAAAATACAAAATTGACAATACATATAAATATAAACAGGGAAAAATAAAAAAATATATACAGATGTCCTAACTAAAGGGCGGGGTTATTGCCAATGGCAATCTCTTCCACCCAACCCTTAGAGCTAGACCAAGAGCCAGCAGTAAGACCAAGACATATTATGCTGTCAAAATCCCAAATGGGAGAATAACTTGTCATGTCCCGGCTGGGTTTCCAACCCACGACCCTTGGTTAACTAAGGCGAATTTGATTTACTATGACATTGACAACCCGCTCGGAGGCAAAAACATTTTGAGCCTTCTCATATTTCTCCGGTTGTTCCAGAACGGTAAATTCGACCTGATTATAACTATGCAGCGCTCCCTGGACTAGGAAAGAGGAAGCAAGAGAAAGTGCACTTGATGCACCGAGCGGTGTGCGGTGCCTATGCAGTTAGTTGAGACCGAGGTAACACCAGGAACTAGCACCAAGGCGTCCTAAGCGATGAGTGCTGGAATCCTCGCGGAGATAATCCAGGAATTCTGGAATTATCGCGAGGAATACTGGGTGTTTCAGAATTCGAGTTAAGTTTTTTTTACTGAGGGAGGTTAATGTTACTTTCTACTGCATGGTCATAGTACCATCCAAAACATTCTGACATTAACATGTGAACAATTTTTCTCTCTCGAATATTTGCCGAAAGTGGTCCTCCTCCTGCCCCATATTTTGTAAACAGATCACTGCCGCTCTGATTTTACTTTCGAGAAATTTCAAATATTTTTTTTTTTAATTTGGGGTTTAACGTCGCTTTAATTTTGGTTTTTATTGGATAGTCATATCACGACGGGGTGAGTTTCCTCCATTCGCAGGAAACTCACAAACCTGCTACCCACATCAACCTCACCCAGCCTGGGCTGGGCCGGAATGCCAGCATCACGAAGCCTTCACCTCGTCGGACGTTGCTTAACTTCGGTGATCTTGCGAGAAACCCCGCATTCAACGCGCCATCGACGCTGGCAGACAGTCAGAGTAAAAGTTCACTTCTGTCTGTCCCGGTAGCTCAGTGGTAAAGGCGGCACTCTGTGAATCCAGAGCATGCGCGGATATAGCCCTCTTGTACTGGGGGGGCACAATCGCACAATATACCTAACTAGCAAGCCGCTTCGCAAGCCTATCGCACGCACACACACACATACACACACACACACACACACACCCACACACACACACACACACACACACACACACACACACACACACACAAATGTCAATATTTTTCGTGTCACCCATCGATTTCTTGTCCTTACTGGAGCTCAAGAATGGCTCATCAGAATTTCGCGATCAATATGTCAAATGAAGACTCCAACCCTTGCAAAAGCATTCTCGCTTTGAGTTGATAGGTCGTCAGGACAAATTTCGAGAAAAATGTCATTCAGGTCAAAAAACGTAAATACTTTTTGTTTACCCATCCATTTTATCCTTAACGTAGCTCAAAAACGGCTCATCAGAATTTCGTGATTGATATCTCAAATGAAAACTTGAACTTTTGCTTAAAACTTTGTCTTTTTGAGTTGATACGCCGCGCCGCCGCCGTGGCGCCGTCACGATAAATTTTGAGAAAAAAATTTAATTTCGGTCGAAAAATGTGATTTTTATGAGTCACTCATCCATTTTTTGTCCTTACCCCGTGTAGCTGAACCCTAGATTTTAGAGATATATTCCCTGATCCAAATGGACCTACAGGTAAAATTTCAGGTTTCTCGGACAACCTGTGTGGATTTGACAACTTTATTATTTAGTTAATTCTTATTGGTTTTAGAATTGGGAATTATTTTGGGTCCCGTGCCCCCCTTACTTATTGAGATCTTTTTTTTAAACGGGATTAGTCTTAGAATTGGGAATTATTTTGGGTCACGTGCCCCCCTAGCTTATTGAGATCTTTTTTTTACGGGATTAGTCTTAGAATTGGGAACTATTTTGGGTCCCGTGCCCCCCTAACTTATTGAGATTTTTGTTACGGGATTAGTCTTAGAATTGGGAAATATTTTGGGTCCCGTGCCCCCCTAACTTATTGAGATCTTTTTTTTAACGGTATTAGTCTTAGAATTGGGAATTACTTTGGGGCCCGTGCCCCCCTAACTTATTGAGATGTTTTATTTACGGGATTAGTCTTAGAATTGGGAATTATTTTGGGGCCCGTGCCCCCCTAACTCATTTTTTATACGGGGTTAGTTATAATGAAATTTGAGAAACACCGCTTACCGAAAAAATCTGGGGGGGCACGTGCCCCCCGTGCCCCCCCCTATATCCGCGCATGATCCAGAGATTCCAGAGATCGTGGGATTGAAACCCAG
This sequence comes from Bactericera cockerelli, assembly GCA_024516035.1. Taxonomy (NCBI): domain Eukaryota; kingdom Metazoa; phylum Arthropoda; class Insecta; order Hemiptera; family Triozidae; genus Bactericera; species Bactericera cockerelli. Next base: position 3,138,832 of record CM044957.1, read on the forward strand.
CCGGACATGACAAGTTATCTTCCCCTTTGGGATTTTTACCACATAATAATAATATGTCTTGGGCTTACTGCGGGAATAATGGGACTTTAGTAGTGTTAATCGGGCAGTATAAGGCGATATTATTATTATTATTTACGGGATATGTAAAAGTTCAAGATGAAACTTGAGAAGAAACAGAAGTGTAGAGGTACCTGAGGTGAATCGATTCCAGTCCCCAGCAGAAGCTCACTACTAATGCTAATGTGAACATTAAAAGTGAAAAAAAAAACAAAATCCTGAAAGAAATATATGTTTGAAGAACCATTAGGAGATACCTGACAAGATCAGAGACGAAAGAAATCGGATAGAGGAGACCACACAAGAATTGAGATATCGGGACGATAGTATTAGCGAAACAGAGAACAGCACAGCCCCTTGTTATGAGGCTGAGGAATTAGCAGGGATGTTTCCACATTAGTTGTTTGTATACAGGGTGTTTGAAGTCAGGGCATGAAAGATAAGCTAGTCTGGTAATCCTGGTAGCGTAGGGATCCGTTGGTTCAAATTCCACCCAGTTCATGAATTTTTATTAATTAATTTAAGTTTGTGACCACATGATAATGGGACTCTAAGGGTTAGGTGATAGAAAATGCTTTGAGCATTAACCTCGCCTGGTGGTTATGTTCCACTAAAGAGTATTATTATTATTATAAAGATTTCTAATCTTAAATATATATACCTATCATAATATGCATCAAATGTTAACGATCTTGCGTACAAGTAAACAGTTCTATCGGATTGGTACATCGATTGGCATTTAATCCAGTACATATTGAGTATATAATGTTTAATTCAAGGGCAGATAGATAAAGATTGACCAAGTGACCGCCCCATCTAGAGATCTACATCTAGAGATCTCTACTTTGTACCAAGAGATAGTCTAAAAGACAGAAGAACAACCCATATCTTGGGAACCAGGCAAGGTAAGCGTAAGAGATCTTTATGAATTATCAAAGGTGCCTTGCGAATGATGATGTAATCATGAAGCAAATGAGAGAAGTCTAATGATGGAAATAATACTAAGGCCCTAGTGCATAGTCAGACTTAATGGTCTCACAAATATTAATTGTCCGATTAAGCTTCTACTCGAGCGTTAAATTTTGAATTTTTGTTAGTTAAAACAGTAAAATTTTGAACCAAGTTTCTTCTACGTCATAGTCATCATAGGGTGGCGTCATCGTGAACGATGGTAGCCAGACAGTGGAGGAATGTCTCAGCACTTCTACCACTGTCTTTACAAGGAGGCTAATATTTGACAAGGGTCCCTTGTCCAAGCCCATGCTAGTCTACTCGCTGTTTATAGTCCCCCAGCCAGACTATCTTTACTATCTTTCCAGACTAATTTACCAGACTGGTAAATTACATGGTAAATAAATGTTGGCTGTTCACTCCTGTTGCTTGTCCCCTGAAAACTTCACGTACGCCTAACATGTAAGCTGGGTAACCGATAAGGCGGCGCTCTTGTAACCTGAAGATCGGTGGTTCAAGTACCGGTTTCAGCGTAGATTTAGTAAAGCGAGTAGCTGTGACAAAGATTAACACAAATATGATAACTAAAAAGGTAAGGTGGGTGTTTCCAGTGTTGCCAGCGCTGTTGCTGCTAGCATTGAGGTCACACCGGAATACGTTTTCATAATTCACTCCAAAATGTTTGCGCATTCTAATTAATTTCAATTACCTTCTCTCTCCCTCTCTCTCCCTCCCTCCCTCTCTCTCCCTCCCTCCCTCCCTCTCCCTTCCTCCCTCTCCCTCTCTCTCTCTCTCTCTCTCTCTCTCTCCCTCCCTCCCTCCTTCTCTCTCTCTCTCTCTCTCTCTCTCTCTCTCTCTCCCTCCCTCCCTCTCTCTCCCTCCCTCCCTCCCTCTCCCTTCCTCCCTCTCTCTCTCTCTCTCTCTCTCTCTCTCTCTCTCTCTCCCTCCCTCCCTCCTTCTCTCTCTCTCTCTCTCTCTCCCTCCCTCCCTCCTTCTCTCTCTCTCTCTCTCTCTCTCTCTCTCTCTCTCCCCCACTCCCTCCCTTCTCATTCTGCCCTACATTTCTCAATCTTCCTCACAACCTATCTCTCCCTCCTTATCTCCTCATAATTATCTCTTTCTATTTCCCTATCTCTGTCTCTCTCTCAACGGTAGAACGATCACCCTCTTCTGTCCCTCGCAAGCAGCATTGTTGCTTAAAAATGTAGGAATGAAACAAGACTGAGTTCAAAGTCAACAACTCATTATTCTACCTGACCTCAAATTGCAGTCACCCAAATCTCCTCTTAAATCATTATCTATAATTCTGTTTCTTCCTTTGTCTCTCTCCCCTCTCCTTCTCTGTCCCCTATCCCTCTCTTCCTCTCTGTCCCCTATCCCTCTCTCTTTTTCTTTCTCTCTCTTTCTTTCTTTCTCTCTCTCTCTCTCTCTCTCTCTCTCCCTTCTCCCTATCTCCCTCTCTCCCCTCCCCTCTCTCTCTCCCCTCTCTCTCCCTTCTCTTTCCCTTTCTCTCTTCATTTATCCCCATTTTTTTCCCTCTCCCTCCCCACTGAACCTCCCCTTTCTGTTTTGTATCCACTCCTCTCCCCTCCCTCCTCTCTCTCTTATATCCACTCCTCCCTCCTCTCTCTCTTATATCCACTCCTCCCTCCCTCTCCCCTCTCACACACAAGGGTACACACCTCCCTACATAACCGTCATGTCCACAATTATGCCCCCCCCCCCCTCAAACACAAGGGTACACACCTCCCTACATATCCGCCATTATCGTTTCCTCATCCATATTGTCCGTATCGAAGGTCCAAACAATTCTCACAAACATTACCCTCTTGTCTCTCGCCTCGGCCATGACCTAGAATCCTAGAATGCTCTTTTCAAAAAACTAAAAGCATTGGAATCCGACGTGCATTTTAACATTGAAACTGAAACTGATTGCTTCTTATAATAATAATAATAATAACACTCTTTAGTGGAAGGTGCTCTAAGCATTTTCAACCACCTTTCCCTCAGAATCTTATTATTATGTGGTCACAAACTCAAATTTATTTGGATTCGAACCAACGGATCCCTACGCTAGCTGGATTACTAGAATAGCGCGTTAACAACGAAATCACGTAGTATTCACCTTGCTGGACGTTGCTTAACTTCGGTGATCTTACAAGAAAAGGTGCATTGAACGCGCCATCGACAAAATTAATTTTTCATTGCCTTGGAAGTAAGAAATTTGTTCAATATCATTTACATCATCTAAAATAATCGTAATTCAATGTCAAAGATGTTTTGCAAATTCTCACACATCATCCGATTAACCTTTCGCTGCACACTACATGTCTACATTGTCTGCAGACCCCCCCTCCCCCTAATGTGTAGGGCAGAAAACCAGTGGGAATACTTGAGCTTAATGCATAGGAAACACCCTTGAGAAGCGTTGAATCAACAACAGAAAGAAAAGCGCTCTCTTCCTCATTGAAACTTGTGTTTGTTGTTCTTGTTTATTTGTTATCTTCATTCATCTCACCAATACTAATAATAATATTCTAGTGGAAGGTAACCACCAGGCGAGGAATTAATTGCTCAAAGCATTTTCTACCACCTAAGCCTGAGAGAGTGGATAGGACCACGCAGTTGAAAGCGACGTTAAAAACCCAAATGAAAAAAAAAAACCTTGAGAGTTTTATTATTATGTGTTCAAAAACTCAAATAAATGAGGATCTTATTGCAATTTTACCAAATAGCATTATTTAGAGAGTTTGAAAGCTCTGTGAATACTCCTATCACCGAAAAAATTTTAGGCGAACCTGCATAAAATAGAAAACTGAATCTCAAAGGAATGAGGATATTATTTATTATTGCAATTTTACCATAGTTTCGTATTTAGTAAAACCTGGATATAAGAGAACGATTTGTAGGTCAAATTTACCTCTCATTAAGGGAAAATAACCTCTTCTCTAAGAGAAACCTGGATATAAGAGAACGATTTCCAGGTCAAATTTACGTCTCAATAAGGAAAATAACCTCGTTCTTAAGAGAAACCTGGATATAGGAGAAAACCTTTCCAGTCCCTTGAGTTCTCTTATAATTATACACTCTTTGACTGTAATATTTAATCATCTACTAACAAGGAGTTGTCATATTCTGATTTTACGATTGTCACCATGTTCATATAATATATGTGCCGATGTATGTACAATTAGCGGAGTATAGGATGTGCCTTATTAAACAGGTGGGCCGCCGAGAGTGGCTAGGAGGAGCCGGCTAGGTGGCTAGCTGGCTAGGGTTACCTTGGTGGTATGGCTAATGGCCCTACTGACGGTACAGTCTGACCTTGACGATCTTCATTTACATGTTCATAGCTATACCTTGTGCAGTAGCAAGGCTCTGGATTGACCTAGAGTGTCGTAGAGGATTATTATAGGTACTACACAAACTTTTTCCTTATTTCCTCTCTCGACAATTTTATGCTTCCCTAATATTTGATTACCTAATTATAACTCGCATCTAATTTAGCGAATAATTAACAAGTGTGTTTCCACACATTAAATATTTTAATTGGGTATTTTGATTCGTATGCACACGAGGTACAGGTAATGTTATTGTTGAATCTAGTGGTTTCTATATGAATGTTGCTTATAAAATGCGCTCTAGAAAACTCTGCCTAGATGAAATTCATTGTCTCAAATGACTTAGATGATCGCATAAGAATTTTTTTTGGTACAAAACGTTGATCCAAGTAGCGACCAAATCGCTTTCGGTGGTCAGCCAACTTCACGTACCTCCATTAAACCCTTACGAAACTGCAAGCTAGCCTGGCTTGTAAGGGTTGCATAGAATGTTCTCTGCTTTATAGTCCTCTAGCGGGACAATGGTCTTCTCCCTGTTCAACGCCCCCCAGCCAGAATGTTCTGATGGACAGCTCTAGGGGAGGCCCTTGCTCTAAGAGAGGCCCTTGACCCATATGGGAAGTTATGGACTATGATGTTGAGGAAGGCATGTGGGGAAGTTATGGGCTATGATGTTGAGGAAGGCACATGGGGAAGTTATGAGCTATGATGTTGAGGAAGGCACAAAGATATACCGATCCGAGAAGGTCACCTTTTTTTACTCTCCATTGATAACAACCTCGCTAAACGAAAAACAATAGCGTTAAGTTGTTAACAAGACTCGTACGAAATCTACAAAAATAGATTTCATAATTTACTTTAGTTGAAACAATTTGAACAATCAGATTCGAAACTGACGGTGGTTCTTGGCAACGTCCAGTCTCGCACTGAATGAGAAGTGACATACTATACGGCGAACTGTGCAATTTGTCGGATTTGTCCATCTAACTTACCAACATCTAACTGACCAACATCTAACTGACCAACATCTAGCTTATAAACATCTAGCTTACCAACATCTAACTTACCAACATCTAACTTACAACATCTAACTTACCAACATCTAACTTACAACATCTATTTTACCAACACATCGATAGTTTAGATTTGGCATTTTGGTATTGTTGTTGTTGTTGACAGTAGAATAAAAATTAAAAAAAAAAAAATATGTTGCTGACATTAGAATAAAAATTTATTATAATAGCTGGAGTCATGTAGAGAACTTAAGGGAGCAGATTTTTTTTACCCTTATATACAGGTTTTTCTTAAAAGGAGGTTATTTTTCCTTATGCAGAGATAAATCGAAACTGGAAATTGTTCTCTTTCTCTTATAAGTAAGTTATTTTTTTTTTTATCCAGGTTTGACTTATATTCAAGTACAATTGTACACCTAGGACAACTTCTCACTTTTCTGTTTATATGATCCCCCAAAAAACACTTCGTGTAAAAATAGTCGTCAAGTGTTGGAATGATTAAAAAGAACTGATATCAAAAACGTCAATTTTCTATGTTTGAAGGAAATATTTTTCACGTAATAAGTCTCTTGATAATTCAACCAAAATAATAGCCTCACAACAACAGCAAACTTCGATTTGGTATTTTGAGAATTGAACCAAAAAATAGCCATACAACAAAACAATGCTCTTGTAAGAACAATCTTGCATAATTACATAACCACGTCCTTGACTACTGCACACTGTTTTGTTAGCAACGTACTTCACATAAATTTCAGAACAAAACGGTGTGCAGTCAAGGACGTCGTTCTGTAATTATGCAAGATTGTTCTTACAAGAGCATTGTTTTGTTGTATGGCTATTTTTTGGTTCAATTCTCAAAATACCAAATCGAAGTTTGCTGTTGTTGTGAGGCTATTATTTTGGTTGAATTATCAAGAGACTTATTACGTGAAAAATATTTCCTTCAAACATAGAAAATTGACGTTTTTGATATCAGTTCTTTTTAATCATTCCAACACTTGACGACTATTTTTACACGAAGTGTTTTTTGGGGGATATCACTACTTTTTGATTTAATTGATTTTCATATGATAGATGAAATAAAAACTGGTCAACAATCAACAGATAAAAGAAAAAAGACTTTTAATTAAATAATGTTGATCTTTTAATTCAAGGAGAAAAAAAAATGATAGAAAAAAAACTTTGAAAAGATGCTGAAAGAATATTTCACGGTAGTTGCTGGAGAGAGGAGAAAGTTTCAGTTTTGTTGGCAATAATTAGATATGGGTGATACCGAGTATTTCATAGAACCGGTACTTCAGTAATCGATTACATAAAAGTACCGAGTATTTATCGAGGTTCTTTTGTACTTGGTTTTTGAGATTCTGCGAGCGGATGTAAATGGAATAATGGATTCGAGTAATCACTCAAGAACCAAGTACAAAAGCACCGTACACTAACTAAATCTCACAATTTTGCATTCAGAATGTTTACAGGAGACGAATCTCGATTCACAAAATTTGTTGGGTGTTTTAGTTTCAAGTGTTTCAATAGATTAGAAGCTCCACCTCCCATTTTATAACCTGAATTAAATAATGTACATTTCCCTAAACCGTCCAATTGTTTGACAAAGAAGTTTCAAAAAGAAGACTTGTTTCTACGAGACAAAAAGAAAAATATTAGGACACCGACAGCCTGAATATTATTCATAGATAATATCGGAATAATGAAGTACCTCTCTCTGCTGTACCCAGTTCTAGAGATGGGTATTTGGGTATTATTGTAATACCGATTATTTCATAGAATCGGTACCCGGTATGGTACCCGGCCCCGGCGTGTAATACCAAGTATTTAATAAAAACGGTACCCGCCTACTACGTACGATACGTCGGTACTCGGTCCCAGTGTGTAATACCGAGTATTTCATAAAATCGGTACCCAGTACGGTATGCGGATCCAGTGTGTTATACCGTCGCCAGTGTTGTACCCGGTACGGGTACAGGTACCTAGCAAAATTTTGTACCCGGTATGGGTACGGGTACCTAATTTTATTATGTACCCGGTGCGGGTACTTTTGTAAATGTACCCGGTATTTTTTTGGGTACTTTTCGGGTACGTTATCCTTATCTATAGTAAGTATAGTAATAAGATTTGTCTAAATTATTTTAACTGTGGAGGACAAAGTCTTGTCATTAGAATATCACCTAACAACCAAACTAAATAAAATACCAAATTGATGGTTAGCCTTTAATGAGGTCTTGAACTCCAAATTCCAGGTTAAAAGTCTAGTAAGCTAGATTTTATTTTTATTAATTACTATTAATGTTAATGTATTATTATTATTATCATCATCACAATCAAGAAATAAGAAGATACATTTATTAAAAATAAGGCTTGCATCTTTTTAATTTAAGTATGAATTTGTGAACAAAAATAACTAGAGTGTAGAAAAAATAGTATTCTATCATATAAAACAAATTTGAAGAAAATCGGTTAAGCGGTTTTGAAGATACAAGTGATTTAGTCGAAAAAATCAAAATTGTCAGGTGTATACAATGTGAAACAATCACGAGGAAGTATTGTGTCCATAATTAGCAGTGTTTTTTTTTATTTATATTTATAATGTAGGTACATATTTGTAAATTTTGAATGAGATCTATGTAATTTACGATTCATAATACAAAAGCATTGATCAAAATAAATGCTTTATTTAGACTGTCTGTTGTCAGTGGCCAGCCTCCGTGGCGTAATGGTTGTAACTACTGCCCGTAGTTCAGACATTTCGAGTTCGATTCCCAGTTGTTGCAGACTTTTCTAATATTTTTTTCCCCTCTAAACACGTGAGTCTGGAATCTACCCAGGCTGGGCGAGTTAAATGTAGGTAGCTGGAACGATTCCCAGCGAATGGAGGGTAAAACCCCCCGTCCTGACTAGTTCAAATCAGGACGTTAAAACCAAATACAATCAACTGGTCACAATCGTTTTAAAATGAGGTTGGTGTGATAATTGGTGCTTCTTTTGTGGAACTTCAACTAGTAATAATGAAGAAAAAAACATATACCTATTTAATCTTAAAATCCATTAACAATAATTCATTAATAATCAACTAGTGTTTTAACCTTGTATTGAAAAAATGGTTATGAACTCGTTAAATAACGGACAACTTTGTTTAGTGGTTTTGTTTACAATACAATTTTAATTATAATATGTACCTAAGTACATGGTAGGTAGATGGAAATTCGATCTTGGTAAAATAAAGAGGGAAATGAAAGTGCCGAGTATTATTGTATGATCCGAAATTGCCTCTTACTATGGCTCTAAGAAATGTTGACCCATATATTTGCCTAACTTCGAGTTACTAAACATGGTGTCAATTCAGCATAATCAGTTGGTAGGTATAAACAGAAGAAGTGAGACATTATACTAGATAATACATTTAATAATTATAAATTAATAAGCAAGCATATATCCATGGAATATACCCTGAAAATTTCAGATCGATTGCACAAAAAATGCAACTTATATCATGTTACAATGTTACATACATAGATATATGGATAATTGGATTGTGACAAATCAATGTTGATCGAGTTAAACCATACTCACTTCGTTTGAAATTAAACGGTCATAGGAGGTTGACTCAAACTACCAACTACTGTTTTTTTTTCTCACGAGAAAACCGCACATCCAAAGTACAGAGTAAAAAAAAATTATACCTAGCCGGGATTCGAACCCAGGTCACCTTGCAAACTTTGTGTTTTACCTACACCAGTCGACGACCACAGAGACTGCTCAATACATAATATTTTATTATAATTTATCATTTTTTTTTTTTTTGTTTAACGTCGCTTTCAACTGCATGTATCACGACGGGGGTGTTACCCTCCATTCGCAGGAAACTCACAAACCTGCTACCCACATTAACCTCACCCAGCCTGGGTTGGGCCGGAATGCCAGCATCACGAAGTCTTCACCTCGCTGGACGTTGCTTAACTTCGGTGATCCAACGAGAACCGGTGCATTCAACGCGCCATCGACGCTGGCTAATTTATCATTGTTTTGATCTATTTTAATCAATATTTTTCCTCTTACTGGCCAATATTTTATACACTTCTCATAATATAGACCTAGTTACCTAGAAATCTCTGAATGAAGTTATAAAACGTTATTATTCCTTGACTGATAACTCAGTCTGCTGGCAGCTTGGGTGAAGCAAAGATGATTGGATCTCACCCATATTTTAAGTTCTATGTGAGGCGAAGATTTTTTGTTACTCTCATAAATCTTATTTCAGTTTTTTTATTTTTATGTCTCACACTGTCGCTGATTTTTCTAACATTTTATTTACATCGTAGTATATTTCTGCGTAATTAGACCTTTAGAAAGAACCTTCAGTCATCAACTTGGGATAAATAGGCGTGGCTCCAGGGTTCATTTTAGATATTCCTTTAGATGGCTTTAGATACTTTTCTACTTGTTTCAACCATCTGAAATTAAGTGATCTCATTCCCTTTGACTAGACCTTTCTAAAAACACCAGAAATACAACTCTAGGATAATAATAGACGGCTCTGGGCTCCATAATAAGTATTCCTTTCAAAGGGTATAACTCAAGTTTGGTCCAGTGTAATACTTTAATTGTATTTTTATATTTTTTCCTATGATAAGACCTTTCGAAAAATACCACAATCGCAGCTCCAAGAAAACCAGGGGCGGCTCTATGCAACTTTCCCGTTTTATTTTAGAAGGCTATATGTATCTCCTATCCTATACAAAATAAATACTTGAAACTATAAAAGGTATGCAGAGATAAAAATTCCCTTTTCAAAAACGTATCTCACGTCTTTCTACGATAAGCACACGTTGCTGTACCCTTGACAGAAAATTGGTCTGAAAAAAAAAAAAAAAAAAAAAAAAAAAACCCGTATGAATAATTTCATGAAATTCAAGATTTTCGGCGTGGCCAGTAAACGACTTTAACTGTACGTAGGAACCTCGCGCTTTCGTGAAACACAATCTATTTTCGCGTCTCATTACGAATTTGAAATAAAAATTGATAAAAGTTAGCGTTAAGTGGGCGAAAACAATAAAACAAAATACATATGAACTCTGTTTCGTGTTAATATAGGCCGGGTGGCTGGCGCTACTTGACGAGCGCTCGCCTCCCGGCGAGCTTGATTATATTGATTATACTGATGATTATATTGATTATACTGTCTGTATACATCTCAGTCTCCCTTGTCTAGTGCTGAGGCCTCCCAGACCTCACACTATCAACAGTATTGTGTGTGCAGTATCCTCACATCTGCGTCCGATTATCTATTAATGTGTCAAAAATTAGGTGAATATATTGTGAACACTTCTACACTACAGCGAGAAATCTCCGAGTTTTTTTTCAGATTCGTCCAGAAAAGAAAGAAAACAAAATTATTTTTGTGCACAAAATACAGGGTTATTGTTACTTTGGATCGGAATAAAAATGCCAAAATTTAAATTTGCATGAATTAAATTAGCTCAATTAAAAATATCATGTATAATCATACAGCTAAGTACTAACTTAACAACATACATTGGGGATCCATGCAACTATAAACTTTACAACATACACGATGGTCAAGTAGTTAACGCACTAGTATGGTAATCCAGATTACTGGGGATCCGTTGGTTTGCATCCCACCCACTAAATGAATTTATCATAATTTTATTTCAGACTTGGACCAAAGAATAATGGCAAGCAAAAAACAATCGCGGGGTTAAGGAGACTCTTTAGACTAAGTTGGCCAAAATTATTATTTTGCTGATGGTGACACAATTACCGGCCCTATCAAGGCAGGGTGAGGTTATTTTGAACAGTAGCTGTTATGTGATACCCTTCGCAGTGATAGGACCATGCAGTTGAAAGCGAGATTAAACCAATAATAAAATAATAAGTTAGAGTATTATTATAACAAAGTGTATTCTATTTGGTTTGATGGCCGAGATTGCCCAAGGCAATAATCACTCCTCGTTACTATTTTGCATAAGAAAATATCAATTAAAAGTTAATAATAATAATTATAAATAATGTTTTCTTATTCTAAAGTTTCTAAGGATTTCGAGTAACCCTGTAATACTCGTGAAGCTAATAAATATTAGGTATGAATATGATTTTCGCTTGATACAATGTGTCAAAACCAGACACACATGCAACAAAGAGGCCACATGTGGCAACATAGATGAACTACACACATAAAATGCCCCTCACAGAAGGTTGACTTTGTCACATTTTTGGAAACATCATTCGAATGTTTCATATTCACAAAATTTATTGCATTTTTTTTACAAAATATTATATAATTTATGCATTCCGCCACTCTTCACTGCATTTTTTGAAATAATTATATCAGAATAAACTGTCTGCGGGACACATTGAGAGCTATGGTTTCCTCTTGTTAAGCATGTATATAGAGTGTAGGTAAATGAAATATTTAGATAAAATTAATAATAATTGTAAATAATTTATTCTTATTATATAGTTTCTACGCACGAATGGTTGCGCACTCACTTGCCATGCGGAAGGTCCCGCGTTCGAACCCTCGCGCCGATAAAAATTTGTATTAAAAATTTGGTTACAGTTGTTAGTACGGGATACCTTCCGGTGCGCTCGTGTTGACCCAGCACCTAAATGGGAAGTATTGTGTCACTTCTCGCCCATCAGAGGGAAAGCATACTACGGGACAAGCGTCTACAGTAGTTCCTGTTTCATGGCTACGAAATAAAAAAGGCTGTGAAACACTCATCTTTTTTTTATGTAAAAATATATCACGCTCAACTACAGTCAGGGTTTGAAGCACTGTTAACGTGTAATAATATTTTTTTCAAGGAACAATTATGACATTACGTCATTAGTGGCTGTGCCAAAGTAACATTTCTGTATGAAACCAATGCTGGAATATGAAATCAGTGGCTGTGCCAAAGTAATATTTCTGTATGAAACCAATGCTGGAATATGAAATCAGTGGATGTGACAAAGTAACATTTCTGTATGAAACCAATGCTGGAATATGAAATCAGTGTATGTGTTAAAGTAACATTTCTGTATGAAACCAATGCTGGAATATGAAATCAGTGGATGTGCCAAAGTAACATTTCTGTATGAAACCAATGCTGGAATATGAAATCAGTGGATGTGACAAAGTAACATTTCCATTTGAAAAAAATGTAATTTATTTTAATATGAAAAATCAGTTGGGTTTGTGAAATTACCTTTGGTACTTATATTTCCTATGATTCGTATTGATTTTAATTTAGAATAAAGTTATCTTATTTGTGTTAATCAATTTCGTGATGTCACAACTACTACTCCAACTCGCTTTACTAAATCTTTGCTGAAACCGGGACTTGAACCACCAACCTCCAGGTTACATGTCCTCCACCTTATCGATCAAACTACTGAGGTCGGTAGTTTAGAATAGATATAACATATTAATAATTATGTTTACACGTTAAAAATTCAACATGGAACTTTTTCATTAAAAAAAAAAAAAAAAAAAAAAAAAAAACGAACGCAATACTTTCGATTTCTAATATTAGGAATCTCCGGAAGTAATAGTTGGTTCTCACATCTACTACTGAAATTTAATACCCTGCGTCAGTTTAAGAGTTGATTCCACAGCAATGGTTGTAGAGTACAGGGAGTTAAAGTAATGGTAGAATAGGTAAACAAGACTGATGAAAACTGCAGCACTTTTCTGAGAGCAGTGACACGAGACTACATGACAGAGTATTCTGTAGAGAGAAGAAGAGGAAAAGGGAGAGATCAAATAGAGCGACTTCGGCTGGGTTTTAGTGTCTTGTTAAAACACATTGTTTACAACAATTGTTAACAGGTACCATACATAATATATCATCAAATCTTTTTGTTGATATGACTTCATGACATTCATGGAAATAAAGGCCGAATAATTTATAAAATAGCGCTGTATTTAGTTTTAACAGCAACTTGAGGGCCAGTCGAACTTATCTTTTTTTTTTAAGTGGGGTTTAACGTCGCTTTCAACTGCCATGGTCATATCACGACGGGGGTTTTACCCTCCATTCGCAGGAAACTCACAAACCTGCTACTCACATTGACCTCACCGGGAAAAAGCCAGCGTCACGAGAATTAGAATTTGAATGGTCACCCATCCAAGTCTTAACCTCGCTGGATGTCGCTTAACTTCGATGTTCTGAAGGGAACCGGTGTATTCAACATGTCATCGACGCTGGCTGAACTTATCTTTGTTGTAATCATATATTATAATTCGGTCCTAAAGCTCCAAACATCTCAGGACATCTGTTTCGGCCTAGCAAGAGCTATCTGAAGCTCAGAGAAGGCGACGAGACCTTCTACACTAGCTGGTATATTGTCTAGTTTTACTTTCCTTATCCTATAGAAAGGAAAGTAATGGAATCACCCAAAATTTTCAATAGTCAGTTTTTTTTTATAGTAGTTAGATGTTTATTCCCTTTCCAAGAGAAGTAGCAGAAAGCCCTATCTGGGTAAATAATAATAATAATAATAATGCTTTTTTTTGTATTATTAAGTCACAACTTTAGTGGGTAGCGCAGAATCATAGGACTTTACCACTTTAATTTACAATATCTTGCATTATTTTATTTTTTTTGCCTATGATTCTGCCACTGGTCGCTGCTTCACATCAAAGCAGCTACTCATTTTTCCTCACGAGGTATGAGTGGACCCCGAACATCCAAGTACAGAGCAGAAAAAATCCTCCTCCGCTGGGAATCGAACCCAGGTCACCGTGTGTGCAATGCCTAGCGCGCTAACTCACTCTGCCACGGTGACTACTTATCTGGGTAAATGCAACATACATTAATCCAGTTTTCAAGACATAAACTAACGTCATATATTTACTATAATACACTGATAAAAAAAAAACATTACACAAAACACCATTTTCGTCACTCCAAGACGTTTTGATCCTAGGACTTACCTTTTTTATAGAACGAACGCGGATACTAAGTCAACAAATGTCGCATAATTCCATTCAAAATCACGCAAATAATGCATGTCGGGGTCATGCTTCTTAATACTCACAACAGTCTGACAAAACAACAACAACCCTTTGGTGACAGCGTCTGACAGTGACAAGATAACACCCTGTATGGCAAATAGAGAATACACCCTACGTACACGAGCCCCCACGTATGTACATTAGACGGGGCACTATTTGAAATATTTACAGGGTGTGTGAAAAGTCAGTATGTATGTTGTTTGAGAATTTTATAAGCTTTGGATTTTTTTTTTAATAAGATCTTCATGGAACAAGGATTAATTTGTTGTTGGTTTGAATTCGCAAGCACGGATAGCCATCCTTGCACGACCCCATTAGCAAATATTATTATTTCTCTAGTCAGGAACTAGGAAACTTTTTTGCCACCCTGTCTGCATATATGAGAAGTGCAAAGCTGTTGCACCCCTCCCCCGCCCTCACCTACCCCCCTCCCTTTCAATCCTCCTCAATCACCGTAATATTTTTCAATCATGGAGATTCGGAAAGTTATATTTATAGACTCATCCCTGTCACCCCATCCGGAGAGCAGTCTCCCCCTCACTACCCCTATCCCTGTGGTGTTCCCAGATCCTATACTATATACAGGGTGTTCGGAGAATATTGATACATGATCTATCAACTGGGTGTTCCTTGTGTTCGGATACATCAGCTTCCCTCAATACCCCTATCTCTGTGGTATTCCCAGATCCTATACTATATACAGGGTGTTCGGAGAATATTGATACATGATCTATCAACTGGGTGCTCCCCTTGTATTCTGATACATCAGCTTCCTTCAATACCCTTATCTCTGTGGTAGGTATTCCTAGTTCCTATTCTTTAGGTATACAAGGTGTTTCAAGAATAATGATTCATGATCCACCAAAAGGGTTTTCATTACGAAGAGCTAGTCACTGGTAGTCAAGTGGTTAACGCGCTAGTCTGGTTATCCAGGTAGTCTAGGGATCCGTTGGTTCGAATCCCATCCAGTGCACGATTTTTTCCTAATTAATTTGAGTTTGTGACCACATAATAAAAGGGTTGGGTGGAAGAGATTGCTATAGGTAATAACACACAGACAGACAGACGCACAGACCAATGGCCGAAAACAACTTTTTTGGTATCTTGAGGCTATGATTCGTCCAGAAATGTGAAAAACTGGGTAGGTCAAATTTTCGACGAATATAATATTTTCCTTATTATAGGATAAGGAAAGTAAAAAAAACAAAACTTTCTCATTTCTAATGTTACAATTGTATCGGAAGTGGAAACAATATAAACAATAAGAAGTAAAAAAATAAATATATACACACATAATGTCCTAACTAGAGGGCGGGGTTATTACCTATGGCAATCTCTGCTAACCAACCATTATGGATAATCCGTCTCGAATGACATAGCTGCTGGAAAAACGTGGCGGAAAAAAACAGGGACGTCAACTGTGTCCTGACGTCAGAACTTGGCCTGACGCACTACTCTGCTCGACTGCTCCTTGATATTAAATAAGTTTAAGTAAGAGGGACCCAAGAATGAAAGGGAGACTCATCCCTCACCCTCACCCTTCGGTAGGGAGGCTGCACCTCCTCCTGCACCCCCCCCCCATCCCCTCCATATGCCCGAAGTAGCAGGAGCATATCCGTGGCGTATTATTCAGATCTCACGGAGGCTTTCTCATACTTTCATTGTTCGGCGCGAGCTTCCAGCTTTCTGACGCGTAAGGGGATATTGCTTTTCTCTCTCTCTTTGTCAATCTCGTCACTCGTTTGAGCTTTTCCAATGTTGTTGCGGAGGATAATAGAGGTGCGCGAAGAAAGGCATTCGGAGAGCAAATATTTTGTCCGGAATAATTGTGCAGGGGTGGGGTCGAATTAGTGAGAGGATATTGTCTCGTCAATCTTGTCAGCTGTTTCAGCGTTTTGTTTCTTACTTGCTTTGCATTCGGAAAATAACTTTGACATTTCAGCGATTTTTCAGTGTTCCTTTTCTCTTAAAGTTCTGGCTGAGCTTTCGGGAAATAACTCAGACATGAAATTTCCATGTTGCATATTTCCTTATCTGATTTAATATTTCATCAGATACGACTATCTAGAATTAGTCGAGTGAATACACGAGTAAAACGGTCCCAATAGAACAACAATAGTACTCAAAGAGTATTTTCAGCGGTTTTTCTTGGACAATGAGATATAACCAGAGTGGTCCTGAGTAAGATAAGTAGCTCAAGTTGTGTCAAGAAGTGCTAAAATAAATCTTTTTTTTTGTTGGTATATTGGAGAACCGGTCCTGGAGTAAAGGGACTAAAGAGTCCCTGTATTCCAGAAGTTTTCTGCTCATAACATGATCTAATTGTTAACTATGAAGTTCATGCAAACTAAAGAATCCGAACCAACGGATCCATATAAAGAAGAAAAAATACAATACTTTCCTTATTATAGGATAAGGAAAGTAAAAATCATATAGTGGCTACATCCACCCCAAAGCAAATAGGGTGGAATTCGAACCAACAACGGACCTATAAAATATTTGTGTTAATCACTTTCGTGATGTCACAACAACTCAAACTCGCTTTACTAATTATTTGCTGAACTTGCGACTTGAACCACCGACCTCCAATTACAAGTACGCCGCCTTATTGAGCAAGCTACTCAGGTCGGTAACAAAACGGATGCATAAGAAGAAATAAAACCAAGACCATATGGTTACATCCACGCCAAAGCAACAATTTCCTGGATCAGAACAACACACAAGATCATCTCTCGCCCAGATAAGGACCCAGTCGCTTAGTCGCTGCGAATCCCACTCACGAGGCGACCCCGTCGCTCGCGGCCACTCTCGCGTGGATCTCTGGTCTCTCGTTCAAATAATAAACTTCACAATGTTAAAGAAGAAAAGAGAAGAAATAAAAAAAAAACCAGAGACGCCCGATGCCGAGATGTGCTCAATTCCGTTGAACTTGGGAGTAAAGCTCTCTGGTCTGGCCAGAAGACAATCCTCTAGACGAGGACTAATGTGGTTCTGTCTTCGTCTGATGTGTGTGATAATGTATTCCTATCTCTGTCTGATTCGTGTGATAATGCTGGTCTCATCTCGCTCCCACTTGTATGAACTGCATTCTTTTCTCTTCTCTCAGTGTTATTAATATTGTCTGTTCTACAGGGTGACTCAGGTTGGCTTTGGAAAATAAATCAGTATTACTAATAATATACCTAATAAAAGTGTTTATTTGTGTTGTTATATCACAATTTTAGTTTGTAGCGCAGAATTATAGGACTTTTCCATATCTTTAATATCCCAATATCTTATTTTTGTCTATAATTCCGCCACCGGTCGCTGCTAACATTAAAGCAACTACTCATTTTTCCTCACGAGGTATGAGTGGACCTCGAACACCCAAAAACAGAGCATTTAAGGGTTTAAAAATGCTTAAAACAAATAAAGAAGCCCAAAGTCCTGAATATTCTTGGTCCTATATGAATTCATACAGATAAATACGACTAATTGAGTTCACAATGCTACCATCGTGCAAGGTTGTTGCCATGGCTACGGCTACTGTTCACATAAGACCCACAAGTAGGACCTCTTCGCTAGAGGCACTAGACTCCAGACTCTGTTACCATAGCAGCGTGGAAAGTGTCAAAAGGTTCACGAGTCCTCACTCTCTGGCTACCATCATTCAAGGTTGTTGCCATAGCTACGGCCACTGTTTACATATGACACACAAGTAGGACCTCTTCGCTAGAGGCACTCTAGAGGCATATCTTATCTCTTTTAGGTAAAGAATTACAGCAATATTAAATACTTGAAATGTGATACTTGTGCTCTGGCGCATAATATCACTCAATAATATCGGATAATATCGGAGCCCTACCGTGTTCCTTAATAAATAAATGAACAAATTTTCTGTTGCAGAATGGACAAACACTTTGCAACATTAATTGGTTGAAACCGACCTCAGTAGCTTGATCAATAAGGGGGCGGACTTGTAACCTGGAGGTCGGTGGTTCAAGTTCCGGTTTCAGCGTAGATTTAGTAAAGCGATTTTGAGTAGTTGTCATATCACAAATTAATATGACAACTTCTTTTTTAACATTACTTCGTTGGTATGTTTGATGAGAAAGGAAAACGATGACACCATATACCACCAACTCTTGTGGCAAAGTAAGGGTCACAAGCTAGTGAATATTAGATCACGGTGACAGCTTTGTGACTAATGACTGGATGACTACCCGGTATCACCTGAGACAAGATCAAGGCTAAGCTTATCCATGAGATGTTCCGTTCTGAGAGACCCAACTCCAAATATCTTTTCATAATACTGAAATATTTATGTCTGTTTTAGTATAGACACTAAAAATCTATGGATATAATATTACGTTCTTAATGACTCAGACTCAATAATTTGTTCATATACCTACAGTCAAACCTGGATATAGAATAGAATAGAATATAGCTTGTTTATACTGCCGAGGTAGGACTGAAAAGTCCTTTTATTCCAGCAGTCTATATTTTATGGGATATGTATAATATTAATAATTATAAACTAATAAATTAATAATTATAAACAAATAAACAGTGCTGACGAAGTATATGGATACTGTACATAAGATATTCTAATGTACAATGAAGAAGTATATAGATACTGATATTCTAATGTACAGATTTGTCTATCAACTTATCTGTATAAACACTAATACGGACTGTTAAATGCTAATGCTGTTAATAGCCTCCTTCCATCACTGCAGGATCCAGACAGGAATCTGTCAACATACATTAGGCTATCTCCTTCACAGGACTCTCCACTCTATCTGCTGAAGGCGGCACTCTGTGAATCCAGAGACTCCAGAGGTCGTGGGTTCGAAACCCAGCCGGGACATGACAAGTTATGCTCCCATTTGGGATTTTTACCACATAATAATACGTCTTGGGCTTACTGCTGGAATAATGGACCTTTTATAGTCCAATAAGGGCAGTATTAATAAGGCGATATTATTATTATCTGTTCTGACATCAGCTGCGTGAGATAACCCAATTAGTAAGTTAACCCAACACGTTAATCTATAGTTATTCAAGATCACTGCTAACAGTGCTAACACTAATCCTTCATTACGGGCGGTGTGATCTAAGATAGTCAGAGGGGAAAAAATATCTTGTTTTAATTGACGGTGGAGAGTTTCATTCTATAACGACAAAAAATTTGGCCAAATAATTAGTTTAAAACACATATAATTTGAAACATGGGTAGGAGGTGTACCTAATAGCTGTATGGACTCTATAGTCGGACTCCTAATGTATATGTTGTTGTTGTTGTTGTTGTTGTTGTTGTAGTTGTAGCCAGCTTGGCTACAGCTGGAGGGGTGAGTGATGGTCTCCAGCCAACTTTATTTCAAAGTTGGCTCGTCCTGAACCACATATTTCTATGTGCGATCAACCATCATGAGGACTTGGGCTTTTCTTTGTAAGCCATTTAACCCTTAGGAAACTCCAAGATAGCCTGGCTTGTAAGGGTTGGCTAGTCTGGTCTCTGTTTAGAGTCCTCTAGCGTTATAGTCCTAATGTATATAAATCTATATACTCTATAGTCGGACTCCTAATCTATATAAATCTATATACTTCATTTAAAAGGACTCTTAATCGGGCAGTAAAACCAAGCGCCTATCTGACTATATGAGCGCACGGCACAGGCCAAATTCCAGCAAGCAATGTAGAGTGAACCAAGCATTTCATTTTACTCCGTTTTTGACAGTTATCAGGTTCGTCTTCTACAGAATATTGTGATATCACAATTACTCAAAAAGGGCAAAAGATAGAGCGCATCTTTTGACTATAATATGTTGAGCCTCGGATAAACGAGGCCAGAGTTATATCAAATTCGAGCTTATCGGAATTTGTACCGGTTTTTCCTACTACTTACATACCTATATATTTATACATTTATTCCCTTCTTTGTTACTTTTCTTATTATATTACTTTATACAGCTATTATTATACAGCTGTCCAGGTATGTTCTGATATTCATGTACATCTAATACAACTTCTCACTTATCTGTTTATACTGATACTTATTACTTCCGAGAAATTTCTAAGATTAGAAATCGGAAGTATTGTGTTCGTTTTTGTAAAAAAAAATATTTTTTTGCTCCGATTTCAATTTTTTTCATATTTCTGGACGTTTCATAACCTCCTGAGTAAATTTGGTTTTGTGTCCGTCTGTCGGTCTGTCGGTCTGTCGGTCTGTCTGTTAAAACAATTCCTTGTAACGCGCAAATCTCGAAAACTACTCGACCGATTTTGATGAAATTTTGCACACATCTAGGAGACATTCTGCAGATGGTCCCATTTTAAATTTATCGAATTCATACTAGCGGTTCTGGGTGAAAGAGACCATGCGCCTGACCACTAACTTTTTACTTAAACGCTTATATCTCGTGAACGGTACACCCGATTTCGATGAAATTTTGTACGTATATGCATGTTATTGTTTTACATAGACCATTTATATTTATTTTTTAATTAATTATAATTTGACTCTGATATTTCAGAAAATCCGAAATTCCGGACAAAAAAGTAAAAAAATAAGGACCACGACTTGCCGATACAGAATTTTTTGTGGAATTTAGAATGTAGAAAAAACGATATTCTACCATATAAAACAAATTTGAAGAAAATCGGTTGAGCCGTTTTGGAGATACAAGTAATTTTATATAAAATCTCAAAATTGGCACGTGTTTACAATGTGAAGCAATCACGAGGAAGTATTGTGTCTATAATTGGCAGTGTTTTTTTTCTTAATTTTGATACTAGGTAGCTTCCCAAGGAGTCAATGAAATGAGACATCTCGCAGATATAGGTTCAAAAAAACACAGTGTCCATGAGATAGCATAAGTATACCCTACATAAATATTAGTATAAAAATACTATAAATACATACTCTTACATACCTATAGGTACATAGGATATCGCTTTTCTACAATTCACTCTTCGATTTTTCCGGCTGACCTCTTTTTCCTCGTCGGAGTTTTTCCTGTTTAAAATTTCATGAACTCACTAGTGTGTCTCGTGTTGAAATGATTGGGCCGGAGCGCTTTTCCTCGCAACTGGCATTTTCATTTCGTTTTCATTCTCCTAGGAGGAGCATGTGCTTTCTCTTGGCTCGATTTGCAAAAAAAATCCCTTCTTCATGGAATTATTCCCATGGAATCGAATTAATCCCTTTCCATACAAGTATTTCCTCGTTCTGAATCGAAGGAAAAAAGCCTTTGTCATAGAATGAACTAAATAGAATGGAATTTTCTTTTTCATAAAATTATTACCTTTTCATAGAATGGAATTATTCAATTTTAATAGAATCAAAATATTCCCTTTTCAAAGAATTTTTCAATCGCTTTGAATCGAAGGGAAAAATTTTTCTGCATAGAAATTATTTTCTTTTCACATAATTATTCCCTCGTACTGAATAGTAGGGAATTTTTTTGACATTTTCATGTCTTTGCTCTGGCACATAACCAAAATTATGTAACGAAATTATGTGACGAAATTATGTAACGAAATATTAAATTATAAAAAGAGAGAAGAGAAAAAGTATGTGTCATGCGCACAATACGAAATTTGGTCAGTTAAGTTTTAGACCTTGAATAGTAAAGATGAAAATGTCCCAATGGTTGCAGACTCGTATGCAAGCGTTTTTTATTTCATAGAATTATTCCCTTTTCATAGAATTATTTTTCCCTTATTATGAGTTGGTTACTTCCGATTACAAATGTAGATAACGGAAGTATCGTGTTTATGTATGTATTTTTGGGTAGATACATAATACACTAATAAGGCATTTTTGTAACATACCTAGTCTATACTAATCAGACAGGAGGCTTAAAAAGACAAGAAAAAAAAGCTATAAATGGTAGAGAAAATGAACATTTCATGTACCTTGAAATATTTTTGTTAATAGCTAAAATTAAATAGATGGGTAATACAAGTAATCAAACAAAATGGCATATGGGTAAGTTGGTAAGTATGATTTATCGATGCATTGAGAAATTTACTTACCTAATATGTATAATTATTAAACAAAGGCATGAGATCTATTTTCACTTGTTATCGACAAATTCAAGTAATTTTTTCAAGTGAATTTTTTTTTAGTTCTCCGAAAAATTACCTAAGATTATTTTAGTCTTCCAATGTCTCCTGGAGTTGATTCTAAAATTTTCTATAAAAAAAAATCATTTTCACATATTTTCGACAAAAATAAGTTGTTATGTTATTCCGTTTCTCGAAAAATTTCCTCAGATAGTTATACCTAGTCTTAGAATGTGTTTCTTGGAGTTTTTTCAAAAAAAAAAAAAAAAAAAAAAAAATCGTTAACACCTTGTATAAATTAATATACTATAGGTAGTGTTTATGAACCTACTTCTCGTAAACACTCACTAAATAGTCATGCAGGTATCGAGTGCCCGAGCATACCACAAGACCCGGGTTCACCAATACCCATTGACCCGTAACCTCGGATGCATAGGGAGCCTGGACCCAAGCTTCACCGTTCCACCGCTACCTGTGTTGCGGGCGCGTCGCGTCGTCCGTTGATCTGATTCACCAACAACCGTTATCGAGATATTCGCACAGATTCCTCCTCCTGATTCCCGATGAATTGTGTTCCGGTGGATCGTGTCTTTGAATGAGAATGTTGTGCGTATTGTTTTGCGGACATGGGCGATAGTTATGTGCGATAAGTTTTGTACGGTATTTGTATAAGAAATTATGTACGATAAAATAAATAAACCTTTATTTGGAACAGAAATATTACATACATCAAAATTAATACATCTATCAGAACAACTGGTTCCAATTCAGCTTATTTGCTGAGGTACTTTTTTTATAATATATTATATAGAAGAAAAAAAAATATAATTATATATATATGTACGATACCATTTTTTTATTATTATTATTGTGTTAATTGATATCACAACTACTTGGGCAAATTATGTACGATTGCATTTTATTATCATTGTTTTAATCACTTTCGTGATATCACAACTACTCGAACCAGCTTTACCAAATCTACGCTGAAACCGGGACCTGAACCACCAACCTCCAGGTTACAAGTCCGCCACCGTACCGATCAAGCTACTGAGGTTGGTTGTGTACGATAACTTGTTTACATTTTACGATATTTATGTTAGAAATTATGTTAATGACGCACGGGAAAATAATAATGTACATAATGTAAAACACATAGGTATTATATAAACGATTTTTTTTTTATATAAAGTTCAAACCACGTGCAGTAAAATGCTTTCCTGTCAATAAGTGACGTCTGTACACAGTTGAGCTTTTTCTTCTTTCAGATTGAGCAGTTACTTCTTTTAG
Organism: Bactericera cockerelli; assembly: GCA_024516035.1. NCBI lineage: Eukaryota > Metazoa > Arthropoda > Insecta > Hemiptera > Triozidae > Bactericera > Bactericera cockerelli. The sequence continues at coordinate 3,162,570 of CM044957.1, forward strand.
GTAAATTTCTGAAGTTGAATCTTATCAATGTGTGATGTGTTTTTCAAAGCTCATACCGACCTCAGTAGGTCTAACCATTAGCGGTCTAGTAGCCAGGAGGTCGCTGGTACGAGTCTCAAGCGTTGGGAATAAAAGTTAGGACTTGAATAATAATTTAACCTCCATGTTGAAACTCCTTGTTTTGTACCAGCTTTCTCTCAATCTGACTGAAAGGGTTGGGTGGAAGAGATTGCCACAGGCAAGAACCCTGCCCTTAAGGTGGGACATTAGCTTTATTCTCTTTTTTGTTCTCTTTTCTTTGTTCAATCTATTTATTTTGTTCTTTATCATTTCATTGTATTTACTGTATATATTATACTTCTTACCTAATAAAGCATGATATAATAATAATGAAACAATTATTTCATTCAAATTAAACCAAGTTTGAATAATAACTTATTATTCTGACAACACATTTTAGATCAACTCTGAGGCAGAATTGTGAAACGGGATTCAATATCTAGGATTTGTTAATTCAAGCCTCTATCACTTAACAGCTGATATAAATGCGCTGTGATTGGTTGAAATTTCCACCAGAGGATAGTGTAGGATAAGTCAATTTAATCATGTTTCATAATTCGCGGATAAATATGACCAACACTAAAGCCAAAATTATAATACCTCTGTGGCGCTAAGTCTCGAATTGCGTACTGTGTTAGATGGGGATAACCGATGTTAAGCAACAACTTAAGTTATCAATTTTGTCTATTTATTTTTCCCTGAAACTATTATTTAGATACTTTTTAAAAGTGATTTTGATGAATTACTGACATCAAACCCATGATGATGCCAGAATTGTGAAATTTGTTTCCAAAGGTTTTGTCGCATTAGAATGAATGGTTGGGGAATGTAAAGGACAAACACACCAAACTATTTCTCTTTTTTAAATAGTTCAAATGAATAATCCATATTATAAACCTAAAACCATTACGAGTAGGTGTGTAAAAATGGTTCTAAAGAGTTTCTGAACATAATATTATTATTTCCATGTAACCAAGACATGGTCATGCCCACAGCATTGTAGATCTCAGAAATAGTCATACCCCTGTACACTATCATAGACGACTAATAAGAATTCAAGCATTAGCCTTCACCTGAATTCAATCCATGCAATGAGAGGTACCTTACTTTAACCCTGGCTTACCGCTCGCATTAATTGTCACACTTTTTTATTTTATTTTTATTTTTTTATACACTAATCAATTGATTTTATTTAATGAACGTTTAATTTCTTCAGTGGTTCAGTTCCAATATTTGTGCAATAATAGTTCCAAAGGTTTTCAGTTGCCATCTTACTTGAACTGTACATAGAAAAGTTACATACATCTATAATTTATTGTACAACACCGTCTACACCTGTGTATTCTTTATATAAAAAAGATTTTGTATAGACATTAGACACTATAACCTACTTCTTAATGTCATACATATATCATTAGTGTTATTGTAAAGCAGTGCTATTGTATGGAGTGTCCACTGAAGCTGAAATAAATAAATAAAATTAAACACTGTGACTACACTGAAAATCTAAACCCTACAACCAGGTCAGATAATAAATATTATTTATTTTTATATTTAAAGATGAGTGTTTCACAGCCGTTTTTATTTCGTAGCCATGAAACAGGAGCTACTCTAGACGCTTATGGTCTGTGTTGCAGCCTGTGCATTCAAGGGTTAACATAACTTATGACTCGCGATTAAGATAGCCGGGGAGATTATGAATGATTCTGTATCTATTGTTTAAACTACAAATTGCATACAAAGAGGTCACACGAAGTTGTTCACTTCAATCTGCAAATGAATGGACGCTTGGTTGTTTGTGTACAGTTTGAATACTCCAACTTTATTATCAGGGTTCGTTTCAAAAGTTCGTTTGTTAACTTTTAAATAGGTCGCGAGAAATTTATTTTTCACATCAGACATTAAGGAGAACTTACAGTCCTCTCTAGAGAAAGAGAATAAAATTGTGAATATCGTGAACCTTCCTTTGAGTAGAATAGTTGTTGAAGACTAACTAGTCTTGAGGATAAAAAGATTATTTTGATTTTGTGCTAGTTATTGTGGTAATAAAAGTTTTGTATCTTTGATTTTTATTTGTTTATCTGTGCTTAGTTTAAACTGTATTTGTTTACCTGCGCTAATAACTTTGAACTGTATTTGTTAAACTGTACTAATAGCTTTGAACTGTATTATAATTTTGTTTACCTGTGCTAAAAAACTGAACTCTTTTGTTTACCTGTGCTGATAACTTTGAACTGTATTTGTTCACATGTGTGCTTATAACTTTAAACTGTATCTGTTAAAGTGTGCTAATAACTTTGAACTGATATTTCATTTACCTGTGCTAATAACTTTGAACTATATTTGTTTACCTGTGCTAGTAACTAACTATATTTGTTTACCTGTGCTAATAACTTTGAACTATATTTGTTTACCTGTGCTAGTAACTTTGAAAGTTTGAACACTCTAATGCTTACCTGTAACAAAGAGAAGAGAATAATTATTAGTAAAAAGCAGTTTATCCAACCCAACTACAAACCTTTAAATCTCTTACGTCGCGTCGTGTGATTCCATTGTTTCCATTTTTTATTTTTTAATAGATGGTATTTCGATATTTAATTATTTTTTACAACAGAAAATGTATTTCTACCATTTATAATCCAGTGGGCAAAGTACTCAAAATACTTGAGCAATTTCCTTACAAGTGACATTTTCTGAAATTTCAGGATCATACTTTTAAATATTTGTAGTAGAGTGGACTACTGATCTCTGGTGTTTATTAAAATTAAAACAGGCCTTAACATGTTTGCGTTAGGAAGGTCATCCTGGCATAAAATGTCAAGTAGGAGTGCCAGAACTAACCAACCTCAACATGAGGAAAAGGTTGTACAATGCCAACCCCAAGGAGGTTTGGGAAGTAACGTGAAAGAAGAAGAGAGTAGCAGAAGAAGGGGAAGTATGAAAATCTGGTTCCTCGTTTTCTAGTACGTGAGCCAAAAATGGACTGTTGTAATAGATCTCTTTATATAGAGAAAACTCAGGTCTGCGTCCCCTGTTTATGTAATAGAGAACTGGTATATTAGATAGAAACCTCTTATAATAGAGAAAACCTCAGGTCTGCGTCCCCTGTTTATGTGTAATAGAGAACTGGCTATATAGAAATCTCTTTAAAATAGAATTTTTGCTCTGTCCCTTGGGTTCTATTATACGAGTATCTAGGTTCGATTGTACAATTATACATTCGTAACTACTACTGATATTTAAAATCAATAGATACTTGAAAAAGAAAAATGGAAAAAGATATCCCGATTCCCTGCAAATATGCTAAACTTCTCCCTAAAATTCACCCCTGTCTCTTCCTCTTTGTTCCAGTTTCTGGATCTTTACAACAACAAATGGAACAATCATTACACGACAACGCTTTTAAAACACCCGGAACGGGGACATAAAGAATGAAAGGGGGGCTGTGGATGAGGGAATGAAAGGGGGGCTGTGGATAAGGGAATGAAAGGGGGGCTGTGGATAAGGGAATGAAAGGGGGGCTGTGGATAAGGGAATGAAAGGGGGGCTGTGGATAAGGGAATGAAAGGGGGGCTGTGGATAAGGGAATGAAAGGGGGGCTGTGGATGAGGGAATGTAAGGGGGGGCTGTGGATAAGGGAATGAAAGGGGGCTGTGGATGAGGGAATGTAAGGGGGGCTGTGGATAAGGGAATGAAAGGGGGGCTGTGGATGAGGGAATGTAAGGGGGGCTGTGGATAAGGGAATGAAAGGGGGGCTGTGGATGAGGGAATGTAAGGGGGGGCTGTGGATAAGGGAATGAAAGGGGGGCTGTGGATTCAGGGGTTTGGATTTAGAAAAAGGGTTGGAGAGAATGAACAGGGGGCGGAAAGTGAAGAAAGGCGGAAGGGGATAGAATGAAGGGGGGCTGTGGATAAGGGAATGAAAGGGGGGCTGTGGATGAGGGAATGAAGGGGGGCTGTGGATGAGGGAATGAAAGGGGGGCTGTGGATAAGGGAATGAAAGGGGGGCTGTGGATGAGGGAATGAGAGGGGGGAGGGAGAGGAAGAGTGGGGTGATGGGGAGGGAGAATTGACATTAGCTGGATGGTAGATGAAGTCTGAGTGGTTTGTTTGACGCCCGACGGTCAGTCTGTCCAGATATTGTGGCATTTGGGGCGGGTGCTAAAAATTCTTCAAGGTAGAAAATGCAAGATGTTCAACTGTTCATAATTGTTGGGCCTGTTGCTAGATGATTTGAACGAACTTTTTATGTTTCTATGAAGATATTAAGAAGATATGGTATGAATTTTGTTATTATATTAATTAAATAAGATCGATCTCAATTAATATTATTTCCTCCTAAACCAGATTCTTCTGTGAATTTTAGTGGATATTTTCATGCAATCATAAACATCTGTGTACCTAGGTTGTTGTTGCAATCAGACAGTTGATAAAGACCTTACTGCCTCGTGCAAGCGACATGTGACGCATACAGTCTTACGCAGTGACGTATAAGGTGATGACGATGGCAGTTTTTCAGTCTCATCGTCCAAGTCTTGGTTGTGACGTTGAATAGGTAAGTCTATGAAACGGTTGAGTTTTACGTACTACTGAAACTGCTGTGTGGATGGTAATAACATAGTTTAGTTGCTGCAAACCCATATTCAACACGGTCCGGAAACTGTGAGATCACAATTTCTAGTTAACAGACGTATGTACGTGGTGAAATGGTCTAAGGTCCGAATTATGAAACAGGATTAAATATCTAGGATGTGTTAATCCAAGCCAATAACACTTAGCAGATTATATAACTGGGCTGTGATTGTTTGAGATTCCCACCATAGGGTCACCAGAGGGCAAAAGAGAATTGGATTGTTCTACTTCTGTTCCATAATTCGGACCTTAAGCACATTCTTTGATTTATAACACAAAGAACACACATTCATTTATTTAGCAGATGAAAGTCCATCCGAACCCCCACAAAAAAATTCTCACGCCAAAAACAAAAAGTCGTAGTTAGGGGAGGAACACTTAATAATGAAAGCTCTCACTAATCTTTTCCGAAATCAACTTGTTCCATTTGAAACAGAAGCTAACCACACAACTGTCTCTTTGAAACAAGTTCCTCCTACTCAGCAATTACAACGATACAAACTTCATTCAGTTCCAAGTGTAGACAATAATTAAAACAAACACTGATAAAAGTGACATTCTTCTCCCCACCCCTCATTTGAAGGACTATTTGATTTAAAGTGAGCCTTTGATGTAGATTGAATAATTGGATATAAAGAAGCTGCAAATTGGTTGAACTATGAAAGCTATAAGGTATTAACTTACGACTTCAGTGGTTAACTGTAGTATTTACTTGAAAATAATACATAATTACACACAAACAAACTTTTAAATACATGGTTAGTTTGCCAATTGATTGGTTTAACACAAGGGCCACTCATCTCAACATTCCTCTTTGATTCTCTTTTCTTCCCTTACAATATACAATTACGTTACAACAATCATTTTCTTTCTGGCTTGCTGTACCGTTGTCTCACAGTTCGTTTTTCTCATTTTCTAAGCCCTCTATACTAACTGCATACAGGGTGTAACACAGAAGAAACTAGAGTATACAAGGATTACAGTATAAATAAAGTGTCAACGAAGTACGAAACTTCCTTTCCATTCTACGCATCGAAAAATTATTTGAGTATTTTAGTTGTAAATGTTGTAATACTGCTGTTCACGTCACGTGACGTCATCACTTTTGAATTGACTCCAATACTTACCTACAAAAGAAAATTCGCCACCCAACTTTTAGAAACCTTTCGATAGAAGAAAATATAAGCTTTCTTGGAGCTATTGTGTTGCTGTATTCTTCTCAAGACCCATCCCAAATTTATATGCTAATTGTTCGTTGAATTTCGTCAAAATTAAAACAAATAATATCAAATATTCCGCTAATTAAAAATGAAAAACAAACAAACAAACAAAATTCTCATAATTTATAGAATTATTCTATATTTTTAAACATTTTTCTCTTCATCTTCAATATTCGGTTTTTTAGAATAATTTCATCCCACCCTGTATTCACTTTGATGTATGGCACTGCCACTGTGCATCTTGCAGGAAAGTCTCCTTGTTCTGAAATAAGGGGCAGATTGTGCGAGGGGAAAACATTGCTAAGGAAATTGTACAAGTGTAGGGTAGGGGGAAGTCATCGGTCCCTTTTTGTTGAGGAGGATAAGGCGAAGATGCAGCTCAATCTGTAGGGTGTTCCAAAAGGAACTGATAAAATTATCTAATTCAAATTGACAGCGCTCTTAGCTTAGGTGACCTGGGTTTGAATCTCAGCAGAGTCACAGTTTTTACAGTTTGGTAATTTGACCATACTTCAGGAATCATAACTGGTGAGGACATACGAGTAGGCATTTTTATTGATACCATGATTAGTGGTTGCATTAAGAGCAATCTTTGAATTACTTATGATGATGAGGTTGTTAGATATCTCTTCAGGTTGTGCAACCCACTAAAGTTGAAGCATAAATGCCTAGTAATATCCACTAGAAGTGGTACCGGTAAAAAATCGGACTAGCTTTCAGGAAATTTCAAGTATTTTGTGGAAAAGTTGCATTGAAAGAATAATGAGGAGAAAAAGAAAAGAAAAATAAGACAAAAGGATGTTTCGGGGGGTTGTATACCAAGTTCATCCAATAATATTAGTCAACGTTCCATCAAAAATGTCTTCAGTCAGTTCTGTAAAGTCGTAATTACCATGACGTAATATAAAGTCATAATTATGATTGCCATGACGTAATAATGGTTAAATGTTCCTTAGTAAACAGTAACTATCGCAGCCAATATGACTTCAATAAACCGAACGATAAAATAGTCGTAAAGATTTCCAAGTTGTTAAACCCAACATTAGACCACATACGATCACATCTCCAGCAGATGTGATGAGGCTATGATAGTTATAGGGTTCAGAAATAGTGGCAGTCAAAATATTAATGAACATTATTTTATGAGGTATTCTTAATTTTTCTTCAACTTTCCCACTTAAAATTCTTAGTTCAGGCAATACTGCCAGTATTCTTTGGTTAATGCCTCGTATGGATTGTTGGATGTGGATCATTTCCAGCAGTAAGACCAAGACATTTTATTATGTGGTCAAAATCCCAAATGAGAGTAATGCACTCGCTGGGTTTCGGTCGGACCCATGACATGGTCCACTGCCTAAAAAATAAAAAAAATCGTTTGGATTACCAAACTTGACTACAAAGCAACCGGAAAATATTTCTAGAAGCATAATATACACAAGATAACAACTCGAGTGACTCGGGCACCCTCTAGTTTATCAGAAACAACGGCTTACGATTAACAAATTGCCACTCAACAACTATCTAGTATCTAGCCACAGCACTCACATTAGACGCACCTCGACCCTCCCACTGTTGTCATCAGTCACAAGGGCCACGTCTGTCCATACGTTGTCAAACATGACGGACCCCATTGAAAAGAATAAAACCTTTCACAAATTTATAGATATATAGGTCAACGCGTTATTGATGAACGGCTTCGCTGAATCTAGGTTAACCTGAGTAAACACCAGTATGTAAATAAATTTACAAAGCAGAACATTAAAAAAAAGCTATATTCATACAAAATATGTACATTATTGTACATACATAGATATACCAGTATGTAAATAAATTTACAAAGCCGAACATTTTTTACAAAACTACCTATATTCACAACAACAAAAAATCACAAAAATATGTACATACATAGTGTATTCACAAAAGAGAAGCGGTATGCCACAGGGTTGTGTTGTCCCTCCCACTTTTTCCTGAATCTGAAATTTGAAAATTTACACAAAATGCCGTTTTTTCCTGCCACCATATTGATCTGACGCAAGTGCTTCCCCCTACCCCTGACCGGATGGAGTAATGGGTTTAAATATTTATGGCTCGGGCCTAGATAGCACCCATTGCATGTCACTTCACTCATATAGATATTGGACGTTTCATGCAAGGGGTTAAAGTACCGATAACCATGTCCGTGTAACTGTGTTTGTGATAACTTAATGATGGGTAGAAAATTGGTGTTTCATAGTACTGTCACTGGACAACTTCCTTTACTCTTTTCCCCCTAGGCTTTAGTAGCTATGGTGATCACAAGTGTTCGTTTGTATTGTTTATATCTTAATATCTTAATATATTATAAATTATAAAAGAGAAATATGGACGAAATGGTAAATCTTTTATACGAATCCAAGAAAACTTTGCCGGGGATTTTACTAGTTTAAAATAAACTCTTGTGAGCCACACAGATATGATAACCTAGAGGAAAAATCAAAAGTTCTGTCACGAGTGATGAAAAAGCGCATTACTAAAATGCTCCAAGCTCAAGACTCGAACCACCGACCTCCAGGTTAACGATCGAGTTGTAGGACAATGTTGGCTTTCTATAATACCTATTATTTTAAATATTTTTTTTTTCTACATAATAATTCGCCTCTGACAACACAAAGAGGCGTAAACCACAAATTTTTGAAATCGGTTTTATTGCTTGGATTGAGTCTACTTGTGCTATATTTTGTTCTCACAAATAGACGTAATCCAATAATAATCCAAAAAAAAGGTACAACAAAAATTGAAATCAGGCGTATCCCTCATTTTCTCTTTTTCAGACAAATCAAATAGGCGTAAATCGATAGTCACAGTTAAGTAATCAAATTTGGCAACAGAAAAAGCTCGTATGGTCATTCACGGGTACAGGGAAGTCATAATGTTCCTACCGTGAACAGAAAATTTATGCACAAGAAAACTCATTTTGGCTCTCCTGTAAAATTTCGAAAATGTTGTTTACGCCTCTTTGTGTTGTCAGAGGTCTATATGTATTGTAGGAGTACATAGATATTTCAAATACTACATATTATTTTCATTTTGAAGAGATAAGAAAACAGTATTGGTAGGGATAAGAAATATTTTCATTCTGGAAGAGATGATAAGAATTGGTAATGTCCGCCAAAGGGAACAAATAGTTTGTCCGAAATATTTGCTCCAAATGGGAATCGAACCCGCGACTTGGAACTAAAAAAACGCGATACCCTTTCCACGAGACTGGAACTCGAGAATTTGACAGACCTAAGAGTAAGAAATTTTTTTCAGAGGTAAATGAACTATAAAGAAACCTTATAAAATGAGAAGTTCTTTGAAAAATAATTAATTTTCGGGAGGGCACCGATTTTTTGTTTCCTGAAGTAATTAATACAACTTAAAAACTAAACTACATAACATAATGGCAGTAATAAATATCGTAAATCTAAGCTTACAATTCTGGCAATGAACTGTGCTTTATGTATAGAAAGTGCAGTCTATATCGTCTAGTCTTCAATAGCGTCTCCTAAAGTAACGTCTACACTGACTCTACATAACTTTTTGCAGGGTGTACTTCATTTGGGACGCTAGGGGTCTGTTTCACAAGAGCGAAGTTTACACATGTCTGGAGTACCCTCGCTTTAAGTGCCAGGTGACTATGAATTAGTCCTCAGAAAGAAATCTTATTGAGAGATTTTATCAGCCAGCTTCTATGGCGCTTTGAGTGCACCGATTTTTTGTTTATTTTTTATTTTTATTTTTAACGTCGCTTTCAACTGCATGTTCAATTCAGGACGTATTGTCATAATTGAATAAGTCAATACAGAAAAGTAAGAATTTGTACTAATTATTTTAACATGAGCATTGCTTCTCCAAGGTAAAAGATAATCTACGGATTGCATAGTCACTAACAAACTGATGAATTCGTTACCATGATGAAGCATTAGCCATTTGCTTGTGTATAAAATTGTTTCTCAAGTCCCATAAATCTACTAATTAGCAACCATGCAAGTGGGCCAATGTCTCCCAAAACCAGTCCGCCGAAAGTCATTGTCGGCCGAATTCTGCAGACGCTAGTCGGCGCAAACTGACGGGCACCCGTGGAAAGTGGCCCAATACGGTGCACTGCACTCGAGAGTGCGGAGCTACACAAACTTATTACTATTGGAATTCGTAACTTGGCACAAAACTTGGAATCGTACCAAAATTTTCCTAGCAGAAGAAAATGTAACATTTTCAATTTAATGTCAGGATGATAGTGCAGGAGGGGGGGATATTTTTTCTCTACAAGTTTCACTGCTTTCGTCTTGCTCTTCTCTGCATTTGTAAAGGCTCAGTGGTTTATGAAAATGGCAGTCTACTCGTCTAACTTCTTTACCATGTTTTGGTGGTGATAATACTCTTTAGTGGAAACCACTAGGCGAGGTTAATGCTCAAAGCATTTTTTAACACCTAACCCTCATAGTCTTATCGCTAGTTGGAAAAAAATTGCCACAGAGGTCGGATTCTTCGAAGAAAATGGTTATTTAAGGGTAACATTCATTTTTATGGAAGAAAAGAGAAATACATAGGCCTGTACATTTAAATCGCGGAATTGTTCTATATCACGAATTCTATTAATTTCCACTCGACATAAAAATTAGACTACCCATTTGAAACTTTCTCATGTGCAACTTTTAGATATTTTAAAGAAAATCCAATTTTTTAGGTAAATACATATATTTTTCAAGTTGAACTATTTTTATTCCTTAGAAAATTGCCATACTATTAGATCATAATTATTAAACTAGGTAACTTTCTCTCAAAAAAAAAAAAAAAAAAAAAAAAAAAAACGTTAGCCCTCTCATTACAAAACAGGCTTAGGAAAAGAACAGGCCGCTTGCACGAGCAGATGTATTGAACGCGCACATGTCACGAGCTTAATCCTGTCCTGATAATGCAACACAATACAGTCCTCTAGACCGGTTTCCTTAGTCCTGTTCCCGTCATTATGAATAGTAGTCCTGCGTCCTTGTTTGACACGGCGTCATCACATTCTAAATCAAGAAGACAGTCACCGTGGTCGTGCGGGTAGCGCACATGGCTTACAAATCAGGTGACCCGGGTTCGATTCCCGGCGGGATCAGTTTTTTTTTACAACTCTGAACTTGCATATATTATTCATAATAATAAAACTCTTAAGTGAAAGGTAACCAGTCGAGGTTGATTCTCAAAGCATTTCCTACCACCTATTCCCTCAGAGTCTTATTATTATTTGGTCACTAACTTAAATTAATCAGGAAAAACTCATGCAATGAGTCTGATTCGAAGCAACAGATCCCAAAATCCTTTGAGCATTAACCTCGCCTGGTGGTTAGCTTCCATCAAAGTGTGTTATTATTATTATAATACAGAAGATCTCCAAGTGAATAAAACGGACGAGACGTAAGTTATCATATTTGTGTTAATCACTTTCGCGTTACCACAACTACTCAAACTAGCTTTAATAAATCCACGCTGAAACCGGGACTTGAACCACCGACCTCCAGGTTACAAGTCCGCCGCTTTATTGAGCAAGCTATTATATTATTCAACACTCTATTAGATATAAATGGACATATGTACAATACGAATAATTATTTTAACAATGAAAAAAATGGAAACAATATATTTAATAAAAATGAAAAAGAATAGAAAAATACATAGAAACATATGTCCTAACTAATGGGCGGGGTTATTGCCTATGGCAATCTCTTCCACCCAAGCTTCTGAGGTTGGTACAGACGAGAAGTATATAAAACGATTACTCCTCTCAGAAGAAGAAGAGAACAAATTGAAGCACACACACACCATTCATCTCAGAGCTAGAGAACAAAGACAAAGATCAAACACCTTGTAGATACAACACAATATAAGGAGAAGATAATATAACGCAAGTCCACACCATATACTCAAAGCCAGTAGATATAACCCTAGTCCACACAATACAGGGTGGTTCTGTTAAGAGGCGACATAAAAAAAAAAAATACTTCCGATTTCTAATATTAGAAATTTCTCTTAAGTACCTAATATATATTATAGTATATGGTGTTCATTTGTTTAAAAAAAAGTCAAGTACCATTTTTTTTAACTATTCTGTATACCTATTTCAATTTTTCAAAACTTTGCACAAAATATGAAAACAAACAATTATTATGTGACCTGGTTGCAGACAGATGAAACTCTATACACTTGACGTAGTGAGATCTATTGTGACCAAACAAACAAAAACAATGACAAAAAAAAAAAATACTTTGCGTACGGTAATCTTAAAGGCGCTTGTCTTGGCTTCCAGAACCTTAAAATAAAAAAATGGTACATGACTTTTACAAGCGCGATTGTGTAGAATTCACCATATTTTTTTGTCGAAATTAAAAGGGTTGGGTGGAAGAGACTACCATAGGCAATAGCCCCGCCCTTTAGTTAGGACATCTGTGTATATTTTATCTATGTTGTTTATCTTTTCTTGTTTATATTGTTCTAAATTTTGAATTTTAATTTTTATAATCACTTGTATGTACACTGTACATATATGTCCTATTATTAAATAATAATAATAATAACAATAATAATAAAGTAACAACGGAACCACCCAGTATAAGCTCTACCAATAGAAACAGAAGACATGCAGATGAAGACTGGTTTCCAAGATAATCTATATTATTGTGAACATCCCAGCTTCCCACTCCTCTGAACTTAAGTTTATCTACCTGCTAATGTGGAGTTCAAATTATGTTGGAGAGAATTATTATGCTTTATGTGTTCTTTCTTTATGCGAATGTGAGCATCTGATGAGACTGTGGGATGCTTTGAGATGTTGGGATGCCTATCCAGAGTTCTCACTCCTGAGACTCCTGAGAGCTGTGTCGCATCGGAATTCTGTTTCCATAATCCGTGCCCAAGAAACTAGAACCATGCTTTGGTACTCAAGTGGTTAAGGCCTGGTAACATGGGCGTTCCCAGGGGGTACAACTGCCCCCCTTATCAAATTCCAGGGAGTATGCAACAATAGGTATTATTGATTGTGCACTAGGTATTATTGATTTTCCTCATTAGCTGCCGCCCCCCTAGCCAAAATCTAGGCTACGTCCATGCCTGGTAATCCATGTATTGTGGATCCCTACGCTACTTGGATTAAAAGGCTAGCGCCTTAACGACATCAACCAAGATTAGTCAAGTGATTAAGGCCTTGTCTGATGGTAATCTAGGTAGCGTATTGATCCGTTGGTTCGAATCCCACCTAATGCATGTTTTTCCTGATTTATTTGAGAATTAGACTACATAATAATAAGACTCTGAGGTAGAAAATATCTGATGGTAGAAAATGGTTTAAGTACTAACCTCTCCTGATGTTTACTTTCCACTAAAGAGTATTATTATTATAGACCAATCACTTTGAGATTCCTCATGGCAATCAGAATGTCTTTCTCATTGCATTTGAATAGCCAACTGCAACGTCAAGCCAATTCATGCACTGGGTGCAATGCGAACCAACGGATCCCCACGCTACCTGGATTAGCAGACTTGTACTTATTTCTAGCACAAAATATTCAAGAACGTGTTGAGAAGCGCTGGTCTACGAGTGGTATTCCTACATTCTTCTCATTTGAAAACCCGACGATGTGTGCAACTTGCGCTCCTTCTCAGTAAGTTGCTGGGCCAGCCAGCTCAGCAACTTTTGAGATATTATGAGGAGCAGAATACCGTACTGGTTCGTGCGACTTTTGTTGCTCGGGTCACCGCGGTACCGAGAGACCTGCGTACGTGCTCTCACGATTCCAGGAGTACTGTGCATAGAAGACTAACTTTGTTGACGCTAAATATACAAAAAATATTCCAGGAGTTATTTCCTCGTTCTAGGGAAATAATAAGAGTAAGTAAAGTAAAAATTACTCTATCGCCTGCTGAAAGTCCTTGAGTGCGTAAGTATAGTAAAAATTCTAGTCCAGTTAAATAGAAGAGTAAGTACCACATCATGAAACAGGATTAAAAAGTTTTAAAAAAGTTATCATATTTGCGTTTATCACTTTTATGATATCACACATACTCAAACACATACACACAAGTAGACAAGTATTCCCTCATACTACTACATACACAGAAATAAATAAAATACAATAATTATAAAATACTGCCTTGTTTATACAGCCCGATCACGACTATTAAAATCCCATTATTCCAGTAGTAAGCCCGAGACGCATTATAATGTGGTAAAAATTCCAATGGGAGGAAAAATTTGTCATGTCCCGGCTGGGTTTCGAACTCAGGACCTCTCGTATCTATGGACACACAGAGTGCCGCCTTTACCACTGAGCACCCGAGAAATAGACAAGTATTCCCCTCATACCACATACACAGAAAACTCCCAGCTCCTCTACATTTGCTGTTTCAAGGCACTCGTGCTCCTCATCGCTAGTGAAGTACTTGTGTCTCCTTTGAGTTGGGTTCTCAGAGTTCAAGAGCACTTGTATAATTCAATTAGGTTGGGAAGATTTTTATTATTTAATGCTCATGTACTTAAATATCTATCAATGTGAAAACACATCACTCCAGGTAATAGCTATCTTCTCTTTGTTCTCATTTTTCTTCTGAAATACTGTTACATTTTTTTTTTTTTTTTTTTTCAATAACTTTATTGTATATTATTTTAATATTCATACATATCCTTCATTTAATATTTCATAGTTACTGCAATCCAATGTACTTTTCAGTATGTGGTGGATTGCAGCAAGATACTTTTCTCTTTCGTTTCCCTATCAAATGGGTGAGCCGCTTATCACCAGATTCCGAATATTGAAAGTACATTATGTGATCATGATCAACCCGACCTCAGGAGCTTGATCGATAAAGCGGTGGATTTGTAACCTGGAGGTCGGTGGTTCAAGTCCCAAGTTTAGCTAAGATTGAGGAGTAAAGCGAGTTTGAATGTGAGATCACCAAAGTGATTAACACCAATAACATAACTAATTTTTACATTTGTGATCATTTTAACTTTTGACCAAGGCAGAACAAAGTGTGTTCGACTGGATTGGTGCCTACATTAACAGAGCAAGGAACATGTATTAAACAATGGTCTTCACTCTAAACAAAAAAGATGCAATGCAACAAAGATCAGCAATAATTTAGGGCCTCTTTCGGGATCTTCGACTAGGAATTTAAAAAAGTGTCTCCACCCTTTACAAACAAAATGGTCCAACGAAACAAAGTTCAACAATAATTCTAGGCCTCCTTCGAAATCTTCCTGGTCTCACAATGCCAAGAATTCGGAATCCAGGAATCTCTTTGTTCCTGACCAAGGTGTATCCAGGAATTAAGAGTTCTTTCTTTTCTTCTGGAACTATTTTGTAAGAATTGGTTTCATTGAGGTAGCGAAGTAGTGCGTAGATGAAGATATTGGTTTCTCCAATCTTAAAAATTCGGAAGTTGTGTGCTTTGACGTGAAAAATATCCCAAAAAAAAAAACTATTGTTAAAAAAATGGCCAAGTTCTAGAACTCCTATCCAAAAAGGTTTCGCCAATGAATGCATTGTTTGCGGACAAGTTATCTTGGTACTAAACTATTTCTTTTATTAAAACCCGTTTTCTGAGTTCCTCATTTTGTATGTTTTTAACTGCAAACAACAAACTGTTATCAGCAGCCAAAATGTTAAGACTAGGTTGGACGGTTGTGGGTTATCGAATTGATCAACAGAAAACGTCCATTTTGACAAACATTATTATTTGTTAAACTTGATGTCTCTTTTTTCTATAGGGCGTTCTTCACGAAAAGGTGTTTGATATCTGTTGATTTTAAGTGAAACGCTCTGTTGAAAAACTTTAGTAACTTGGAAGAAAATTTCTTTCAAGCCATGGACCAAAAACATATTGGCAACAAATTTTCAGCTAGTATTTGATATTAGCAATTTTTTTTGTGTTTTTTTTTTAATTTAAAAGTAATTGTACCCTGGAACCGCTTTCGCATTACTTCAGGGCATTTTACCTTTACATCCATGCCATTCCGAAAACGAAAAACTCGATCAAAATTTTCCGCTCCGGCCGGGATTCGAACCCGCAACCTCTGGGTCAGTAACCAATGCCCTTAACCACTGAGCAACAAAAAGTTCTTTACATCAAACATGACAAGTAAGACTTCGCAAGCTATGTGCAGTTCCCACATCAGACACATTGCCTAGGTAGCAGTCTACCGTACTACTTTCCAGTATACCATCCACCATTGTTGCATTTTCTTCCACCCTCATTCCTTTCACTAGCTTGCGAAGCAGCTATTCTAATTTCTTAATGAAAGGTTAGATTCAATGAAAGGTTGGATCCCTCTCACTATTTACCATCACATAGTCCAAACATTTCTTTGTACCAAGAACACATCCACCAATCTGACCCTTGACTGAAACATCCTGTAGTGATCTTGTCAAACTAATGATATAATAATATCGCCATATTCATACTGCCCGATTAGGACTATTAAGTCCCATTATTCCAGCAGTAAACTCAAGACGTATTATTATGTGGTAAACATCCCAAATGGAGGATAACTTGTCATGTCCCGGTTGGGTTTCGAACCCGCGACCACTAGAATCTCTGGATTCACAGAATGCCGTCTTAGCCCACCTTCTTCTATTAGTTATTCAAGAATTCGTACTTGAATTTACATCGACCTCGGTAGCATGATCCATAAGGCTATGGACTTGGCATTTGGTGGTCGATGGTTCAAGTCCCTAGTTAAGCAAAAATTTAGTAAAGCGAGTTCGATTAGTTGTGATATCACGATTGTGATCAACACAAATATTTGATATTTAGTACTTCAATTTGTTGATTTTTACTTTTTTAACAAACAACTCTTGAAAGTACCAATAAATAATCAATAAATAGTCTCAGCAGGTGTGACATAATTGGAGATTGATCAGGTACAAATTAAGATAAGAATATAAACAGAAAAGTGAGAAGTTGTATTCGATGTACATGATGCAGCCTTATAAAGCAAGGAAGAGTCTTGCAAGACAAAACTAGTCTAGTAGTTGTTTTCACACTACATGCCAGTGTCCCTGTCCAGGTAACTAGAGTGGATGCCAGGTGGAATAAGAAGATATAAACATACTTTACAAGGTCTACCTAGAGGACCCCTAGTCTTGCTATCTGGGAGTTGTTTTCACCCTACATGCTAGTGTCCATGCCATTTCGCTAGAGTGGATGGTCTGGCAGGAGGACATTTTTAACAGGTAATAGACTGGCAGAAATCCAAACTGTTTCTCTTGGCTCGTGAATAAATGCCACATTAAGAAACAGGAATAAGCTCAAGCTTAGCCAGACGCGCCTTCAAACCGGAGTTTCAAATAGCACACTACACACTATTGCCCGAGTTAAAGGATAACAATCCATTTATAATTATGCTAGAATCAAACATTGGAAACCATACTTTTTGCAAACATTAAAATGGCATATTGATTGTTTGAAACAAGAATTGCAATCCTGGGTTACAAAAAAAAAAAACATTGGAAACCAGACTTCTTTGTAAATAATAAAATGGCATTTGATTGTGTCGAAACAAAAAAAGAAACAATTCTGGGTTACAAAAAAAGAAAGAAAATAACATTGGAAACAACCAAACTTTTTGTAAATAATAAAATGGCATTAATAGATTAGTGTTGAAACAAAAAAAGAAACAATTCTGGGTTACAAAAAAAGAAGAAAAAAAAAAAAAAAACAAACAGTAAACTCACCCTGGTCCAGTTTGGCGGTAGCCGGATTGGTAGCCCTGCTTGCCGGGAATGTTATGGTGGTGGGGGTGGGAGGGGCCGCCGGGGCCGAACTCGGGGCCGCCGGATCCCAGGCCCCCCACCGTGAAGCTGGTGGGGCCCGACTGGGTGCTGGTGGTGACGCCCCACACCGTCGTCACTACGGACAGCTGAGGGGGAGGCGCTCCTCCGGGTGACCAGTCCCTGAGGGGGGAGACCATCATTTTGTTGTTATTATTATTGTTGAATATTAGCAAGACACACGAATCATTCATACAAAAACAGACTATGAAAACGGATCCCTAGACTACCGATACCTTTTATTTTATTTATAAAGTTACATAACAAAAGTTACAAGTTGTACAAAATAATATACAATGGCAAAATACAGTACAAAAGTTAGATTACAAGTAAAAAATAGATTCAAGTTTCCATGGAAAAATAGAAATAATAGTACATACCGATACCTTTTAGTAGGTACTACATGACTTTATTATCATCGTCTTGTATACAAGCTAAATGGGGGACACCGCAGGAAGCTCCAGCACAGAACTAACTCCACCACACATAAGTCAAGGCGCTGGATTGTCACACCTGCCAGTGCATCCTATAAGGAGGGTTGTGTTCCTATTCGGAGACTCATCAGCTGTCCTGAGCCTTATGTTGTACCAATAATTATCATATCAATATGGTGAGCGGTTCTCTGCTCCATCTTAGAGGTTGTTTATAGATCAGAATCAGGCTACTAACTCTTGCTACCAAATAAAGAAATCATCTGTCACTTCTCCTTTCACCAAGGTCCGAATTGTGAAACAGGATTAAAGTTAAGACAAACTAGACACGCCCTCAAGTCGGAGTTTCAACCAATCACAGAGCACTATAACCTAACTTGAGGGACAGTCTGGCTTATCTTAACTTTAATCGGTCCTTGGCCGTCCTCGGTTCTTGGCCTTTTCCCAAACCTATACTTGGGGTTGGCATTGGTCACCTCAAAAACCTATTCAAATTAAGCTCGCCTAGCCCATGTTGGGCCGGGAATAGCAACTATCACGATGGTGCGAATTTGAATGGTCACACATGTACCTAAGTCCTGATCTCGCTAGACGTTGCTTAACTTCAATGACAGAATGAGAATTGGTGCATTCAACGAGCCATCGACGCTGGCTCAACATTTATCTACCTCAGTCCGATATTTGACAAAATTTCATCTTGCTATCTGAATTTTACTGACAAGTCAGACGTTTGTATATCGTCTTGGAGTATGATGGGTGGAGAGTTTTCTTTCAAAGTCTTTGGTGATAGTTTTCGTACCAAGTCCATGTATAGTGTGTCTACAAATGTGTTGGGCTATGCAATAGCTGTATCAATATTTTTGGCGATAGCTTTCGTACCAAGTCCAAGTATAGTGTGTCTACAAATGTGCATGCCCTATACTGGCAATAGTGTTTCTATCAATGTCTTTGGCGATAGTAATAAAATTGTACCAAGTCCATGTATAGTGTGTCTGCAAATGTGTTAGGCTATGCAATAGTGTTTCTATCAATGTCTTTGGCGATAGTGTTTGTACAAGCAAGACAGAGATAGAACCCGTCCAATGAACCATGAGCAAGGTGATAAGTATGTACGTAACTTTATGTATGTGGTATCTATGTTGAGTGTAGCCATGGAGTTCTAGGACACATGAGTAAGTGTGGATCTACTGCAGTCTCCAATGCATCTGATACTCCCACATGCATAGATGTTATTGCTTCGAGAATATTCCACTGCATTCCGGTATGCACTGTGCAGTGTCCATACTGCAGTAAAATACAAGTCGCCATGTGATATTGAACAAAACAAATACAACCATGGAAGTGTGAAAAATGGTATTGTACGTCCATATTTTAGCAATTTTAATAATTTTCTTTTATAATGGTTAATTCTCACTAGGTATATACCTTTTTCTACCACCTATTATTCTACTCAATTCAATTTAACTATTTATTTTTGTGAAGTACAATTTACATGTTATTAGCGTTATTTCAAAATACACCTTACAGATCAAGCAAAACGCTTGTTTTGCAACGCCAAGAAAAACAAAACGAGCGTGCTATACTTACGCTATACCTAGTTCGTATGTATTTTCTTTTGTAAATTTCACCTTCTTAGACAAAACTTTTTAATTTTTTTTCTTCATATTCGTCATACAAACAATACACCCTTCATAGCTAAAAAACAAAAAAAATCCTACATATATATTTGGAAGTAATATTAGAGAAAAATAACAAGTCAATACAATACCTATAGCTATACTTGGAATCAATACTCGCTTCAAGAAACAAAGAGAGCCAGATTGGTGAACGTACACCAGGAATCAATTGGAGCTAAGGTCAAACGCTGCGGAGAGTTTTATTGCTCTCTCGGTAAATACAAAAACCGGTGAAGACCTCAGAGGTACCGAGGACCAATAAACCATAAACCGGTGAGGAGAGAAGTTGATTTACTGAACGAGCGATCACGATGAGATGTGAGGATATAGACACGATAGGAGAGCGGTATGGCGCTTGCTTGATATGGAAAAAGTGCGTGATCTGTATCCAGGACGGATACAGTTTTAAGAAAAGTCCATTGGTAGTCAAGTGGTTAACGCGCTAGTCTGGTGAGCCAGGTAGCTCGAATCCCACCCAGTGCATGGATTTTTCCTCATTCATTTGAGTCTGTGATCACATAATAATAAACTCTGAGGGTTAGGTGGTAGAAAATGCTGCACTAACCTCGCCTGGTGGTTACCTTCCACTAAGGAGTATTTTTTATTACTATCATCGACAAGTGATACATTTGTTTGGTGCTCTTGTGTTGAGCCAAACCTGATTGAACATACTTAGACAGGCACTTAGGGTGTCTCGGTAATGTTTGTCAAATTTGAAACAGGATTAGATTTAATCCAAGGGGACACTATCACTGAACTCTGGCTATAATGCGCTGTGATTGGTTCAACCTGCAATTTGAGGATCTGCAGTCTGGCTAAGTTTTACTTTAATCATGTTTCATAATGTCGCCCTTTGTGTCCGTCAGAGCAAGACATTTTACCTACTGATATAAAAGACTTAAATAGCAAAGTTTCGGCGTTAAAAATGAAGAAGAGGCTGTGGTAAATACATTTTGTCTATCACTTGGGTATTTCTTTTGGTGATAGTCTATCACTTGGAATTTTTAGCAAGTCTTGTCCGTCAATACAAATAAGGTACTAATTAACAAGGATCACCAAAATCATGCCACAATTACATACGAAATTACTTAACACAATCATTTACGAAAAAGTTCAACTAGTTGATTAGATTAATGAAACAACAGATGGGTATGTACCTGGATACACTACGTACCTAGATATTAAGAATTGCAATTGAAGAAAAAAAACTTAGCCATAACTGTAGTTGAGGATGTGCAAGCAGTGCTCATTGAAATGCGAGGTTAGCTAGACAGAAGAGAGAGAGAGACAGAATGTAATGCGAATTGCGAGGTACCATGAACTAGAGTGCGATAGATAGTACTGAGAGATGGAGGGGGGGGGGTCATATTGCAAATATTCATTGAAAGTGTAACGATATTTGTGAATTATTGCATCGAGGTTTAGCCAGGCAGTTCGGACCAGTGGCGCGGGCGGGATGGAGAATTGATTAGGTGGTGACATTCTAGGACCCGAATTAATGGACGACGCTGGGCACCGAGACTGTTATAATTACAATAGTGTTGTTATTACCATGGCAACAGCCAATCACATAACCGAAATCAGGTATTCTAGTTACAGTGTCCACCATAGTAGCGTTAATTAATTCGGGCCTAGAAGTACATCGCCTAGAGGTGGAATAAATTAATTTTAGGATGCGAAACCAACATAATTTCGTATGACAATAATATTTTTAATGAATGGAAAATAAAGAACATGAGCTTTTGAGTTGTAGCTCGCACGTAATTAAAAGTTCTTTTTCCCTATTGTGAGCTGACTTTGATGTTAAATGTAATGATATTTGAGTAAACTCAGGCAGACGGGTCAAAGATTCCATCAGCTCAATCCTTGAGGCTAGCAGACTCACAAACTGAAGGCAAGCAGACTCACAAACTGAAGGCAAGCAGACTCACAAACTAAAGATAAGCAGACTCACAAACTAAAGACAAGTAGACTCACAATCAGAAGGTAAACAGACTCACAAACAGAAGAAACAGACTCACAAACAGAAGGCAAGCAGACTCACAAACAAAAGGCAAGCATACTCACAAACAAAAGGCAAGCAGACTCACAAACTGAAGGAAAGCAGACTCACAAACAGAAGGCAAGCAGACTCACAAACTGAATTCAAGCAGACTCACAAACTTAAGGCAAGCAGACTCACAAACTTATTGATAAAATATAACAAATGAAATCTCACGGCAAGAAACAGTGACTATGAAGTGCTATCGATTTTTCCATTTTTTTTAATGATAGTTACAGATCGTTTTATTTTAAAATCTATCTTGCTTTTGTCATCGTAGCTTTCCATTTTTCGTTGGGTTCTATATTCTTCAGATTCTCCTTCATAGCAGCAACATTTATAAAACATGAATCCAAGACTAAACTAATCTAATCCTGTTTAGCCCTTAACACGCCCTCTTGTGGAAATTTCAACCAATCACAGCGCATTTATGTCAACTGTTAGTTGGATTAACAAATCCTGGATATTTAATCCTGTTCGGCTATAATTCGGCCTTACAGTTTTATAATTCGGCCCTTAATCTCCCCACGTCTCCTCCACTGGCGAGTACTGCTACACCAATGGGATCAGCAAGATACTCTGCCAGTTACCTTGGGCGAGTACTGTTTGCTCTGGTAACTGGCTTGAAAAAGATCTGATGGATAAAATCGGCATTTAACCTCGCAAAGGAATTGCAATTAAGCCACATTCGGACCGTTCGTTGTTGCATAGAAACCAAAGTCATGAGCTGAATTAGAACTCGGCCAGTGGCCTAAGTGAAATATGTACATTGAAGAGCAACTAACAGATACAATAACTCGACAGATTTTTTTTTTTTTTTTAAAACACTTAGACGACCGGGTGTACCACCGGTGGTACACGCACGTTCGTACGGAATGGACCGGGTGTAACACCGGTGGTACACAATGTCGGAGAGCCGTATTATCGCCGGTCCCACAAGAGAATTCACGAAAAACCATGCCGGTCGTCTAAGTGTTAATTTAGGATTAAAGCCGCGTCGTTTTCAACTGCGTGGTCATTTTACTCTCCATTCTCTAGAAACTCAGAAACCAGTTACTCAATCAACCTCATCCAGCCTCCGAGAATAGCGAGCATTACGAGGGTTCAAGTTTGAATGGTCACCCATCAAGGGTCCTAAGCTCGCAGGACGTTGCTTATGCAATAGTGTTTCTATCAAGTAGTGACCTTGGCCTACCGGTAGCATGTTCGACTTGCACTTCAGGAGACCCGGGTTCGAATCCCGGCGAGATTGATAATGGAATATGATGGTTGGTTGGAGATATGGTGCATTAGTATTAGTTCTCATAATTTCTATGCTAAAAATTGTGAAATTACATTGCGAGACTAAAAATTGTGATATAATATAATAACGCAAATAATTAGCTCTCTTTATAAGCAACAAGCAGTTATAAACTACAGAGGCAATATCACAACTAAACAACCACTAAACAACCTGACAAAACAAACTCAACAAGGTTATGTTGTCAACATAAGCTACAAGAAATTATAAACTACAGAGGTAATGTCAACAACTGCCGAGGTAGGTACTGAACAACCTGACAAAATACGTAAAAAGACATTCGAGAAACTTTGAAATAAAGAAGGCTGGAGACTATCACTCCCCCCTCCAGCTGTAGTAAATCTGGCTACAAAAACAACAACACCAACAACAATAAATCATAAACAACAGAGGCCATATCAACAACTGCCGAGGTACTAAACAACCTGACAAAACAAACCCAACGAGAGTCTAGACAAGGTGTAGAAAGCACAAGGTGGTTCCTCGAGCACCAACTGCACCAAACTCGACCACCTGTCTGTGTTTCACCCAAGGCACCGCAGCATCACACCCGAGGCAGTGATCGCACGCGCCCTCAATTATCCTCCACACATAATTGAGTTTGGAGGATAATAAACCCTTGCCTCAAATATGATGTTACAGTGGGTATCCATTTACCCAAGCTGTTAGCCTATTCAATACTGTATTAGAAAACTGGATTGTTTCATTCCCATTGGATCCGGTAGAGACCGGTGTACTTTTGAGCAACATTATGTTGTTAACCTGTCGGAATTATTGGTCCTATTTAAAGATTCTACTTAAAGCACTACAATATATCTCTTGTTAGCATATTGCAGCAAATAGTTTCACTTCCAATAAAAAATGTTGAAAGAAGCCCATGATGGCCAGAAACTAGATTTTGTCATTTATACTTATTTCAAAAAGACCATTGCAATGAATTTAGATTATGTGCGTTGTATCACAGAGAAACAGCGTATTTTGAGTGAATGTTTCTTCTTCTTAAGGAAAGTGTCCAGCTAATACCTACTCTTGAAACATCAATATCGAATGACTGTTAAAAAAAGTTATGCTAAATGTGTTAATCACTTTCGTGATATTACAACTACTCAAACTCTCACTAAATCCTCTCTGAACCCGGGACTTGAAACCACCGACCTCCAAGGAACAAGTCCGCCGCTTTAGCGATCAAGCTACCGAGGTCGGTATCCCTATGCCTAGACTGTTCTTCAAGCACCAGCAAAGGTCTCTCTCGAAACCTTACCCTCAAAAACTCGACAACAATGAACGTCCTTGCCTTAATTGATGAAACCTATTTCCACGCCTGAGCTAGGCCGAGCACTCCGCTACTCATGCATGCTAATGAGCAGCAATCAGTTTTCCGGGATGAATCGCATCGTCAGTGGTTCAGTTTCTCTAATCACAAAACAAGAGGAATGCTCAAGATCTTCTTACATCACCGGAGGCCTTGAGTTGTTAAGAAGCGTTATCGAATATTCGTATGACTGTATTAATAATAATAATAGTATTAGTCCTGATTACATGGTGTGTTCTTGGATATTGAATGTGGAGAGTGGGTTGTCGGTTCTTGCTGTTGTGATGCTCATTGTCTGAATGTGCTGGAGTATGACTTGCTATGCTTGTTGTCGTTGTCGTTGTTGTTGTTGGTATTGTTAATGAGTTATCAGACGAGGTTATCGCAGATTTACAAGGAATGTTCGATATCACACAAGCTCTCAGGTTTCAAGTGGTACCTACTCCTGACGTGTGTATGCTCGAAGTTGAAAGCTGCTATCATGTTTTTTCTTCTTCTTAACTTTGTCACATTCCATGCGAGGTTGTCACTATGTTGTCAGTCACTCCAATCAGGTGCATGGCTCTTTTTGAAGGCGACATTGCGTGAACAACCTGCTAACCATCAGAGTCATGCCTTATTCGAAAAAGGCCAACATGAGGCCTTCGTATCCCCTTCTACAAAAGAAATACGAAGGGTATTATTCCCTTCTACGAATAAAATACGAAGGGTCGTCGCAGTGATGGTCTGTGGCTGGAGTTTTCCTGGTTGCTTCTCGATTCCAGTATAGTCAAATTATTGATACAATACAATAAACTCTGTTTATCCTGCGAGAATAACACTAAAGAGTCTCTTTGCTCTCTTGTTGTGGCCACTTTTTGGTCCAACAAGCAGAAAAAAAAACATTATATGATCAATGGTAAAACATTAAATGATTAACAATTTTTTTTTTTTTTTTTTTTTTGTGGGGAAGTAAGCTATATTATTTTATTACAGGTAAAACACCTCATCCATATTGATATTAGATGGCAAAGAGCCCAATAAGCTCGCCGCATTACCCCTCTGTATGGCGAGGGATAATGCTATTTCTTAAAATAAAACCTAAATGTGAAAACAAGGGGATCATACAATAAAGTTCTAACAATCGTTCTGGCTAATTCCGGCCCCTCTCAGGCTGGGTGAGGTTAATTTGAGAAGCTGGTTAGTGAGTTTACAGCGAATGGAGGGTAATACCCCACTCGTGATATGAGCATGCAGTTGAAAGCAATGTCAAACCAAAATTAAAAAAGAAGGTTCAGACAATCTCAACCAAATTAGAACTGTAGAAAGTTGTGAATCTGATGACCTGCTAAGTTTAGAGTTTAGCGTGTCAACTTTAACTGAAATGCCTGACTTGTGCGTGAGAGTGATTGTCTCGACAAGGAGTCTAGTCTCCAGTACGAAATTATTGTTCTCAATTCTATTCAGTGCGCGTTCTATAATGTCATCACCGCGAGTGACACGGTTCTGTTGTAGCGAAATGTTGTGCAGTTAGGTATTTACTGGTGATCTCTCTTTTGTGCGTTCTGTTCTCAATTCCCCGACGATGATGGACGGAGTTGGAGATGGAGTGAAGAAATTCCTATCGAATTCCTTGTATTTCTTCATCTTGTTGACCAGGAGAAAGGTAAATCACACTTACCTACTTTGTTATGAATATTCAGTCTTACGGACAACAGAGGCTAGGCAGAGCAAAGGATTCTAGCTGAGGACTCTGAGAAGTTGAAGAGTCAAGTCCTATTAATTTGTTTTTTTTTTTTTTTTAGTTTTAATTTTAACGTCGCTTTCAAATGCATGGTCATATCACGACGAGAATCCAGTACTTTGTAAAGTTATCAAATTTGGAAAATCACTGGAGAGGGGCCGTTGTAGTCGTTGTTTATAGTGAATCCTTGTTTGATTATATAATAATAATAATGCTTTTTCTTTGTGTTATTATGTCACAATTTTAGTGGGTAGCGCAGAATCATAGGACTTTACCACTTTAATTTACAATATCTTGTATTACTTTTTTGCCTAAGATTCTGCCACTGATCGCTGCTTCACATTAAAGCAGCTACTCATTTTTCCTCACGAGGTATGAGTGGACCCCGAATCTTGTTTGATTATAATGACACTAGACTGACCGAAATACAAGTTTGACAAGACCGGAGGATGTCATAAAGTACGCATGACTAGGAACTATGAATTTGTTTAAAAATTCTATTTGTGTCCCTAAAGAAACCTTTACAGTTGACACCTTCAACCATAAATATTACACCTCAAAACACCCCCGGAAAATAGAAAGCCTGAGCAAGGAGCAGGTGGAAAGCTATGGCGGCACCCACACAACGCTCGTTTGCTAGGCGTAATTATACACTCTTGCGTGTCGCTTATCTTCTTGAGACATCTTGAAAACTTTTTTTTCTTTTCGAAAAAGTCTTTCTCTTAATTTATGATTAAGTTGTGTTTTCTTGTCTGTGTTCATTGAAGCTCTGCACATGCGCACTTGGGAAGCGCCTACGCATGGAGAGGAAATTCAAATTCAAATGAATTATCAACAGATACAAATTAATATACAATGTAAGTATCCAGTGAGGTTAGGATTTGGATTTTTTTCGGGCTCACCAAAGCTTAAAAACAGATATCTAGATTTTAAATATTTTTTCCTATATTCTACATTAATAAAGTTGTATTTTATAGTTGGCGGAGTGAGAATTCATATGTGGAATCGCTGGAGACCGACTCTTTTATTCCACATATCCAGGTATTCCATTTTTGCTCTCCATTAGTCAGTCCATTCCATTAGTCTATACATCGAGGAATTCCACAAATACAAGTTCCACATATCCAAGGTCGCCTGAATTCAATTGAACCCAACAATATATTCAATAATCTCATCAAGTGCCCAGCATATCTACTTAGTGAAAAGTCACAAAAACCCTTTTCAAAAGTAAAAATTGGGCTTTGACACAAATCCATTTCAAGATAATTAGAGCTGTGGCAACAAGACTGAGAAGCACACGAAAAAAGATTCTACACATTACAGAAGAAAAATAAATTAATGGTTTTATAATAAATAAATATATACCATCAAATGTCTAGCCCAATAAGTGCCAATAACATTCTGTATGACCTCAAACACTTCGGTGAAGAAAGAAAAACAGCAATATTTCTAACATTTCCTCACGGCTACATGCATACTCTATGCGACTTGTATTGCTTGATGAAGCTGTGAGCCATGTATGAATTGCAACATTAATGAAAATGTTTGCATAATGAGCTGAGAGGAAAAAAAATATGTTGTCTGATGTCACCAATAACACCTTGTTATTAGCTACTGGGAAGGTGTCTCACATGTGGCAGCGTGTTTGTGGATGATTACGATATCATTGTCATCAACACCATTTTCGCCACATTTCCACGAGCCGTTTTTAATTCAATATTCTGTTAGCACACATATGGACGATATTGTGGATGGCACAGAACAATGATTGAAACACAACATTTGTTCAATTTTTTTCCAACAGTTTGTTTAGATCCTAACATTACTGTTTAAGAAAAAAAACGTTATTCTACATTTAAAAATCAAAAATCCGATTTAATCAAAACTCCGATAAGGGTTTGGTGAAAGAGATTGCCATAGGCAACAACCCGGCCCTTTAGTTAGGACATCTGCATATATTTTACCTATGTTGATTATCATTTTTTTACATTGATGTGAATTATGTATTTTAATTTTATCATTATTTGTTGGTACTAGAATAATAGAATTGAATATTTTTGTATTCGATGGCAATCTTCTTAAAGTTATTGTAATGAAATTTTCACTTATTACAATAAGTAAGTAGAGTCAAAAGGCATGAAATAAACACAACTTTCCTCCCTCTATTGCTGCGAATCTAGCTTGGGAAAAATATACGTCTTATGCTAATGTCCAGACGAAAATACGAAGAGAAATAGATATATGTAGGTACTAAAATAAATATATTGCAGGTCATACTAGAGTAAACACTTTCCATAGGTTGATGCAAAAATCTTGTGAGATTTGTTTCCATTTACTTACTTTGGCCGAAATTATTGTTTATCTGCTGCCACCATGTGTGTCGATGTTCATAAAACTCCTTCAATGCCTCCATAGCTTTGTAAGTCCCTTTTGTGAAGATTTTCAATCGTTTAGTATCGAAAAGCCTATTTTCTAATACCAGTTTCATAATGGTTTCTTTTAAAGCATTTTTAGTGATCGATACCAAGATATATCAAATTAGAATTTTGTAATAATGTTGTGTCTGTAATAAATTAATAATTCATGATTTCGGGCTTGTATGTTGGACGAAGAATCGTTACAGTTATTATTTTAACTATTGACTAATCCACACTATCCACATTGTTATCATTATTTCATTTTAATTTTACTCTCTTCAACCTTCTTCTCGAGCTTTTAATCTTATTTACTCATATTATAATTTACACTCATATAACAACATTAAAAACCCTCTGAACAAGACTTTAGATTTAGTTCTATGCAATAATCCTAACTTTAAAACTATTAATGTCTATCATGAATCACCTATTGTGAGAGAAGATTTTTACCACCCAGCACTTAATATCATTTTAGACACCAAGCAAAATATAATTAGCAACATATCTGAAGACCTTTCATTACCTAACTTATCAACTCGTTACAACTTTCGTAAAGCTGACTATCCCTCACTTTATGCTGCTATCCGGAGCCATGATTGGGAACCCCTTTACAACATACAAGATCCTAATAATGCACTCCAATATATTTACAATACTCTCTACTCACTGTTTGACATCTATGCACCTAAAGTACCCTTAAGACTAAATTCCCATAAATTTCCAGTATGGTGGTCCAATAAAGCTAAAAAAACATATAAAACTAAGAAACGTTTATTTTTTAAGCGAAATCGAACCTTTCGAGCACGATTAAAATATCGCAACATGGTAAAAATTCTAAATAAAAAACTTACTGAAGACTATCGTTCCTATATACAAAGAGCATGTAAAAATATGAAACATTGTTCAAAATCATTATGGCAATTTACTAAGAGTAAGAAAACCTCACCTCAACTAAATGCCTTCAAAATTAATAATAACCTAATTACAGATAGTACACAAATCTCGAATGCCTTTGCTGAAAAATTCAAATCTGTCTTCAACCTTACCTCTTGTGATTATTCCTGTAACTTCATTCAAGAACCATCTCAACCTTTAAGTTGTGATGAAAATGTTAATTATCCTGGATTTCAGCCTTTTACTTTTGACTTGAATGACTTTTCTAAAGCTATTAAACAATTAAAAATCTCAAAATCTCCTGGATCTGATAAAATACCTGCTAATGTAATAAAAGACTGTTCATCTTGTTTAAGTAACCCTTTACTATATTTATACAATCTTAGCTTAAAAACTTCTATCTTTCCTGATGCACTCAAGTGCACTCTCATTACACCTGTCCCTAAGAAAGGAGATTTACAAAATATTAAAAACTACCGTCCTATTGCTACCCTCAATACACTAGCTAAACTTTTTGAACGCATGCTATTTAACCAGATATGTGCATTTACCTATTCTAATATATCCACACAACAACATGGATTCACTCGCTCTAGATCTACTACATCGAACTTATCTTGTTTCCTTCACTCTGTGTCATCGCTTCTTCCTCATTGTGTACAAGTAGATACAGTGTACACCGATGTTCAATCTGCCTTTGATAAGATCTCTCATGACATTCTTCTCTCGAAACTTTACACTTTTGGCTTTCCTATTCCTCTTGTAAAACTATTCTCTTCCTACCTCTATCAACGCAAGGTCTGTGTAAAGTACAATAATGTTCTCTCTACCCCCTACTATCCTTCTTCTTCTGTACCGCAAGGTAGTTTACTTGGGAATGTTTTCTTTCTAATTATGTTTGATGGCATTACTAAGGTAATCAAACACTCTTTATTTCTCCTTTATGCTGATGATCTAAAAATCTATTGTCCTATATCATCTCTCTATGATGTCAGTCTCTTGCAGGAGGATCTGGACAGTGTCCAGGCATGGCTACTACGAAACAACTTATCATTCTGTCCTGATAAATGCGAACTGGTGACTTACTCGAGAAGACAGAACACGATTCCCAGCACATATACCATTAATGGTGTTACAATTCAAAGCCTTGAAAACAAAAAAGATCTTGGTGTTACCTTTAGCAAAGATCTGAGTTTTCATACTCATATTAAAAATACTATTTCATCTTGTTTTAAAAGCTTAGGTTTCATCATGCGTACACTACACCCTGTACATGATATTGACTGTCATCTCTTACTTTTCAATGCTCTTGTTCTCTCTAAACTCGAGTATGCTTCACCGGTTTGGATGCCGCAAACGCAATGTGGTTCCCATGCCCTGGAGTCTGTTCAGGCGTCCTTCTGTAGAAGACTCTTCTACAAGATCAACGGTTTCTACCCTTCCTTCCCAAACAATATCTCCTACACAGACCTGCGCTCACACCTCTGTCTTCCTTCTATCCAACAACGACACAAAAAAATTCTTCTCCTTACTTTATTTAAAATTATTAATAATAAAATTGACTGTATGGATCTTGTTCATGCATTGCAATTTAAAATACCGTATAACTTAACAAGACCAACTAACCATTCTACTTATTTCAATATTCCTAACTCTTCATATGCAATCTTATCACCTGTAACTAAATCAGCAAGTCTCTACAACCTTTTTTCCAAAGAACTTGACTTATCAGCCTCTTACTCAGCTTTTGAGAAAAATATTAACTTAGTAATTAGTTAGTATAAATAATATTATTAAGTAGATAGTGCTAGTTTTTAAGTAATTAATCTTATGTTTTGTAAATTGTGTATAATGTACCTATGTTTAACAACACAATAAATATATTGAATTGAATTGAATTGAATTGAATTTTGTAAATATTCCATGTTCTTCATACTGTAAATAAAACTTGATTGAATTTTACTACAAAGTAACGATTAACCATCTGTCAGAACAAGAATATTGCTGATTTCCTTTTCTTCTAGTTTGAATGAAGTTACTCATGTGGTGAGCACAGAGCTCCAAGTAGCAAGTGGTATCATGCATGGCATCCTGGAGAAGAGAGTAGATCCTGCTATAGTTGACTGCACGGTGGCCGGAGACCAGCACACTCCAATCAACACCTTCACTTCTCTAGACGTTCTCACTTCTGACAACGTTCACTTTGTCAAATGGCTTATCGATTTGTTCGAAAATTGGCTTTAAAATCAAGCGCATATCATAGACTAAAGACAGTCTTATCGAATGAAAACATAAAAAATAATAATAATTATTTTATATGTTAATAATAATAATAAACATTAAATAATAATCATTCGATATTTCTTTTTTAAAACTGCACTTCTGAATGTCAATGCTTGTTCACCATCTCGTGAATGGTGACAGAAATTTTCTTCCTCATTTTTTTCTTTAAACCATTTTATATTATAAAATGTTTCCATAACAGTCATTTTAATGACCTGAAGAATTTATTTTAATCAAGTTTGAATAAAAATTTAACATGTTTGAATTTTGCTCTTAAGAAGAAATGATGGCAATTAGATCACTCCTAAGTTAGTCTAATTTCACAAAAATAATTTGTGCTTGAGTTATGACATGGAAGTTAATATATTATGTTCATAAAAATGGTTTTATCTGAATCCATTTAATTAATATGTTTCTTAACTATAACTTAAACAGTATAAAAGTCAGGATTAGCCATTTACTATCAAACGCTTGATCTTTCCTTATGCCAGATACAGATGGATGATGAACATGTTTGAGTCAACTCAAACACTCTTATTAAGAATTAACTCTAGCTGTAAATGTTCCTCCTGATGGTTTTCATAGAAGCAATGTTCAGATTTTTTTTTTTTTACTATCCAGTACTTTTTTAATTTAATGGTTAGACATAAAGCTATGGACAACCTTGAGGATTTTTTTAAGGAGTCAGTTTATCTCTCACTTTAGGACAACTGACAAAGGAACACAAATTTCTATTTCATGTGAAACTGCAGAGGTTAGAAACTGGTAGTGAATGTGTTGAAATAAGATTGGGTATACGAATGAAATTGCAACATTCTCCTGTCTTCTCTGTTGAAGACTGAACTTTTATGCGATCTTTTTATATCTACCTATCTTGTCTTGTGGTGAATTTCTTTCTCTGTTGCTTGGAGCTTTCTGCAAAGTAAAACTTGAATCACAATTGTATGTACTTGTATCAGCCCATTAGAAAGTAAACACTAAACAGTGGATGCAGTGTGCTTAATAATGATTTATTTTACTCTTCATATAACCATCAATAGTAATTATTATTATTCATAATAATATAAATCAAACTATGCTCGTTTTCTCTAAATGAATAGTCACATCGAGTTGATAATGTTTTATCCGGCCCGAAGGACCAATAAACTTTCGCGATAATATTAACACGCTGTATGTGCGAAGGTAGGTTAAGTATCAAAACATGGAAAACACATACCATGCTTTAGGCAAAGGTGCCTTCCACTATGAAATTTATTTTTAGCTTAAAAAATTGTTTACACAGGGGGAGGAGCATGGGAAAGTAAACTTTAGAAACTCACGGAGGTAACGTGTGATAAATAATTCAACATTCTGAAAAAATTTACCGCTCTACAAAAACTCAAGAGTTTTCTCGTTGGAACATTGTACCTACACTTGACTGATGCCTCAAGATAGAAGATCTTTCTGAAAGAAGACAAAATCGTCTGCCACATCAATCGGTTGTGAGTTGCAAATATGCACGTTTGACAAGTGGGAGCTTGCAATGGCTCATCTACACTTTAGATTTGGACAAAGGTTTTCGTATCATACTCGTATGAGAATTATTTATCTGTGGTGTGTATGACCAAAGAAGTTGACATGCACCTATGATTTAATAAAAGATAAATAGATGAGCATTATCAGAAAGCAATATGTCAAAATATTCAATGAGATGGTTTCATGAATACCTGATAAATTTCTTACCGTCGCAGTATGTTGGACAAAGTTTTCGTCTAATTAAACAACCAACAGGAAGATAGAAGTATGCCATTTGCTATTCTCCATCACAACGAGCGCCTGTTTCAGGCTCCCAAGACCTTGGATTTGCAATGTCACATCAATTGTATAGTACCTATTTGTAGGTGTATGCATATGCATACAAGCACACGTTATATTTGAATCCATACATAAGCGTACATAGATTGTAATTATGCTCGGTAGAATTGGGTGATGATTTGTGTATTCAGCGGGAGATATTTCCGATTGAGTGGAGTGCATCCAATGTTTGAACCTGTGTTTTGCATCAAGTGGCGCACTCAGCACCTTGGTTGCATCTTGACTATCTTGAGTGAGTTTGAGAACCTCATTGGCATTTGCTTTGCATAAACTTGATACGAACGACATACATTTTATAAAGAAAATGTGGCAACAATTTTCCTTATGAGAGTGATCAAGAATGCACGAGGAATTTTAAAATTTACATTGGAATATTTATCTGGTAGAAAAATCATGGAAATACAAGTTATTTTGCAAAGTGTGAAGTTTTCATGTTTCTAACCTGTGTTTATTATCTGGACATAAGCCTCTTATTAAGTACATGCACTGGTTGTGTGGGAGCAGGTTACGTCTGACTGGGGAACTATTAAGCAGTAGACCAGTATTCTTAGTTAAATTAAAGTTATTTAATAAAAATGTTGCCACTAAAGAGTTTAACCCCCACACGATGGCTAGTTTCCCGGTTTCACTAGGTCTGTGGCATTCACAAGGTGGTAATTACTGTAAACATTCAATCTGGTGAGAGATTATCATCTCCGGCAACAGTTATTAAAACTAAAATATAGAGAACTTGAATTCTGTCCTTTAAAGAGTAGTAGGTATTTAAAGAATTGCAAGCACCAAAAAAAAATCTTCTTCTAATATTAAAAACAAAAAAACAAAAAAAAAAAATTACAAGCACCAGCATGTGTAAATGAATAACTGTATTCATTAGGTGAATACTATGTTGTAATATAAAATAAAAGCAAATTCTTTTAGTATATTTTCACGTATCTACTTATGTTTACATTTTCCTATGTTTTTATTTTTGTTCATTTTAAAATTCAAAGAGAAGAGTCATCGACCAATTTGGTTAGGTATGTATAGAATTTCGAATTGGATATCAATAAACTTCAGCTCAAAAAACAAGTAGAACATCAAATATTTAAATAATGTAGGACTTAAGTGTTGGGGAAACATCAAGGATATCTTTAGAGATTTTACCGACCAGAACTTCTTCGGTAATCTCAAATTGTGGCCTATTGGATTTATTATATGAGATCGATCAGATCTATGTGGAGAAAGAAGGTCAATGAATTCTTCTCATTTTAGATATTCTATTTCATAATTTTTTCACACAAGTGGGGTCAACGTTTTGGTCAGTCTTCGCAACACGTATCAATTTTGTGCCTCCTTTATTTAATTCTTACAACTCTTTAATGGTATTTGGTTTCTCAACTAGGATTATAGCTCTTTTCAATCAAACAATATCACCACCCTTGATCAATCTTGGTTCATTGTTATTATTATCATCATTGTGTTTTTTTAATATTTCTCATGCAGGTAATTAAAGTTTGATTTAATTATTGATTGAAAACAAATTCTTGATTACATCTTTGATTCCTCTCAATATTCACACAGGGTTTCGTTTTCGATTTCTTGGTCATATTATGGTCGTTCTATGGGTCATTTTTACAATAGTAAATTTTCAAAGGTATCACACATTAATTTGGTAATTTCAATCTCATAACTTTTCCTCAATATTTTCACTCTCTTTCATGACTTTTTATTCGGCGGATTATTCTTATATTCTCGTTTTTTCATTCAATTCCTTCTAGTTTTTACCACAAAGTGCCTATTGATTCATTCTTACTAATAGAAATACTGTCAAGATTTCTTCTCTTTGTGCAGATTTCACATTTATGTATGAGGATAGAGACCTAGTAGTTACTGTAGATAACTTTCTTATCCATTATCACTTTCTAGCGTAGGTTCATCTGAATCATCTGTATAATGTAATTGAGATATTATCATGTCACATTGAAAATCTCAAGCATTTAACAGCGATTTCCATATGAACAACCAGAAAAGAAAATGTTTTAAATGAGAATACAAAATGGACTCAATATTGATATTTTGAACTCACAACACCCTTGCAAACAAAAAATATACATTCATTTTTCAATATAATATTCTATTTTATTAATTCTTTTTGATTTTATTCATAATTTTTATAGGTATTTCATTATAATTATTATGCTACCTACTTTATAATTTTTGTTTGATTTTGTTCATAATTTCTGTTATAATATTTTTCAATATATTTTGCTACCTATTTTATTCATTCCTGTTTGATTTTTTTTCATAATTTGTGTGTTATGGAAGTGGAGAGAGAGAGAGAGAAAGCGTCCAGTCTCCTGCGTAGACAGAAGGGTAGAGAAATATTTTATTTAACTAGAGGAGGGGAGCGTGAGAATCTGCTCTGTAAAAAAAAAGGTATTGATACCCGTCAGTCACCCCTCGGATTGTTTCCCTATGCGTCTGATAATGAGGGCGCCAGCCTGTCTCAACCTGAGCTTTTAGATTTGTGTCTTTTTTTTAGTTTCCTTATACATACCAACATTCTTCTTTTAAGTTAGAACATATTATACATCCATTTAGTTTCGCCTTATGGCTTAACATAGGGTTGGGTGGAAGAGATTGCCATAGGCAATAACCCTGCCCTTTAGTTAGGACATACATATTATGTTTTTATATAATTTTCTATTCTTTTTCATATTTATTGTATACATTGTTTTCATTATTTTCATTGTTAAATTAGTTATTTGTATTGTACATATGTCCATTTATATCTAATAAAGTGTTGAATAATAACATAAATGGACAATGACTGATGTTGGGATCTGAAGTGGGGGTCTATCGATAGGTTCAACATTCTTCTACATTCGTACAAGGAGATAATCATTTCAGGATTTTGAAGGGGACGTTTTCCGACTCCTGGAATTATTTTATTGCATGCCCTTAATACAGGATTAGATAACTTGAATTGTTTGTCACCAACACTTTTCATAGGAAGTAGATGGAAGTGAACATAAGTCACAGATCTAAGAACAAACCCAAATGATGTCCTTGATTTAGGGAACCTTGATACAGATTCGCTGGTTAGCAGATCATCTGCCCTTTGATTTTGTCGTCTTTATTTTTAAATCTGTTTAGAATTCAAAGGATGTCCTTTACAAACTGAGCCTTGATACAGATTTGTTAATAAGTAAGCAAATCATTAACTGTCCTTTGATTTCAAATCTGTGTAGAATTCTCCTAGTCTCAAGTCCCATAGGTTGGAAACTGCTGCTCAACTGCAAACTCCACAAGTTATGTTCTGATAGAGGCTCTCTCTGTTCGATATTCAATAAGCAGGCCCGATGTTATAAATTTTCAGAAATAGCTATGAATGCTATGGACTTAACTCATGCCGTGTCTAGGTGCGATGGAGACATGTCCACAATGCAGCAGAAAGTTGTCCTTCATTATATTCTAGCAGTATGTAGTGTCATTTTAAAATACAAAGCATTCAATTTGTAAATTTGAATATTTAAAAGAAAAAAAAAGAACTCTGAAATGATTGGATCTTGAGGAGCGATTCTAAATAAATAGGAAGAATTGTTCCAAATTGTGACATCCAAAATTCCAAATTAATATTATTGTTGAGAAAATTGTCGATAAACATCCCTGCAATCAAACACTTCGGTCGAGGTGTGAATAACGCCCTACAGGTACAAAGAAAAAGACATCTATTTCACATAACATTTTAACCTCAGAGAACAAAATCCTCGGTTTGAAAACATCCCTGATGAAAATATTAGTTTAAAAGGGTCACCACAGGATATTCGTACGTTCAGTATTGACTACATGACCCAGGAAAATTACTTGGCTTGCTATTATTTTCTAAATATTTACAAAGAGAAGGAAAAAAAACTCCTCGAGAAATGTCTTCGGGAGTTTTCTATTGTGAAAATATTTAACTTTTTGATTTGTAAATAACGTTTTGAGTGATGTTAACCTTTGTTCTTCCAATCTCAATTATTGTGTTTAATGACTCTCTAAGTGGTTGCTCCATTGTGACCGGATTGAAAATACATTCGTTACACGCAGTTTCCCATGATCTTGGTTTTGCTTTTGATCAAGTAGCTCTCCACTTGTACGTTTATGCTACATCCTGCATCTTGGGGTGGGACTCTTTGTACACTTTTCTGGGTTAAATAAATTCGGGCAGCCCCTAAAAGAAATGAACCGATAGTGTAATTAAGGATTATTTGGAAATATTAATATTTGAAGAGAGTTCATCAGGGTTTTTCTTCACCAATTGTATCAAATCTTCAATTTGAACTTTGTTTAGTACAAGAGTACTAAAAATAACGGACTTTCTTTCTCTATAAAACGAACAAATTTTTGAAGTAGGCATTCTAAGAAAATGTCTATGCCATTCTCTTCAACTGTGTATCATTTTTATTTATTTATCAAATGTACCCTTCATCAATGTTGTTTAAATAATGTCCATTTGTTTGTAAATATATGATGTACCAAACTTTCTTTAAAATAAAAATTGATCGATTTTGTTTAAACTTAATTGCAAATAAAATTTGTTATAATATTCCCATCAAGGGATTACTAAACTTAATGATTTCTTACAAAATTAGCTTGCAAAAGAAAATACATGCCATGAGGGATAGGGTTGGGGTTAAAAAGAGAAAGGGGGTGGCGGGGGGAGGGGGGGGGGGTAATTGTACAATTGTTGTACCAACATGAGATGCCACCAGGTAGTCTAGGTACCTTTAACCTTTTCTTGAATTATGTAAGACTCGGCGAAGAAGGTATTCAGACAGCCAAAGCACAACAGTTTGTAGACAAAGACAAGAACAGAATTTAGACAAAGACAATGTAAACATACAATCATATTGTCTCTAAAATACATAAATTTGTCAAAAACATGCATAATACATAAATTTATGATCGTAGATCTGATAATTATGTATAAAAAACAAAAAATATTTATACAAGAAGAACGGACAAACAAAGAATTAAAGAGCACTTTAGAAGCATAGAAATTAAATTTTAAAAAAAACATCCACAACCAATTTATACAAACTGAAAGCATTAATGAAATTATGGAAAAAATAAAAATAACAAAATTTAATTATTTGAGCCACACAACACACGTTAGCTTGTTGATGAAAAATCAAATAAGCATGATTTTTGTTTCACGTGTAAAAAATAAATCAAAAATTTGTACCTATTATTCTAAAATATTAATATATTTATGCTAGTTTAAAGTTAAATGCAAACAAAAGAAACCAAGAAAACAATATAATTATTATGTAATGATAATAATAGTAGGAAAATTATAATAAAAAAATTGTCATTACAATTTTCGTGAATTTTTTTTCTTCTTTAAAGTAGTAAAGCTGATATAGGCAATAATGAAAAATGGAAGTCTTAAACAAAATATCCAACAATGAGTTTTAACAACTTGATGTTTAGGTAGGTAACACTAAAATAAATTGGGGTAACAATAAAAATTTAGTATGACATTCTAGTTTAATAAATTAAAATATGTTATAACACCTGGTTATCAGATAACACCACAGATTTGTTGTGAAAATATTTAAAAAATGCTGGTAGAAAATGATGAAAGAAAAATAAGAAAAATATCAAAAAAAGTTAAAATAAACAACAAAGTTCACAAACCTGCTATAAGAAGTATATCCCAACATTGGCACAAAAACATAAATAAATTTTTAAAAGTAATTAATCCACATGAGACACACAACTTGGTTACGTTTCCAATTTAGACTAGAAATTTGCACACCATCACTTTCAATTAATTATTTAATTAAAAAAAAAAAAACTAAAAAAAATTAACAAAGTTTAAAAATATCGTTTCAAATATATTTAAACAAATAATTTTAAGAAAAATTAACACAAGAACAAACACAAACACTTAAATCGCGTATTTTTTAAATTACACGCGATGTATTTTGCAAGTGTAAAACCTCCAGGAGAAGCAGGAACGCGGATCGTGCACACACGTGAACGCTTTAGATAAAACTAAAAAACTCTTAACAGTTCTATGTAGATATTTTGTACGTTCAATTGTGTTATATCAGTCAAATAAGGGGAAAATATAATATTAAAGCTAAAAAAACACAGAAATATAGGGGAAACAGAAAAGGAATATCTTGACAGTGTGACGGGTGACCCTTCTTCTGTTGTTCCTTGTTCCCCTACATTTATTCTACTTACACATCAGCCACAATATTGGTTATACAAATATATTGTGTACAGTGTTGCCGAGTGGGCTTCTCTGTATCTTCATCTCTCTGCTTCTATTATCACTCACTCGGTGAATCTTCTTTATCAGCCGGAGAAGGAGGGGGAGGTCTAATGATAACAGTATCATTGGAACACACACTGAAGTGTACATAGCCACTCATTTGCGTCACTTAACCCTAGCGGGACGCATGGACACTTTTGTATACAATATCTACAACAAAATTGTACTCGTTTTCGACAACTAGGACTACTAGTTAATTTAATAAATTAATAAACAGGATGGATTGCATTTGAATTAGATTGTTTTTGCAATTGGAAAAGAGATTGGATTTTGAAACTTATGAGCCAAAATGCAGTACCAACATTGAAATTTATTTAACTACAAACACAATTACACAGTTATTTTAGGTAAAACTAATGTTTTTTAAAGTACTAAAATGGCTAAATTATATCTACGCAGGAGGCACTTTTCAACACTTGATAAAAATTAGAAAATGTTTGGTATTTTCACAGAAGAAAATCTCATACCACCCATTTTTCTGGAAAGGTTCAAAAAGTATAGAAGATAAATGGGCAAAAGTTAAAATAAAATTTCACAAAAGTTGTGTGTATACCATCTGGATGGTGGATGTTTGTAAACTTCTCTTCTAACTTTTTCTTCTTCAACCCCATTCTTTTCTGCCTTTGCGTTGTTCAAATTCAGAATAATTCCCAGATTTTTCCCCTTTTTTCCTGGAAAACCCTTCCCGTTATTAAAATAATAATTAAGAGCTTATCATTTTTGAGCTTCCAAATTCTACATTTTTCATATAATCGGTTTTGAATTTCACATTTTCGGGAACTTTTTGGAAGTATTTTTCAGTGAAAGTCAAGGTTAATACTCAAATCTTTCTCACCATCGTTTTTAGTTTTTTCATTATGTGGTCGAATTAAAAAGGCAAGTTTGGGTTTCTTTGAATTTTGAAAATGAAATTGTTTTGTTTATTAAAAAAAAAAAAAAAAAAAAAAAAAAAAATTCAGTGATATACACAAACATGTAGCACTATAGTAGTTGGGAAAACAGAAGTCATAAAAAATATAATATTTTATAGTTATTATTTTGCAAGAAGAAGACAAAGAAAGAAATAAAGTCAAATCTACAAAACGTAAATAATCAGTGGAGATGCCTAAATACACGAAAGTGTAGGCCACAAAGAAAAACCCAATTTCTTTTTAAAATATTATTATTTATTATTTCGCAAACGATTGTCGCTTTTTCCAATATTGTCAGTAACTTGCTTAACATCTTCGAAAGAACCAGGAATCAGACAATTGATCATTTGCACGCTCTTGTAGGGTCAGGGAATTTTTTTTGCTCAAAACTTTGATGATGAAATTATAAAAATTCGACCAAAAATACTAAAAAATGGAAAAGTAAAATTAATAACACTCTTTAGTGGAAGGTAACCACCAGGCGAGGTTAATACTTAAAGCATTTTCTAGCAAATAGCTCTCAGAGTCTTGTGTCATGTGTTCACAACATCAAATTAATGATAAAAATTCACACAATGTGTGGGATTCGAACCAACGGGGACCTCCGCTACCTGGATTAGCAGACTAGCGCGTTAACCACTTGACTACCAATGGAATGATGTTCTTAAAAAATTAAATCAAATTTAATATTTTTGATTTGATTTAATGTCGAGTAACTCTCGACCGCAGCGCCCTATGGTCAGCATTCAGAGATCACAGACCAGTTGAAAGACAACACTGAACGGAGAAGAGAGAATTCAAACCCATTGCATTGTGTTGAACATTACATATAAACAATCTAATTTATACTGCTGATGAGAAGGAGAATGCAAGCAGAAGTATAATTGAGCTTACCTGGAGGACTTCTTCAAAAGGAAAAGATATCTTGTGTGCTATTCTGAGGCTGCGGTCACAGCGGAGTGTGTGGGCAGTACGCAGTAGTGAGAATATACTTCGTGATTATTATTATCTACCACTTTATTAGATAAGAAAACATAATTATGTATAATACAAATAATTATTATAACAATGAAAAAAAAAATTGAAACAATTTATACCATAAAAACGGAAAAGAAAAGAAAAATATAAACGTACATATGTCCTAACTAAAGGGTGGGGTTATTCCTATTGCAAT
Organism: Bactericera cockerelli; assembly: GCA_024516035.1. Classification (NCBI taxonomy): domain Eukaryota; kingdom Metazoa; phylum Arthropoda; class Insecta; order Hemiptera; family Triozidae; genus Bactericera; species Bactericera cockerelli. Next base: position 3,204,639 of record CM044957.1, read on the forward strand.
CTCTTCCACCCAACCTTTAACTGAATTGAATTGAACTGCTCAAGGTAGTTTTGGACATATAGAGCAAAGAAAGGACAACTATGCGAGTAAAATAATAGAAGAATTTGATATAGGCAATGGAAGAAAGAGAGTGAGACCAAAGATGAAATGGAGAGTCAAAGTTGAAAAATACTTTTAAAAAAAATAGAGAAAAGAGGACGCACCAAATAGAAATATATGGAAGGAAAGGATGCATGGAACAAATAATGCAGGCCCCAAGTAGGTTTAGGAAAAGACAAAGTAAAAGAAGAAAAAGGTACTATTGAGGGGACTTGCCTCAGAGGAAATACTGGCGGAGAATGCCCCAGGTACTATCAGCAGCCTTGATGAAGCATTATTTTCTTTTCTTCTAAACACCTATTCATTTCTTATTTAAGGCCAGAACTAATGAACGTCGCTAAAGTGAATCGTGTTACGGTAGTGTTGTTGTTACCATGGTAACAGCTAATCACAGAACTGATGGCAGATACTCTGTAGCAAATAATTGCAACTTTACTGTTGTTAGAGCCAGCGTCGATGACGCGTTGAATGCGGTGGTTCTCGTAGGATCACCGAAGTTAAGCAACGTCCAGCGAAGTGAATATTTCGTGATGCTGACATTCCAGCCAAACCCATGCTGAGTGAGGTTAATGTCGCAGGTTTGAGAATTTCCTGCGAATGGAGGGTAAAACCCCCGTCGTGATATGACGCTGGCTACGATATATTTTTTTAAATAATAAAAGTGAGGATTGCCGTGAATGTGCATTGTGTACCCAGCCTTGCAGAGGTTATGAGGTGGGAGTTGTGAGGCTACTCGGAACCGGATGACCTTGAAGCCAGAGATTAGTGTGGTGCTGTCTCTCTGGTTTACATCTTCGATAATTTATCACCAGCCTGTGATCCTGTGACAATTAACAAGCCATTACCTGATGCGCTGTCTGCGCAGCATTCCTCCGATCCTTTTGTCTGGACTATTCAATCAGCTCCAATATTGGAAATGTTATAATGTGTGTTCTGAACCCATTATACAGGTAAGCTGTTGGTAACTCTGAGCTCTTCAATCAGCTCTAATATTGGAAATTTTATAATTTGTGTTCTGCACTCTGAACCCATTGTAAGCGGTTGGTAACTAGTGAGTAGCAGTTGGAATAGTTTGTGATTTTTGTTAGGGTCCATTTCGCCAGCACCATCAACTTTGAAATGTAATATTTTGTTTACATGGGTATTTTGTGCTTAATTTTTATTTTATTTTGTGCTGCAAACCCCGAATTTTGTACTCAAACAGTAAGGGCGCTACACCCATTTCAAAAGATCAAATAAAGTCCTTCCTAAGTGTGCAATAATTTATTAATAAATTCTATTGAGCAATAAGAGAGGGAGTTTTAAATATTTTCGTTCATATTTCAAGTATTTCGTAACCAAGACATCACAAAATCTGTTTTCAAAAATAACATTCCATTGCATCATTATTTGGATAACAAAACTAAAACTGCAATATTTATGTTTCAATACCAGTTTTGTCTTCTTTGATTTTTTGCGTTGAATAATATTTTGACATTGGCAATATCGCTACGTGCGTTGCTACATGAAAATGGACCCTGAAAATGACGCTGCAATTAATGCTGTTGATAAGATTCAACTTTAACTTTTGATTGAGACTTCTTTGAACCTAAAGTTAAGCAATGTCCAGCGTGGTGAGAACATCGATTGGTGACATATCTGGTTTCAAATCCACTCGTATTCCTAACCATGGTTAAATAAGAAATGGATACGTCATAACGTATAATATATCTCATGGCTAATAAATCTGTCCCCTAACAAACTATCCAATATGGCTAGCGTTATTAACTTTTTCCGTTATTCTGCATTTGTAATTTCTTGTAATTGTATTTTTTAATAAATAAACTTACCAAGTTAGTGGTGAAAATTGTTAATAATATTACCTTCAAAAGCATGTAAGAAGAAAAAATAATTTGTTATTGTTTTTATTTCCTCTGTGTTAAAACTAACAAAGATGGCCGATTTTACGGGTCAGATTTGAGGCATTACGAGTTCTTCATTACTTACTCCTCCATGATCCTAACACTAATCTAAAACTTGAATTTTTCCTCATTAATTTGAGTTTGTAACCACATAATAATTAATAAGACTCTGACGGTTAGGTGGTAAAAAATGCTTCGAGCATTAACCTCGCCTGGTGTTTACCTTCCACTAAAGAGTATTATTATTATTAACTCAAGGGACCGGAAATATTTTCTCTTATATCCAAGTTTCTCTTATAAAGAGTTTGTTTACCCTTACTAAGAGGTAGGTTGGACCTATAATTTTTTCTCTTATACCCAGGTTTCTCTTTAATCAGTTCTCTTATATCCAACTGTATTCTAATGGAAAATCCTATTTCCTACATTTTTCTGAAATGCTAAGCCCGGCTTGTTACGCTAAAGGTAAATGCCAGTCTCAAGTTTTATTATTTTCAATAACACACTGATGCTCAACTCTATGAAACGCAAGTACTCGTCATGGCTTCCCACATTTACGAAAATAGAAATTTTATATTTACATTTGAAATATCGTAAACGTTCAGGGATACATTTATTTTATTGAAATCTATGAGTACGTAAGTGAAAAGAAGCCGAAATATGATTTTATGATGATAATAATAATAATACTCTATAAAATGATACGAATATTCTTTATTATAAATAAAACTAAAATTAAAGTTAAATACTATTAAAAACCACTTAGATGCTTGCTAATACCGCACAATTTTTTTAAACATTAAATTAGAACTCCAAACTTTCAAGAAGATTGAATTTTTTTTTTTTTTACATAAATGTCTACACTGGAGATGAGGCTGCAAGTGTGCAAGTATTACTACCTACAGCCATAATCCCCAGCAATAACTGACAATAAAATTATACCGTATAAAAAAATAATAATGCATTCTTCCATTATTCATTTTCAATTAAAAGTGATTTCATACTTCAATCAAGGTTAGAAATGATTCCATACTTCAATCAAGGTTATGAATAATTCCATACTTCAATCAAAGCTAGGAATAATTCCATACTTCAATCAAGGCTAGGAATAATGCCATACTTCAATCAGGGCTAGGAATGATTCCATACTTCAAATGAGTCCATACCTCATTCGTGAAAGGTTAAGAATTATTATATCATACTTCATGGTTAAGAAAAATTACATACTTCAATCACTAGTTAGGAATTATTCCATACTTTAACCGTGCTTATGAATTAGTCAACTGCCGCGCGCCGTTAGAAATAATCAACAACAGTTAGGAATACTTCCATACTTCAACCACAGTTAGGAATAATTCCTTACCTGCAATACCTACATACAACAAGTCCGACGCCTTATCGATCAAGATACTGAGGTCGGTGGCAGATTAGAAATGATTCCATACTTCAACCACAGTTAGGAATGATTCCATACTGTGACTCTCCACTTGTCTAGACGTTTTCTTCTCTGTTCTCACAAACACAAGAAGTCTCTCATATTCGAAAGATGTTGAATATTGTTTCGAATTTTGGCAATGTTTCCAATGAGGTCTCGAGATTGAAGTATTTTACAATTGCGGCTTTTGTATGTGTATTGCCCGCATAGATGTTCGCCTGAATATCCCGCGTGGGTGAGGGACGATGATGCTGCAGCTACTCAGTTATGCCCCAGTCTATGATTACACGCGTAAATGCATCATTAACCCGCTGAATCAAATAGTTGTCAACACTAGTGTGTTTTTCTACGCCCCAGAAACACCTGATGGTATTCAAGTGGTTGTGCACTGGTAGTCGAGTGGTTAACGCGCTGGTCTGGTAATCCTGGTAGCGTAGGGATTCGTTTGTTCGAGTCCCACCCAATGCTTGAATTTTTCTCATTAATTTGAGTTTGTGACCACATAATAATAAGACTCTGAGGGTTAGTTGGTAGAAAATACTGTGAAGTGAGTATTAACCTCGCCTGGTGATTAACCTCGCCTGGTGATTATTATATTTGTGTTAATAACATTCGTGATATCACAACTATTCAAACTCGCTTTACTAAATCTACTCTGAATCCGGGACTTGAACTACCGACCTCCAGGCTACAAGTATGCTACTGAGGTCGGTCATTAATTTGAGTTTATGACCACATAATAATAAGAGTCTCAGTGTTAGTTGGTAGAAAATGATTTGAGCATTAAGTTCGCCTGGTCGATACCTTCCACTAAACAGTGTTATTATTATTAACACCTGATATTCCACTTACTCTGTTAGTAGTTACATGAAGAATATGTAATTATTGATAACTTGTAATCCCTCAAACCTTTCATGTAAACAAACTGATAACAGCTATCCAATATGGCCACCATTATTACTTTTAAAACTATGTAAAACTAAAGAAAAAGAATTAATTTGTTATTGTTGTGGTTTCCTCTGTGTATCACATTGTTGTTAGTATGTGAGTAAATGTAATACATGTAGAATTATAGAATAGACCATCTACCACCTCTTTTCATAAATTTGCTGTCGAGTTGCCGAAGAAGAAATAGAAGAACACCAACAAGAAAAGCAGATGATGACAAAGAAGTAAATGGAAGTAAAGTAAATGGAGAGAAAGAAATAGATGAAAAAAAAGTAAATCGGAAGAGAATGAAGGCATTATCACCGCCCTTGATCAGACTTTGTTCATATTTATTTCATAACTTATTTGTACAATATATGTTCATTGTATGTATATAAAAAAATTGTGAATAAAGCTTGATCCAGTTTTTTTTATAAATAAACAATTGTTTATAAATAAAGTAAATGGAGAGAAAGATGAATATGAAAAAGAAGTAAATGGAAAGAAAGATGAAGATAAAAAAGAAAAAATGGAAGTAAAGTATATAGAGAGAAAGAAGAAGATAAAAAAGAAGTAAACAGAAGTAAAGTAAGTAAATGGAAAGAAAAGTTTGTTATTATTATTATTTACTTACCTATATTACACTTTCCTTAACATCATTATCTTTATAGTCTTAAGAATTTAGTTTTAAGCACAACATTGTTAACACCGAAAGGTATCATTCAACAATAAAAAAAACACTGCCAATTATGGACACAATACTTCCTCGTGATTGTTTCACATTGTAAACACGTGCCAATTTTTAGATTTTATACAAAATTACTTGTATCTCCAAAACTAGTGAACCGATTTTCTTCAAATTTGTTTTATATGGTAAAATATTGTTTTTTCTACATTCTAGATTCTACAAAAAATTCTGTATCGGCAAGTCGTGGTCCTTATTTTTTTACTTTTTTGTCCAAAATTTCGGATTTTCTTAAATATCATAGTCAAATTATAATTAATTAAATAATAAATATAAATTACCTATGTAAAACAATAATATGCATATTCTTACAAAATTTCATCAAAATCGGGTGTACCGTTCACGAGATATAAGCGTTTAAGTAAAAAGTTAGTGGTCAGGCGCATGGTCTCTTTCACCCAGAACCGCTAGTACGAATTCGATGAATTTAAAATGGGACCATCTAGAGAATGTCTCCTAGATGTGTGCAAAATTTCATCAAAATCGGTTGAGTGGTTTCCGAGATTTGCGCGTTACAAGGAATCGTTTTAACAGACAGACAGACAGACAGACCGACAGACCGACAGACCGACAGACCGACTGACCGACAGACCGACAGACGGACACAAAACCAAATTTACTCAGTAGGTTATGAAACGTCCAGAAATATGAAAAAAATTGAAATCGGAGCAAAAAAATATTTTTTTTTACAAAAACGAACACAATACTTCCGATTTCTAATATTAGAAATTTCTCGGAAGTAAAACATTATTATTATTATTATTATTAAATACGAAGATGATAAAGAAGTAAAAGGAAGTAAAGTAAATGGAGAGAAAGAAGAAGATGAAAAAGAAATAAATAGAAGTAAAGCATATGGAAAGAAAGATGAAGATAAAAAAGGAGTAAATGGAAATAAAGTAAATGAAGAGAAACCAGAAGATGAAGAAGAAGTAAATAGAAGTAAAGTTAATGGAAAGAAATAAGAATATGAAAAAGAGCTAAATGGAAAGAAAGATAAAGATGAAAAAGAAGTAAATGGAAGCTGAGGAGAAAAAGCTACAACAGAAGCTAGCTAGCTCTCTCTCTCTCTCTCTCTCTCTCTCTCTCTCTCTCTCTCTAGAGTGTAGAGACGGAGATTAGAGATTAGGAGGGAAGAGAAAGCGTTTACCACGAGGAAAAATCTACCGTGGGAGGAGACAAGACGCTTTGGGGAGAAGGGAGGGAGGGGGAATTTTAATTAGTAGATTTATAGGAGAGAGGAAAGAGAGGTACTCAAAGTAGGGAAGAGGAAAGACTCTTTACAACTGGCGGTTGGTGCCGCTGTTGTAGAAAATAATAATAATATCACCTTATTTATACTGCCCGATTAGGACTATTAAGTCCCATTATTCCAGCAATACCGATATTTCTATACCTTAAAGATTTTGTCTGATGTTTTAAATAAAAGAAATCTTTTTATCATATTTGTGTTGATCAGAATCGTGATATGAAAACTATTGCTTTCCTAAATATTTGCTTCACTCGGGACTCCGATTACAAGTCTTCCACCCTATCGATCAAGCTACTTAGTTCGATCTTGATGTTTCAATTATTCTTCATTGAGGCAGCAATAGAAACGAGAAAACGGTCGCTCACAAATCATGGATTTCTATTATTTGTTTAAAGAACTTGATTTCATATTGGCACGTAAATAGTATTTTAAAAATAGAGACTAAACCCATGAACCTCACAAGTCTTAAAGAATCTACCACCTTATTTAAAACCATGACAGGGAATGGCACGAATGACGACAAAGTTGTTAAAGTGCATATTATTATTTTTTAAATAAATAAACTTTCGATTCCCATTCAGCCAGTAAAATACAGGGACATTTTTTATTTTTTTCAATGGCTTTGCAAGAAAAAGAAAGAAACAGTATTAAATATCTAGTCTTTTGTAAATCGAATAATAGCTGATAAAAATCATAGATTCAAAACAATAAATAGATGAAGAAATAGATGCATCTCATGTGAAGCACTTCCTCAGTAGGAAATGGCGGAAATCAAATGAATGGGTGAGTAGAAGATGATGCTATGTCAAAAATTGACTTTTCGGAAGAGTAACAATACTACTTTACTAACAATGCTGTACCTAGGTGTTTTAAGTTTCTTCCACTCTAAAATGTTTTTCCATAGTTGTAGGGGTATTTCTCCTTCATATTCAACGAGATCATAGAAAAGAGTACATTGCATGTTATTCTACTAAAAAAATTGATTTTCGACATAGCATGTTCTTCTACTCACCCATTCATATGCTATTAGCATGGTGTCCGCCATTTTCTATTGAGGCAGTGTATGCTATTTCCTATGGGCTGCTTCAGTTCTCGACCAGATTTTGTTATTTTCTTTCTAATTCTATGATATTAATGCGCTATGATTGGTTGAAATTCTCACCAGAGGACGTGTTAAAGGATAGTGTAGGATTAGTTAATTCTACACTATCCTTTCCTCATTCGGACTTTCCTGTTTCCTATTTCGGACCTAAGTAGCGAAGAGGTCCAGAGCTGGAAACTTAAGCCGGGGTTTGTCCCGTATATATTCGAGTGCTGAAATTGTTGACCTAGGATTAAAATTATGGCGTCCCAGCTACGTGACTCCCATGACAAACTGCAAGGTCCGTGACTCTACCTGTCAGCTACGTGAACACTGCGAGAAGTAGCGGACATTTTCGGCTTGTTATTATTTTTATTTTTTAAGGATGAGTGTTTCGCAGCCTTTTTTATTTCGTAGCCATGAAACAGGAGCTACTGTAGACGCTTGTGGTCTATGTTGTAGCCAACCCATCTCGTAGTATGCCTCCCCTCAGATGGGCGAGAAGTGACACAATACTTCCCATTTAGGTGCTGGGTCAACACGAGCGCACCGGAAGGTATCCCTAACAAAGAACTGTAACCAAATTATGAATACATTTTTTTGTCGGCGCGGGGGTTCGAACCCGGGACCTTCCGCATGTCAAGCGAGTGCTTAACCACTGAGCTATTCGTGCGCTCGTTATCCTGAGGAGCTAACGAGATGAACTAGTAGTCAAGTGGTTAACGCGCTAGTCTGGTAATCCAGGTAGCGTAGGGATCCGTTGGTTCGTATCCCACCCAATGCATGAATGTTTCCTCATTCATTTGAGTTTGTGACCACATAATAAAAAGACTCTGAGGGATATAGGTGGTACAAATGCTTTGAGCATTGACCTCGCCTGATACTTTGTTCTTTGTTACCTTCTACTAAAGAGTGTTATTATAAATAATTATTAAATATCTCATGTCGGATGATTGACTTTCTTTATCACCAGGAAACCTTCTCAAAATATCTTGAGGAAAAGCTAAATTAAAAAAAAAAAAAAAATTTTGAGCTTTTGGAATCCTTTTTCGATTTCTTTAAGCAACCAAATCAAATCTTCTGACGGTAATACGGTCATGTCTGTTTTGCGAAGCAGCCCTGAGTGTGCTCGTATCATTGATTCAATATTTACACAATCCTACAATATCCTACATACATAATTTATTGATGTGTATGGCTTGGCGAAGCGGTTGTAGTCCGCTAATTATTAATATATAAAAAATTGTTATAATTTCTCGTGAGTGGTGCATTTTATATTCGTATATAAAATTATACAATATAGAATTGTACATTTCATCAGGAATGAGGAATTTCCGAATTCCTAATACACACTTTACCAACGCAACAAATCTCACATCCCGGATAATCACTCAAATTCTTGTCCGCGCCACTCTCGTAGTTAATGACATTTTTGGTAAATTGACAAAAACTTGGCCGTGATGACAAGTTTTAAATTTGCGTGAAATTGTTTTTTTTTCGGAGCGAGAGTCATTGTTTCGAGTTTTTGTTTCAGAAATTCTCTGAGGTTGTTCAGTAGCGCTGTGTGCATTGTATGGATCATGCAGATGTCGTTGTGGATACAGTTCTTGTTCCAACTGGAACAAGACAGTGTTTGTTGTAGCTATTCTACATTGATTTTTTTTTTATATATAAAATTTCAATTTTTTCAGAAGATGAGTGTTCAGAGCTTTTTTTATTTTGTAGCCATGAAACAGTAGCTACTGTAGACGCTTGTGGTCTGTGTTGTAGCTTGTCCATCCCTTAGTATGCCTTTCCTGATGGGTGAGAATTGACATAATAATTCTGATTTGGGTGGTGGGTTGACAGTGTTAACACGAGCGCACCGGAACGTACCCCTTACAAACAATTGTAATCAAATTAAGAATTGATCGAACCCGGGACGGTTCACTCCCCCGTGCCGACAAAAATTTCTATTCTTAATTTGGTTACAATTTTGTTTGTAGGAATACCTTCCGGTGCGCTCGTGTTAACCCAGCACTTGCGAAGCTAGTGCTGAACCACTTAGGCCTTAATAGTCGGCCTCCAAGTGCTGCATTCTGGATAACACGCTAATCAGACATTTTGAACGCCAAACTTTCGTCAGATCTGTGGGCGGGCATGGCGTTTTGTTTTATTTTTGTCTTATAAGAACAAATGATGTACCTAAGTATCTATGAAAATATAAAAATAGATGCTAACATATTTAAGATATTTCACCTCTATTTCCACTGTCCCTTCAAAATCTCTCTCATACCCTTACAGTTCTTTCTCTTGCTTACTATCTCTCACTCTTTCACCCTCTACCTTCTCCTATTTCCTACTCTCTCTTTTTCTCTAACCTCTTCTCTCTTTCTCACCCTTACCTTCCTTTCTCTCTCACTGAATTCAACTTGTTCTACGTCATAAAGATCATTTTCCTCGGGGAAACGTTCCTCTCTTTTCTTTCTTCATTTTTTGTTCTAGAATTAGGTAGAATAAAATAGAACTTTTGTTCCTGTTAAGTTTCGTTGGACTTTTAGAGGCAAACTACGCTCACAGGAACTGTCGTCTTTAAGTGTATTTATTTTTTTATTATGAGTGTTATCTTCGTACAATCTTTCCATGTCCCATCTAATATTGCTTAACATGGACAAAATAATCTAAAACACTCAAAATGAACAATGCCAATCTCAGCATCCCATAAAAAATCGAAGACAATATCAATCCAAGAATCCCATCCAACATCAACAATGCTTAACACGTAGACGACCGGGTGTACCACCGGTGGTACACCCGGTCGGATAGCCTTATTATCGCCGGTCCCACAAGAGAATTCACGAAAAACTATGCCGGTCGTCTAAGTGTTAAGACGAACAAAATCAATCCAACAATCCCATCCAACATCAACAATGCTTAAGATGAACAAAATCAATCCAACAATCCCTTCCAACATCAACAATGCTTAACAAGAACAAAATCAATCCAACAATCCCTTCCAACATCAACAATGCTTAACAAGAACAAAATCAATCCAACAATCCCTGCCAACATCAACAATGCTTAACAAGAAAAAAATCAATCCAACAATCCCTTCCAACATCAACAATGCTTAACAAGAACAAAATCAATCCAACAATCCCTTCCAACATCAACAATGCTTAACAAGAACAAAATCAATCCAACAATCCCATCCAACATCAACAATGCTTAACAAGAACAAAATCAATCCAACAATCCCATCCAACATCAACAATGCTTAACAAGAACAAAATCAATCCAACAATCCCTTCCAACATCAACAATGCTTAACAAGAACAAAATCAATCCAACAATCCCATCCAACATCAACAATGCTTAACAAGAACAAAATCAATCCAACAATCCCATCCAACATCAACAATGCTTAACAAGAACAAAATCAATCCAACAATCCCATCCAACATCAACAATGGTTAATGTGAAATTGAACAAAACCAATATGGAACGCAGGAACTCAAAGAGATTCCAATCCCTGAAAGATAAAAAGACGATGGGAGGAGAGAAAAGTTATGGAGAGAATGAGAATCATAATGGGAAGAGAATGGGAGAGTTGAGTAAAAGTTGCGAGTAACAGAGAGCGAGAGAGAGAGAGAGAGAGAGAGAGAGAGAGATAGAGGGAGAGAAAGAGAGAGAGATACTACAAAGAGAAAGAGAGATTATGGAAGAGAGAAATGAAATGAAGTAAGAAGGGAAAGATAGGAACAAGAGTAAGCAGAGAGCGAGAGAGAGAGAGAGAGAGAGAGAGAGAGAGAGTGTTTAGAAATTGATGAGAGAGGAAGAGAGAAAGAGAGATTATGGAAGAGAGAAATAAAATGAAACAAGAAGGTAAGATATGAGAATAGGTTGCAGAGAAGGAGAGAGTGAGAGAGAGAGCAAAGTTACACGAGAGAAAATGGAAAAGAAAAAAAGCGAAACAAATGAAGGAGGTGAAAGGGAAGGGAGGAGAGGGTATAAGTAGTGGGGAGGATAGGGGAGGAAAGAGAAAATGAGAAGTGGAGAGGGGAGATGAGATCTTTCAAGAAATACGAAATAAAAATATATAAGGAGACGCCAGGGAGCGGGGCACAACGCTTCCTCGTGAATGTTTGTTTCGAGGTATGCTTGGACAGAAACAGAAGAAGTTTGTTCAATTAAGGCACAGAAAAAACCTGTATTATGTCACAAATTTAGAGGGTAGCACAGCAGTAAGAATCTCCTTATAACATCAGTTGCCCAGACAGCTGCATGGCTGGTACGTTTCCGGCAAATGGAGGATAAAACCCTCCTCAAGATAATTATGACCTAACCAGTTGAAGGGCAAGTTTTGGGTTAAAATAAGGAATTATACATAATTATACTCGTATGTAATTCTATAACAACATTGAAAAAAACGAAAAAAGTGTTGAGTTTTCTAGAGTTTTGTGCTGTTCCAGGTTTTCCTTTTTTTGTGCAATGTTTTCTCTCGTACCAAATCTCGATGAGGAAACAAAGTGAAATATGATTCAAGGGAAAGTCTTCATCCCCTTTTCCTCTCTCTCTCTCTCTCTCTCTCTCTCTCATCCACTCACTCACCTCCTCAGTTTTTCTCTCCACATTTTATCTCCCTAAGACCATCTTTTCTCTCTCCCTTTTCCCTCTCTTTCTTTTTCCACCTCTATATCTATTTCTCTCTCTTTTATTCCATTTCTCTCATCGTTTCTCTCTCTCTGTCTCTTATTTTTTTCTATCTATATGTCTATATCTCTCTCTCTTATTTATTCTACCTATCTATATCTCTTTCTCTCTCTCATTCTCTCTCTATCTCTCTCTTTCTCTCTCTCATTCTCTCTCTATATCTCTCTCTATATCTCTCTCTCTCTCTCATTTTCATTCTCATCCTGAATTCGATCAACAATTCGTTTTCCCTCATTTCTTGTTAGAGTAAATGAGGTTTGTAAGGTTTTGGGTCCGACTCAAAAATATGTTTATGCTTCATGTTGTTTCACTGCGACAGAAAATGTTCCGCCTCCGCTATTGTTTTAGGTAAAATAATCTTTTGACAATATCTGCAACACTGTGAGAAGGAGCTTGAGTTCAAGAATAATTCATAGTTTCTACAATTTTTATGCTGATTCCCGCTGGTAAATTTTGGTGTGTCTGGGTAGCTCAGTGGTAAAGGCGGCACTCTGTGAATCCAAAGATTTCAGAGGTCGTGGGTTCGAAACCCAGCCGGGACACGACATCCACCCATTTGGGATTTTACCGCTTAATAATATGTCTTGGGCTTACTGCTGGAATAATAGTCCTAATCGTCTTTTTATTTAATAGACCATTTAATAATAATAATAAGATATGTGCAGCTGTTTCGACTCCTAAATTTCAGCAGCTAACAAAGGTTAGAATTTGTCACACCAGAGGTCTTCCGCGGTCCTGTATCGTTGAATGCATCGGATCTCTGAGGATCACCGAAATCAAGCAACGTCCACCAAGGTGAAGACTTTGTGATGCTGATGGTATTCCAGCCCAACCCAAGCTGAGTTAGGTTAATGTGGTTAGCAGGAACGCGAGTTTCGTGCGAATGGAGGGTAACACCCCCGTCGCGCGTCGTGATATGACCAATTGACCATGCAGTTGAAAGCGATGGTAAACCTAATTTTTTTCTGAATTGTAAACTGTCTCGTAACTTAAGGTTAGTTTGAGTTTTTAGCCCTTGTAATGTATATCTCTTCTTACTTTTTTTTTGTATGCATGAACTTTTACAATGATTGTGACACAGGGTCCACCACATAACTTTCACAGAAGTAAAAACTCTTACGTTATTTAAGATGAAATCAAAGGAATACATTTTTGCATTGGAACAGTGATACTGTATATAATTATGTTGTATTGTATAATTGTGTAGCCCTCCTTTTATTTCCCCCAACCCCCCCCCCCCCCCCCCCCTTAACCCATATTTAATTATTTTATTTTTCTTCTTTTTATGTATATAATTTCTTTTCTTTTTTTCTTTGTCTTTGTCTTCTTCTTTTATCTTTGTCGTTTTTTTTTATCAAGGGTGGTGCGGAAGAGAATGCCGTTGGCATTAGCACCGCCCTTGATCAAGTTTTGTTTTGTTAATTTTAATTTCTATGTTTGTATATATTCTATGTTATTTGTAAATAAAACTTGATCAAATATGTTTAATAATAATAATAATAATAAAAGGTTTGTCCTCCCAAGATGAGAAATGATATTATTTGTCATCGTTCCCTTACATATTCACCCCCCCCCCCCCTCTCTCTTTTTGCCGTCGAAACTTCGCTTTCCATAACCCCTATGTAATTTTTAAAGCTACCTCTTTTCCCTCTCAAACTTCATCAACCCCCCCCCCTCCCCCCACTCCTTCTCGTCGCCTCATTCACCTCTAGTATTATCCTCCTAAAAAGCAATAAGTTTTGTGAAAAAGAAAAACACAATTAGTTTACTCGTGACATCAAACAAAGCGGTCGTGGCGCACACCGCCAAGAACTGTTGGAGGTTCTCGTGACTGTGTCATGTTTTTGGGTGGACTGTGGAATGGAAGTGAATTCTGTAAGGCACGTCCGTATGTAAAACAGATACAAAATATTTTTTTGAAGCACTAAGATAGAGGCAATAAGATGAGTTTGGTAGTCAAGTGGTTAATGCGCTAGTCTCGTAATCGAGGTAGGGTAGGATCCGTTGGTTCAAAATCCCCCAGTGCATGAATATTCATTCATTAAATTGAGTTTGTGACCACTTAATAATAAAACTCTGAGGGTTATAGGTGGTAGAAAATGATTTGAGCATTAACTTCGCCTGGTATTACCTTCCACTAAAGAGTGTTATCATTATAATTGCTATGAGATATAAGATAAGATATTAAAAAGACGAAGATCCTTAGAAAGCAAGGCAGGAGATATTTTTGTGTATTTATCATAATGATGATATTACAATTACGCGAACCACCGTCCTCTAAAAGTTGCCGCCTTGTCGATCAAGCTACTCAGATCTGTAAAAAGAAAAGAAAAACTTACATCGTCATCATAGGGTGGGGCGTCATCGTGAACGATGGTAGCCAGACAGTGGGGGAATGACTCACCACTTCTACCACTGTCTTACATCAAATGTAAAATTCATAATTATCATGTATTACACAAATATTACAAATTCATCGTGTAGGTGGTTATTACAATTTTTTTACAATTTCATATTACATGATTATTTTCTTTAAAAAAATATCACATGTTGATCTTGGCATTTACACCATAATATACATCTTGGCGTTTCTGTTTCTCTCTTCTCTTTTATACTCTCTTCTGTATCTCCTACCCCCCCCCCCCCTATATCATACCCCCTCCCTTTCTCCTAACCCCCCATCTATCTTCCAACCCCCTCCCCTATCTCCTACCCACCCCCTCCTCTCCTGTTTGGCGTAAAATGCGGCTGCGGTAAACTTTTTGTAATAAAAAGAGTCGACGATGAAAATTATTCTTTCTTTTTCTTCTTCTGTTTTTAAATAAAGTCGATATCTTCCCATTTTCCGTCTTCTATTCAGTCTTTAGTGTTTACACTTGTAGAATGTATACAACTTTCCTATTGTGTACTGTTTGCAGGTAGTGAGTGTATACAACTTTACTATTGTGTATTGTCTGTAGGTAGTGAATGTATACAACTTTACTATTGTGCATTGTCTGTAGGTAGTGAATGTATGCAACTTTACTATTGTGTATTGTTTGTAGGTAGTGAATATAAATATGCAACTTTACTATTGTGTATTGTTTGTAGGTAGTGAGTGGTTACATTGTATGTATACATGTTTTAAGTGTTACCTTGTATGTGGCTTTCGGTATGGAAAATAATGTTGAGTATATCTTTCAGAAAATAATGTTTAGTGGTCAGCTTCCGTGGCATAACGGCTGTAGCTACTGCCCTTAGTTCAGATATCCTGAGTTCGATACCCCGTTGAGGCAGATTTTCGAACAGAAAATTCTGTCATCCCTACACAGGCTGGTTGAGGTTGATGTGGGTAGCTGATACGATTTCCAGCGAATGGAGGGTAAAATCCCCGTCCTGACTATCTTAAAATCAGGACGTTTTAACCAAATAGAATCAACTGGTCAAATAAGATCCAAGAAATGTCGATAATTGGGGCTTCAGTTGTGGAACTCCAACCAGTCTTTAATAATCCCACAAAAAAACTACAGCTGAAGAAACGGCCAAGTTCCAGAACTCCTATCCAAAAAGTTTTAGCCAATGAATGCAGTGTTATTATCTTGTTTGCGGCCAAGTTATCTTGGTACTAAACCATTTTTTTTTTTATTATTAAAACCCGTTTTCTGAGTTCCTCATTTTGGATGTTTTTAACTGCAAACTATAATCTAACTTGGCCAGTTTCGCTCTTTGTGGTAGTTACACTGTCAATTTGTATACATATTGCCGCAATATTCCATACAACCGATGGCATAAAACTGGCCAAGTTTAAGGATAGTTTGCAGTTGAAAACATACAAAATGAGGAACTCAGAAAACGGGTTTTAAAAAGAAATGGTTTAGTACCAAGATAACTTGTCAGCAATCAAGATATCACTGTTTTAATTGGCTAAATCTTTTTGGATAGGAGTTGTGGAAAATATTATCAGGATTCTTCACTTTAAATTATACTCCCTAAATCGACAGAATTAGTGCGGAAGTTCCGGTTAAAAACCCAAAAAAGTCCCAAATTTGATATGAATCCCAAAAATATCAAATTTGGGAATTTCCATATTATTTTAAAATGGCCTGTCCCATTTTACCACCGCGCCTGGTTACGTCTCTATTTGAACTCTCAGTGATCAGAATCGGAATCGCGCAAAATGAAGCGCATTGAAGGGAGCCGAATATTATTTGGAAACGTAAAGATGTGAAGAATGCAGTCAACTCAACGAAACTGACGGAACATATCCATTTTGGATAGCACCAAAATACACTCTCCATTCATGCGTAATAAGATGAGGTAACTACTTCTCCAAACACTCACCAATTATTTTCTAATTCTCTTATAATAATTGTTTGTAAGAATTTATTATATTCTTATTCATTATATAAATAATTAATTAATTATGATAAGAGATTATGGGAGAAAGAGAAATAACGCTTTATAAAAATAATTTTCATTATACGAATAATTTAAATAAATAGAAAATTAACTATGATGATATTATTAGAAGGAAAAAAGAAATGCCATATGAAATTTGAAAAGAAGAATGAACTGTTATTGATAATAATATGTAGCATAGCTATACAGGGTGTCCCGTATACAGATGCAAATATTTTAAGGTTAGGTTCAGCCCACCGTGGACTAGCATATGAGCGAAACTTGCAGTGGGGCATTTTGCTTCGTTAAAGAGTTATGGCCAAATCCCTGTTTTTTCCCACAGGTCTAGAGGTCACTTGGATCGATGCACGTTTTTAAAGAAATGATAGCCAGTAAGTAATTTTTTGACTTCATGTATGGATACTTGGATAGTCATGCATAATTATTTTCCTTCGAATGCAGTTGGTTGCATAAAAAAAATATTGAAACACCAGAGAGATATTTAATCATAAGTTCAATACTTTTCTAAAGTTTGATTTTTCCCTTTTTTTCCCTTTCGTGAATTTAGAGTACTTCTACAATTGCAATTCTGCGTATCACTAGTTAAAAAAATACCCTATTATGTTTAGTTTTTATAAAAAAGAAAGCTCATTTATATTACTTTAAAGATCATGGAACGCAGTACACACAAAGCTCAAAAAACACTTCTGAATCATGATGGAAAATTCAAAGTTGGCTGAATTTTAACAGAATTGGCGCGTAATTTGAGGTATAAATACACTGCTCTGGGATGTTTAACAGAGGGAAATTGATCATTCACAGTGGTCGGTCGGTGTGAACTTTTATGTGAATGGGGTTACGGAATCACAGGGTTATCATGAGGAAAAATGAGAGAGGCTGCAACGAAAGCAGCAACCAGTAGTGTAATTATGGAAAAAAGAATACAATTGGAGAAAAGACTCTGCGCTACCAACAAAAATTATGATTTTATTTTTAGAAGTAAAATTAAAAATATTATTTTTGTGTTTATCCCAATCATGATATCAAAAACATAACAAATAGTGCCGAAAATTAACCTTGGGTAAAACTCGAACATCCAACCTTAAGGTTACTATTAATTATTAATACTTTGTTTTTATTTTATAAACAATTGGACCAAGCTTTATTTACATTTTTTTTTTTACAATGAACATGGTAACAATTTGTGAAATAAATATAAACAAAGACTGATCAAGGGTGGTGATACAGTGATACATGTTTGTAGTTTATTGATAAACTACAAACATGATACATTCTGCAACACAGGACATGAAATGAAAAGAACCCAAAAAAATATGTAGCGAACCAAGGGCGAGGTTTTAAAGCTTGTGGCTTTCTCTTCCACCGAACAAATTGATCGCCTTGTTATTTTAACTATTAGATTTGATTGATATAGTTGGTTAATAGAACTAATTGTACTCAGAAAATTTTCATTTATAACTTGCAGTTGGCACAAAAATAGTCACACAGACCGCTTCAGGCATCGAGTGTTCTTCAAAATGCAATAGCGCCCAGATTCAAAATTTGAAAGATGTGTTTTCTCTTCTTCTGGTGCCGTTTGATAAGGCGTATCTCATTCGTTCCTTCACGCGTCTGAAAGAACTTTGTATTAATTGAAACAAAATAGCAAAGGGTATTTTTTTTACCTAGTGATACGCAGAATTGCAATAGTAGAAGTACTCTAAATTCACGAAAGGGAAAACAGGGAAAAATCGAATTTTAGAAAAATATTGAACTTATGATTAAATATCTCTCTGGTCTTTCAATATTTTTTTCATGCAACCAACTGCATTTCAAGGGAAATATGCATGACTATCCATACATGAAGTCAAAAATTACTTACTGGCTACCATTTCTTTAAAAACGTGCATCGATCTAAGTGACCTCTAGACCTGTGGGAAAAACAGGGATTTGGCCATAACTCTTTAACGAAGCAAAATGCCCCACTGCAAGTTTCGCTCATATGATAGTCCACAGTGGGCTGAACCTACCCTCAAAATATTTGCATCTGTATACGGGACACCCTGTATAATTGCCTCATCCAGATGAAATCATGATGTGTCATTTTTAATACATTTAATCTGTTAACTCCCTAACATTATCCGTGGGATTATTTTTCATATTTATGACAAAATAAACAATAATAGGCATTTTGTTTTAACTAGATCAGCTTGGGTCAATTTTGTATTGGGGCCTTTCCAAGACCTTTAATATGAGCACCAGGATTTTTTAAAATTAAGGAGCAAACTTACAAATGTGAGGGCTAGATTGTCCATCAGTGACTTGGCACATTGTAAAGAAATATTTCGATATTTCGTTTTAAGAGTGATCACATTTTCACCACCATTTTTTACCAATAAAAAAATAAGTATTTGTTTTAAACAATGGTCTAGAAATTTCTCAAACCCGTTTAGAATGACCTAGATTTTATAGACTTTAAAAAACTCTAACTTTTTAATACACCCGATGGTTGGGGATCAAACCACCAAACTCCAGCATATGAGCCTACTGTATTACTGGTGGAGCAACTCAGGTCGGTGGCTCAATATATGTACCTACATACATATATCAAACAAATTATTATAAATTATTCCAGTACAAAGTAATCAGCATATTGTAAGGAACAATATTAGGTCCCAAATTAAAAAAAAAAAAATTGAACAAAACAAAAATGAATAAAAATAATAAAAATCTGTGTGTGCAATGTGCATGATACTCTGAAAAAGCTACCAGAGTTAAGAAACATGGCCAGCAACATAGGAGCCAGTAGCAAGACTAAATTTAACTTAAACTAAATAAACTCAGTGTGTGTTTAATTTTATATAAAGTAAAATTTGTTGGCACTTGCTTTGCCAGCATATATGACTAAATATGAATTTCAATTCCTACATACAGGGCACAAGGAAATCTAGTTGGTCGCAGACACAAGATGCAAAGAATCCGAAATTGATTAAAAATAAATCATCAACTATGAAGAACTATTTTATATTAGACTGGAAATTATGGACAATTATCTACTTCGTGAATGATTTACATCGTAGACATACAATACATACATTTAGCGATTTACATAAATATAGGTTACTCCATTCATTCACATTTATCAAAATCACTTATAGCCCAGTCGACAGGTAGTTTTAGAAAAAAAGATCTCCGGTATGGATAATTAATATTTTGTTGACTTTTTGAAATTGAGGACCATGTGCAAAATTAAAGGGGGTTGGATAATGAAAAAAATTCGACCTTCCCTCAATATCTTTTTCGCTTACGATGCTCAAATCATTTTTAGATCATTCAATTTCCATCAGCATACGTAATCGAGTTAATTCGTTATGCTTCTGAGAACGGACCATGTTTCCCATTTTCGCTAAGCAAATGTCAACAAATTCTGAAATTCAACATTTATAAAATGACCATTTTAAATATGAAATCGGATTTTCAAATTAGCCTTTGTTATAGGCATAAGACTCATGGGGAAAACGAAATTTGATGCATTTCTTAATACTCACCTGTATGTACACTTCTACTGCTTATCCTCTTGCCCTGTTCTTCCTAGAAGTAGCAGTAGAAGTAGAAGTGAACATTCAAGTGAGGTAGTTCGTCTTACTTTGGCAAAGTGTAAAACCTACCATAACAAGTTGAGTGTACTGTGGCAGATTTTTGTTAGACCCAGTCACCTGCTGATCGTGTCATTGAATTTGAGGTAAATAGCTTTATTTTGGCGTTTGTTTTTATTTCTGTACACACATCACAAATTGTTGAATAAAGATTGAACACATATTATCATCATCATTAGCCCTTGCCGGTCTGTTTCTTCGGGTTAACCCATTGTCATGATGTCTTTTACAGTAAATGATGACTACGAACATGTGATTGATAACTTTATGTGATTTGTTTTGAAGTTATAATTGAAATGGATGTACGCATGGCTTGTGAACTTATAAGAGAGGTACCTAACATAACTTTTTTCCTTTCACTCTACCTATTCCTACGGAGCTCAGTAGCTGGATAGATAAGGCAACGAACTTGTAACTTGGATTTAGTGGTTCAAGTCCCAGTTTCAGCCTAGATTTAGTAAAGCGAGTTTGATTAGTTGTGTTATCACGAATGATAACTTTAACTAACTTTTAACTTTTACCTATTCTCAAACTTACTTTGGGTTGGCTTTGGTTTGAAGAAGTCAAGTCTTGTTTTCCACTTGTTTCTGGGCGTCCTCCCTCTTTCAACCAATCTAACCTAATAATCGTAAATTGATGTTTAGACTGACCTGAGTAGCTTGATTGAGGAGTCGGCGTACTTGTAACTTAGAAGTCAGTGGTTTAAGTGCCGGTTTCAACGTAGATTCAGTAAAGCAAGTTTGAGTAGTTATGATTCACGAAAAATTTAGAAAAATAAATATAAGGTAATGCCTCGGGTGCAGCCTCCTATACATACCTAATATAGGAAGCTGCTCACACCAATAAATAAGACTTTTTAGCCTGTGAGAGAAAAGGGATTTTTTAGTCTCATTCTCGCAGAAATCGTGGAATAAGAGTATTGTATTGTATACTAGGCTCTGATTTTAATCTCAGCCTGACACATCCTCTAGTGCAGCGGTCGGCAACCTTTTGAACTACGCGGACCCCTAGCTTATCTCGAAATTTTTTAAGGGACCCCAGGTTGCCGACCGCTGCTCTAGTGGATATTTAGTGCGCTGTGATTGGTTGAAATTCCCACTATCAGACTTAGATCAAGATCCAACCCTGTTTCACAATCTGAACCTAAATCCGGCCCTGCAAATTGAACAATTTTATTAGAATTTCATTTGGAACAGCCCCGCCGCCGTGGCCGCGATAGTCTGATGAGTTATTTTAGAATGAAATGATAACAAGTTGGAAAACTATTATTGGCATAAGTAGATTCCGCTCTTTACTCATTCTTCCCTGTTCTTGTTCAGAGAATTTGAAAAATATCCGCGCTCATGCCATCACGGGGCTCTGTACCGCGGTAGCAAGGGACATGTTCCTATGTCATGTATGATGTATCTAGGTGTGCTAATAATGCGATTTTTTTTTTTAATTTGAGTTTAACGTCGCTTTCAACTGAAAAATTACGAAGAAGTAGTGTGTCCATAATTGGTAGTGCATTTTTTTAAATTGGGGTTTAACGTGGCTTTCAACTGCAAGGTCATATCACGACGGGGGTGTTACCCTTATACGCAGGAAACTCACAAACCTGCTACCCACATTGACCTCCCCCAGCCTGGGTTGGGCCGAGATGCCAGCACCATGAAGTCTTCACTTCGCTGGACGTTGCTTAATGGGATCGGTGATCCCATGAGAACCGATGTATTCAACTCGCCATCGACAGCGCTACGCTGGCATTGTGCGATGCGAATTCATTTTTGCATTCAGATAAATTAGGTAATCTTTTTTCTTACAGGAAAATGCCAATAAATGAATCCCGGGTCCACACTTTTGTAATGTAACGTGTAACATGAGCGTGTTACAGTACATCCTTGTAATGTAACATGTAACATAACCGTGTTACAGTACATCCTTGTAATGTAACGTGTAACATGAGCGTTTTACAGTATATCCTTGTAATGTAACGTGTAACATGTAACATGAGCGTGTTACAGTAACATTCACTTGCTTCTCTGACCGATGTGCCGAGCGTTCGCTTCTGTACTCGCATCCCATCTACACTGAATAGTTAGAAAGTTATCATATTTGTGTTGATCTCTTGCGTGATATTACAACTACTCAAGCGACTACAGGGACTTGAACCACCGACCTCCACGTTTCCAGTCCGCCGCGTCGCCTTATCGATAATTATGTTACATGTAACACGCTCACGTTACGTGTTACATGTTACAAAGGTGTGGACCTGGGTTAAGGTATTGTATTTGTTTTAATCACAATCGTTATATCACAACTACTCAAACTCGCTGTACTAATTTTTTGCTTAATATAAGACTAA
This sequence comes from Bactericera cockerelli, assembly GCA_024516035.1. NCBI lineage: Eukaryota > Metazoa > Arthropoda > Insecta > Hemiptera > Triozidae > Bactericera > Bactericera cockerelli. The sequence goes on from CM044957.1 coordinate 3,227,145, forward strand.
AAATTATTACTAAAAGACTAAAATATCATAACTGCAATACTTAAATCCAGGTGCAGTTAGCTCTTTGAGAAGGTTTGTTTTTAGTGGGTGGAAAGAATGTAGCTTGTGACAGACAAGCGTGCTACCCTTCCAAGACCTACGCAATGTTCCATTCAAAAGCATAATCCTTCCACCTCCTCCATTGTACTTTCCTTCCCCCTCCTACCTCTCACTTTGCTTCCTACACTCCCCCACTGTCCCCTTACCCATCCCTCAATGTACCTCCCACATCCCTCCTTTTCTATTCCGCCTCCCACCCCTCACTGTAACCCCGACACTTCTCCTTCAAACTAACCCCACACTTCTCCCTCCCATACGAACCTCCCTCCCACCGTACCTTCTACACATTCCCTCTATAGCATCTCCCACCTGTAACTCCCAAGTCCCGCTCTGTACCCCCTGCCATTCTCCCTCATTCTGACCCCTTCCTCTCTCTACTAGTCCCCTCCCATTCTTCACTCCCAGATAATAACCCCCAAACACCCGCTCTACCCCCCTTCTCATCCCACGCCTCTACCCCCTACAGTCCTACCCCAAGCTACACCCACACTATCCCCTCTCCCCGCACTTAGCCACGAGCACCACACGATGGCACTGACCTATGACCTTATGTGAAAATTAGCGTTGGTAAAATGGGAAAAAGAAAGAAAAAAAAAAGTTATCATATTTTTGTGTTAATCATTTTCATGTTGTCATAAGCTACTCAAACTATCTTTACTATATCTCTTCTAGCCAGCGTCGATGGCGCGTTAAATGCATAAATGCACCGGTTCTCGTAGGATCACCGAAGTTAGGCAACATCCAGCGAGGTAAAGACTTCGTGATGCTTCCGGCCCAACCCAAACTGGGTGGGGTTAATGTAGGTAGCAGGTTTGTGAGTTTCCTATTAATGTAGGATAAAAACCCCGGCATGATATGACCATAGAGTTGTAAGCGAGGTTAAAAAAAATAATGGCAAACATTGTATCTGTATGAAATTGTTCAACTGGCGTCTCCACTAACTTTTCAATTTATTTCATTTTCATCTCAAACGTTATATCTGTATGAAATTGTAAGACTGGCGTCTCCACTAACTTTTCAATTTATTTCATTTTCATCTCAAACATTGTATCTGTATGAAATTGTAAGACTGGCGTCTCCTCTAACTTTTCAATTTATTTCATCTTCATCTCAAACATTGTTCTGTATGAAATTGTACGACTGGCGTCTCCACTAACTTTACAATTTATTTTATTTTCATCTCAATTATTGTATCTGTATTTTTTTTTTTTTTAATAACCATAAATATATTAATTTTATTTGATTGTTCACATATGCTCCCTTGTCTTTTATACTAGGGTGAATATTGAGAGCATATGATATTTTAATTAAATTAAATTTAAAAATGGTTAATCCATTACTCATGGGGTTTTCTAGATAAAGAGAACCCTGTTTCGAGTAAGGATTTTATAAATGATGAAATTATTATTTTTTTTTATTATTATTATTTTTTTTTTTTAAATTGGATGTGTACCTTTTTATTATTAATATATGATAGTAGATAGAATGAAGTTAATGAACCAATAAATTTATTTTAAAACTTTGAGGAATTTTATTTCCAGAGCTGCAATATGTGTTGAAATAGGTGGGAAAATAAATTTCAATTTAAGTATTTATCAATAATATTCACAAGACCATTCTCTAGTATGAATTTTTGTAAATATTTTTTCAGCGTAAAAAATGACATTCGGTTTTCAAATATGATATTTGGTAAATTGTTAAAAATTATTGGTCCTAGATAAATAAAATGTTTCTGTGTATTGGTTTTTTCTGCTCTAAATTCTTTTACTTTTTGCTGATTTCTTAGTCTATAATTTTCCTCAGCAGGTTCCCACAAGTTATTGTATTTTAATGAAAAAATTGATGTATTGTATAAATATATTTGTCTTATGGTCATTACTCCTGCTTCATCGTAAGTTAATTTTGTACTATGCTGACTATCTTTATTAAGCATTATTCGTAAAAGTATATTTTGAGATCTTATCAAAGGTGTGATTGTTGTTTTGAAAATTCCTCCCCAAACTATTATTGCATATTGTAAAACTGATTGTACCAGTGCATAATACACTGTTTTTAAAAGGTTTTTCTTTAAAATATATCTTAATTTATTAAATGTTGTTATTAAAAACCTAACTTTCTTTTTAACTTTATCAATATGAGAATGCCATTTTAATTTATTGTCAATTATTATTCCTAAATATTTCGTTTCTGAAACTTGGTTTAGAAATTCACAATTACATTCTGAGTCTCTTTGACAGTTGTGAATTTTTATTTTTGATAATAGAGGTTGACCTACCTCATTGAATGAAAAAGTGATGTAATTAGTTTTTTTTCATATTTAAAGCTAAATGTATGAAATTGTAAGACTGGCGTCTCCACTAACTTTACAATTTATTTCATTTTCATCTCAAACATTGTATCTGTATGAAATTGTAAGACTGGCGTCACCACTAACTTTACAATTTATTTCATTTTCATCTCAAACATTGTACGAGTATCAGCTGTATGAAATTGTAAGAATGGCATCTCCACTAAATTTACAATTTATTTCGTGTGTAGAAGTGCATTGTTAATAGTAATTTATTTAGGTACATTGATGTATGTGCATTATTGGTTATACCTATAGCAAAAGTAGTCGAAATGGCCCAGTCTGAATAGATGTCTCAATAAGTTGTGTGTTCTGCGAGACCACTCACGAACCTATCAATATTAATGTAACGCTCATTCCATCACTAATTTTATGTAAACCATGCATTTATGCAAACCATGCATTTATGTAAACCATGCATTTATGTAAACCATGTATTTACCACAGAACAGAAGAGAGAAGCCTAAAACGTTTCAACAAATCTCACATAATCTATTTAGAAGCACTCCGTGAATTATTCAACCCTTTCACCGCGAATCTGTTTTGTAATTTATTTGTAATTTGTAATCGCATATTTTTATAACTTTTTATTGACCGACCTCTTTAGCTTGATCGATAAGGCGACGGAGTTGTGACCTGGAGGTTTGGTTCAAGTCCCGGTATCACCTTAAATTTAGTAAAGCTTGTTTGAGTAGTTGTGATTAACACAAATATGAAAACTTTATAACTCTTTATTGACACTGATATTATTTCCCAAGGGCGTGATTCTTGCCTGAGGTGATCTCTGTTATCAAACCCATAGTGGCAGAGATTGTCATCATGGGTGACGCCACAAAAGTAATATATATAGCTACAAGGCCCGGCTTCGATATGAACTCATAATATATGACCTCTACAGTTATTGTCAAGGTGAAAGTAAAGAGATAGTGTCCACTAAGTTTAAAAAAATCCTGTTTCATAATTTGGTCCTAAGACATGACTCATCTTGTTTGTCTATTAATTTGGCCCCTATAAAAATCTCAGCGGCTATCACGTTCAATTTAAATGTTGAAACAACGGATTCGTTTTTTCATTATTAAAACATGGCCACGCGAACACGTTAAGGGTTAATCTCGTTACGTATCTCTCATCCCTTTTCGTATCAATTTTTCTAATTCGCCCTCTAATCGGGTTAATCCCTTACTGACACTCATGGCTTCATTATGAAGATGATCGGACTCTGCTCCTCTCTCATTCTTTCTGATGGAGATTTCCTCGTCTCAATGGGTTTCCTCCCCTTGTGTGGTGAGGTCACTTCAGACCACCGCACTACTTCTCTCTTCCCTGACTGCTTAAAAGTTAATTCGGGGTTAAGTGGCAGAGAATGCCTAAGGCAATAACTTCGCCGCGGATAACAAAACAACTAAAAATAATAAATTAATTTCGTTCTAACATTTTTGTACATTTTTTTGAGTTTTTTTTTTGAGTTTTTTTTTTTTTTTTTGATTATTGCATAAAAAAATAAAGTGTAAATAAATAAAATAAATTGATGAGATGCATTTTTGGAACAGTTGTTTAGTGTTAAACTATATTTGGACATTAATGTATGTTTTTGTGTGACTATGATCAGTAATTTTGGCAAAAAAGGTATTATTTACAGACTTTGATTATTATTTTGTACGCATCTTCATTGATTGTGATATTTTTTTTTATTTTTATGGGTGTAGGTATTATCTGGTATTATACTATTGTATATACAATGATATTAAAATACAAAAATTATTATGATTTATTCATTTCTCACAGTTACATTATTTATAGGTAGTAAATGGCATCCATTTTTTCTTCTGCTGGTAATGCTGCTATTATACTTGCAGCATTACCTTGCTGTATGATAAGACTGATTCTTTGTTTTAGGTGTGTTTTGAGATATTATTTTCTAATTAAAATGAGAAAAGAAGAAAAAAATGGTAACGTTAATGGTTATAAATATTATTGTTTATCGTATTTCTATTTCTAAAGGCATTTTAGCGGGAGGACAATTTTAACTTTACATACCTATGTAATAATTATGATATATAAAAAAATACTTTGTATACCTACCTCATAGGATTCAAAATTCAATGGTATTTAAATTGTTCATTCCTTAATAATCATAATACATAATAATAGTGGAAGATAATCACCAGGCGAGGTTAATACTCACAGCATTTTCTACCACCTAACCCTCAGAGTCTTATTATTATGTGGTCACAAACTCGAACTAATGAGAAAAAGTTCGAATCCCACTGGGAGGGATTCGAACCAACGGATCCCTACACTACCTGGATTACCAAACTATCGCATTAACCACTTGGCTACCAGTGCACCTCATAAATCCTGTGTGGTATAGAAAGTATTGTTTTTTAGGCATAAAACAAAAATAAAAGTAGGTGAAATAAAAAGGCTTGAAATTATATACAAAAAATATTATTTTCCATACCTCATGGGTAACTGTAAGTGAAAACAGTGCGTACATAGAAGAGGAACCAATATAATATCGCACACTACCTACTGTCCAAAAGTCCAGCACTTTACAGCCATGAAAAATGATAGGATGTTGTTTCAACAATGCTTCGCACTGCAACACCGTTTAGAAAACACGTGTGGGACTCTGGTTGATTTGTAAAACGGGATGGCCGAAAAGTGTCCATCACAAAATGGAAAAATTATTTATTTATGAAAACGTAATATGAAGAGAAAAAAATCATTTCTCTCTCTTTTTTCTCTCTCTCTTGCTCTCTTTCCCTCTCCTCTATCTATCTATCTGTCTATCTCTCTCTCTTTCTTTCTCTCTCTCTCTCTCTCTCTCTTCTCTCTCTCTCCTCTCTCTCTCTCTCTCTCTCTCTCCCTCTCTATCTCCTTTCTTTATCCCCCTGGAATAAAATATTTGAAAAATACCATAACCCCGTCCTGTGCGCCGACATATCTCTCCTTGCTTCCTCTTGCACCACCCAATATCTGTAGAACGGGAAACGTTTGGCATGAAATTGCACCCTGCCTGCTCATTGCTCCCTCACTTCCTGAATGACTAATTTTTTACAAGCTAGCGTAAACAGCACGTTGAATAAACCAGTTCTCATTTTGTCACTGAATTTAAGCAATGTTCAGCGAGGTTATGGATGGGTGGTCATTCAAATTCAAACCCTCGTGATGCTGACTATTCCCGCCCTTATTCAGGCTGGGTGAGGTTAATTTGAGTAGCTGGTTTGCAAATAAAGAGTAAAATCCAAAAATCATTCCATTTATATGACACTCAGGGCTTCTGAGTGTCTATCTTCTTCACTCCGTGGTCAGGTCATAAGAAAATTATGTATGGAAGAATAAGTAATGTAGAAATCGTAAATGCCTCTAATGTGTCACAGAAATAAACTGATAACGGCTATCCAATATGGCTACCATTAATAACTTCTGGTAGCCTCGCTAGAGGACTATAAACAGAGAACTGACTAGCCAACCCTTACAAGCCAGTCTAGCTTGTACTTTCCTAAGGGTTTAGCGGCTTGAAAATAAAAAGTTCATGTACTCACGATCGTTGATCTCACATATAAATAAGTGGTTCAGGACGAGCCAACTTTGAAGTAAAAATTGGCTGGAGACCATCATTCCCCCCTCCAGTTGTAGCCAAGCTGGTTACAACAACAACTACCAATACCATTGAAATCATGTAAAACTAAAGCAGAAGAAATAATAAATTGTTATTTTTGTGATTTTCTCAGTGTTCCAGCTATCCAAAATGGCGTATTTTATGTGACAGGTTCATTACCCATGAGATATACGTTATGAGATCTCCATTGTCTGTACCGGTGTAGCTCAGTGGTAAAGGCGGCACTCTGTGAATCAAGAGATTCCAGAAGTTGTGGGTTCGAATCCCAACCGGGACATGACAAGTTATCCTACCATTTGGGATTTTTACCACATAATAATAGGTGTCTTGAGCTTACTGTTGGAATAATGGGACTTTAATTATCCTATTCGGGCAGTATAAATAAGGCGATATTATTATTATTACTTACCTCTGCATGACACAGTATATGTATTGTATCCATGATGAGTTTTATATAGATGTATCTCGTAGATACTGAATCTATGTTGATTGCAGATCTAGAAAGTACAGTAATGCAACTGAGCCACTATGGCTTTGGTCTATGTGAGCAATAGGCAATGACTTATGACTTACACTACTGTCCTATTAACACATTAACATTATCTAAATGAACCAGGTGAATGTTTCAACACCTCAGGTAAACTCAGTGCGCATGTATTGGTGGTTCAGGCGCTAGTCTGGATTATTAGGTAGATTGGTTTTCATCCCAACCAGTGCATGCATTTTCAGGCATCTAAAAACGCATTTATAATAATAATATCACTCTTCAGTGGAAGGTCAAAGCCTTTTCTACCACCTAACCAACGGATCCCTACGCTACCTGGATTATCAGACTAGCGCGTTGACCACTTGACTACCAGTGCATTTAAATTTCTTTCTTTTTTTACAACTCTCTCTTCTCAATCATAAGAGCTAGGAAAATATTAGAGACCGAAAACTGACCTCAGTAGCGTGATCGATAAGGCGGCGGTCCTGAAACTTGGAGGTCGGTGGTTCAAGTCTCGGTTTCAGTGTAGATTTATTAAATCGAGTTTGAATAGTTGTAACATTACGGAAGTGATTAACACAAATATGATAACCAAAGTGATCAAATTCAAGTATTGAAAAATTACGGACTGGAAAACCGAGATTCGATCTAGGTAAGCAAAATAAATTTCCAAGTGAGGGAGCAAGAGATGAAGACAACAGCATGAAAGCGAAACTTTGGGAAATTCAAACACGACACAGCAATGATGGAGAGAGAGAGAGAGAGAGAGAGAGAGAGAGAGAGAGAGAGAGAGAGAGAGAGAGAGAGAGAGAGAGAGAGAAGAGAAAGAGAGAGAGAAAGAGAGAGGGGGGCGTGAGGGAGACGAGAATGCTGGGAAAATAATGGAAAATAACCCTTAATTCAAAACAACTTGGTCCAATTCCTTTCAGGAGAAAAAGACATCTTCCCCTCTCTTTCTTTTTTCGTTTTAGTTTGACAAAGGGACGTTCAACTACCGAGGTTCTTTCATCCCCGAATAAAATCGAAAATATTGACAGGATGAAACAAGAGTCTATCACAAAACTTATTTGTCTCTGAAAAAAATTCTGAGGCGGAAATAGAATTTGTCATCTTAATAATAACACTCTTTAATGGAAGGTAACCATCAGGCGAGGTTAATGCTCAAATCATTTTCTACCACCTAAATCTCAAAGTCTTATTATTATGTGGTGACAAACTCAAATAAATGAGGAAAAATTCATGAGTGGGAGTCGAAGCAACGGATCCCTACGCTACCTGGATTACCAGACTAGCGCCTTAACCACTTGACTACAAATTGTTGGTAACGCTGTCCTCTCTGACATAAAACGTTTGCAATGCAAATAATCAAGAGTGGTGTTTTATTGTATACCAAGGCCGAACACAGCGCAACATAATCATACATATCGAATATGTGACGGCCTTTATCCTTTATGTAATCCTATGTTATAATTTGGCTCTATGTACCTATAGAAACTATGTAATAAGTATAGTATAGGCGAAGCAGTAATACATTATTATGTAGGTACATATTGTATATACAATTATACATGCGTATATTGTATGCATATACCTCACCAGAAAATAGGAGAAGACGCTTCTATTTCCTCTGTATTGATCAGCGTGTGAAGGCACTTTGTGAATTAGAGGAATGAATCGAACGATAAGAGGAAGAAGCAGAAGAAGAATGGGAAGAAGCAGATGATACTGTAAGAGAAGCAGAAGCAAGAGGAGAAGAAGAAGAATGGGAAGAAGCAGATGATACTGTAAGAGAAGCAGAAGAAGAGGAAAAGAAGAAGAAGCAAGAGGAAAGGAAAAAGAAGAAGGATGAGTAGAAGCAGAAGAAGGATGGGAAGAAGCAGATGATACTGTAGGAGAAGTAGAAGAAGAGGAAAAGAAGAAGAAGCAAGAGGAAAGGAATAAGAAGAAGGATGAGTAGAAGCAGAAGAAGGATGGGAAGAAGCAGATAATACTGTAAGAGAAGTAGAAGAAGAGGAAAAGAAGAAGAAGCAAGAGGAAAAGTAGAAGAATAAGAAGTAGAAGGAACGAAGGGAGAGAGGGAAGTTCTAACTCTTTCAAAGTTTCCAAAGTGCCCGGACTCCCTGGGCTCGGTGTTGGGCCGTATTCATTAAGTAGAAGCTTTTGCTCGTGAGCAAAAGTAAAAGCAAAAGGTATAAGAGAAAAGGTAAAAGAAAAAAAATGTTCTCTTTCGTATCAGTATAAACAGAAAAGTGAGAAGTTGTATTCGATGTACATGAATATCAGAATATACCTGGACAGCTGTTTCGAGCTTATTTGCTCTCATCAGCAGGTAATAGTTCTGAATATCCATGTCATCAACTAAATTCTCTATTTTAATCAGTATAAACAGAAAAGTGAGAAGTTTTATTAGATGTGTACATGCATATCATAGTATTCATAATCCTTTCTTTTGCTTGCAAGCACTTGCTTTTATCACAATTGCTCCATGTTGGAGTCAGGTGAGCTATTTAAAAAAGGAAAAGGCCAGCCTCATGAATATCCATGTATCATTTACTTCCAAAAAAAGGAAACGCTTTTGCTTTCAAAGCAAAGCAATTGCACTTAAAACCTTATGAATAGCGACTCAAACAATTCCATCGAATTTCGCAAGGAAAAGGCTTTACCTTTTTTTATGAATACGGCCCAATGTCTCCACTTTAGGCGCAATGTATGAGAGTCCTTCAAACATTCGCAGATTCAAACAGAATGTTTCCTTTCTCAATCCCTTTGTCAGTTTTGTCACCGTAAAACAAAACACCCATTCCTCTGCACATGCTCACAATTGGCAATAGGTCATGATTTCCCTGACACAAAGAAAGCATTTGGCTATGACTTTGCACAAAATTGATAACTATTTTGTAGTACCACTAAAAACGACCTCGGCAGCTCGATCGATAAGGCGGCGGACTTGTAACCTGGAGGTCGGTGGTTCAAGTCCCGGTTCAGCGTAGATTTAGTAAAACGAGTTTGAGTAGTTGTGATAACACGAAAGTGATTAACAATAATAATATCGTTTTATTTATACTGCCCAATTAGGACTAGTGAGTCCCATTTTTCCAGCAGTAAGCCAAAGAAGTATTTGTAGTCAAAATCCCGAATGGGAGGATAACTTGTCATTTCCCAGCTTTCGAATCCGCGACCTCTGGATTACGAGTCAGACGACAATGAGCTACAAGATATTATGAAACATATTCACAACTTAAGTTGTAGTTGACATGGATACAAATTTACAAACATGGATGTTTTTAGAAAATACAAAATTTACGAAGTCAGGAAACTAAAAATAAATAAAATGAAAATCAAGAACAGGTATTAAAAAACGTTTATGATATTCTCCGTACGAGTTTTTCTTATTCTAATGCAGTTAAGATGTGCTTTCCTCACTCTGTAAACTCAAATAGGGGGTTAGCCTCGGCTCGATGAATCTGATAACGTAGATTAATTTTAACAAGATGGGCATTAAAATTTTGAAACAAGAGGCAATTTATTCCCATGTCTCACTTGTATTTCTTAGCACGCGTGTTGAGATTGAACTACAAATAGACACACTTTGTACACATTCATACAGGGTGGATCCAATCAGCTTCCGGACATATTTTGCATAATCTCTGTATTAGTAACACGATGATACACGAGCTGTAATTATTTCTGTGCACTTTATTTTCAACAATCTCTTCTAACTTCTAACGCCATATTTATCTGATATCCCTAATGTCGATGGCGTGTTGAAATCACCGGTTCTCGTAGGATAACCGCAGTTAAGTAACGTTCAGCGAGGTGAAGACTTCGTGATGCTGGCATTCCGGTCCAACTCAGGCTGGATGAGGTTAATGTCGGTATCACGTTTGTGAGTTTCCTGCGAATGGACGGTGACATGCCCGTCGTGATATGATCATGCAGTTGAAAAAAATTAAAAATATAATAATAATATCCCTAATTTTAGCTTTTGAATTCAGATTTTTTTCTTGAGAAAAGTGCTAATTTGTACTTTTCTCTGATTTTATAGCATTAAAATATGCTATAAAATCAGAGAAAAGTACAAATTAGCACTTTTCTCAAGAAAAAAATCTGAATTCAAAAGCTAAAATTAGGGATATTATTATTATATTTTTAATTTTTTTCAGACATTTTCAGTGTCAACTTATCATAACACAATCGAGTTCATAAAGTTATTATTATTATGAAATTATTTATTCGATAATAGACATACATAAGTAAAGTACAGATAATGATTACAAAGAACTGAGAAACTTGAAAAAATATAAGCAATAAAAAGAAGAAAAAAAATATTGGAAGAAATAGATAAATATATGCACACATAATTATGCCCTAACTAAAAGGCGGGGTTATTGCCTCTGGTAATCTCTTTTACTTAACCGTTACATTAAAAAAGCAAATCCGGAAATAGTTGCTACAAAATAAACCACCCTACCACCCTGTAACAAAAATTTAATAAATTACCGAGTAAAAATAAATGTTTTTATAGCAACTAATCACATGTTTCGGATTTCAGACATGGATCCCTCTCAGGGAAGGCGAATAGTGAACTGGATTTAATAGATTTTTTGTTTTATTTTGGGAGGTTGCGGCGAGATATTTTGGGTAAAAGGGTTTGATGTGATGGTTTCTCCCTGAGAGCAGATGGCTGAAAAGATGTAAGATACATTGCTTTCTTCCGAGCCTCTTAGCTGACGGGGGATCATGATTGCGATCTAAGTTAATCTAATAGGGTTTGCGGTGCTGAATTCTGTTTTCAATTTTTAGAGAGAAATTAATAGACATTTTTGTTATCTCTCTGTGTGTACTTAAGTCTAGATTTTGCATATTGCTTTAAATGGGATAATAATAAATGTATGTTCTGACTCGAATTTTTGATTTTAAGTTCTTCTAGTGATTTCGCCCTTGCTCTTGTTATGAGTGTCTTCTGGCGTGAAGCTAATAGAGGTGGTGTGAGTCCTGCAAGACAATATAGAAGTGGTAGTCAAGTGGTTATCGCGCTAGTCTGGTGATCAGGTAGCGTAGTGATCCGTTGGTTCGAATCTCATCTCAGTGGCGGCTCAATTGCACACAGATTTCTGCCTCATAAGGCTTATCTGATTTCGTCATCCAATCCCTATCACTCCGCTTTCCAAACAGTTAGTATTAAATGACACTTCCATCAACTACCCCCCGTACAATTAACGAATCCCTGGTCCAGGCGTGCACCCACAAGGGGGCAGTGTTTTCGACTCCTCTTTTAGAAAAGATCTTTTTTTTTGTGTAAACAGATAATACTGCATAAGGGATAAGGGCCGAAATATGAAACAGGATTAGATTTATTATTTCTAAATTGGAGGGTCTTCAGTGAAACCCTTTACAATTAACTCTACAACCTAATCAGATCTAGTTTGAAAAATAATGCATAGTAGGACCTGTACATTGGTAGTCAAGTAGTTAACGCACTAGTCTGGTAAACCAGGTAGTGCAGGGATCCGTTGGTTCGAATCCTACCCAGTGCATGAATTTTTCCTCATTCATTTGAGTTTGTGACCACATAATAATAAGACTCCGAGGGTTAGTTGGTAGAAAATGCATTAAACTTTAAGCACGCGATTAGCTCAGTGGTTAAGCACTCGCTTGCCATGCGGAAGGTCCCGGGTTCTATCCCCCGTGCCGACAAAAATTTGTATTCTTAATTTGGTTACAATTGTTTGTAAGGGATACCTTCCGGTGCGCTCGTGTTGACCCAGCACCTAATTGGGAAGTATTGTGTCACTTCTCGCCCATCAGAGAGGAGGCATACTACGGGATGGGCAGGCTACAACACAGACCGCAAGCGTCTACAGTAGCTCCTGTTTCATGGCTACGAAATAAAAACGGCTGTGAAACACTCATCTTTAAAAAAAAAAAAAAAAAAAACTCTCCTGGTGGTTAACTTCCATTAAATAGTATTATTATCATTACATTGTACCTAAAAAAAAACCCTCCCTAAAAAAAATAGTTCTTGAAAGCGCGCCTGATTAAGTAGGAGGTTTCGCGCCCCGCTCCCACGCTATGATTCGCCTCTAATGAAATAAAAAGTTAATAATAATAAATATTTCCAATGTCCCAAGTTTATATTTCCCTTGGAAAAGTTATTAACCACCCTCCAGTGCGCCTCAAACAAGTAACCCCTACTAGTATAACAGATTAGCACATGAATGCGACTACAGCTTCACTAAGCGCTGGCTGGATGAGGAGTCGCCTCTTCAGTTCCCTTCGGGGGGACTTTTTTTTCCAAGGTTTAAATTGGTAGCATTTCTCTGTCTGTCAGTGCTAGAAACGCGCTATCTATGGATGGTTTTAGGGCGGACGCCCTGCTGTGTCTGGAGCAGTACCTCTGAATTTTTCTTGTCTTTTTATTCTTGTTTTTCTTTCTTTCTCTATAATGTTTGAGTGGAAGAGCTCACATGTGAGAACCCTGCCACTTTAAAGGAGGCCAAAAAAATGGTTTACGTGATCTCTTCAAGGCTTATGATAAAGGTGATAAAGGTGTCCTGGAACAGGATGAAATCCTTGGGTGAAAAAAAAGCTACATAACATCGTGATTAAATATCTAGGATTTTTTAATCCAAGCCACTACCACTTAACAGCTGATATAAATACACTGTGATTGGTTGAAATTCCAACTACAGGGCGTCTTAAAGGATAGTGTAGAGTTAGTTAATCTAATCCTGTTTCATAATTCGGGCTTAAGTAAGTCTTACGTGATCTTTAAACTCATCTAATTTTGTAATTAAGGAATCTTGTAATTCTTATATTAAAGATTCTTCTAATACTGAAATTAAAGACTCTTCCAATTCTAAAATTAAGGACTATTTTTTATTGCAAAAATAAAAACTCATCTAATTCAAAAATACAATTCTAATTAAAAAATACAATACTTTCCTTATTATAGAATAAGGAAAGTAATTAAGGACTGATCTAATTCCAAAATTAAGGAATCTTTTTTATTCCTATTCAAATTCTGAGAGTTCCTCCGAATAAACAGCAACCAAACTATCCTCACGAGTGGACCCCGCCCACATATAGGGAAAAAAATCCCACCTCGCCCGAGAGCGAACCCAATTGCGTGCAAGCCAAAAAATGCCGCTGAACACGTTATTATTATTCAACAATTTATCTATAAGTACATATTTTAAGGTAAAAACAGGTAAAAAATATATACAAAAAATTGGAAACAATGTATAAAGGAAAACAGCAAATAAATGTAGGTTTTTTTACCCGTGTCCATGATGGTTGTGTCATGGTGGTGGAAGGATAAATGGGGGTATTAACCCCCCTGGATGCCCAAAAGCAATGTTCTATTCTCCTCCCATGTGCTGTGTGTGTAAATGTTGTTTAAAATACTATGAATTTTGTTTGATTTGTATGAAATGTATTCAGATGCCCCAACAAAAGGGCGGGGTTATTACCTTTGGAAATCTCTTCCACCCAACCCAACTTATCTTGGTTTGTCATGTTTTGCAATCTTCCCACAGATGCCGTGATCCAGACTATCACGGGGCTGAAGAGGGCAAGAGAGGGGAAGGTGCCCATCTGTCCATCTGTTGAAGCCGAAAGCACGTGTTCATTCGAAAGCGAGGGGAGGGGAGAGCTTTCTTTCTATCTCGTTGTGACAATGGGGGCTTTCCCGGAGCTCCAACTTGTTATGACTCATCAGTGAGATTGCCAAACAATTATTATATGATTCAAGATTTTATTTGTGAATGGTTCTCAGGAAATATTAAATCTTGATAAAGTCTTTTTTTTATCAATAATAAATTTGTACTGAATATCTTAGAAGCAAAATAAAAATGGCTTAGCATGGGTCCTCTGTATACAAAAAAGAAATAAAAAATAAAAAAAATGATTTATTATAATTATTATATCATAATTTACATACTACATAGGTAGGTATATCATTTTCATTTAATGAATATTGAGAAAAAAAAAAATACTCAGGAGTTATTATTTACATTTAGGGTAGGTAAAACATTCATAACACATAGGTACTCAATATGAACAATTGAACATGTAAAAATTATAATGAATAAATTGATGCTGGCATTCGCGCCCAACCCAGGTTGGGTGAGTTTTATGTTGGTAGCGGGTTTGTGAGTTTCCTGCGAATGGAGGGTACCACCCCCGTCCTGATATGACGATGCAGTTGAAAGCGATGTTAAACAAATTTTTAAAAAAAAAATTAAATTTATGTTAGAATTATATAATTTCTATATTTCTATAATCTTTTTAATGTGAAACACATAGGTACTTTTGTATTGAATCTTTTCCACAATGAATAAATTGAATTGAATTGAAAATTTTTGCTCGTGCACTGGTAGTCAAGTGGGTAACGCGCTAGTCTCTTAATCCAGGTAGCGTAGGGATCCGTTGGTTCGAATCCCACTCAGGGCATGAATTTTTCCTCATTAATTTGAGTTTCTGACGCCATGCGCGGATATAGCCCTCCTGTAGTGGGGGGGCACAATCGCACAATATACCTAACTAGCGGGTTGCACCCGCCCCCCCCCCCACACACACACACACATAGACACACAAATGTCAATATTTTTCGTGTCACCCATCCATTTCTTGTCCTTAATGGAGCTCAAGAATGGCTCATCGGAATTTCGCGATCAATATGTCAAATCAAGACTCCAACCCTTGCAAAAACATTCTCGCTTTGAGTTGATAGTTCGTCACGACATATTTCGAGAAAAAATGTCATTCAGGTCAAAAAACGTAATTACGTATGAACGGTCAAAAAACGTATTTTTGTTTACGTAGCTCAAGAACGGCTCATCAGAATTTCGTGATTGATATCTCAAATGAAAACTTGAACCCTTGCTTAAAACTTTCTCTTTTTGAGTTGATACGCCGCCGCCGTGGCGTCGTCACGACAAATTTTGAGAAAAAAAATGTCATTTTGATCGAAAAATTTGATTTTTTCGTGTCACCCATCCATTTTTTGTCCTTACCCCGTGTAGCTGAACCCTAGAGATATATTCCCTGATCCCAATGGACATATAGGTAAAATTTCAGGTTTCTCGGACAATCTGTGTGGATTTGACAACTTTATTATTTAGTTATTTCTTATTTGTCTTAAAATTGGGAATAATTATTTTGGGGCCCGTTCCCCCCTAACTCATTGAGATCTTTTTTTAAACGGGATTAGTCTTAGAATTGGGAATTATTTTGGGACCCGTGCGCCCCTAACTCATTGATATCTTTTTTTAAACGGCGTTAGTCTTAGAATTGGGAATTATTTTGGGGCCCGTGCCCCCATAACTCATTGAGATCTTTTTTTAAACGGGATTAATCTTAGAATTGGGAACTATTTTGGGACCCGTGCCCCCCTGACTCATTGAGATCTTTTTTTAAACGGAATTAGTCTTTTAATTGGGAATTATTTTGGGGCCCGTGCCCCCATAACTCATTGAGATCTTTTTTTAAACGGGATTAGTCTTAGAATTGGGAATTATTTTGGGACCCGTGCGCCCCTAACTCATTGATATCTTTTTTTAAACGGCGTTAGTCTTAGAATTGGGAATTATTTTGGGGCCCGTGCCCCCATAACTCATTGAGATCTTTTTTTAAACGGGATTAATCTTAGAATTGGGAACTATTCTGGGACCCGTGCCCCCCTGACTCATTGAGATCTTTTTTTAAACGGAATTAGTCTTAGAATTGGGAATTATTTTGGGGCCCGTGCCCCCCTAACTCATTGAGATGTTTTTTTTTACGGAATTAGTCTTAGAATTGGGAATTATTTTGGGGCCCGTGCCCCCTAACTCATTGAGATTTTTTTTTTACGGGATTAGGTATTTTTTAAAGAGAATCACCGCTTACCGAAAAAATCTGGGGGGGCACGTGCCCCCCCTATATCCGCGCATGTTCTGACCACATAATAATAAGACTCTGAGGGTTAGGTGGTAGGAAATGCTTTGCGCATTAACCTCGCCTGGTTGTTACCTTCCACCAAAGAGTGTTATTATTATAAATAATATAATAATAATAATACCTTTTATTGTAAACATATTTGGAATACAATTTTTAAATTCGTATAAAATCGTATAAAATCGAACGTAACACTTCCGATATCGATAATCGGAAAAACTGGAGACGCATGAACGCTTGAAAACTGTTCCTTGGAAAAGGAAATGCCTTGTGGATGTGGAGCATTATCTCACAGGCAGGTCTCAATTTATATGTTTGTTTATTTCTCCTCTTTGCTCTTCTAATATCGAGGCACCAGGCTGCTTGAGATAAAAGCTGACCTCGTAAAGCTCTAACGCCATTTAGTTATGGACTTATTTACACAAGACTTCACAAGAGAACTATGTTTGTTTTACTTTCCAATAAAATCCCTGATATCTTTCCGATTGTGAACCATCTCTTAAATTTGAGTAATATAACACAGTTTTATTTCGATTGCTGTTCGATATTTTTACAAGGTGGGGCAAAATTCGGAAACCCATGAATATCTTATGTACTTAAGAGCTTTGTGAGTTAGTTTTGGATTTTTCACGGTAAAACAGAGTAATATTTTTCCGCCTTAATCTGGAAATATCTTAGCAGTTCTCTTGAATTTTGTAATTTAGATTTAATTTTGTTTTGTGTTATTATTTCTTAAATGTTTTCTTGTTTGTTATGTTGTTACATGAACTCTTCCCGTAAATAAAAGTGCCTTTTAGTACCTTTACTAATAATAAAACCTTCTTTTATGTGGATACAATTTTTTGAGCCGGGTCCCAAGTCGGGGCCATGTTCTTTATTTAAAATACGATACTTTTTAAAAGGTCCTTTAATTACAAATACTTTGATAAACCTTAGTTTTTTTTTTTTTTTTTATCAAATAGCGTTTGCAAATAGCGGCCAACTTTACTTTTGCTATTATTTGCACAAAATCGGCCACCATTTTTGAAACACCGAACAAGAGAAAGCTGATAATTGTACTAAAATATTTCACAGTTCGATTCAAGATGATTTTTTTTTTTATTAGCAGAACCAACTCTTTGTTCCGGCCCTTATGCAGGGCCAAGGTCAACTCAACCTGTTAATTTATAACCGTTTTTTGTATTTATTTAATTAATCATTTTTTTTCCTTTTAAGCGCTTAACCTTTTGTCGACAGACAGGTCGTTCGCGCCGGTATTATAATTAATCTTTTAATGTGATTTTGAAAAGATCTATTACTTACAAATACTTGAGTACAAATTTCAACTAGTGTTTCGATTTTTTTAAAGAAAATACTTTTACAAGTTAGCGACCTCAGTAGCTTGATCTATATATGCCGGCGAACTTTTAATCTGGAATCTGGAGGTCGGTGGTTCAAGTCCCGGTTTCAGCGTAGATTTAGTAAAGCGAGTTTGAGTTGTTGTGATATCATGAAAGTGATTAACAAAAATATGAGAACTTTAACTTTTAAAACTTACTTTACAAGTTCAACATTCCAACTCATAACCTACACCTACTTTATGTGCCTTTTCCAACTTGAAACGAAGGACCAGTAACTGAATATACATACCTAATACCTGGTCATACATGGCTCCGGGCACAATACACAATGCTACATGTAGGAAGCTATGGTCCTGGAACAAATTACATCTCCGCCACAATCAGCAGAGATTTTTTTATTTTATCTTGCAAGATGAAGATACCTTTCCCTACTTGTGACCAGTAGTTTTTATTTAATTTTTATTTTAAACAACCAAATCAACAACAACAAACAAGAAAAAGTCTAAATTAACTCCACGACTGAGTTCCAGTCTCTATCGGGTAGGGATGGCTGTTGGGTGAAAGAGATTGCCACAGGCAAAAACCCCGCCCTTGAGGTAGGACATTAGATTTATTCTATTTTTTGTTCTTGTTTCTTTGTTCAATGTATTCATTATTTCTTTATAATTTCATTGTATTTTACTATATAAATTTTGTCTTACCTAATAAAGAATGATATAATAATAATAATATGACTGAGTAATGCTGTTTTTTACTTCCGACAAATAAATAGCTTATTTCAGATATCAGAAGTATTGTGTTCGTTTTACTTCCGATTTGAAGTAAATCGGTCAAGCTGTTTTGGAGACACAAGTGATTTAGTATAAGATCTCAAAATTGCCAATTGTATACAATGTGAACCAATTACGAGGAAGTATTGCGTCCATAATTATTAGCAGTGTACTTATTTTAATAACCAGGTGCGTTAACCTGACAGCCCACCAGAACGGATTTTGTCCAAATAAGGCTCAACGTTTTGTGCTCGTTTTGTGGCGTTTTGTGCCGTTTTGTGCCAGCAAAAATTTATTTTATACCCCTACCGTTCTCGAGATATAGACCCCCCCCCCCCCAGGTGGGCTGGTAGGTTAACGCACCTTTAATAACCTCTAATAGGTAGGTCCTTACTGCTCCAAAAGGAGATTTTACCGGAGCAATAAAAAGGTACTTCATAAATATTGAAGCGTTTTTTAAATGGTAAACCCCTTTCACGGATTCTACAAAAAAAATAAAAATTTAAAAACTCAAAAATTAACTATAGGTAATAATGCGACGGGCTTGTAACCTGGAGGTCGGTGGTTTAAGTCCCGGTTTCAGCGTAGATTTAGTAAAGCTTGTTTGAGTAGTTATGATATCAGGAAAGTGTGACTGACACAAATAATTATGATAACTTGGGTTTTTTAATAATTATCGAATCTAGAAGAATCAAAGGGCTCCTACAAAGATTCAATGTATGGTAAATTAAAATCTTACATTGGGCTGTCCAACTGGCTTTGTAAATATCATGACCTCGCTTTGTAAAATCATGGCCTATCTTTGTAAATATCATGACCGTCTGGCCGAACTTTCTAAATATCATGTCCTAGCTTTGTAAATATCATGGCCTAGCTTTGTAAAATCATGGCTGAACTTTGTAAATATCATGACCGTCTGGCTAAGCTTTCTAAATATCATGGCTAAGCTTTGTAAATATCCTGGCCTAGCTTTGTAAATATCATGGCCTAGCTTTGTAAAATCATGGCTGAACTTTGTAAATATCATGACCGTCTGGCTAAGCTTTCTAAATATCATGACTAAGCTTTGTAAATATCCTGGCCTAGCTTTGTAAATATCATTGCATAGCTTTGTAAATATCATGGCCGAGCTTTGTAAATATCATTGCATAGCTTTGTAAATATCATGGCCGAGCTTTGTAAATATCATTGCATAGCTTTGTAAATATCATGGCCGAGCTTTGTAAATATCATTGCATAGCTTTGTAAATATCATGGCCGAGCTTTGTAAATATCATTGCATAGCTTTGTAAATATCATGGCCGAGCTTTGTAAATATCATTGCATAGCTTTGTAAATATCATGGCCGAGCTTTGTAAATATCATTGCATAGCTTTGTAAATATCATGGCCGATCTTTGTAAATATCATGGCCGAGCTTTGTAGGCGAATCATCTAGCAAATGATGAGTAGATACATACGAGTACATGGACATGATAGGGAGATGCAATATTGTTTCAGGATATTAACATAATTCCGTGCAACCTCGTGGAATATTGAATAAATGCGAAAAGATAGATATATGAATATAGAGAGAGAGAGAGAGTGAGAGAGAAAAAAATTCTCACATACATTATCAGCAAGGCCATTGCAATTTTTGTTGCCCATCAAATTGATCAAAAGTGCCGCAAACAAGACGTGACGTTCCATCAAAAGTTTCTTAATTCCACGGAACCGCTTTCGCATTACTTTACCTTTACATCCATGGCATTCCAGAAACGAAATACTCGATCAGAATTTTCCGCTCCGGCCGGGATTCGAACCCGCAACCTTCGAGTCAACAACCTATGCTCTTCACCACTAATTATCAAGACGGGGTTTACTACATATCGCAACATTCACTAAAGAAACAAACAGCCACACAGCTACTTACTCATATTAACCTTACCCAGTTTGAATAGGGCAGTCAGATATTCCCAACGTGCCACTGGTAGTCAAGTGCTTCACGCGCTAGTCTAGTAATGCAGGTAGCGTAGGAATCCGTTAGTTCGAATCCCAGGGTATGAATATTTCGTTATTAATTTGAGTTTATGACCATAGGTGGTAGAAAATGATTTAACTTCACCTAGTTGTTACCTTCCACTAAAGAGTGTTATTATTATTATATAAATTCGCTGGTTGTTATATGTAACTTTTGTTCCTCAATTTATTTATTTTCCACCTCAAATTAACCTTTCAAAAATTGGAGAGCGGAAAAGCCATTTGGAATTGATAAAAAAAAGCTGCACTAGTGATATTACAAAAAGTATGACGAGTGCAAAAAATAGTGGGAGTTAAACCGAAAGAAGGAGGAGGAGAGAGATGGTCGGAAATAACATTTTTAGGACACATTGAAAAATATGAAATGGACAAAAAAAAATACGCGATGGTAGAGATAGAGAAAATAGGAAGAGGGGGAGAGATAAATACATAAATATGTAGGTATAATGTGGAGAGAGTGATAGAGAGACAGCGAGAAAAGAGGGAGGGAAAGAGACAGAGAGATGGCGAAACGGTAGAGAAAGAGAGAGAGAGATAGTACACAGTACCTAATGAAGAGAGAGAAATAGAGACCCCGGAAAAGAGGGAGAAAGATAATACATTATTGAGTGAAGAGGAAGAGAGATGGATAGAGAAATACAAAGAGGGAAGGATAGAGAGAGGTAGAAGTGGGGAGAGAGAGAGGTGATAGAGAGAGAAAAGGGGAGGGGGGAGATAAAAAGAGAGATAGTGGGGATAAAGAGAGAGAGAGAGTAGGTAGTACCTAAAGAGTAAAATAGAATGAAGAGAAAGTTAAAGAGTGATAGATAAAGAGTGGAGAGGGAGATATGGCTCTGATAAAGAGTGGAGAGGGAGATGTGGCTCTGATAAAGAGTGGAGAGGGAGATATGGCTCTGATAAAGAGTGGAGAGGGAGATATGGCTCTGATAAAGAGTGGAGAGGGAGATATGGCTACTAGAGAGACCAAGGAAAAAGAGGGAGAGAGATAATACATATTATATTTTGGAGAGACGATAGGTAGATAGATAAAGAAATAAAGAGGTAGAAAGAGAGAGAGGGGCAGACAAAGAGAGGGGTACACAGTAGATGGAGAGAGCGAGAGAGAGAGAGGGGTAGAACAAAAGAGATAAAGAAAGAGAGGGGGAGTCGAAGAGAGGGGTATACACTATACAGTAGAAGGATAGAAAGAGAGAGAGAGAGAGGTAGAAAAAAGAGAGAAAGAAAGGGGGAAGAGAGAGAAATAAATAGAGCATTTTTTTTAAAAAATATGGACAAAAAAATAGAACGAAAAAAAAAAATGGAACCTCACATCTCATGTGAAATATTAATTGCAGACTCAGACCGAGGGTTTGACAGATCCCAAACCCTGCTCGCTTTGCAGCCCTTCAAAATAACTCAAAAAGGGTGTCACCCCGCTTACGATAGACCCTCTGACTGATGAATAAGTTAGTAATCTATTTCCAACATCATTTAAGAGACGAGAAGAAATCTGTTAAATTAAGTCATGTTTGTACAAAACGTTAGTTAACTAAACGGCTCAGTAGGCTTTGTTAAGCTACAGAGCGCACGAATAGCTCAGTGGTCAAGCACTCGCTTGCCATGCGGAAGGTCCCGGATTCGAATCCCCGCGCCGACAAAAAATTGTATTGAAAATTTGGTTACAGTTGTTTGTAAGGGATACTTTCCGTTGCGCTCTTGTTGACCCAGCACCTAAATTATTGTGTCACTTCTCGCCCATCAGAGAGGAGGCACACTACGGGATGGGCAGGTTACAACACAGACAACAAGCGTCTACAGTAGCTCCTGTTTCATGACTATGAAATAAAAAAGGATGTGAAACACTAATCTATAATAATAAAAAAACCCGTGGCTAGTAGAAACAATTGAGGTTTATTTATTTACACTTTATTTGCTATAAAAAATAATCAAAAATAAATTATTAACAAGGAATAAACACTTTAAAATATTTACAAAATAAAATATAGAACAACATTATTTAAATTTTATTAAAGCGAGTTTGAGTAGTTGTGATATCACGCATGTGATAAACACAAATGAGGTAACTTTTTTCCTAGCTTTATAAGAGAACCTGCTTTCTTTCAATCTGAGAGAGACTCTACTGAGACAGATCTCAATTGAAATAAAATACCCTCTAACTTCAATGATTACTTAAGTTAATCTCTATGTATAAAAACTCAAATCTGTGCGTGTCTGACTGTCTGACTATGTTCGCTTAAGGGTTCTCTGTTTACAATACCACAGCCCAAACGGGAACAGATACTGACATTTTCATGAGAGTTGACCCCCTCTAAACCACCGTCAAACTACCTAAATTTTTTTTTTATCAAAATTAGCATTTTCAAGATATTGGGATATTCTGGTCCGATAATGATTCAAATAGGACGCCAGCCACTGGCAATAACCTCAACGGTGACAAAGTGCCGGGATTTAGCTAGTGTATTACTAAAGTACGTACTCACAAAAAGTGTGATGTACCAGAATATATAATTATTATAACAGGTATAATCATGATTGGTATGATCTGAATTGATGGATAATCTCCTTCACATAATAAAATTTCGATTTTAGTATCTGAACTTTTGAATGATAAAATATCAATTTAATTATGTGACCTTTTGAATGATAATTCATATTTCTTGGGGCATACATAAATTAATTATTCAGAATCACATAAATCTTAGCATTCATGCATTGACGACCCACGAGTAGGTTGTTAGTTATTATCTACATTGCCTTGTAGTTAAGTGGTTTAAGCGCTAGTCTCGTAATCCAGGTAGCTTAGGGATCCGTTGGTTCGAATCCCACCCAGTGCATGAATTTTTCCTCAATAATTTGCGTTTGTGACCACATAATAATATTGAGACTCTGAGCGAAAGTCCATGATATGGACATTGTATCATTGCATAACAAGATGGAAAAGATCCGACCGAAAGAGAGAGGGGTGAGAGAGAGAGAGGGAGAGATAAAGAGAGCTAAGTCGTGGGAGATTTATATTTTAACAAGAGGAGGAGATGAGCTTTCAGGAAACGAAAGAGAAAAGAGATACATAGATAGACGGGGAGAAAAAATAATACTCAGTACAAAGTGAGGAGAAAGAAAGAGAGAGAGAGAGATAACAGGGGAGCAAGGAGAGAAAAAATGAGAGAGATACGTACAGATAGAGAGAGAGAAGAGAAAGGAAGCAAGAGAGAGAGAGGGAAATAGAGCTAAACAAGGCTAACAGGAATAGATCAGAGAGAGACAGAGACAGAAAAAGAGAGAGAGAGCAAGAGAAAGGAGAGAGAGAGAGAGAAAAGGATCTGTTGAATGACTCCTCCAGGAAAAAGAATGTAATTTAAAATTTGAGGGGTATAAATTTTCATTTAGGTACGTTTTTCCTTCCTAGAAGGAAACCCACTGAAACCCCCCCTCCCCCCCCCCCCCCTCCTCTCCCACTCGCCTGGCCATTCTAATACTGCTTTACCTTTGTTTACTTTTAGTAGACCATAAGTCACCGAGAGAACCTACAGCAATACTTCAAACAGTAAAAGATTCAAGGAATGGATGCTCAAAGACACAGATGCAGATGTCAAAACTGGGACGAATAAAATGAATGATCTTGAAAGATCGCGCTACTCACTAAAAATTGTGATATAATAACACAAAGAAACACATATATTTAATTTATTTAAAATTAATGATCTTAATATATAAATGTCAAAGTCACTGACTGACTGACTGACTGATCATCGCTCTACAGCCCAAACCGTAATACCTAGCGAGCTGAAATTTGGTAGGTAGCTTTGTCTCATAGTCTAGATGTGCAATAAGACGATTTTTCGAAACTCCCACTACAATACCTGCCATTGGCGAAAAAGGATTTTTTGCTTTCACGGCCATGCCTCGGCCCGCAAAGCGGGCGACAGCCCGCTAGTCTTCAATATGATTATAACACAATATATTTTGTATCTCCAACAGCAAATCTTTTGTCGAAAGAACTCTGGCTGAACCCGTAGCTTTAGTTACCTCACTCTGCCTCAGTAGGGCGGGGAATAGCCAGCCGGAAATGTATTTCCGTAATGACCATCGATGTATTCAAGAACATTCACCATCCATGTTCTCACTACGCTGGACGTTGCTTAACTTCAGCGATCAGATGAACTGGTTTATTCAACGTGCAATCTGCGCTAGGTATATCTGGTGTTACCATTGTTAAGTTGTTGTTTATGTGTGGGAGGCAGAAGTCAGAAAGGAGAATCTTGTTTTGTTAGAGGATATGAGAGAAGCTATGCATTCTATGGAATTATAAATTGTGTTATTGACCATCCAAGAGGTGCTTCACAGATAGAAATAATTTATCTCAAGGTGCGATTTGTATAGAAAAAATACATTCTTTTCTGAAGCTGGTATAGGTAGGTACATATTATTGGCTTTGTATCTCTTAATCAAGACATCTCCTTTCAGAAACAGAATTTTAAGTATTTCTAATGTTTATATGTAGGTACACACGAAATAATACTATTGTATTTACGTGTAAAAACAGGAGTTTCAGGTTTGACCTTGTACTGCTTTACTTACTTACTTACTCCCAGGGCCACTGATACCTGAAGTGGTATTTGGCCTCTTCCACATGCTGCCTCCATATTTGTCTGTCATCTGATTCTTCCATAGTTATATTCCTGATTTGAAGGTCTTTAATTACTTGATTCCAGAATCTTGTCCTAGGTCTTCCTCTGGGTCTTCTACTGAGTGGTACATTTTGAAGGACTTGTCTTGCGGTTGAACTTTCCTCTTTTCTCAGAACATGTCCTATCCTATGAAAATTTGTAGTGCTTTACGAGAATAAAAAGGACAGGAGCAAATTTTCAATCATTGACTTTAAAAGAAACAATTACTATATATTATATTTAATTTTGTAAAATTTGGTTTCCAACATTTCTCAAAAGTAGAAGCTTACTTTTTCAAACAAGACAGATGCCAATTTCAACCCTAAAAGGGAAATGCAAAAAGCACAAGTTGCGAATCTGGCTAAGGGGCGCCACTCTTGAGAGGAAAATATGATAAAGTCAGAGCTTTTCATTTCAGGGAATAATGGCAAGAATAAAGCACATCTTGAATATCAAAATATTGTTCCACCTTTCTACTCTCTCTTTCTATCTCTCCCTCTCTTTCATTATTTCACTGAAACATTCTGGTCTCTCTCTTTCTTTTTTCAATCAGAAAAACTTTTCTCTTTTT
The DNA here is from genome assembly GCA_024516035.1 of Bactericera cockerelli. Lineage (NCBI taxonomy): Eukaryota > Metazoa > Arthropoda > Insecta > Hemiptera > Triozidae > Bactericera > Bactericera cockerelli. The sequence goes on from CM044957.1 coordinate 3,253,005, forward strand.
TTCTCCTATTCTTTCTCTCTCTTTCTTCCTCTAAGACTAATTCTGTTCCCTCTCTTTCCCTTCTTCTTTCTTTCGTCCTTATTCCCCTCTCCCTCTCTCTTTTTAGAAGATTATGATACCAAGAATGACAAGCTAGAGAGAGAGAGGGAGAGAGAGAGAGAGAGAGAGAGAGAGAGAGAGAGAGAGAGAGAGAGAGGGTGCTACTAAATGCGCGTAAAAAGAGTAATTAAAAATTAGAGTATCTAAAATAAACTGTAGATTTCAGTTTTGAAACATATATAGTTTAAAGTACATAGCGAATATAAGCCTATTGACCTAGCACACTAGGGTTGTACTATTTTCTGCTCTAACTTGGATGTCACTCATACCTCTTGAGGGAAAATGAGTATCTGCTTTTATGGCTAAATAACACACGAAAATATAAAATAAAATTCATATTATTCTGAGCTACACGCTAAAATTATGACATAATAACACAAAGAATTAATTTATTAATTATATATCTATTTAATTGCACGCAATTCTCATGAGTTTGATTTCACGAAGAGAACATCAATTTGTAATCAACTACGTTGCTAGATACATGAGGGGTTTAAGGAGGTACAAGCCGTCCTCTGATGTAAATTGAGTAGTCTCTTTTAAGTGAGTAGCTTATTAGAAGTATTTCAGTGGGATACCTACTGTGAAACGTGTGCAGCGGAAGAAACTTGTAATTCTGCCACATCCACTGAAATGTGATTTATAACATCACAAAAAAAGCATACATTTATATTATTTTTCCACAAACATTACTCACAAGTAGTACGTTCTGTTTATCTATCAAAGAAGACTTACTTGAATTTACAACAAGAAAATGAACATTATATTTTACACGGAAAAATATTCAGTAGGAAATATTATGCGACAAGCTGAGAAAAGTTTTGAAAGAAGGGGGAATACAAAAGAGTGTAAAGCAAACTTATAAAAATGAGAAAAAATGCAAACAACACAGAAAGTAAAAGATAAAGAGAGGAAAATGGGACAGAGGGAGGGAATTGAGGGGGAGAAGAGGAGTGAGAGAGGGAGGGACTTTGTGAGGCGAGGGAGAGAAAAATAAGGAAAGATTATATTATAATGGGAACAAAGCAGTGAAATGGAGCAGGAGAATGAGGGAGAGAAGGATAGAAAGAGATCGAGTTGAGGAAAAAAAGAGAAAAATAAAAAGAGAGATTGTGAGAGGTTGAAAGAGAGAGAGAGAGAGAGGAATAGAAAGATATTGAGAGAAGGAGGAAAAGATATTGAAAGAAATAAAAAGTGAGATTGAGCGAGGGTAAAAAGAGAGAAAGAGAGAGATAAGGAAGAAAATAAAGAGAGTAAGAGAAAAGCTAGAAGTGAGGTACATAAAAAATGTAAAGAGAGAGGGAGAAAAAGAGGAAAAAAGTAAGCCACATTAAGAGGGAAGAAACTTGAGGAAAAGAGGAAGGGGAAATTAAAAGACTACAAGATAGTGGGAGTGAAGTAGAGAAATATTGGTATAAAAATATACAAAGAGAGAGAAAGAGAGAGAGAGAGTGTGTGCAAAAAGAAGCGGGCAAAATTGAAAGGGAGAGGAAAGGAATTTTGCAGTAAAAGATGAGAGAAAGAGTGAGAGTGCTTAAAAAAGATACAGAAAGAAATGGTCTTAGGAGGTAAAGAGAAGGAGAAGATAAATTGAAACAGAGAGAGAAGGGAGAGAGACAGAGAAGGGAGAGAGAAAGAGAAGGGAACAAGAAATCTTGAAACTTTTCCGCCCTTGGGGTTGGGAGGACAAAGCAGTAACAGGAGACTAGGAGAGTAGAACTGAAGCAGTGGAGTTACTAATAGAGGTTGGTTGCTGAAGGTAGCTATGCAGACAAGTGTTCTAGATATTATTCAGCATGGTTCTGTGGTAATAGGAGAGTGGAACTGAAGCAGTGGAGTTACTAATAGAGATTGGTTGCTGAAGATAGCTATGCAGACTATAGTGTTCTACATATTATTCAGCATGGTTCTGTAGTAACAGGAGAGTAGAACTGAAGCAGTGGAGTTACTAATAGAGATTGTTTGCTGAAGATAGCTATGCAGATTAGTGTTCTAGATATTATTCAGCATGGCTCTGTAAAAACTTGAGCTGAAAAATACTCAAAAAAGGAGATATACTGTCTTCATTTGCAAGCCTGTCACTGAAATGTTAACTTGTTTAGATCTTGAGCTTTTGTGTGTGCTGCCCATTTTAGTGCATGATATTTTTAGAAGACAAAAATTCATTGCGAATGTAGTGTATAATGCACGATCAAAATTCTTTTACACTGAAAGATTTTTTTGATATTATCGTCTATCAAACATCATAGTCCATAAATAATGAGAGTTAAAAATACCATTTTTAAATCCTTTCACCCTGTATCAATGGATCCATTATCTAACTCCCAGAAAACCATTAGTCCGTTCCCATGCATGGCCTACCAGAACCTTTGAACTCGATACAAAGTGGTTCACGAGATGAATGATCTTCAAACACCTCTTGAAATAGAGACGAAGGCTCGAACCAGCGACCTCCTGCTGTGGGGACCATCATATTTCAATAGCTCATCCATTGGATCAACATAAACATGAATTCAGTATCTCTACCAGCAATCAGGTCAGTGTTCGACGACCTGGCATACAGATTACTTTTGAAACTGATTTGAATCAGGACTTGTTTTAAAATAAATATTTTTTAAATACTTACTTACTTTCCGTGTCCTCTTCCCATCATCAAATTTTCCTCCTCCAATGGTTAGCGACTTGGAGTGCTCTCTCGTTAGCCATCAAAAGATCGTTATGTGTATAGGCACATAGGCAGGGTCATGTTCAAAATTAAATAAAAACTAAAGAGTCAGGTAGGTTGGTATTATTGCCTTCTGAATCATAATGTTTTGTAGCTTCTTGTGGTAAAAGTGGAAATTGTAATAAAATTGAGGAATGCACGTTTTCTTTTTCAAAGTGCACTTTTATTTATCGTATGACATTCACAAAATTAAATAAGCAAAAAAAGACAACAATAACGAAAAAAAAAAATTAAATGAATAGGTACAAGAATTTTTTCATTTGTACTCGTAGATCATTATATAATCAATTGCATCAAGAAAACAAACTGCTAACAGCTATACAATATACCAATACGACGTTTAATATCTTCAAAGTTCAAAAGCTCGTCAAAATAAACAAGAAGATTTAATTTGTTTATTGTTTGGATGTCCCAACGTTGCAGCTATGCAAGAGGGCCGCTTTGTTGTGATAGGTTGATTAGGTTACCGAAAAATATTTAAAGATAAAGAATCGGTGGTTGGGTGGAAGAGCTCCCTTGGGAGAATCCTGCCCCGTTAAACAAAGCTATTATTTATATACAGGGTGTCCCACCAAACTTGGACACCTCAAATTACTCGGCCCCTGAAAGAGTTTTTGAAAAATAAAAAATCCTAGGGTACATGGTCTAATTATGCGGTTTCAGTCATGAAATTTTTTTTATACAGGGTGGTTCAAAAGTCAGAAATTGAGGTGTCAACTTTCGATTTTTAAATGGATCGACCTGAATTTTATTTGAAAATTTTACTTCTAAATGGTTCTTGAGTACTTTTTTAAACAAAAATTTAACATACAGGGTGGTTTTTTTTCGACCAATTTTTTTCTAAATCTCGAATAACTCAAGTTTGTTTAATTTTTTCGATAACAAGAATAGAAAGTGTTTGTGTGATGAAAACACACACTTTCAATTGGCATCAAAAAATTTTATACAGGGTGGTTCACAAGTGAAATAATGACTTGATTTTTTTTAAAACTAAGTTTTTTTAATTTTTTATTTGGGATTAATAATTCTCGTCTAATTTTACACATTTTTAGTTAGGCATATCGAAAAACAAAACTAAAGTGTTGTACAGGGTGAGACATAATTTTTTTGTGACACCCTGTATATGGGCAGTCAAAGAGACGTAAAATTTAATATAAATACTAAATGTGCAAGAAAAACTTTGATTTTTAATGATATCAAAAAGTTATGGTGTTTTAACTAATATTGTTGCCTGGACCACCCTGTAGATATTCTCTTAAACTATCATGTGGGTACTCGAGGTTGTATAAAATTCAACGAAGACTTCGAATCGTGGGGAAAAACAAGTAAAAAACACGAATTTTGAAGCCATTTTCAATTTGGTGTACAAACTGAATGATTTTAAAACTAGAAATAAAAAGTAGGTAGGTGTAGACACAAAATTGAAAATGGCTTTTTGAATCCATTTTTTTCTTTCAGATTTGGACTCCTCGTTGAGTTTTAGACATTTTCGACTACCCATATGATGTTTTAAGAAAATATCTACAGGGTGGTCCATGTGACAATATTAGTTAAAACACCATAACTTTTTGATATCATTAAAAATCAAAGTTTTTCTTGCACATTTAGTATTTATATTTAATTTTACGTCTCTTTTACCGCCCATATACAGGGTGTCACAAAAAAATTATGTCTCACCCTGTACAACACTTTAGTTTTGTTTTTCAATTTGACTATTAAAAAATGTGTACAATTAGGTTAGAATTATTAATCCCAAATAAAAAATTAAAAAAACTTAGTTTTAAAAAAAATCAAGTCATTATTTCACTTGTGAACCACCCTGTATAAAAATTTTTGATGCCAATTGAAAGTGTGTGTTTTCATCACACAAACACTTTCTATTCTTGTTATCGAAAAAATTAAACAAACTTGAGTTATTCGAGATTTAGAAAAAAAATTGGTCGAAAAAAAACCACCCTGTATGTGAAATTTTTGTTTAAAAAAGTACTCAAGAACCATTTAAAAGTAAATTTATCAAATAAAATTCAGGTCGATCCATTTAAAAATCGAAAGTTGACACCTCAATTTCTGACTTTTGAACCACCCTGTATAAAAAAAATTTCATGACTGAAACCGCATAATTAGACCATGTACCCTAGGATTTTTTATTTTTCAAAAACTCTTTCAGGGGCCGAGTAATTTGAGGTGTCCAAGTTTGGTGGGACACCCTGTATATATAAGTTATGGGTTCGTCATGGCTTTTTTGTTAAAGATCTCACCAATATGAGTGACTATCTAATTATATTGACGTAACTAAGAAAATTTAAATTTTGATAATATACCTATAGGTAAGATCTTCTTTAAAAAATGGATCTCTTTCACAGTTGAAGGGTCATATCACGACGGGGGTTTTATACCCTCCATTCGCTGGAAACTCACAAACCAGCTACTCAAATTAACCTCACCCAGCCTAAGGGGGGCCTGGGCAGCATCACGAGGGTTCGAATTTGAATGGTCAATATGGTCATCTCATCGTGGCTTAACTTCAGTGACTAAATAAGAATTGGTGTATTCAACGAGCCATCGACACTGGGATTGATCTAAGATCTAACACGATGTTTTGACTAGACGAGTAGACGCTGTTGCCTGACACAGGAGAGATGGGATCCTATTTCCTGTGTGCTCCACTGTGTGACTATGCTGACCAGTGTCTGTTTGTCCGCACTCCTTGTGCGGTTTACTGAAATGGACAGAAATTACTATTCAAACTTTCATAAGGATTAAGTCAGGCGCGGTATTAGTTGATGGTCGCTTTGGTATTAGGCGTAAAATAAAGCAAAATAAATAATTTTGAAGAATATTATAATGAGTCGAATGGAAGATCATCTAGAGGAGTTGGCCGTACCTGACAATCACATTATGTAAGAGACTTACCTGAAATAAAGAATGAAAGTTATCAAGTTAAGCCCTCGGTCTAGGGTACACGTACAGTCGTACACAGGGGGTGTAATGGGGAACTCTGTGCACCTAGATAACTCTTAATAGACGGGTCCACGTGTACGACGTTTACGTGCTTCTGCAAATCCCCGAGGGCTGGTAACATGGCTTGCACATCTTGGAATGTAAGCAAATGACATGGCTAAGTTCTATTAAGGACCGGGTAAGCGGTATATCCTACCAAACACTTTATCATTTCTAGAAATTTATAAAAGAAAAAATGATCATAAATGATATTAACAATTCAGAAACATTTGTAGGCTGTGTTGAACCAATATCAGAGAATGACATAAAAAAAACAACAACTCAGAAACTTTTGTAGACTGGGTTGAACAAACATCAAAGAATATACAGCAACTCAGAAACTTTTGTAGACTGGTTGGAACAAAAATCAGATACTGATAATAATAATAAATAAAAAAATAACTCAGATACCTTTGTCGACTGGGTTAAACAAACACCAGAGAAATAGTTGGTCTACTAGCAGGTCACTGTTTCCTAAGAAACAACATTGGGGTATACAATGACACCATTGAGTGTGAAAAATGTGGTAGGGAACACTGTCTCCTATCCTGATCAAGTCACTCACAAGAATCCAAACTCTTGTATGGATACTCAGGACAAGAGTTGCAAATAATACTGTGAACTTATACAACACCTGCTAAACTTTTTAGTGTAGCAGACGTTTTTGAAAGTAAAGAGTGAGCTGAATGGGGTGCAATAGTTCTAAATAATGGACGCAGCACATAGGAATTTCTTTTAGAAAAGACCCCCAGATATATACATAATATCATTTTTGTGTTAATCACTTTCGTGACATCACAACTACTCAAACTTTACTAAATCTCCGCTGAAACCGGGACTTGAACCAACGACCTCCAGGTTACAAGTCCGCCGCTTTATCCATCAAGCTACCGAGGTGCTCGACTGCATGATGGTTGTGACTTGTGAGGGTAAAAGTTCACATCCCTCCTAGCTCTAGTTTTTTTAATGAGGAATACCTAAGAAAAAGAACAAAGTAGAGATGAATTTTATTCTAAAGGCATGAACCGGAGGTTATGAGGGTTGGAATTAAACAACCGAAACCCCAACCCAAAAGGAAATTGAAGGAGGTTGATGAAAAAACACAAAAACAATGAGTTAATTACACTTTAATAAATAAATAAATCAAAATGTTCGTTGTTCTGTAAATACAGAAGTGAGTCGGCCAATATCTTTACATCGGAGATTTTTATTTATTTATTATTATTAAAAGATGATTGTTTCACAGTCTTTTTTATTTCGTAGCCATGAAACAGGAGGTACTGTAGACGCTTGTGGTCTGTGTTGTAGCCTGCCCATCCCGTAGTATGCCTCCCCTCTGATGGGCGAGAAGTGACCACTGAGCTAATCGCGCGCTTTATTTCTGTGTGTGTGTTTTATTTTCTTATTCTTTTTCTGTTTTATTGTTTCGTTTGAAGTTTTTTTTAAAGGTTAATATAAAGAAAGCATCACCCATAAGAAAAAAAAATGAGTTAAGCGTTACTTTTGAAACGGACACGAATTTTATGAACGCGCCTGAAACGAAAGTTTCGCCGGTTTCCGCATTGAACGATATTCTAATTATTTATTTATAGTCTCAATAGCTTCACAAATAGATGGAGTAATATGCTGAACCAAATATAGAGAGCATTGCATAGACATAGACATGCAGGATGGACTGATCTACAGTGTGATCAAAAAGTACAGCAACAGCTGAATAACTTTTGAGAACGGTTAAAGATGAAAAGTTGAAATTTTGGATATAGGTCTGAACTAAGGTACAACGTTTTTGAGGCTATTTAACAATAAATTTTCATTGTAAAGTGGTTCCCAAAAAATTTAACCCACCACCTTAATAAAAAGGGGTGTCCTACCTTGAGGTTTACAACAGTTGTTCAAACTGAGATCCAGCCTGTTCTCGGCAAATATGTAGCCGGTTGACGAATTCCTGACGCACTTTATGCAGCCTGAATTTAAATAGCCTCAGAAACGTAGTACCTACCTTGGTTCAGACCTATATTCAAGATTTCAACTTTTTATCTTTAACCGTTCAAAAGTTATTCAGCTATTGTTGGACTTTTTGATCACACTGTATGTATACGAAAGTTAGGTAGGTATATGGATAGAGTAGTGCAGAGCATATAAATAGCAGATTGGTAGATATAGTAAGTTATTGTTATCCAGTACATGGGAGAGTTTGGTATACAGAGTATTGCATGCACTAGCGGATTACCCATATGGCGGATTTGACAGATGTATTAAGTGGCCAATTACAGAATGTATTAAGTGGCATTTAAATGGATTTTCTTGAATTTAAATCATAAATAAAATCACAGCCAGTTGAGCAAAATAATAAAAGAAAAACTATTGCTATTCGGTAAAGAGCTAAGTTTAAAATACACAGGAGAAATCCAGATATAGCTATGGGCGTAGCCAGGGGGGGGGGCAGCTTCCCCCCTGAAAATTCCAGGGAATATGCAACACTAGATATTATTGATTTTCCTCATCAGCTGCCCCCCCTAGCCAAAATCCTGGCTACGCCCATGGATATAGCATGATTGTTATTTCTGTTCGGTAGAGGCCTAAGTTTACAGATACAAACCGGAAGGCCAGATATAGCAACTTTTTCAATTTGTAAAGAGTTAAGCTTACAGATACAGACCGGAAGGCCAGATATAGCATGAACCTAATTGTTGTTTGGTACAGAAACCAAAACAGGGAGACCGCCGCATAGTCACTGATAAAGGTGAGCAAATTTCTTCCAGACTGATTGAGGAGAAAGAATGTTCACTACTCTCTATTTTTTTTTTCAACTGTATACAAAATTGCAGAGTCATAGGAACAATTAAATTGTAGCCTTAAGATATTGTACGGATCCGATCTTAGATAATGATATGGAGTCGGAGAAGTATATTGGATGGTGGTGAGGATTGAACGTATGGACAGTTGTTGGAGATGGAAGTTACTACAGTTACGAAGATATATGGACAATTGGACAATGTTTTTTTTTTTATGTAGGCACTTGTGTAATCATACTATGGATTTATGAGAGCACGCGATTTGCTCAGTGGTTAAACGCTCGTTATTATTATTATTATTATTAAATACTTTACCTATTAGATACAAACACATATACGAGTATGTATATGCACAATACAAATAATTATTATGTATACAAAAAAATGAAAACAATGTAAACAATAAAATGGAAAGAAATATATAAATACATATGTCCTAACTAAAGGGCGGGGTTATTGCCTCGTTTGCCATGCGGAAGGTCCCGGGTTCGATCCCCCGAGCAGACAAAAATTGCGAGATTCGACAAAAATTGCGAGAGAGAGAGAGAGATTCGACAGCAAAACTGTGTATGAAAAGCTTTCGACATGACCAAATATAAGAACATTTTTGAAATTGAAACAAACAAAATCTTTTTCTTTTGAGAGTCTTTTCTTTTTCGGGTGTTTTCCTCAATTCGCCCGCACCTTCCATATTGTTAGGCGTTTCATCTGTGAACATCTGAAGGTGGCGTGAATATGGGCAATGAAGGGGTTTTATGTGAGAGTGGAGGAGATGGATAAAATGAAGGGGTTTTGTTGGATTCCCCATTCTTTTTCCTAGAAATCAATTTTATTAGAAACACACGAGCAAGAGTAATATCCCTGAAAAAAGGCAATATTTTCTAATGTGACAAGACAGAGAGCCATTTCACATGAAGTCAGGGGTTCCTAAGGTTGGGCGGAAGAGAGTGGCCTCGGCTGAATCCGTGGCTGAATATTGTTTCTTATGTTGTCCTGGATCTTTGGTGGTCAAGTGGTTAAAGCACTTGGTAATTCAGGTAGCGTAGAAATTTGGCTCGAATCTCACCCAATGCAGGAATTTTTCCTCATTCTTGAAGCAGAAAACCTACATAAGAAGCACATGCTTTTTCCCCGTCAATCCAGATTTCAAAAACAGCCACTCGATAAAAAACACTTGTCAAATTGAATTCCATTTTCTAAATGAAATTGCGACCATGTTTGACTTTGACAAAAGAGCGAATAATTAGTAAAACTAGTTTGAATGTGATATCACGATTGTGATTAACACAAATATGATTTTCTTCTTCTTTCACTTTGTCTTTTCTCAAACCTACTTGGGGTCGGTATTGTTCAACCTCATGGTTGAAGATTGGTTGTGGGAAATGCTTACACATTAACATACAAATATGATAAAGGAAATATAAAATATTTCAAATTTGGCCACCCCTGAAATGAAGCAATATATCAACCACTAAACCCGCCAGACCGACAATATGACCATAAAAATTCCTCCAGCGTGCCACCTCAGCTCGTCTTAGTTCACCCTTCTCCACCCTATTTCACCCTTCTCCACCCTATTTTACCCTTCTTAACTTTCAGAATTTGGGGAGGGGATGATAGAACCCTCTCAGAGAGCGTTGCATTATCTTTAGTATCGGTAACTAGTAACTGGTCAGAGATGAATGATTGGGTTGGGTGGAAGAGATTGCCATAGGCAATAAGCTCGCCCTTTAGTTAGGATATAATGTATAAATTTACCTATTTTTTCAATTTTTATTGTTTATATTGTTTCCACTTTTTTACAGTTTTATAGAAATAGTTTATACCAACGGATCCCTACACTACCTGTATTACCAGACTAGCGCGTTAACCACTTGACAACCAGTGCACCATTAACTTTAAAGAGTATAAAATTGATTAAAATTAATGAAGATCCCCTTTCGCTTCGCAGCCACCCGATAGAAACGTCTCGAATTATTTCCATTCTCAAATCCTCACAAAAGCCAGATAAGGTCAAAGGTATTCAAGGGTCTGAACAGCGTCCTGTCTACACGTGGTGAGGGTGGGGGGAGACAAGATGAAGGCGTTTCATCCGTGCACATCTGAAGGTGGCGCGTATATGGGGAATGAAGGGGTTTTATCAGAGAGTGGAGGGGAGATAGAAAATGAAGGGGGTTTTATCCGAAGGTGGAGGAGAGAGAGAGAAAATGAAGGGGTTTCATCCACCCTCGTAAATATTTCTGAAATATCTTTCTCCTGAGAATCCGAGTTGGCGTTCGCTTTATCACAACAAATGGTGACGTTCTGTTTTTCATCTGGTTCTTATTACAAATATTACATCTTCGATACAGCAACTTTGTAACAAGCACAAGGAATATGAGAAAGTCTGCGGTAATCCAGGTAGCGTAGGGATCCGTTGGTTCGAATCCCACCCTATCCATGAATTTTTCCTCACATAATTGAGTACCTTTGTGACCACTGATTACATAATAATAAAACTCTGAGTGTTAGGCGGTAGAAAATGTTTAAGCAATAACAACGCCTGGTGGTTCCCGTTGACCTTTCATTTTTCAGTGTAATGATTCACAGGTTTTTTTTGTCAATAAATACAATAGGTAAGTATTGGTATATTGACGGGACTCAATCCATGTATTATCAACTAAGCTATTGGGACTCAGTCCGTGTATTATCAGCTAAGCTATTGGGACTCAGTCCATGTATTATCAACTAAGCTATTGGGACTCAGTCCATGTATTATCAACTAAGCTATTGGGACTCAGTCCGTGCATTATGAACCAAGCTATTGGGACTCAGTCCGTGTAATATGAACCAAGCTATTGGGACTCAGTCCGTGAATTATGAACCAAGCTATTGGGACTCAGTCCGTGTATTAAGAACCAAGCTATTGGGACTCAGTCCGTGAATTATGAACCAAGCTATTGGGACTCAGTCCGTGTATTATGAACCAGGCTATTGGGACTCAATCCGTGTATTATGAACCAAGCTATTGGGACTCAGTCCGTGTATTATGAACCAAGCTATTGGGACTCAGTCCGTGTATTATGAACCAAGCTATTGGGACTCAGTCCGTGTATTATGAACCAAGCTATTGGGACTCAGTCCGTGTATTATGAACCAAGCTATTGGGACTCAATCCGTGTATTATGAACCAAGCTATTGGGACTCAGTCCGTGTATTATGAACCAAGCTATTGGGACTCAGTCCGTGTATTATGAACCAAGCTATTGGGACTCAATTAGTGTATTATGAACCAAGCTATTGGGACTCAGTCCGTGTATTATGAACCAAGCTATTGGGACTCAGTCCGTGTATTATGAACCAAGCTATTGGGACTCAGTCCGTGTATTATGAACCAAGCTATTGGGACTCAGTCCGTAGACGAGTACCTGAGCAAAACTCACTCCCGGACTCAGTTAGTCCGAAAATTCGATCTGCTGGCTGTTCCCGGCCCCACTCAGGCTGGGTGAGGTTAATTTGAGTAGCTGGTTTATGAGTTTCCAGCGTATGAAGGGTAAAAACCCCGTCGTGATATGATCATGCACTTGAATGCGATGTTAAATCCCAAAAAAAAAAAAAAAAAAAAATCGATCACATCTCTGTGAATCGGGCAAAAGTATCTTGCACATCGCAAGTACATAGGTGTTCGATCTGATCCTCCGGCTGAAATAGGTGCAGCAATCTGAGGTCAGTGAAGTACTTTACAATTGTTTTATGTAAATACAAAATATGCAATAGTGGTGTATACAAAAAAGTACATACATACTATTAAAGTACATACATACTATATGTATGTACATACAATATTAGAATAAATGCGCATTCCAACTTGTGAATATGAATGGAGGCTCCAGGAACTTGACCTCTGCAATTGCAATGCCTGGTCTCTAATGCCATGCTTAGTTGCTTAGCTCTGTATTACCTATCATATATTGGTGATCAAGTTCGCCGAGTGGCTCTCTGGTAATCAAGTGGTTCGGGGATCCGTGAGACGGAAGAGCAACCGACGAATGAGATTATCCTTATTGGTTTAACGTTTTTTTTAAAACGTTTCTTTCAACAATGGTCATATCACGACGAGGCTGTTAGCCTCCATTCACAGACCATTATTAAATACATCTTTTTTTAAAAATTTTAACACTGAAAAATACTTAAAAAACCGACGCAAGAAAACTAATAGTAGTTTTCTTGCCTAGTTAGTTATCCTGCCCGTTGTGGCCTTATGAGTCCCATTATCCCAGTCCAAGACGCATTATTATGTGGTCAAATCCCAAAAAGGGGAACAATTTGTCATGTCCCGACTAAGTTTTGAACCCACGACTTGTGGATTATCAGACAGAGGTCTTGACCAACTGAGCCACCGGGGTAGGCAGAAGGTAAGACGTTAGCTTTATTTTATTCTTCTTTTTTAGAAGCCCCTTCATCCCAGTCCAAGACGTAGTTTTGAACCCACGACCTCTAGATTACCAGACACCCTCACCACTGAGCTACCGGGACAGAATGCTGTCTAGTGTTTCCTCTGTCTCCCGAAACGTGCTAAGCATTCTCCCACCTACATAATTATATAATAATATCGCCTTATTTATACTGCTCGATTAAGACTATTAAAGTCCCATTATTCCAGCAGTAAGCCCAAGACATATTATTATGTGGTCAAAATCCCAAATGGGAGGATAACTTGTCATGTCCCGGCTGGGTTTTGAACCCACGACCTCTGGAATCTCTGGATTCACAGAGTGCCGCCTTTACCACTGAGCTACCGGGACACACTAAATCTGACAAAACCCACTCAAACCAGTTGTGTACCCGAGTGGGGTGAGGGATATTAGATTTAATATTGGAAGAGTGTCCTTCCAGCCCATTGCATCCCCCGTCTTTCCTATCAGGGGATCCCACAGGAGTTGCTTCCACTTCCCAGAGGAAGTAATGGAACAATAGGGCAGGCTCGTTTCTAGGGAAATTCGGGCTGGGATTTTAGTTCTACATCAGTATAAACAGAAAAGTGAGATGTTGTGAGGGAGAAAAAGGAGAGACAAAGTGAGAGAAAAAAAAGTATTGAAAGAACATTCAAAACAAACAGTGCATTGGTAGTCAAGTAATCCAGGTAGCGCAGGGATCCGTTTGTTTGAATCCCACACAGTGTATGAAGAAGCTTTGAGCATTAAGCTCACCTGGTGGTTGCCTTCCACTAAAGGGTGTTATTATTATAATTATACTATTATCTGTTCGTTAAAAAAAAAAAACCCGAATTTCCTTGCAAACGAGCATGCCCCATTCTCCTATCACTTAATTGACGAAGGAGATGGCCAAATTATGATACAGGATTAAATATCCAGGATTAGTTAATCCAACCCACTATCACTGAACAGCTGACAGTTCCTGTTTCATGGCTACAAATAAAGAGGCTGTGAAACACTCATCTTTAAAATAAATAACATAAAAATCAAAAAAAGTCACGACTTATTGTGTCCATTTTTTTTCAAGGTCTGAATCGAAACAGCACACTCTACCCTACCTCCCATACTGAACGGACCTGGGATGAGCAAAGAATAAGAAATTGGAAATAAGAAAGAAATTGATTTCCAGAGAGGAACAAACATCACCCACAGTATTCGACGGACGTTAACCATTTGATAAGGGTTTCTCTCATGTCTCTCCCTTCTTCTTTGCTTATCTATTATCTCTCTCTCGCTCTCCCTCTCTCATTCTTTCTCTCTCAATCTCTCCCTTCCTCTCCTTCACCCTCAATCTTTGCTTATCTATCATCTCTCTCTCTCTCTCTCTCTCTCTCTCTCTCTCTCTTTCCTCTCTATCTTTCTCTTTATTTTCTTTCCAAATGGATTGTTCCTTACTCTCTCAATTCTTTGTCCTCTCCCTCTCTCTGCTCATCTTCTTTCTATTTGCTTATCTATAAATCTCTCTCTTTCTCCGTATTTTCTTAGAATGGATTGTTCCTTATCAGTTATCTCTCTCTCTCTTCCTCTCTCTTTTTCTCCCCATCTCTCTCTTTTCTCGCCCTCTCTCTCTATTCTCCTCTCTCTCTCTCTCCTTCTCTCTCTTTCTTTGCAATTGGATTGTTCCTTATCACCTCGCTTTTCTCTCTCTCTCTATTCCTTAGCGTTTTCTCTATTTTCTTCCCAAAAGGATTCTCTCTTATCAACTCTGCCTCACTCTATCTCTGTACATCGCCTTTTCCCTCACTCCTTCTTGGCCTTTACATTTTCTAGGCTAGTGGTTCCCAACTCATATATTAAGACTGAAAATGAAACAAAAAAAACGATTGAAAATAATAATCTTTAATTATTATTGATTGATATGCTGTGTCCAGTCTGGCTGGGGGACTATAAACAGGGAGTAGACCAGCATTGGCTTGGTTCTGGGGGCCCTAGTCAATTATTAGCCTCCTTGTAAAGATAGTAGTAGAAGTGCTGAGTCATTCCTCCACTGTTTGGCTTCCATCTTTCACGATGAAGCCACCGTATGATGATTATTCTGTGTTCTTTTTGGCAACTCTCTAAGTTAGCAGTTTCTTGAAATCCTCTCAGGTAGACTCCAAAATATATTTATCTGATTTCCGCATTTCTCGTCCTTTCACCTAGCCTAATCGATGATAGGGCATCAACAGGGCATCATAGTTACCAAAATGATCAACCAAAATGATAAAAAGTTATGAAGAGGAGCTTGCTTCACCACAAAGAAATCATACCTACTCTTTTACATAGGCCTTTCCACCCTGTATCTGGTTAATTTGACCGACCTCAGCAGCAATGGCGGCACTCTGTGATTCCAGAGGTCGTGGGTTTGAAACCCAGCCGGGACATGACAAGTTATCCTCCCATTTGGGATTTTTTTTATTTATTTATTTATTTATTAATTTTTTTTATTTATTAGATAATAATATTCTCAAATTGAGGATAGTTCACATTACATAAGAGAAAAACATCGAGATACAATTTTATATTATTTTAATACACTATTCTAAGATGCTACTACTACTATACTATTAAAGTGAACAGTGTAAATGAACTAATTTCCTGTGTTTGATTCAGGTTTTTATTTATCTACCTATAACTTTCAGAAGTTTGTCATAAGGCATATCTATATCTAGTATTTCGTATTTTTCATTGAATGTTTTCAAGATTGTATGTAATGATGAGGTATATTTAATGTGATTGGGATTTTCAAACAATTTGAAGTCATTATTCCTTAATCTTGTATCTGGGACTTTAATGTTTATCATGGAGAGTAGTTCAGGACAGTCAATCTTATTATTGAATAGTTTATGTAGGTATATTATTCTTTGTCCTTCTCTTCTTTCTTCTAATGTTTGAATGTTAAGTTGCTCAATTAAATCTTTATATGCGATTCCTTCAGGGTAGGTAGGGTAAAATTTGTTTTCCATGAAAAATAGATGCTGTGCAAATCTTTTTTGGACTTTTTCAATTTCTTTGGACCATGTTTTTGTTTGGGGGCCCCAAATGATTGCACAGTATTCTAATTTTGAACGGACTAATGAGGTGTAGAGCAATAAAATGGTATCTATGTCTTGTATTTGAGATGAGTTTCTTTTTAATAGTCCTAGTCGTTTAAAGCAGTTGCTTATGGTTGTTTGTATATGTGTGTTGAATTGTCCGTTGGATTGAAATATTACGCCTAGATCTTTTTTTTCAGAGACTTGTTTCAATGGCTGTCCAGCGAGATAGTATTGATAAGGGAATTTAGTTTTTCCTCTACAGAATTGTATTTGTTCACATTTTGCTATATTAAATTGTAGGCCATTTCCTGTAGTCCATAGATATGCATTTTGTATATCTTCTTGTAGATGGAGACAATCTTCTTCACAAGTTATTGTTTTGAATATCTTCAGGTCATCTGCAAATATCAATGCTTCAGAAAATTTTAGTTTTTCAATGACTCCATTCATTATAATAATCGCGAAGAGACTGGATATTTTACTTCCTTGTGGAAAACCTGATGTTGGTATGATTGGATGAGAAAGAGCATCTCCATATCTAGTTTGTATGGTTCTATTAGATAAATATGTTTTGAAAAATGTTATGGTAGTATCGGAGAATCCAAAACGCCTCATATTGTTTAGTAGAACATAAAATTGTACTTGGTCAAAAAATTTAGATATATCTGTGTATATTGTATCTAGTTGTTGTTTATTGTTAAAAGCGTTTTTAATTTTAATTTCCATTGTTAATAGATTGGTTTCTGTTGATCGTCTTTTGAGAAAACCATGCTGTTGTGTTGTAATATTTTGCATTATGCTATCATGGATTTTGGCGTATAATATATTTTCAAATATTTTTGCTATTGTATTTAGTGTTGTTATAGGTCTATAATTATTCATCATCTGTAGGTTTCCAGTCTTTGGAACGGGTGTGATAATCGATGTTTTGAGGACATTTGGGAAATAGTTATTTTTTATTGATATGTTAAATAAGTAATTTAATTCTGGTAATATTAGCGATTGTAGATTCTTTATAATTTTGGGATGTATGTGATCAGGCCCGGGTCCTTTGTTCGTTGGTAATATTTTTATAGCATGTTTTATCTCTTTATTAGTGACATTAGACAAGTGTATATGTAGGTTGGATGTAAATGTTGGGTTTGTTGGTTGGTCTGTAGTAGATGAGCTTTTTATATAGACAGATCCAAAATAATTTGCGAATCCATTTGCAATAGTGGTTTCATTAGATGTTAATGTACCTTCTACAATGAAAGATTTGGGTGTGAAAAACTTCCTTTTACTTTTAATGTACCGCCAAAAATTTTTGGGTTTTGTTTTTAGTTCACTTACTGTGTTTTTTATGTACTTATTAAAGTCTTTTTCAACATTTTCTTGAAAAGTTTTTATTGTTACTTTTTTTCTGTCTTCATGAATTTTTGTATATGTAGGTTTTTGTTTATCTCTTTGTTTTTTTAGGAAATGTCTTATAGTGGTTTTAGACCACCACTGTGGATACATTTTTTTATGTGTTTTTTGATTAGGTATGTGTTTATTAAGAATGTTGTATATGTTATCATAGAATATTTTAAAACATTCATCTGTATTTTTGGTATTGTATAAAGAGGACCAGTTTAAATCTGAATAGTCTTCTTTAATTTTTGTCCAGTTAGCTTTATTTATATTGTAAATTCTTGTTGGTATAATGTTTTTCTTTTTAATTATATTGGTTTCCTTCTTATAGGTTATTTTGATGGGTGGGTGATAATCATCTGGGTTTACTAGTCCTTTTTCTCTGCAAATATTTATTTTTTGTGTTAGTGTTTTATCGCACAGTATTAAATCTAATGTTGTCCCATATTTGTTTTGTATATTGTTGATACTATCGAGATTGTTAGCGTTTAATATTTCGTTTAATTGTAAGCAGAGTTTGTTTTTACTCTTGAGAAGATTATGTTGGTTATTTTTTATTTGACTGATATTAAAGTCACCAATTATTATTGTTTTATAGTTTGATTCTATGTGATTTTTTTCAATAAGTGTCGTAAAGTTTTTTAAATGTTCTAGTTTTACTGGTGGAGGGAAGTATACGATACATAAATTTAATTTGATTGGCTTGGAGATTTTAATCCAAATGTTTTCAAAGTGGGTGTTCATAGTACATAAATTTTCGCATGTTTCAAAAAGAAAATAATTTTTGAGTGCTATGAGTACTCCGCCTCCCCTCTTCTTTCCCGTTGATATAGGATCTCTGTCTAATCGGACTATTTGAATCGGTACATGCAAAAACGACATCAATCACATTTTTTTGGAAAATGGGGTTTTCATAGATTTTGGATCTCGGAAGGTAAACGCACAATTTTATATCAAAACCAAATCATTCTGCTACTCCCTTCCTATATAAACACGTTTCTATAATTTTCGTTCCATGCAAGAACGACATAGATCCGGGATTGATGCGGTTCTTGCATGTAATCTGTAGAATTGGTGTATCCTGTCTGTGTGTGTGTGTGAACAGGATATCTCAAGAACGGTAAGAGCTAGAGACTTGAAATTTGGTATGAAAATCAATTTTATACACCAAACGTACCACAAAACTTTTGGTTGAAATTGGCCGCAAAATGCGGCCGCGGGGCTGCAAATATTGCCCGCAAGCGCCGCTTCTATGAATTGATTAAAGATACAAAAAAAGTTAGAGAACAACATTTTCTTAGATCAAAAAAATAATAGGGGTCTCTTCATATCATTTTTTGATATCTTGAACTTTTTGGACCTCGGCCCAAATTTACCGGTATCTTGGGGGGGACCCGCTTTGACTAACTTTTTTATTATTCATCCTAGATGGGGATTGTGACATATCAAATACAATGATTTTGAGGTGCTGATTACGAATTTGGCATTGATTTGCAGCTGTTACCGTTGAGTCACGAGTGCTGGAGTTCAACTTCTTTTCGGGGATAAGGAAAGTCGTGTGATGTTTACACCAGATTTCTTTTTATACATATAATTTTTATGATTCATATTTTTTCGTTTTTGTTTGAAATAACAATAAAATTCGAAGTGTACGTGTGTTATTATTTATAATATTTTCGATATGTGCAAAAACAGCATCATTCCACGACCTTTGAACGGCTATTTATTTGAAATGGCACTACATATCTGACCAAAAATTATATAGAATGGTTTCTTTCGGTAAGTCCTTACGATTACATATTTTTTCTTTTTTTTCTTATGGACAAAAAATGAATGGGAAAGTTTTTTTTGATTTTCCAAAAGTTTACTCTTTTGGAATGATGTCGTTTTTGCATGTACCGATTCATTTGGTAGTTATTGTTGAAAAGTTCTCCATCGTGTATATCACTTGATATCCATGTTTCACTCAAACAAATTATGTCATATTGAAGTCCTATTGAATTTAAGTATACTGTTTTTGTTTTTGTTCTGAGTCCTCTTACATTTTGATAGAATAGAGTAATGTTATTTTCGCAATTTGTTTTTTTTATTATTAAGGGTAGATATTGGTTTGTTTAGTGTGATTAAATTTTCTCTGTTGACACCTCTTTGTATTTTGGTGTTGGGTGTTTTTCTCTTATTAATTATTATTGGTATGGTTTTATTTCTCATATCTAATATTACTTTTTTGTTTGAATTTATTTTGTGTTCTATTTTCTTTTGAGATTCAGGTGATGCATTAATTAATTTTCGTTTATTTTTATCTTGAGAATGACAATTTGTGTGTAATTTATCATAGTTAATTTTTATGTAATGTTCTAGTGCATATCTTAAACTACAGGCTTCATTGACACTATTCCAAATGTTATCTAAACAATTTTGACCATAATCGAGAAGTATGATTTCATTTAATGTGTGTCCATCAGCGATTTGTGATAAATATTTGTAGTTTATACTCAAATTCTTAAAATTAGAAAATTTGTGAAGACTATCATTTTGTTGGTTTTTCGTAAAATTATTACTTTGGGATGTATCAATTATTGTTATGTTCTTTGTAGGACGTACATTGGTTGTTGAAAAAACCGCATCGGAGGCTGATTGATGTAATATTGTTGATTTCCTTCAGATATTGAGATCGGAATCTCTTGATAACTTGCTGGTCTCACGTCCAGCATGTTTGATTTTATATGTTGTATACTGTTTGGTTGAAGAAAGTTTTCATGATTGTATTGAGTGATGTTTTCTTCTGCTTTTCGATAATGAGGATGTTGTTGTTGTTGGTATTGATGTTGCTCATGATGTTGTTGGTGATGGTAGTAGTAGTAGTATTGTTGGTGTTGTTGTTGCTGTTGCTGCTGATGTTGTTGTTGCTGCTGATGCTGTTGTTGCTGCTGATGCTGTTGTTGCTGCTGATGCTGTTGTTGCTGCTGATGCTGTTCTTGTTGTTTTTGTTGTTCCTGCTGATGTTGTTGTTGTTGTTCTTGTTTTTGCTGCTGATATTGTTGTTGTTGTTTTTGCTGCTGCTGCTGCTGCTGCTGATGTCGCTGTTGTTGTTGATGCTGATGCTGTTGTTGTTTTTGATGCTGCTGATGCTGTTGTTGTTGATGCTGTTGTTTTTGTTTCTGCTGATGTTGCTGGTGTTGGTGCTGTACTCTTTCTTGTTGCTGTGTCTGTTGTTTTATTGGTTGAAGAAGATGAGGCAGTTTAGGTTGTATTCGTTCGAGTGGTTGTATTTGGGAGCCTTTTTTATGATTTTTTTGAGTTGAGTCGCAGTAATCTTTATTGAAGATGTATGGGGTTTTGTTGTTTGATTTTTCTTGAGAAGGTCGATTTTTTTCTCTTGAATTTGACTTTGGTAGTGATGTTGATTTTATGTTTGATATGTATTGTATTGTTTTAATAATCTTTCCGCTTAACCATTCCTTAGCTATGGGAGATAGAGTTTTACCATCATCTTGAATGTTTTTTATTTTAATAAATTTGTGGGTGTTAACAATATGTAAGTTGTCATATTTTTCAGTTTCATATCTAATAGCAGTATTTAGATTTATAATATCTTTGTTTGTATACAGGCAGTCTTGTGGTGGTATGGAGATGAGAATTACTTGACATAGTTTATCACTGA
The DNA here is from genome assembly GCA_024516035.1 of Bactericera cockerelli. Classification (NCBI taxonomy): domain Eukaryota; kingdom Metazoa; phylum Arthropoda; class Insecta; order Hemiptera; family Triozidae; genus Bactericera; species Bactericera cockerelli. The sequence goes on from CM044957.1 coordinate 3,274,172, forward strand.
TGGATTTTTAACCATAAAATAATATGTCTTGGGCTTGTGAAAAACTGGGTAGGTCAAGTTTTCGACAGATACAATACTTTCCTTTCTATAGGATAAGGAAAGTAAAAAACCCCACCGAAAGTTTGAAAACCGCTGCGCTAGGTACACATCTCATGATTTCCTCATTTCTGCTCCTTTATCTTTCGCCTCTTCCCCTGTCCTCCTCCGCTGCCACTCCACACCCCCCCACCATCATTTTCCTCCATCCTCCTTCACACCTCCACTTCTGTATTGTCCTCTATTCTTTTTCTGAAAACGAAACAAAAACGAGAGAACAAAAAAAAGTCAAGAAAAAACAATTTTGATTTCTCTCTTTTTCTCTCTCTCTTTCTCTCTCTCGCCTCTTCCTCCCCAACACGCGCTGTGCGATTCCTTCCTATTTGCTCTGTTCTCTCTCTTGATAAATGATAATTCCTAGTCTTGTCTGATTCAATAAAAAGGAGAGAGAGAGAGAGAAATGGAGCAATGAGAGAAATAAATGAGGGAGAGAGAAATGGAGCAATTTGTGAGAATGAGAGAAATAGAGCAATGAGAGAAATAAATGAGAGAGAGAAATGGAGCAATAAGTGAGAGTGAGAGAGAGAAGGAAAGAGAAGGAGAGAGAGTGCAATAAGAGCAATAAGAAAAATAATTAGAGAAAGAAAGTGAGAGAAATGGAGCAGTGAGAGTAATAACAAGAGAGAGAGAGAAATGAAAGAGAGAAAAAGAGAGATTGAGAGACAATGAGAGAAATGAGTGTGAGAAAAATTGCGAGAGAGAGAATTGGAGCAATAAGAGGAATAAGAGTGTTTTGCGTTTTTCTCCGTGAAATAACTAAAAATTTTGAGGGGGAAGGGAATGAGGAGAAGGAGGGGAGAGGTAAAGGTTGGAGGTTGGAGGAGGAGAAGAAAAGGAATGAAAGTGGAGAGAGAGCTTGAGAGAGGGAGAGGGAGTGAGGAGAAGGAAGGGGATCATGAAAAGATGAGGTGAGAGAGCTTAAGAAGGAGTGATAATGAGGAGAAAAAGGAGAAGGATGCTCAGAGGGAGGGTGATTGGGAGAGGGGAAGATGAAAAGAAAAGCAATGAGGAGAAGGAGGAGGAATGTCCAGAAAGAATGGAAGGGAGAGACAGAAGAAGAAGGAAAATAGTGAGGAGAGGGTACATTTGGTGTAGCTGATCGGAAAAAATGTACTGTTTCTCTAACTGTTATTTTTGATTCGATGGAAGAAGTCATTAAATAGTTTCAATCCGTTAGCGGAGACACCAAAACAACTTATGAAGGGGAAACACTATATGTTTCCTATAAAGTTAGTGGAGACACCAAATTAACAATTGCAGTTGAAACACCAGTTCCTAAAGAGTTAGTGGAGGCACCAAATCCACTTGCAGTGGAAACACTATTTCCTCAAAAAATATTGGAGACCTCAACTCAATCATTGACTGTATGAATGCAAAGAGAGAAAGAACTTATAACTAATTAGTTGCCACTGTATAATTAATGTTATTTGTATGAATGTATCTCTTATGATCTTTAACAATTATGAATGAAAGAACATAAGACTGCGTGAGGCAATAATGCCATAATGTTCCCTTCATAACATTAACAGGCAATATTACCTGTTAATGTTTTTAGCTCAACCGGTGTTAATGCAGTAAAAAATAAAATCTAAAAAATATCTTCTTAAATAGAGGAAATGGGGTATTTCCTCAAAATTTAGTGAACCAAATTATCTTTTGCTACTGAAGTACCGGGATTTTCTTTAGGTACACACAAGCTTTTTCAATTGGTCATTGTAAAGCATAGGTAGAGTTCTAACTAGGTTTTTTTTTTTTTGAGCCATTTAGGTAGGGGTCCTACTTATGGAAACTTGGGCGACATTCACATAGCAATCCCACTACTTGGGGAGACACATCGCAATACTTTTAAAGCTTTTTTCCTGTTTCGTCGTCACCCTTTTTCCAAAAAAATTTCCTTCTAAATTGAGTATTTATTCAAATGTACTATGAAGGGAGCAATATTTCACCGAGGCGAAATTTTGCTGATCAAGAAACTGTTTGAGAAACAGAAAAGATTTTTTTATGTACGTAATATGTACTTTTGTACGTACATATATGGAGGACTATAAACAGGGAGTAGACTAGCATTGGCTTGGTTCTGGGGGCCCTTGTTAATTATTAGCCTCCTTGTAAAGACAGTGGTAGAAGTGCTGAGTCATTCCTCCTGTGTCTGGCTTCCATCATTTACGATGACGCCACCCTATGATGATGATGATGATGAATATGAACTTATGTATATCAGTAGTTTTCACAGAGGAAAGTTGCTATTGCTATTTGTCATCTGTCTTCCCAAGTCTGCTCATTGATTGACTGAATTCACTGACTACACAATACACATGAATTTTTAAAGCTTTTTTTTAATTCTGATTTCGGCACATTTCTGGAAGTACAGTTGTTCCACGGCACGAACGACCGTAAAGTTAAAGTTCAATAATAAATGGTTATAGTGCCTCATAAGAAAGAAGAAAAGGAAAAAAAGAGGTGGTTCCTAAAGATCTTTTAGCCACCTGACAGTCGAAATTGCAAGTTATGATAATACATTGAATTTTGAAGAACAAAAAGTTTACATACCTATTATTATTTTTCATAGTATTATTTTTACGTAGAATTCACTACTTTTAAAACTAAAATCAAATCAGTTTATTTTTAAAGCTACTAACTTTTTAGAACTAGTTTTTATACATGTATATAAATATACCCAGCTAAAATGTTCCATAAATTACCTATGTATCTTTTGTAAATAAACAGATATACAAGGATAGAAATAGTTCTACATGATTTCAATTCAATGCAGTCCTGACATTTTAGGCTTTGTCAGACATTGAAATAATGCAACACCAAAACATTGTCCATACGTCCGTACTTCGAAACCCCTTATCACTCCTGTGTAAATCAATATGGCCATTGTACATAGACAATTAGACAGGGTGGTATTGCACAATAGAATATTTACATGGCGATAAAATTCCAATACTAGAAACCAAAACAGGTTTTTGTTATTAAAAAATAAATAAAAAATCGCTCCGATTTTTCTGTCTTCGTATTATTAATAAGTACATTATGCATTTTACAATGTACACACAGTTTATAACAAATGAATATACCTACAAAATAAAATGGAAATGATACTTTGTACAAGATACACCTGAATATTTACCTATGTACAGTTAAAAAATTAATTTAAAAATAGCAAAAGAACGAGAAAATGAATGGATAAAATATACAGATGTTCTAACTAGAGGGCGGGGTTGTTGGCTTTGCTAAAACTCTTCCACCCAACCCTTGTAAAACTTAAAAAATCGACGAGCCTTGGCAAGCTGGCCGCACCTCTTAGAACACAGAATTTGGCAGCTAGGCCATTCTTACTAGCCTGAGTGGGGCCAAGAATAGCATCACGAGGATTCGAATTTGAATGGTGTAACCTTAAGAGACTGAATCAAGTTTAATTGGTGAAGCCTTAAGAGGACTATGTACACAATAAATGTTAAAATAACAAACTGAAAGTGGGTATACTTTAAAGAATATTATACAAAAATCAATACTGGAATTTTAAAGAGGGAGAATTGATAAATGACCCTCTCGATTAATTTGATCGAAAATAGGATGAAACAATGATACACACAATGCTTTCCAGGCAAAGGACAGCTGGTAGCTTTCTATGAGAGAGAGAGAGAGGGAGAGAGAGAGAGAGAGAGAGAGAGAGAGAGAGAAAAGGTAGACGAAATAGACCGAAAGAGAAGAGGAATAATCATGACACATTAACCCTAAATAATTTCATCCCCTCAACAACTACACTCCTTCTCTCTCTCTCCCTCTCTCTCTCTCTCTCTCTCTCTCTCTCTCTCTCTCTTTCTCTTTCTCTCTCTCTCAACGTTGAGGACACTCAAATGAACGAGGCGGCTCATGTCATTTATTTAACAACCCCTGAATAATTCAACAAATGTATGGGTTGAATTTAAGGTCCAAATTATGAAACAGGATTAGATTAACTAATCGAATGGAGGGTAACACCCTCGTCGTGATATGGCCATGTGGTTGAAGGCGAAGATAAACCCAAGTTACAAAAAATCCAATTATGAGATATTAGCCTAAATTTGTAGTAAATTAGATTATTGAAGTTGGGTACTAAAATTCATTTAAGAATAATATTCAATGATCTTTGTTTGTGATATGTTTTTGTCGCAATGAACTTTAGCACCGAGCAAAGTAATATCTTTTTATTTATCAAGCTCGCCGGGAGGTGAACGCTCGTCAAGTAGCGCCAGCTAACTAGCCTATATTAACACGAAACAGAGTTTATATTATGTATTCTGTTTTATTGTTTTCGCTTTTATAAACAGGACATAAAAGGAACACTAACAACTACAATGCACCAACACGGCCGAGGTATCGAGAACGCCTGACACAAATAAAGAGACATTATCTTTACAATTAAATCAACAATTGACATGAACAATAAAATCATACCCCCTCTCTTCACTCTCGTTATTTCAATATTAGACAGCCACCCTTTAGCTGCAACTGCTTTCCATAAGCTGAAAGTTTTCTCTCTCCAACCTAGACCCTGGGAGAGGAGTTCAATCAACATTCTCTCTCTCTCTCTCTCTTTCTCTGTCTCTCTTTCTCTCTCTCACTCCATCTCACTACTGTCCCTTGCTTAAGCTTCTGCCTCGGTCTCTCAAATTTGAATGCTTCTCTTAAAGAATATACCGGGTGTCTCCGCGTTGAGGTGGAAATAATATAATAATAATACTCTTCAGTGGAAGGTAACCACTAGCCGAGGTTAATGCTCAAAGCATTTTCTACCACCTAACCCTCAGAGTGTTATTTTTATGTGAGCACAAAATCAAATGAATGAGGAAAAGTTCGTGCACTGGAACCAACGGATCCCTACGCTACCTGGTTTAGCAGACTAGGGCGTTAACCACTTCACTACCAGTGCACATATTAGGTATGTAGATTGAATAGATCGATTCAATAAAATGGTAGACGAAGTAAAGAGGTTGCGGTTAAAGGAAAAAATATCACAGAAAACATTATCGTGGATTTCGGTAGTCGATATATTTTTTTTTTTATAAATTATTATTGGAAAACAAAACTTGTGAAAATTTTCTTTGACAACTGCATCATAAAAGTTGGCCAGCAACCAGAAAACTTATGAAAGTTACAATGGAAACTAGAGAAAGTGTATACAAGTTTCCATGTCAAACAAAGGACTTATAAAAAGTACCGTAGAAAAAACTTAAATAAGTTCTCAAAGTTTATATGATGATCAAATTTCATTTGTTTATACTTAAGGAATATATTTCAAATTCAAAGATAATCAAACAAATTATTATAATCAAAGTTTCTATTGTAAACAAAAAACTTTTCTAGTTTCTATGGCAACCAGAGAAGAACTCCAAGTTCCCATGGCAACTGGAAATCTTAGATATAAACAAACGAGACTTTATATTCCATTTGGGAACCATTGGAGACAAAGTTCTCAAAGTTTATATGATGATCAAATTTCATTTGTTTATACTTAAGGAATATATTTCAAATTCAAAGATAATCAAACAAATTATTATAATCAAAGTTTCTATTGTAAACAAAAAACTTTTCTAGTTTCTATGGCAACCAGAGAAGAACTCCAAGTTCCCATGGCAACTGGAAATCTTAGATATAAACAAACGAGACTTTATATTCCATTTGGGAACCATTGGAGACAAAGACACTTGAACCTGTGAGAAAACGGTCTCCCTCTATGGGCTAACGTTGACACATCACATAGAGAAAGATAGTAACGAGAGAGAGAGAGAGAGAGAAATAGAGAGAGAGAGAGAAAGAGAAAGAAAGAGAGAGAGAGAGAGAGAGAGAGAGATAGGAGTATTGTTTACCTTGTACTTGCACCGTGAACTAAAAGCTTCATGTTTAAAATTATACACTCAGCAGCACTGTAAATGGTACAAATTTACAAAGCATACCTTTCATTTTTATCAGTTTAGTCTCTTTAATGGTCTGATTTTAGTAGAGTGTGCATGTAGATTATGACGTAGAGAATGTAGAGTAGAGAAAAAAAGACCGTGTAAAAGAAAACACAGTAAATAATACTGTGAGTAAAGTACAAATCTGCAAAAATTACACTTCGTGTGGAAAAAAGGGAGACCGCAGTTTGTTTGGTATAAAGAAGTGATATCATGAGAAATAAACGCATAAATTGGCTCTTGTTCCATTCCTATTAAATGAATTAGTTTGGAAAACTCTTATTATAAACATTATAAAAAGAAAATAAATCGATCAAGCTAGTGCACCGATCAAGCTGCCCTATCGATCAAGCTAGTGAGGTCACCGTAGTCACCGTGGCAGAGTGAGTTAGCGCGCTAGGCATTGCACGCACGGTTACCTGGGTTCGATCCCCAGCGGGGCAGGAATTTTTCTGCTCTGTACTTGGATGTTCGGGGTCCACTCATACCTCGTGAGGAAAAATGAGTAGTTACTTGTATGAGTAACGACCAGTGGCGGCATTACCAGAGTAAAAAGAAATTAATGTAATAGAATAATTCGAAATGTAAAGGAGGCTCTTAGTAATGCTGCGCTACCCACAAAAATTGTGAAGAGGCCTTGTGCTTCACCACAAAGAAAATCATACATACATACACATACATACATAATACTGTGAGTAAAGTACAAATCTGCAAAAATTACACTTCGAGTGGAAAAAAGGGAGACCGCAGTTTGTTTGGTAAAAAGAAGTGATATCATGAGAAATAAACGCATAAATTGGCTCTTGTTCCATTCCTATAAAATGAATTAGTTTGGAAAACTCTTATTATAAACATTATAAAAAAGAAAATAAATTTAAGGCACGCCTCATTCGTTCTCCTTGCTACATTATTATACTTTTTTAGTTCATTATTACAAATTCACTAAAAAAAAACCTTCCATATTTTTTTCTTTCTTTTTTCGTTTTCATCGACCTCAGTAGCTTGATCGAAAAGGTAGGGTACTTGTTCAAGTTCCGGTTTCAGCGTCGATTTAGTAAAGCGAGTTTGAGTAGTTGCGATATCACGAAAACGATTAACACAACAAATAATATAATTATGATAACTTTCATTCTTTTTTCAGGTAAGTCTCTTTCATACTGTGATTGTCAGGTGCGGCCAACTGCTCTAGGTGATCTTCCCTTCCACTCATTATAATATTCTTCAAAATTATAATATTTTGCTTTATGTGAAAAATCTTTGTTTTTGTAAAATCCCCAGAGTCCGGACATCACGAGACAGCTATTTCGGACAAGAGGGCCTCATCACTAGGGAGCTGTCCAGAGTGTCCAGACCTGAGAGAACTAAAGTAGGACTTTCTAAGGCGAGGAGGGCCTTCTGAGGCGAGAAGATCTTTCTGAGGCGAGAAGATCTTTCTGAGGCGAGAAGGTCCTTCTCATCTAGTTTTAGTGCCGTAGAGTGTAGTAAACATAGGTTGACGTATTTGTTTATAGAATGTATTATGTATACATGTATAAAGCAGAATAATATGTGTATTCTTTATATGTAACATAGATATATAGACTTCCATCAGTAACCTACGTGTGTACAGTGTATTCCGGTAGATTTTGAGATAAAAACCGTATTATATGTTATGCTATATTGCTATGTAAATATTTATATACAGGGAGTCCAAGTTTTTTTCCCTTATTTTTCTTAGAAAATTTCAAAATCATTTCAAGGAGATATCCTAGGATTGAAATAATCTTGGGTAATTAATTACCCAAGATTATTTCGAGAAATGAAAAAAAAAATCACTTGGAAAAAAAAGTTTTCATCTGAAAAGTAAACATGAACTTGTTGAAATTGAATGAAAATGGTTCTTATGTATTTGTGATTATTAAGTAAACTTCCCAAAGTACCGAACAATCTGTACCAATTTTTATTCAAAACTGAGCTTTTCTTCTGTTCGAATCTCCGTTCAACGGTATTTTTCGGAAAATGGTCTGAGATTATTTTAGTCTTTGCATGTCTCCCAGAATTGATTCTGGAATTTTTTTTATAAAAAAAAACCTTGGACACCCTGTATACGGGTGAGCTTTGAGATGAACTTGGTTCACACACTCGAGCAGAGGCCTGATGCACCAGAGAGGAATTGCTCCTCTCTGTTATGCAGTGGCGTAAACCATCTCCAACCTCAGTAGCTTGATGGGTGAAACGGCGGCGGACTTGTAAACTGGGTAACGCTAAAGGACTAAACAATTTAAACTGCCAGTCAATCAATAAGATCTCCTTGTTTTTCACTCCATTACTCCATTACTCCATTACTCTCCTTACTATAGGATAAGGAAGTTAAGAAATAATAGTCATAATTGTGAGAAAAAAAACTGTCATGAATAAATAAAAATTGGACATTTAGTGGCTATTCTGATTTCGATCATACTTTTTTTGGTTTTAACGTCATATCACGATGTAGATTTTACCATCTATTCGCTATAAACTCAAAAACCGTCACATTATAATACGTCTTGGGCTTACTGCTGGAATAATGTGACTCCTTAGTCCTAGTCGGGCATATACATAAAGGCGATATTATTATTATTATTACTATCAATGCAATTTCAAAGTGATTTAGGAGAAAAAAATGAAAAAAACACTTCCACCACTGATTGGGCTGAGTGTCTACTATCACTGCTTGCAATGGTACAAATAATATTAACCTATCTACTACTCTGTGTGGTTCAATAATACAAAATGTTTTTTAATTAGACTATTTTATTTTTTAATTTGCGCTGAACGTCGCTTTCAACATTGTCATATTACGATGGGGGTTTTACCATCCATTCGGTGGAAATTCACAAACCAGGTACCTAAATTAACCTCACCAACCTAAGTAGGGCAAGGAATTTATTTATTTAATTTTCGCTGGAAACTCACAAACCAGCTACTCAAATTTTCAATGCTGCATCATGAGGGTTCGAATTTTAAATTTTAATGGTCAACCATCCAACTTCTAACCTCTCTGTACGTTTCTTAACTTCAGTGACAAACGAGAACTGGTGTATTCAACATCCGATCGATGCTGTCTTATTAATCCTTATAATTTGTTGAATTTCGAGTATTGGTTACTAACACATGACGCTCCTCTCTGTAACAAAGACTTAAGACTTTGTTCTAACAAAACTCAATTTTGTTAGTTCCAATCATAAGAACAAAGCTATTTTGTTAGCTTTACTCAAAGGACCATTAAATTTATACATTGTTTACAATTCTGTGAGACTTCTGGGGTTGGGTGGAAGAGATTGCCGCAGGCAATAACCCCGCCCTTTAGTTAGGACATTACCTGGTATTATTTTCTTCTTTGTTATATATTTATTTGTTTTTCAAACTATTTTATCATTTATTTATTTTTTCGTAATTGTAGACTGTAAAGATTTCTTAATTTTATATTGCGCTTTACTTTGTCCTCCTAATAAAGATTTATACATATAATAATAATTTTGACCTCATCGCACCTTCCCCACCTTCAGCACAAGATTTTTTATCTTTTGAAGGTGGGTATACCCTCATTGTTTTTTGAAAATTTTATTGTGAAATATAAATACATGGAAACTTAATAAATAAAAAAATAAAAAAAATCTGCAGAAAGTTTCTTGGCTCGCATCATAATATATCATGATTCATCTCTGCTATGTGACCTCCATACATTTCAACCACCCTGTACAGAAGAGAAGAAGTAATTCGATCTCGCACAAGGTGATCTAAAGTTCTCAGATCAGGCGCAGAACTTGTGACGTCCCCTGTGGCCGGTCAGCATAACATAACACATAGGTGAATTCTTATGTAATGTCATTGACTCTGCCTTGCCTTTCACTCTGCTAATCCTCAGAACCAGGGGTTTACCTTACATATTGTAGTGCACTGGTAGTCAAGTGGTCAACGCGCTAGTCTGGTAATCCGGGTAGCGTAGGGATCCGTTGGTTCGAATTCCACCCAGTGCATGAATTTTTCCTCATTTATTTGAGTTTGTGACCATATAAGAATCTGAGGGTTACGTGGTAGAAAATGCTTTGAGCATTAACCTCGCCTGTCCTCGCCTGTTGGTTACCTTCCACCAAAGTGTTTTATTATTATTATCCTACTCTAGATTATAACCAGTGATTTTTTTTTTTTTTTATCAACATTCAAAACATCAGTTGTAGCTATTACAAATAATTACACAGAATATTGTACAGATTTACCAGTGATTTACCGTACAGGTACTAAAATTATTGGGACTTGCAATATTAGGTTACATACTTTTGGAATTTTTTAATATTCTTTCTTGATTAGACTAAGAAAAAGGTTTGTCAGAAGGTAATAAAATTGACGATAAGTTCAAATAAAAAGTACAATAAAAAGTAAAATTATTCTTATTTTTAAACTTTTTGAATAAAAAAAAAAAACAATACTTTCTATACCCATAGGTAATAGAAAGTAAAAGAAGTACATTTTAATAAATTAATATGTCCTATTTGATTTTATTTTCACTTGCTTTTTCTGAAGTTTCAACTTTATCAATACCAAGACCTTTGAGTGAAAGGTTGAGCTTAATATGTTCAATTAAAATAAACGCAGTTCAGATAGATGCTGGCTAGAAATAATAATACTTTAAAAAAGTTCTAGAATTGTACTATCTATTCTGTTTTGAATACAAAACGTGGTGCTGTTGACAACCGGTGCCAAGATATAATAATAATAACACTCTTTAGTGGACCCTCCCTCAGAGACTTATTATTTTGTGGTCACAATCTCAATTAATGAGGAAAATTCATGCAGTTGGTGGTATTCAAACCAACGGATTCCTACGCTACTTGGATTAATCAGACTAGCGCGTTAACCACTTGACTATGGGCGAAATGAATACACAACAGATAACTTAAGTCATTGCTTAGCGTCGGTTTTCCCTATATTACACAGTACGCAATCCGAGATTTAGCGCCACAGAGTTATTTCAAAAAGGTCTTTTGATTTCGCCCTACATCTATGTTTAAACCTAAACAGAGAGAGAGAATTGAGTTACAAATGCACGAAATGGGAATTCTGTGCAGTGGGGCAACTTCTCTCATCGAAACTTCACAAGGACATGAGATAAGATTTGGGACTGTGTTTACACAAGAAGATGAAACAAACTGAAACACATCAAAGAAACTCTGCAGTGAATTTCCATCTCCTTCAGGAGGCTTTGTCTCAGATAATGAAAATACATGGAAGAGAAGATACACGCACAAGGGGAGAGAAGATTGGAAAAAAAAATCTTGAAGAGAGTGAGAGAGAGGGAGAAAGAGAGAAAGAGAGACTAGAAAGAGGGGAGATAGGAGACCTTAAAAGTCAAAGGCAGAAAACCAGTATAAATATATTAATCATCATTGAGTAACATCATCGTGTTCGATGGTATCCAAACTTGATATTTTCATCAAGTTTATACAAGGAGGCTAATAATTAACAAGGGCCCCCAGAACTAAGTTAATGAAAGACTGATATGTCCACTTCTATACGGACTTTGCTCAAGGTGACTAATAAGCAAAGCTAGTTCAAAAGTATAAATGCAGACTTAATGCTTTAAGTATGCTTTTATACCATCAGCTCAGGTGGGCTAGGGCCGTGGATATGCCCGTCTCCAAATACAAGTGCCAGCAAATCCACCTCAGTAGCTTGATCGATAAGGTGGCGGACTTGTAACCTGGAGGTCGGTGGTTCAAGTCTTGGTTTCATAGTAGATTTGGTGATTAACACAAAAATGCATGAAAGATCAAATTTCCAAAACTCAGTCTTGTCAAAGTTCAAGGGTAGTTCCACCAGCAATCTGTATTGTCCTGGGTTTCAGTTACAAGAGTTTTCTCTGAGCCCACTAGTATTAGCAGTTTTATCATACAGGTATTTAACCCCTACACCTACGGTAGAAGGGGCAGAATGAAGTAAGAAGTCATACAGGCATACAGTTTGGTTCAATTAAACATAAGTATGCTTCACCTATGAGTCGACGTAATCGTTGTTCCATTCATGATAAGAGTGTCGACACGAGAGATAGATCATTCACAAACATGTGCATAGGATCACATTATACCCCAGTACATATGTACATACCTCACCAAGTACATAGAGATAGATCATTCCTAAACATGTACATAGGATCACATTATACCCAAGTACATAATATGTACATACCTCAGCAGTCGACCTGGGTTCGATCCCCAGCGGGGAAGGAATTTTTCTGCACTGTACTTCGATGTTCGGGGTCCACTCAGAGTTCGTGAGGAAAAATGAGTAGTTACTTATATGAGTAACGACCTGTGGCGGCATTACCAGAGTAAAAAGAAATTAATGTAATAGAATTTGAAAAGTGAAGGAGGCTCTTATCAATGCTCCGCTACCCTCAAAAATTGTGAAGAGGCCTTGTGCTTCACTACAAATAAAATCATACATACATACATCAAATACATAGTGATAGATCATTGCTAAACATGTACATAGGATCACATTATACATATTATGTACCTACATACATAAGAGTGGTACAAAATATGACAATGGAAAGTACGCGGAAGTTGCAGCGAGAGTTGAAGCAACATCACGCCTTGCCGGCAGTGACTGAACTGACTGATGTACTTTGCAATGAGTTCAGCTACATGGTGAAATACTTCATCCACTTTCATTACACCGAGAGATTGTATTGCGTCATACGAATATTGGATGGTATTGGCCATGTTTATAACCTCTGCGAATCTGACAAACCTCCCACGATTCGAATTCCAAGCTGTTTAAGCATTTATCAAATGCACTGTGAAATGTGATCGTAGATTATGGAAGAGCTTTCGACTTGAAAGTTGTTTTGTTCTGCTTTAATTCAACGAAGTGATCTACGATTAAGTACAAATAAAGAATAAGACTGTATATACAGATACACATTACACACTCTTCTTTTTTTATTTTCTTTGACAAATGGTCTTGACACATATAATTATGAATGACCCGTCAGGAAAAAAGAATTAAAGAAAACATCTGGATGGATGACTCTGTATTTTTGTGAAGGTCCACTTTAATAAATGAGAACAATTTAAAAGTGAAGTTAGTAAAAATTACTTGAATTGTTCTCATTAATTAAAGAAAAGATTAGAATTTAGATATCAAGTTACTTTACCTTTTCACAAAGCTACTTGGGGTGGGCATTTTTCAAAATCAACATCAAGTAAATGAAGTTTATATACATACATATAAAACAAATAAATCTCTTTAGTTTAGTATTTTATGGGCCTGTACTTACATATTCTGTGATTTGTTTCATAAAGTTATGTGGTCTACACCTAGCTTGCCTTTACCTTTAATCATGGTTATTATGTGTGCATCTCGGCGTGCTTTCTTTTTCTCTCTAAGTTTTTTTTCTCAAACATTATCAAGACTTTAATCGAGTAGAGATATGTTTTTTTTTGGGGGGGGGGGGGTTTAACGTCGCTTTCATCTGCTTAATCATATCATGACGGGGGTTTTACCCTCCATTCGCTGAAAATTCACAAACCAACTACTGAAAATTACCTCACTCAGCCTTAGTAGTGACGGAATGCGAGCTTCACGAAGTCGCCACCTCGCCGGACGTTGCTGCATTCAAGGCGCCACTGACGCTGGCTGTGCGTTCTTTATTTTCTAAGGTAAGTTTTTGATTAAACATTATTAGACCTTTATTGATTAGAGAAATTTAAGGGTTGGGTGGAAGAGATTTAGTTAGGACTTACATATGTGAGAAAAGATTTATCTATTTTTTTCCTTATTATTTTTTATATTGTTTCCATGTTTTCATTTCTTTGTAATTATTATTTGTACTGTACATATTTATAATCTATTTTCTAATAAATAATTTAATAATAATAATAAAACCGTACCAAATACGAGTCGGAAGCATGTTCAAGATAGTGGTCAAGCAGACGAGGAACCGTTTGCAACTTGTAGTGTGCTCCAAACAATGTATGCTTCATAACCTCATCACTTTCTCTCAGATTATTAATCACATGATTATGTGTTGCGACTGTTGCTCTTTGCAAGTACTTGATGTGTGGTTTTACACCTGCATTAATTTAGTCTATTGATTGTCAGGCTTGGACAGGTATGATGTCCTGACTACTTGGGAATTTTATTGATACTTGTGTTTTCTGCAAAGTGTTTGCTATTATGAAGTAACCCCCTTGTGTAGTTTAGAATTAGAATCTTTGGTAGTGTAAGTAATATAGGTTTGGACTGTATGAGGTTTTGACTGTGTTTATGATTTTAAAATTCAAAATCCTAATAAGTAAATGTGCCTCAATTTCATTTTAGTTTTAGTGGATGTGCTTCAATTTTATTTTAGTTTTAGTGGATGTGTCTCAATTTTATTTTAGTTTTTAGTGGATGGGTCTCAATTTCATTTAGTTTTAGTGGATGTGTCTCAATTTCATTTTAGTTTTAGTGGATGTGTCTCAATTTTATTTTAGTTTTAGTGGATGTGTCTCAATTTCATTTTAGTTTTAGTGGATGTGTCTTAATTTCATTTTAGTTTTAGTGGATGTGTATCAATTTCATTTTAGTTTTAGTGGATGTGTCTCAATTTCATTTTAGTTTTAGTGGATGTGTCTCAATTTCATTTTAGTTTTAGTGGATTTGTCTCAACTTCATTTTAGTTTTAGTGGATGTGTCTCAATTTCATTTTATTTTTAGTGGATGTGTCTCAATTTAATTTTTTTATTATTAATATTTCTTTCATTATACAACATTCTGAAAAAATTGATCGTCATTACAGTGATAACAGTGTTAATATTTCTTTCAACATTCAACATTCTAAAAATTGATCAACATAATTACATAGTATCATCATTATCTATTTTTTATTTTTATTTTTTGACAAATGCCCTTGACACATAAGCAATTATGATTGACCCGTTCGTCCATTTCCTTTAACCCTATTGGTAAAACATAAATAATTTAGCTCCATTAAATTGACTACTCTCTTCATATAACGCCGTGGAATGTGGTGTGATTATTAGTGTATTTATGTTGTTATCTTCGATTTTCTTTTCTATGTTTGGGAGGTCCTAGATTAGGAAAACTACCCGTCGTTTTTTGAAAAATTTAAGAATTTCTAGAATGTATAAACCTGAAAGAGTTACTATGAACCCTTCGTTTGGCACAGTATCACGAAATATTCACCTCGCTGGATGGTGTTTAACTTCGATGATCCTACGAGAACCGTTGCATACAACGCGTCATGGACGCTGACTGGCAGGGATGTATTTACTTCTCATCTAAACCTTTACACAACGACACCATTATGTTCATCCTTCACCTTGCAGCGCCCCTGGAATCCTGGCAACGAGTCGTAAAGTTGCTGTGGGATGAGTCTCACGAAACTCTATTGGGAGATTTACCGAATTCTAGGTTTCCGCAGGTATAACTTAGATTGGAGAGAGGGAGAGAGAGAGACAGGGAGGGAGAGAAAGAGAGAGGGAGAGAGGAATATTAGAGGAGCAAGTTGTGAAAACTAGAGAGGAGGAGAGGGTGGGAAGAGTAAGCTCAAGAAAAGAGAAGGAGCGAGAGGCCTTTTTAATTTAAAATTTCCTTGAAGTTTTTCACTCAAAACTTTTGACTGCTTCGCTTGGTGAAAGTTGGAGATGTGCGGGAGATATTATGTCTAGAATCTGCTACGTGTGGAACTTAAGGGTAGTAGGCGTTAATTATAACCCTGGAATTGTAGGTTTGCGGGAGATATTATGTCTAGAATCTGCTACGTGTAGAGTTTAAGGGTAGTAGGCGTTAATTATAACCCTAGAATTGTAGGTATGCGGGAGATATTATGTTTAGAATCAGCTAGAAGTGGAATTTAAGGGTAGTAGACGTTAATTATAACCGTAGAATTGTGGGTATGCGGGAGATATTATGTCTAGAATCTGCTAGAAGTGGAATTTAAGGGTAGTAGACGTTAATTATAACCGTAGAACTGTAGGTATGCGGGAGATATTATGTCTAGAATCTGCTAGAAGTGGAATTTAAGGGTAGTATACATTAATAATTATAACCGTAGAATTGTAGGTATGCGGGAGATATTATGTCTAGAATCTGCTAGCAGTGGAATTTAAGGGTAGTAGACGTTAATTATAACCGTAGAATTGTGGGTTTGCGGGAGATATTATGTCTAGAATCTGCTAGAAGTGGAATTTAAGGGTAGTAGATGTTAATTATAACCCTAGAATTGTAGGTATGCGGGAGATATTATGTCTAGAATCTGCTACGTGTGGAATTTTAACTATTAATACCTAAATATGTAAAATATCTATGAGAAAAAACTAAATGACTATTTGAATTTTTTGATTTTGAGAAATATACTACGACATTTTTTTCTTGGTTACTTAATACTTAATAACTATTAAAAATTTAACAAATTTTCAATTTTTAACAATTTAGCGCCTTCAATTTTGGAGTTCTTCAATTTTAACAATAGCATCTTCAACTAGAGATGAACTTGGAAAGTGATGCAAATCACTCCTCGGTTGAGTTTTTATTCGGCTGATCAGTGCTAAGATTCCCGTTTGTAGTTCCAAATTCTGATCCTCATCAAATGATGCTATGGCTGGTAGGACTCCCTTAAAGAAAGACAACATAGGAGGTTCTGGCTCAGGTCGAGTATGCATTCTGCTTTCCATTCTTTCCAAAAACAAAGCCATGGTCTCCTCAAAATCACATGTTTTATTGGTTTTTGTAGGTTTTGGAGGTTCTTCTTCAGTGCGCATGCGTTTTCTACTCAAATCATACGTTTTACCAGGTCCTGCTACTTTATTTAAAAACGCCATTTGCTTTTTGTACACATAGGGCTTGGTTACTTTGGTACCTGAGCCAGACGGAGCAGATTGTTCGTTTCTGAATGATTTCAAGAAGTTATCTCTCAGATTTTTCCATTTGTAAACAGCAGCTTTGGCTGAAAAAAAAAAGACAAAAAAGGAGTCAGATATAAAATTGTAATTCCATATTTGGGTTTGATATTAATTTGTGATAGCCATAGTGATGTAGTGAGAAAAAGTAATGTATACAGTGAACTGTCAATACATAACTACCAAAATACATTTCACAAGCATGTCTATGCTTTGGTAAATACACCGCGCCCCAGGCCTAGCTGCATCGCGGCTAGTTAAATTATTATAATAATAATGATATTTATAGTTTAATTTAAAAATATATTTATCTTGTTCCCATGAAGTACTGGTGTACTTTTCGGGGAAAACCTACGAGTTTTTACATCTGTAGATAAATTAATTAATATGTGTTTAAACTTACCGAACTCTTGCCTAGTTTTTTCATCAAAATCTTTGTAGCCCGCTTCCATTGCCTCACAGACTTCTGTCCAGTTTGTGCTCCTCTTGCTCTTGCTCTTGTAGTCATCAGAGAATTTGTCCCAAATAGCAGGTCTTGCTTCTACTAGAGAAATTAAAATCTCCGGGTCAATCTGATCTAAAAAGTTATTCGAACCCATTTTCAACACCTACACAATTCAAGAAACAAATCATTCATTAAACTAAATATTTATCTGTTGTCATAATGAGACTACCTGTTTTGCGCTGACAGTCTAAATAAAGCACTACTTATACTTATTAATCATTTTTATTTGCATGGGAAATTATTAAATTAATGATATCAATATTGCATCAAATAGTTTGAATGCCAGAGTTTTTATTAATTAATCCCAAATAGTATAAATTCAATTTAGTTTATTTAACAAAATCTAAACACGTAGGTATTTGTCAATTATAAATTTAAAACTGCTAAAAAAATTTACTGAATGCTGTTAATAATGACTTCAAGCTTTTTAAAAAAGCCTAATATGAACACCACTATTTAAATATGAATGTACAAGAGATCACAAACTCCAGGCGTTTAAAAACAGAACGTCTGAAGTGGCTCACACACGGTGGATATTTCTCCGCGTACTGATAAAAACCGCTCCGCTTCTACAGGAACACTCATGTCTCTCATTTAAAATATATTGCCACTAGAGCAAGCGGGAAAAAAAACGCCTGCTACAAGGAAAGGGACTCTAATAAACCTCCCCTCCTTTCCCTATACACATCCTCTTGCCCTCTCCTAGTCATTTCTCAGTGGTTCTCAACCTTTTCGGACTCGCGACACATTGTGACATTTCCAATCACCATGTAAACTGTAAACATCAGATAAAGCTTGCTCAATTACACACTCAAGTGACTCACGGGTGGAATGACGAGACAATTGTAGGTGTTGACATCTTCCTCTGCACAGAGAGCGATTTGATTGACGCATTCAATTTTATTATTGAATAAGCTTATGTATGTATTTTTAAGTTTTTAAAGATTTTTTTAAATACCTAATATTAATTATAAAAATGGAGTAATTTCTCCGCGAACCTAACCAAAAAAAAACAATTATGTACATACATTTAAACTTTTGTCACTTTTGTTATACTGCCGGCTTAAGACTAGAGACACCCATTTTGCTAGCAGTTTAAACAAGTTCTCATTTATTGATCAAGATACTCATAGCCCATTCCAGAAACACTCACCACTCTCAACATCCCCGAATCTCCGTTTCAACCGACACACAACGCTATTTGATTGGTTATTGCGTTCAAATTAACCAAAGTTCGTTGTGTGACAGATGAAAGAGAGATTTGGAGGTTATGAAAGTGAGAGTGCTTTCTGGAACGGGCTATTGTTCTTATCTACCCTTATTATTTAAGTGTGCTCATATCTACTCAAATTAAATACCTACTTATATAGACTTCACAGAAACATTGCTTTGTAGTTATGTTGTATTTCGCTGAGACATATCGTCTCTGACATCACAGAGATGTAAGCTATTTTTTTAAAACAAAATCTACAAATGAGGGCGGTTTCCGCCTCTTTGTATTCTCAGATGAGATTTCTAGTGGGATGTCTGATTTTCACGTTTGGTCACCCAACGTTCCATAGGGTACATGTACTAGATAGGGCCCACTCATGAGAAACCACAATTTATCACCCTCGCCTATTTTCTTTCTTTTTTGCATTTTTATTCTATAGCTATAGAGAGGTATAGCTACAGAGATAGGTACCCAAAACAAGCTCGTTACCCACTTGAAATCGTCTCATTACCCAAATTTGGGTCGCGACCCATCGGTTGTGAACCGCTGTTTATGTATTTAATACTTCCCCAACTTGGCTTCTTCCTCTACCGTACCCTAAATCTACCCTCCCCCTACAAAATCGTGGCGCATATCTCTCAAACCATTTTCTCCGCTTTTGTTAAATAATAGCAACTGTCTGCAGTTCCGTAAAATAATTTGAAAATGGTGGCTCAATTTCTTCTCCGTTTTTCACCAGGAAAGTAATGAAACAGGATTAGACTAATCTAATTCAAAACAGAATTATGTCCTTAACATGCCCTTTAGTAGGATTCGAATTTCAACCAATCACAGCGCCTCTATATCAGCTGTTAAGTGATAGTGGCTTGGACTAACAAATCCTAGATACTTAATCCTGTTTCATAATTCAGTCCTTAATTTTCAACACTTTGTCTTTTCTCTTACTTTCGTGGTCCTATGGTAAATACTATAGTAGGAATTTTAAAAATGGCGGCTAGAGTATTATGTTGAACTCTTTCGTTTTACGTTAACTATTCTTTTTAAATGTTGGATTCTAATATTGGATAACCTCGGAAGTAAATAATAATATCGCCTTATTTATACTGCCCAAATAGGACTATTCAGCCCCATTATTTCAACAGTAAGCCCAAGACGTATTATTACGTGGTCAAAATCCCAAATGGGAGGTAAAAA
This sequence comes from Bactericera cockerelli, assembly GCA_024516035.1. Classification (NCBI taxonomy): domain Eukaryota; kingdom Metazoa; phylum Arthropoda; class Insecta; order Hemiptera; family Triozidae; genus Bactericera; species Bactericera cockerelli. Next base: position 3,294,050 of record CM044957.1, read on the forward strand.
CAATATACCTAAATTCAAATTTACTAAGGTATGGCCGTACTGCTGGACAGCAATGCCTTTTTGAACTTTTTATAATTTTTCTGGACTAAGCGATAATGGGGTTGGGGGGGGTGGTCAATTCTGAGACATTTTTCGCTATCTCTTACCGTTTTAGCTAAACGGGTCATTTTCATTTATCTTGGGCATATCAAGTCCGCAACCTTTCTCCTTTAATAAATGTGAAAATAATAGGGATATATGACTAAAATCTATTTGATCACATAGGAAACAATTTTTTTTTATAAATTACAATAATAAATTGTCTTTTAAACTAATGTGGAGACTCAAAATTGCCAGTTATGTAAGTAACGTTCATGATATTTTAGGTGTCCCTTAGTCTAAGATTTTACTGTGTCTGATAGAAAAAAATGCATTTCTCCCCATTATTTTCACCAAAATCCAATATAAATGAGAAAAATACAGTTTATTTAGGATGTAACCATTAGTTTTCATAAAAATAATAATGTTCACCTCATTCTACAGACGTGTAAAGTTTCGTCCCTACGAAGAAAAAAAAATCTCCGTCATGAATGTTACCCCCAAAAAAATGTAAACCATTTTGAAAAACCCTTAGAATGAGAAGCTAGTAGCTGCCGCCATTTTGCTTCTTACATATGACATTGTTTTTGTTTTGAAATTTCCTGTCAGTTGGATGTTGGATGCAGTACAGTGAGGGACAATGGTGGGTCTAATTTTTTTTGACAAGATCGTTACGCGGTTTTTTAATTAAATTGTAATGATTCTTTTATATATAATGTATTTCTTTAATTCTTCTGCATGTCCTCTTTCCAATCAAATATTTTTTTTTGTAAAGTGAATATTCTTTTATTGAGAAAAGATAGTTTTAGTGGCGTGTTACTCATGAACGTTACCGTCATGAACGTTACCCGTGGTCATGAATGTTACCTGGTACGTTAAGTTTTTGTAATTTTGTGTGAAGAGGTAGCTGCTAGAAATATTCTAAATGAAAGCTTTTGCTCAAAGGTATTTGTCTTAGTCTTCTGAGCCTAAAAAAATGTTTAGGAAAAAGGTAACGTTCATGACTTGAAAAAATCCAATTGCCCAAGATAAATGAAAATGACCCAACTAGCTACCAAGTTCTGTGCTTTAAGAGGCGCGGCCAGCTTCACAAGGCTGGTTGATTTTTTACGTTTTATAAGGGTTGGGTGGAAGAGTTTACCAAAGACAACAATCCCACCCATTAGTTAGGACATCTGTATATATCTCGTTATCTTTTTATATTTTTAATTTAATTTTTTAATAATTCGTACATAGGTAGAAGTTGGAGGAAATATTTTATTTGTAAAAGAAGAAAAAAAAAATATATCTATAATTATTTACTGAAAAGAAGCAAGCTTTCGTAAAAAAAAGAGTTCGAAGGTGAATGTTGTACAAAGTATTATTTCCATTTTATTTTGAATGTATATTAATTTGTTTAAACTGTGTGTACATTGTAAAAGACAATACATAATGTACTTATTAATAATACGAAGACAGAAAAATCGGAGCGATTTTTTATTTATTTTTTTATTACAAAAACCTGTTTTGGTTTTTAGTATTAGAATTTTATCGCCATGTATTTTCATTTTTCTCGAGAATTTTAAATGGAATGCTATATTTTTTATTCCTGTTAATTAAAGTCGAAGTTAGACTGAGTATAATGAGCTTTTAAAATTTTCAAAAACCTAATCAGGGGCGGAGCTAGTAGGGTGCAAGTTTCAAAACTGTTACACGCTGTATTTCAGCGTTAGTTAGATTTTTTAGTACTTTTTTTATTTTCATAGGTTCAAAATATTGTTTTACACCATATGAAATCAAAGAAACATTCTTGTTTACTTCTAATCAGGGTCAAAGTAAGGTTTTTGTAAAAGTACTTTTTTTCTCACGTCAATTTTTCAGTAAATTGATGGTGTTCTCGAAATTGGAATTTTTAGAGGTGAAAGTCTGCAATGACATATGTTTTTTATGCTTGAAATCGAAAGAAAACTTAACGGAGAAGCGATTAAGATGATAAAAAAAGCCATTTAACCTGCTAGTTTTTTCACGACAGTGTCCGGTAAAGTGGGTGAATTTCGTATTGGATTTTTTTTCTTGAGGAAACACAATTGGCATAGAAAATAAATAATAACTAATAAGAGAATAATACTTCAATAAACATTACTAAATGCGAAATTAAATAAAAATTATTTCTTCTAAATCAGTGCCGGATATTTTTTTTTCTCTCTCTTTTTTTCACTTCTCAAAGTTCAAGTTGTACCTATCAAAATTAATTATCAGATAATGCTGCTTCTAAAGTCGGCCTAAAGGTCCCCTCTTGAGACAATTTTAGTTGGTATAAGTTGGTAAAATCTGTAGAAAACACATTGTCAATCATTCTCGAGTCAGTCCGATGGCGCTTTGAATGCAACGATTCTTGTAGGATCACCGAAGTTAAGCAACGTCCAACGAGGAGAAGACTTCGTGATGCTTGCATTCCGGCCTAACCCAGGCTGGGTGAGATAAATGTGTTTAGCAGGTTGGTGAGTTTCTTGCGAATGTAGGGTAACACCCCCGTTATGATATGACCATGCAGTTGAAACGCGATATCAAACCCAAATTAAAAAAAAATAAAAAAAATACTGGTGTTGCTAGTAATGAATACCAGGTCTCTAAATAAAAATCTAATTATGTCGAAATTTAAGAGAAAAAATACCAGGTCAAGTACCAAACTCTTGAGGGTGAAAATTAAACCAATTCAAATATTTTAAAGAGGAGAAGAGAGAGAGAGAGAGGGAGATAAAAAAAAAATATCCGGCACTGATTTAGAAGAAATAATCTTCATTTATATTCGCATTTAGTTATGTTTATTGAAGTATTATTCCCTTATTAGGTATTATTTATTTTCTATGCCAATTGTGTTTCCTCAACAAAAAAAATCCAATACGAAATTCACCCACTTTACCGGACACTTTCGTGAAAAAACTAGCAGGTTTAAATGGCTTTTTTTATCATCTTAATCGCTTCTCCGTTAAGTTTTCTTTCGATTTCAAGCATAAAAAACACATGTCATTGCAGACTTTCACCTCTTAAAATGCCAATTTCGAGAACACCATTAATTTACGGAAAAATTGACGTGAGAAAAAAAGTACTTTTACAAAAACTTTACTATGACCCTGATTAGAAGTAAACAAGAATGTTTCTTTGATTTCATATGGTGTAAAACAATATTTTGAACCTATGAAAATAAAAAAAGTACTAAAAAATCTAACTAACGCTGAAATACAGCGTGTAACAATTTTGAAACTTGCACCCTACTAGCTCCGCCCCTGATTAGGTTTTTGAAAATTTTAAAAGCTCATTATACTCAGTCTAACTTCGACTTTAATTAACAGGAATAAAAAATATAGCATTCCATTTAAAATTCTCGAGAAAAATGAAAAAATATGGCCTAAAAGCCGGAAGGGCCGACCGGGGCCAAAAATAAATATGACCACAGGATGGGCCATAGGGCACTTTCTATACTTAGGACTTTACAGAATTGAAAAATTCCGTCGCGTTCAAAAGTTACGAGGGGGTGGCCACCTTTTCTGAAACATACTGTATAGAGATATAATTTCATTTTCCTACATTTTGACATGTATTATTTTAAACTAAACTTTATTTAGGACACAAATTTATACAAACAGATGATTTATAAATTAATATACAGCATAAGAAAAAAAGAAGAAAAAAATGGAAACAGAATAAGAAGAAGAAAAGAAAACAGAAAAGAACGGAGAAAAAATAAATAAATATATACACATGTCCTAACTAAAAGGCGGGGTTATTGCCTTTGGGTTATTATATCGGCGTAGCGTCATTTATCAGAGCATCGTTGTGAGAGGCTTTGTATAATTCAAATTCCATCCTCTTCCTTTCTCTCTATGTTAACTTTTCTCTCTCTATCTCTCCCATAATTCCTCTACCTCAAGAAACTTACAGAATGACAGATGTATACATACCTATAATTTATATACATAGATTCACATATACATACAGGGTGTGACAACCAATATTGGCTGACAATATGATTTTTACTGCCCGCTTAGGACTAGTGAGTCCCATTACTCCAACAATAAACCCAAGACGTACGAGTATTATGCGAGGATAACTTGTCATGTCCCGTTTGGGTTTCGAACCCACGACGTTGGGAATACTATACAGACGGCTTGACCACTGAGCTACTGGGACAGAGTACGACTTAAGAGTCGTGACCCTGTTCCTTGAAAAGCGTTCCTCAAGAGCCACCTCGTCCAGCCTGGTTTGAGGGTTGGTCTTTAATATTCGTTGTAATAAGATTTTATATACCTACATATACCAGGTACTCCTTTACTTTTCATATAATTTCTCTTTTTCTCCGTGGAAATTTTTCCAGTGAGAACTATTTGCTTTATTGCAAACTAATTTCATGAATAAATGATCTTCATTTATAATGAAATTGTCTAATAGACATCTTTTTCTGTCTTTTGGACATCTTTTTATGTCTTTTAGACATCTTTTTCTGTCTTTTGGATATCTTTCTTAGTTTGGTCAATGTTTCATTGATTTTATTATTTGTCCTTAAGACATATTTCTCAGTTTGGATAATGTTTCACCCTGTATAATTTCTCTTCCCACTCTGATCTGTTCATTATATTCATAATATTCTTTTCTTCCTTCTATTAGAGAGGTTGGATAATGTTTCACCCTGTATAATTTCTCTCCCCACTCTGATCTGTTCATTACATTCATAATATTCTTTTCTTCCTTCTGTTAGGGAGGTTGGATTATGTTTCACCCTGTATAATTTCTCTCCCCACTCTGATTTGTTCATTACATTCATAATATTCTTTTCTTCCTTCTGTTATGGAGGTTGAGAGAATATTGCTTACTTTTAATTCCTTGTGTGTGTTCGCTGACGTCTTTCTTCCGTCGGTGCTTTTTGTGATAACTATTTTGATTTTTTTTATTTTTAATTTGAGTTTAATATAATAACTTTAATATAATAATGAGTTTAATATAATAAAGTCACTAAAGTTAGACTGTGCAAAATTCTCGATCGCTCCGCGAGTGAAATATTTTCCGTAAAAATTTTGACTTTCAAACTGATGAAAGTCCAACACTTTTACATATTTCTTTTTATTCACATATTTCTGACAAATGACATAGACATATATCAATACCCTGCTCCTGACTTCCGCAATGACATGTCTCAATCCACACAAAGTCGTTATAACTTACGAAGTAGAAGAAATAATGTCAGAACAAGTACTCCTGAAGATCTTGATTTATCTCCTGAAATACCTGAACAGATACGTTCACAAGAACTTGATTCATCAACAGAAATACTTGAACAGATATATCTAAGAAGACAAAAGCAACAACACAATGCACAAATATTACCATCATCTTCCAGTGATGATAATATTTCAGACATAAATGATAAAAACCGCTACAAAACAAGAATAATATACAATTCAAACAGAAAAGAATCACATAATTCATTTAATTCACCAAGATCCTCTCAAAATCAAAATACGAGCTGCTCTTCCCATGATGATATAAATAACATCAGCAGTGATCATGAACTTCAAACTACAAGTGGAAGACAGAAAAAGTCTAGAGCCAATACATGGAAAGCTGTCACTAGAAATGAAAATAAACCAAGATTAAAATGGACAGATGAAATGAACCGTGAGATTTTAAAATCTTTCTTTTATGTCAACAAAGGTCAAGATAAAAACATACCAGGAGTACGAACAATGTTGAAAAATCATTTTTTAGATAAATATCCTCATCTTGATCTCACAGAACAGAATTGTATAGATCGAAAAAATTACCTTCTGAGAAAAAATTTACCATTTGTCGAAGACATAAGAAATGAAGCAAAGAAACAATTCAATTCCGAAGCTAACATTTGTTTGAATATAAGAAATCAAATACACAACAATCCATCTGAAGACAACAATTTGACTAATATTTCAACTATTACTCAGAATGTTAGTGAAAATATCCTTTCTAGCAGTGATACAATTACAATAACAAATGTCCCAGACATAAATGTAATATTCGTAAACAATCTTTCAAAATATGAAAATGTTCAGCCTACATATCGTCCAGGAATTCCAAAATTGGATAGACGAAAAATAAACAACACTAAAATTGAAGATTTAAATAAATGTATAGACAATTATCTGAATGATTCCAGCGATTTGACTAAAATACATTTAGCTATATATTCTGCTGCTGTCACTTATATTGAAAATGAAAATTTGAAACTTATACAATCAAACAGTGGTGATGATCAGATTAATCAATTAACGGAACCTGCCTGGAAAGCAAGACTTGAAAAATCTATACAACAAATGAGATCCGAATTTGACTCCATTTCGGAATACTTGAAAGGCAATAGAATATATAAAATTGAAAAAAGAATGAATATCATATGTAAAAAGTACAAAGTAAATATCTACCGAACAAACACATTAATAGCTTTAAAAGACAATTTAAGACAAAAGATCAAGTACAAAGGTTCGAGATTATCGAGATATAACAAGAATGAGAAAAGAAAAATACAAAATAGAAATTACATTCGAGACAAAAAGAGATTCTTCAGTCAATTAGTAGATACAAATAACAAAACAAATAATAACCTCACTGAAGCAGATGAAAAAGAATTTCTTGATTATTGGAGAAATATTTGGAGTAAAAAAGATGATGCATGTCTCAGAGACAACTGGATTTCTTTAATTAAAGAAGAGACAAATAATTTACCTGGATTTGACTATAACGAAATACATATTAATGAAATCTCTCAATCAATAAAAAAATCATCTAATTGGAAGGCACCAGGTCCGGAGAAAGTTCATAACTTCTGGATAAAATATTTTTCATCAACACATCGCCACATCACCCGTTGTTTCAAAAGATGTTTGGAAAACAATGTTGAATTTCCCGAATTCCTTATTAAAGGGAAAACAACATTAATTCATAAGAAAGGTAATAGATCTGACCCCAAAAATTTCCGACCAATCAGCTGTTTGTCAACATTATACAAATTGTTCACGAACATTATATCGAACAAAATTTATAATTATTGTGCTGAAAACAACATTATTGATGAAGCCCAAAAAGGTTGTGCCAAAGGTTTTTTGGGTTGTAAACATCAAATGACGATTGATGCAGTGATACTGAAACAAGCACAAACAATGAAAAGGAATCTAAACATATGTTACATTAACTATGTTAAAGCGTATGATAGTATACCTCACAATTGGTTAATAGAAGTGTTAAAACTCTACAAAGTTTGTCCAAAAATTATTACCATGTTACAATACCTTATGTCACTTTGGACACTTGATATTTACCACGAAAAGAGAAACATTGGTCATGTGAACATTCGCCAGGGAATTTTTCAAGGAGATACATACAGTAGTCTTTGGTTTTGTCTTGCCCTCAATCCATTGTCAACAATATTAAAAAAATCAAATATTGGATACCGACCTAAAATAAAAGAATCCACAAGAATATCTCACCTCTCCTATGTAGATGATATTAAATTATTCACTGAATCAAAAGATAATTTATCAACATTAATTAATATCGCCCAACAATTCAGTGATGATATTAAAATGAAATTTGGTATGGACAAATGTGCCATAATTAATATAAAACGTGGTAAAGTTATACAAATGACACTCCTATCAATAACATTATCCCTCTTCAACCTGAAGTACAATATAAATATCTTGGATTCATGGAAAATGAAAGCATTGACCATAAAACTCTCAAATCTACCTTTACAGAAGAATACAGAAAAAGACTGACAAAATTATTAAACACTTACCTCAATGGCAGAAATATAATTGATGCAATAAACACATGGGCGGTGCCATCCTTGACCTATTCATTTGGAATTTTAAAATGGAATGAAACTGAACTAGAAGAGCTCGACTTTCTAACAAGAAGACTAATGTGTAAATTTAGAATGTTACATCCCAGAGCCTGTATAGAAAGATTATATCTCCCACGGAAAGAAGGCGGAAGAGGTCTAATAAAAATAAAACTTCTGTGCATGAAACAAGAACTTCAAATGAAAGATACAATTCAAAAATGTGAAGATGAAATTATGAGAAAAATAGTTCAAGTTGACAAAAAATACACTCCATTAAATCTATCAAAGAACATGAGACCTGAAAACAATCCACAAACAAAAGAAAAACTCATTTCAGATTGGAAAGGAAAAAGTCTACATGGTAGATACATAAATCATGTTCACAATGAAAACATCAATAAAAATGAATCATTTAATTGGTTAAGAATTGGATACCTACATCCTGAAACAGAGGGATTTTATACAGCAATACAAGACAAAATAATAGTAACAAGAAATTATGAAAAATACATTTTGAAAAAAGATATCATAGATAGATGTAGAAAATGTCAACAACAGGGCGAGACTATAGAACACATCATGGGAGGATGTTCAGAACTGGCAAATAATAAATACCTAAGCCGCCACAACCAAGTCGCAAAAATAATTCACCAAAATTTGGCTTTAGAACATAAACTTGTAAAAAATACCATTCCCTTCTACAAGTATTCACCAGAACAAGTATTAGAAAATGAAACGTCTATTTTATACTGGGATCAACCAATCCAAACAGACCGATCCATCACATGCAATAGACCAGACATCATAATTCTTGACAAAAGATCAAAAACAGCTAAAATCATTGACATCGCAGTACCACTCAGTCACAACATTCAAAAAACTGAAAATGAGAAAATTGCGAAATACCAAGAATTAAAAACTGAGATCTTAAAAATATGGAAATTGAAAGCTGTCACAATAATCCCTATAGTCATGTCCACCGAAGGAGTAGTAACCAAGAACTTCTTGAATTATCTCAAAATGATAAATGTTCATCAATCAAGAAGTGTCCTCATTCAGAAATCCATCATATTGCAAACTTGTCAGCTAGTCAGAAGCTTCCTCAACACATAATTGATATGACCTACTTGTGTAGGTCATATGATTTCAAAATTAACGAATAGGACTGAATTGTCCCTTCTAATGTATCAAATGTAAAAACAAAAATAAATGTTCATGTTATAATAGTCTTTAGTGGAAGGTTACCACCAGGCGAGGTTAATCCTAAAAGCATTTTCTACTACCTAGCCCTCAGAGTCTTATTATTATGTGGTCACAAACTCAAATTAATGAGGAAAAATTCATGCACTGGGTAGAATTCGAACCAACGGATCCTGAGTTTGATTCCTGGTTAGAGCAAACTTTGCACACAGAAAATTCTGTTCCCTCCGACCACGTGAGGCTGGTATTTCCAGCTCTACCTAGGCTGGGTAGATAACTGGTATACTGACTTCTACTGATTTCTACTGGTATACGAGTGTATACCAGTAGAATGGAGGGTAAAAACCCCATTCTGACTATCTCAAATTGGGACGTTAAAACCAAATAGAATCATTAGACATGAAAGGAGCCTAGACATTGGATCTGGGTGTCCATATAATCCTCTCACCACCCTGATATAGGTATCTGTACCTACCTCACGGACACGGAAATATTATTATTATACAATAAAGAAATTGTAATAAAAAAATAGAAGGTGGTGAATAGGGCCACCACGAGAAAGTCAATAAAGAAACCGAATTATTAGAATCCAACAGTGAAACGGAAGCAGATGTGAGATATGAACCAAGGACTTCTGTGTGGGCGGCTGCTGGTTCAGGAGGAGAACTTTGGGGTCAAGATGTTCTACGCAACAGATCTTGCGAGCAAGGACGCGTATTATTATTATAAGGGAGTCCAGATGATAAACATGTTATTAAACATGTTCATCTCCATTTTTATTTATTAAAATAAAAAAAAAATACTTCCGATTTCTAATATTAGAAATTTCTCGGAAATAACTGTTAGCGTAATTGGACTCCCTGTCTCGAGCCGTCAGTCTAATTAAAAAACTACTATACTATTATTTCTTTAAAAAAAAAATAATATGTTGTGTTAGTCACTTTCGTAATAGCACAACTATTCAGACTCGCTTTACTACTAATTCTTTTCAGAACATGGGACTTGAACCACCGACCTCCAGGTTACAAATCCGCCGCCTTATCGATCGAGCTACTGAGGACGGTAGTTGTAAGTTTGTATAGGTACATTTTTACTATACATAGATATACGTACAATAAAATAACGTGGTCCATTTCGGTGACGCTGGTTACATGCCCAAAATGATGTACGGCAATGCCTCATTGTGTAGAGAAGGAATAAGAAAAATAAATATAGGGCCGTTTCATTTTGTATTAAAAATTATAAAAAAAAGTGTCTGATTTTTATTTTATTTTAGATGTAGGAACAAACATTTTGTTTACCTACATCAATAAGATCAATAAGTACATTTACCTAAACTATTAGCCCAGTCAATTTGGCAAAAAAGTGGCCGAGCTTTCAATAAATTGGAATATTCTGAAATATTGATATTTTTCGGTGCCTACTTTCTTGACCAAATGTTCCGATAAAATGCCTGGAACTAAGAAGAAGAGTCAAATAGGTACACCGAATTTTGGTGATTTTGGATTTACAGATAATCATAATAATTATGAGTTATTCCTCTAGATTCAGGATAATTTTGTCTTAGAAGCAATTGTGAATTGGTGGAGCCGTCAGTGGCGGAATTTTGACTGGCGCCGGCGCGGCGGTGTGTGTGTACTTTAGGGTTAACTTGAGATAGGTATCAATAAATTTATCGGAATCGATGACAAGATGACATAAAATGTAGATAATCTATTCTTAAATCTCATAAATTAAGTAGGAATTATAATTTTTTTTTTTTTTTTTTTTTTTTTTTTTTTTATTTTTTTTTTAAAGATGAGTGTTTCACAGCCTTTTTTATTTCGTAGCCATGAAACAGGAGCTACTGTAGACGCTTGTGGTCTGTGTTGTAGCCTGCCCATCCCGTAGTATGCCTCCCCTCTGATGGGCGAGAAGTGACACAATACTTCCCATTTAGGTGCTGGGTCAACACGAGCGCACCGGAAGGTATCCCTTACAAACAATTGTAACCAAATTGAGAATACAAATTTTTGTCGGCACGGGGGATCGAACCCGGGACCTTCCGCATGGCAAGCGAGTGCTTAACCACTGAGCTAATCGTGGTTAAGGTTATTTATTATTATTATTTTATTATTACTTCCGATAGATTTCCAAAATAAGAAGTAACGTGTTAGTTTCTGAAAAAAAAAAATAGTTTTTTGGTCTGATTTCATTTAATTTTTTTTTTTTTTTTTTGAGGGTAAAATTTGCTCTTTTAAACACAGGCCATTTTTTGAAACCCCGGAACCGATATAGGTACATTACTTCGGGGTATAATATAAAAAAACATAAAAATTAACAATAATTAATTACGTAAAATAGAATAAATGAAAAACTATGCGACCCAGGGGATTTTGAAATGTATGTATTCAATAGCGCTCAAAGTATATTGGTAAGACAAGATAACAACAAATTTTCTAAATTCGAACAGATATTAAAAGAAAAAAAAAAAAAAAACATTGAAAGAAAAAAAAACAGCATTGTCAACACAAAGTTGAAAGTTCATCGGTACTCCATGAATTAGACGGCTGGTTCCGCCACTAGCATGGATAACAGTCTGGTGCGGGAGGGATGCGGGTGGGTGCGGGACGGGTGCGGGGGCGAAGTGGGTGCGGGAGGGATGCGGGGTGGCCGGGTACAAGTCGGGTGGCATATTGACCCATGCGATGCGCATGTTTGCAACACCTCCGCTCCTCAAGAAGTGAATTGCTAGCGTCTCCACTACAGCGAACATTAGACGCGAGGTGCGGACGGTTTTTTTGATTGTTCTTTCGTTTTTCTCTTAGGAAAGGTATTTTTTTCATTTTTTTTTTTTTTTTTTTTTTTTTTTTTTTTTTTACAAAAACTGACTATATTTTATACTGCCAGTGTGTTTCTAGCGTCTCCACTACAGCGAACATTAGACGCGAGGTGCGGACGGTTTTCCGATTGTTCTTTGGTCTTTCTCTTTGGAATGGATTTTTTTTTATTATACAAATACTCTATTTATACTGCCGGCATTTCTTTTGCTAGCAGTTTAAACAGAGTCTTTGTTTGTTGTTGTTTTGGTTTGGTATCGTTACTTTCTTTTTCACCCTATTAATATCTTTCTGTCTCGCTCTTTTGTAATTGTCTTTATAAATTTATTTATCAGTTCTGTAATAACGATTTTGCTTCTCTGATCTTATTTATTTTCTCTGTACGTACCTTTTTCTCTCTTTTAATTACATCTAGCTGTTTCTCTTCTGTTCTTTTGTCATTTCCATTTTCTTTTCTACTTCTACTCCAGTTGACCCGGGTTCAAATTCCGGCGGGGTCGCAATTTTTTTCGCTCTGTCCTACTCTGTCTTCTTGAAGACAATTGGGGTAGTTGCAGAGTGACAATGACCAGTGGCGCCATAACGAAATGGATATTGGACGATGTTGTTTGATTGAAGATAATATGACGCATTAGCATTAGTTGTCGTAATATTGATGCTACACACTGAACATAGTGACATATTATCACAAATGCTTCCAAATAAATGAAATCAGTTTGTATTAAGATAGCTCTCTCAGACTTTTACAATAGCTCTTCCAAAAAGCTCTCTCAGACTCATAATCTCCAGAACTCCTTTTCAATTGCACTCTGACTGGGTGATCTGGCTTAACAACACTTCTGATTGGCGTCCTAGACCACAGACTTGTTGCCTCGTTGATTTGTTGCCTTCAAATACTCATGTTTTGCCACGTTCCTTCCATTAGAGACCCAATATTTGCATATCTTCTTTTATGGTGTCTCCCCATCAGATTATAGGTCTAATTGGGTTCTTTGAACGAAAATTTACTGTTTTTTTTCAATAACTTATTATTATTTTCATTTAAAATGCACATCCTTCATTTAATATTAAATAGTTCCTGCAGTCCAATGTAATTTTCACAGTATGTATTGCAGCAAATAGTATTGCAGCAAACACGGTGGATTGCAGCAAATAGTATTATTTTGTTGTTGTTTTTTTTTTTTGTCTTGTTTTTATTATTATCTTATTAAATTTTATTGAAATTATAGAATTGTTTTTCTTTTCTTTTACTTCTTTTTTTCTTTTCTTGGGAGGGGGATGGTCCAATTTTTTGTATTTTGAGAGTGAGAGTGCTTTCTGGAGCGAGGACACCTTATAGTCTGAACTGACTACGTGTTACTCTCAGATTTTCACTTGTTCATAGTATAGTGGTATGGGGGATGTCTGTTTTTAGGACTTCACTTTTGTTGCTTTGTGTTCATCTTGCCCATTTTCTACTCTTGTTTTCCAGTGATGATCTCACAGATTCCTTCTCTCTCTCTCTCTCTCTCTCTCTCTTTCTCTCTCCCTCTCTCTGTCTGTCTTATTCCTTACACTCAACATCTCTCTGTCTTCCTCTAATTTATCCTTTTGCTCTATGTACCTATTTCCATTTCTCTCTCCATACCTCTTACATTTCATCTCCCCATATCTCTTTCTCTCTCTCCCTCTGATTTTCTGTTTCTCTATTTATTTTATTTCTCGTTCGTTTTTTCTCCGTTTTTCTCTCTCTCTCTCTCCCTCACCATTATTTTTTTCTATATTTCGTTCATTTTTATTTTGTCTGTCTTTTTTATTTCGCTCTATATCTCTCTCTCTCTTTCTTTTATTCTCATCCGCTAAATTTATTTCTCTTTATCCATCCCTTATAATAATATATCTCTCTCTCTCTCTATTCTATTCTCATCCGCTAAATCTATTTCTCTTTATCCCTTATAATAATGTATATCTCTCTCTCTTTTATTCTCACCCGCTAAATCTCTTTCTCTTTATCTATCCCTTATAATAATCTCTGTCTCTCTCTGTCTCTCTCTGTCTCTCTTTCTATCTCTCTCTCTCTCTCTCTCTCTCTCTCTCTCTGTCTTTCTCACTCTCTCTCCTTATTTATATGTTTAACTTTTTTACTTCCATCCCTTTTTTGTGGCATTTTTTTATTTAACATTTTGACCCTTTTTTTACGTACATATTTCCACCAATATTTCGCCCCTGCAAGGCTTTTTAAAACAAAAACCAGAGAGAAAAAAGGGTTCTGTAATCGTGACCAAAATAATGATGGTATTCTAGCGGTGCGCGGCGCGGCATAAGTTAATTTGAATTAATTTGGACAAGCTAGTCTTGTTTACTCAGAGGAAACGCCTTCTACCTACGCACCTCTGGGTTATGGGTTCGATACCTACTAAGGCAAATGTTTTTAACAGCTACAAAAATACAATTAATTTGTAATTTCTTACAAAAAAATTACTGAAACCTGTGAAATGAAATGTACGATATTTCCGGCCCAGTTTAGAAGACTTTTAATGTCAACTACTTCTCAGAAGTGTATACCAAATAGAGTGATTTCAGTTAAGATTCCAAAATTGACACTCTGATAAAAAATCAAAACCTACTACAAAAGGTTTCTTCTCGATATAATGGTATACGTGTTTTAGTTTTTCTCAAAATTTAAACCAGTTCCTTAGATAATTCGAGTGGCTCCTTTTTTTTGGCGGACCCTGTATAATTCTAGGAAGTACCTCTGTACATGTTTGTAGGAAAAACCCTTTTATAATTCTATGAAATACCCTTGTATAATTCTATGAATTACTCTTATACTGTATAATTTTAGGAAATACCCTTATATAATTCTAGGACCTACTCTTTTATAATTCTAGAAATAACCCTTTTACAATTCTGGGAAATACTTTTATAACATTCTAGGAAATACCATCACATAAACCACAATATTGAACATGGAGGTGGAATGGTTTGCATGGAGGTGGGTTGCTAATGGTAACGTATATCACACATTAAGTACGGTTATTATTAGAGTAAAGGTCAAAGCTTAGGACATGTGGAGGTGTGAATGATTATGTTTTTGCCTCGTGGGGGCTTATGTTTGCCCGAAATAGAGCCATTAAAACGTCTTCCTGTTTTTGGGTTGTTAAAATGCCTTCATAGTTATAATACTCTTAAGGTAACCATAAGGCGAGGTTAATAAAAGCATTATCTACAACGTAACCGTCAGGGTCAGTGCGAGGACACAACGGAGGCCTGAACCCTGAACCCCGGGGTTCAGGGTTCAGGCCAGTACCACGTAAAATAATCTAACCATGTAAGCGGCCACAATGGAATCCCCATATCAAGCTGTAGGTACCAATATCTAAGGATGTAAGCAATAAAACTATAAAACAAAATACTTATAACTCTGTTTCGTGTTACTATAGGCCGGTTGGCTGGCGCTACTTGACGAGCGCTCGCCCCCCGGCGAGCTTGATCTCTTGGGTGAATCGGATAACAGTGTAGACGTTAGTAAAAAAAAAAAAAAAAAAAAGATGTAGGAATTCGGCCCAGGGTCCTCTTTGTGGCCACCGAGTTCGGGCCGAGAATCATGAAACAGGATTAGATTTAATGTAAGAGGACATTACAATCTATCACAGCGCACTATTATAGCTTGGGTCACCTGATAGTGTCCACTTAGATTAAATCTAATCCTATTTCATAATGCGGCCCTTATACCTTTTAGGTTGTACAAAATTATTTGAGTACTAACCAGGCGAGGTTAAAACTAAAACATTTTCTACTACTGATAAACCTGCTCACACTTTGAGGGTATTGAATGTTATGTAGTTATCATATTATTTGTGTTAATCACTTTTGTGATATCACAACTACTCAAATTTCACTAAATCTACGATGAAAACGGAACTGGAGCCACCGACCTCTAGGGTACAATCCGCCACCTTATCGATCAAGCTACTGAGAGTACTGAGGTCGTAGTAGATATTAGTTAAATATTAACATCGCTCAGTTAGCTCAGTAGTGAGCCTTTCTTCTTCTTTGAAATAATTAAGGGTTGGGTGGAAGAGATTGTCAAAGGCAATAACCCCGCCCTTTAGTTAGGACATATGTATAGGTATATTTATTTGTTTTTCTTCATTTTTTCTCTTTTTGTTTCTTCTTATATTGTAAATTTATCTGTGTTGTAAATATATTATGTCCTTATTAATGAAGTGTAAAATAATAATAATAAGTAAACATAGAGCAGAACAGTTTCGAAAACTTTCTAACAGATCTGGATCACACATATTATGGTCATAACACGCTTGACTGCCTCGGCCCCTAGAGTGTCCACTAATATTTATGACACCTTACCTGCTACAGTGTGTCCACGGCTTAATATTTATGACACACAACCTGCTACAGTGTGTCCACGGCTTAATATTTACGACATACAACCTGCTACAGTGTGTCCACGGCTTAATATTTACGACATACAACCTGCTACAGTGTGTCCACGGCTTAATATTTACGACATACAACCTGCTACAGTGTGTCCACGGCTTAATATTTACGACATACAACCTGCTACAGTGTGTCCCCGGCTTAATATTTATGACACCTTACCTGCTAGAGTGTGTCCCCGGCTTAATATTTATGACACCTTACCTGCTACAGTATGTCCCCGGCTTAATATTTATGACATACAACCTGCTGCAGTGTGTCCACGGCTTAATATTTACGACATACAACCTGCTACAGTGTGTCCACGGCTTAATATTTATGACACCTTACCTGCTACAGTGTGTCCATGGCTTAATATTTATGACACCTTACCTGCTACAGTGTGTCCATGGCTTAATATTTATGACACCTTACCTGCTACAGTGTGTCCACGGCCTAATATTTATGACACCTTACCTGCTAGAGTGTGTCCACGGCTTAATATTTATGACACACAACCTGCTATAGTGTGTCCAGTTGTCCACGGCGTAATATTTATGACACACAACCTGCTACAGTGTGTCCACGGCTTAATATTTATGACACCTTACCTGCTACAGTGTGTCCACGGCTTAATATTTATGACACCTTACCTGCTACATTGTGTCCCCGGCTTAATATTTATGACACCTTACCTGCTACAGTGTGTCCATGGCTTAATATTTATGACACCTTACCTGCTACAGTGTGTCCACGGCTTAATATTTATGACACCTTACCTGCTACAGTGTGTCCCCGGCTTAATATTTATGACACCTTACCTGCTACAGTGTGTCCACGGCTTAATATTTATGACACACAACCTGCTACAGTGTGTCCACGGCTTAATATTTATGACACACAACTTGCTAGAGTGTGTCCACGGCCTAATATTTATGACATTTAACCTGCTACACGGTAGGCGCTACACTTTCTAGCTGTATTTCATGTGTCCGGGTGCTGTAATTTATTGGTGACTTCGTGAACGCGTTATGTAGATTCCTCCGAGATAGGCCTGAAATCTGTGGTTATTTCTGTACACTTGTTTCAATAATAATAATAATACTCTTTAGTGGAAGGTAGCCACTAGGCGAGGTTAATGCTCAAAGCATTCTCTACCACCTAACTCTCAGAGTCTTATTACTATGTGGTCACAAACTCAAATTAGTGAGGAAAAATTCGTGCACTGGGCGGGATTCGAACCAAAGGATCCCTACGCTACCTGGATTACCAGACTAGCGCTTTGACCACATCCCGGCCGGAGCCGACCTCCGTGGCTCAGTGGTTAAGAGCATTGGTCACTGATGTGGAGGTTGCGGTTCGTATCCCGGTCGGAGCGGAAAATTATGACCGAGCTCGTGTTGACCCAGCACCTAAATGGGAAGTTTTGTGTTACAAGCGTCTTCTGCAGTAGCTCCTGTTTCATGGCTACGAAATAAAAACGGCTGTGAAACACTCATCTTGAAAGAAAAGAAAAATGTAATACACCAGGGTCATCAGGCTGGGTGAGGATGAGTATCTGGAGTAGCTGTGCACTTTACCCAGCAAACTGCACAGCGCGTTGATCACTTGACTACCAGTGCACACTAAAGTTGATCTTCGAGTTGTAAACCGATCTTGCTCGCACCAAACAATAAACTTTGAAGATGATAATTATAAGCCACGATGATCATTTTTTTTTTTATCTGTCCCGGTAGCTCAGTGGCAAAGGCGACACTCTATGAATCCAGAGGTCGTGAGTTCGAAACCCAGCCGGGACATGACAAGTTATCCTCCCATTTGGATTTTTACCACATAATTATATGTCTTGGGCTTACTGCTGGAATAATGGGACTTTAATAATCTTAATCGGGCAGTATAAATAAGGCAATATTATTATCATTATCTACACCCTACATGGCCTACATTATATCTATTTATTTTTATTTCATCTATCTACACTCTACACTGATCGCCGATGTATTTGTAAGGAATTATGGATGATATAAATAATGAAAGGAATACCACGGCGCTCTGCCAGCATCATGGACCACTATATGGGCACATTGTGCTCACGATGACAAATTACTTTGTTATGAATATCAAATTGAAAACAAGATTACAAAGAGCAGAGCAGGGGATTGATAGCTGACCTGACCACACACCTCGCGAGTATAGTGTTCTCTGATCAGCCGTCATCAATGTACATAGTACATTTTACATACACAATCTATGTACTTATTAGATTTTACATAGGTACACACATACATACATGTTCTACCTTTATGTATAGAGATCTACATTATAATAGTCATATCATCTAAGTTACACTACTTTTTAATTAAGGTTTAACGTCGCTTTCAGCTGCATGGTCATATCACGACGGGGGTGACACCCTCCATGCGCAGGAAACTCACAAAACAGCTACCCACATTAACCTCACCCAGCCTGGGTTAGACCGGAATGCCAGCATCACGAAGTCTTGACTATGGACATATAACTTAATACAACCGTTACACCTCCGTGGCGTAACGGTTTTGACTACTACCGTAGTGAAGAGGTCCTGAGTTTAATTCCCGATAGATAATAATAATAATACTCTTTAGTGGAAGATAACCACCAGGCGAGGCTAATGCTCAAATCATTTTCTACCACCTAACCCTCAGAGTCTTATTATTATGTGGTCACAAACTCAAATTAATGAGGAAAAATTCATGCTCTGGGTGGGATTCGAACCAACGGATCCCTACGCTACCTGGATTACAGACTACCGCGTTAACCACTTGACTACCAGTGCACATAGAGTAGACTGATCGGAAGTAAAATCTCGACTTGAACTCCGATGAAGCACATGAGATGACTGGGCCCTAAACCAGTTTAATTTGCATAGTTATGTTTACACTGAGGTACCGGGGATCACTACTTAACACCAACACTTCAATGCTCAATGCCTTGATCTTGTAGGTTTAAGTGTGAGTTTATGATATTCTCTTCAGTATTACAGCTCACGTCACTCTATTAGGCAATAAAGGAATAACTGGGAAGGTATGAATTCTTTCTGGTATTAAAAAAAATTTTCTTTTTCTAATTCATTTGAGTTTTCTATTATATTACAAATTCGACGAAACTAGTCTGAGACTGTTCTCTAAATCTTTTAAAGTCTATGATATAGGGTCAAGGGGGGTATTTACGAACAGGGGGTAATTACGAACAGTGGTCATTGTACCTAAACAGGATAAGATATTTCGAATCTGGTGGTTGAATACTATTATTTTGAATTGTTTTTACAGGTTGAACACGAGTTTTCGATAGTATTTATTTTCAGTTGTAGTTAGTAGGCTAGTGAAAATAGATCTATCAAAAAAATTGTTTTTCCAAGTTTTTGATTTTTTTAAAACAATTTTTTAGGTAAGTGTTACTTGAATTTTTATCATTATTTTACTTTTAATTATTGATAAGCATGTTTTTGGTTATTATTTTACAAAAATAATTGTTTTAACCATTTTTTAAGTTATAGTTTTTGGGTGTTCTTAATTACCCCCGCATATTTTTGCTATGGGGTAATTACGAACGCATATTTTGGGTGTTTGTTTTACCCTATAACTTTTTTTGTATTTATCAAAACACTCCGAATGCCCCGGAACTACAAGATGAAGAAACCACCTCCTTTGTATACAGAAGCACAAAATGATATCTGCTATCGTAGATGTTTTTAATGGCAACCTGGCTGTCAGAAGAGCAACGGCAGTGTTTTGGGATTCCGCAAACCAAAGTAGAATTTTCCAAACGTAAGGCTCAAAATCCTGAAATACTGGGAGGTTGTAAGAAGTACCAAGATATTAGTACCCTAATGTGTTGGACCCAATGAAGGTATTTGTGTACTTGAACATAGCAAAAAAAAGGAAGAAAAATGAAAGTGTAGAAAACGAAAAGAAATATAGGGGGAACAGTTTCAAAAAAGAAGAAAAAAATGAAAGTAGAAGAAGACAAATCTGAGATTGACAATGACCTAGAAACTATTGATAAGACCAAAATCTGTAAAAAAAAATTAAAAAAATATATAAAACACCTTTCAAAAGCTCTCATAATTAACTATTACTATTATTATGCTTTTATTACCAGCCTCCGTGGCGTAACGGTTGTGACTACTGCCCGTAGTCCAGAGATCCTTTGTTCGATTCCCGGTTGGAGCAGACTTTTGGCACAGAAAATTCTGTCCCCTCCGAACATGTGAGGCTGGCGATTCCGGCCCCACCCAGGCTGGGTGAGGTTAATGTGGGTAGCTGGTACGATTCCCAGCGAATGGAGGGTGAAACCCCCGTCCTGTCTACCTCAAGTCAGGATGTTAAAACCAAATAGAATCAATGGACATGAAAGGAGCCTAGACATTGGATCTGGGCGTCCATATAATCCTCTCACAACCGTGATTTAGGTATCTATACCTATCTCACGGACACGAAATTATTATTATTACTATTATTTGCAAGATAGAGATACCCTATTTGATAAGAGCTGACTACCTTCGTGGTTAGGATTCAAACCACTATCCTGTGTGTCCATAAACTTTGCATATTGTCATACAGGTGGCTAAAGACACAAAGTACAATTTTGGTGTATTATTTGTACATAAAAAGCACATATTGCCATTAAAAAGTTCGTTTTTAATATTGTATAATGTGTTCGCATTTACCCCCGTCAGGCGGGGGTAAATGCGAACAGGCGGGGGTAAATAAGAACACCACTAAACAGATAGGGTCAAGGGGGGTATTTACGAACAGGGGGTAATTACGAACAGTGGTCATTGTACCTAAACAGGATAAGATATTTCGAATCTGGTGGTTGAATACTATTATTTTGAATTGTTTTTACAGGTTGAACACGAGTTTTCGATAGTATTTATTTTCAGTCGTAGTTAGTAAGCTAGTGAAAATAGATCTATCAAAAAAATTGTTTTTTGAAGTTTTTGATTTTTTTAAAACAATTTTTTAAGTAAGTGTTACTTGAATTTTTATCATTATTTTACTTTTAATTATTGATAAGCATGTTTTTGGTTATTATTTTACAAAAATAATTGTTTTAACCATTTTTTAAGTTATACTTTTTGGGTGTTCTTAATTACCCCCGCATTTTTTCGCTATGGGGTAATTACGAACGCATATTTTAGGTGTTTGTTTTACCCTATAACTTTTTTTGTATTTATCAAAACACTCAGAATGCCCCGGAACTACAAGATGAAGAAACCACCTCCTTTGTATACAGAAGCACAAATGATATCTGCTATCGTATTAGATGTTTTTAATGGCAACCTGGCTGTCAGAAGAGAAACGGCAGTGTTTTGAGATTCCGCAAACCAAAGTAGAATTTTCCAAACGTAAGGCTCAAAATCCTGAAATACTGGGAGGTTGTAAGAAGTACCAAGATATTAGTACCCTAATGTATTGGACCCAATGAAGGTATTTGTGTACTTGAACATAGCAAAAGAAAGGAAGAAAAATGAAAGTGCAGAAAACGAAAAGAAATATAGGGGGAACAGTTTCAAAAAAGAAGAAAAAAATGAAGGTTGAAGAAGACAAATCTGAGATTGACAATGACCTAGAAACTATTGATAAGACCAAAATCTGTAAAAAAAAAAATTAAAAAATATATAAAACACCTTTCAAAAGCTCTCATAATTAACTATTACTATTATTATGCTTTTATTACCAGCCTCCGTGGCGTAACGGTTGTGACTACTGCCCGTAGTCCAAAGATCCTTAGTTCGATTCCCGGTTGGAGCAGACTTTTCGCACAGAAAATTCTGTCCCCTCCGAACATGTGAGGCTGTCGATTCCGGCCCCACCCAGGCTGGGTGAGGTTAATGTGGGTAGCTGGTACGATTCCCAGCGAATGGAGGGTGAAACCCCCGTCCTGTCTACCTCAAGTCAGGATGTTAAAACCAAATAGAATCAATGGACATGAAAGGAGCCTAGACATTGGATCTGGGCGTCCATATAATCCTCTCACCACCGTGATTTAGGTATCTATACCTATCTCACGGACACGAAATTATTATTATTACTATTATTTGCAAGATAGAGATACCCTATTTGATTAGAGCTGACTACCTTTGTGGTTAGGATTCAAACCACTATCCTGTGTGTCCATAAACTTTGCATATTGTCATACAGGTGGCTAAAGACACAAAGTACAATTTTGGTGTATTATTTGTACATAAAAAGCACATATTGCCATTAAAAAGTTCGTTTTTAATATTGTATAATGTGTTCGCATTTACCCCCGTCAGGCGGGGGTAAATGCGAACAGGCGGGGGTAAATAAGAACACCACTAAACAGATACTACAGTATGCACAAAACTATTTATAATGCACCATTAGAATGCTAAATAAGTCTATATACCAAAAAAATCACAAGACATGGATTTTACAAAAGCAACTCAGGGTTACAGATATGTTTATAAAATGTAGCTCAAAATCGTTCGTAATTACCCCCCTTGACCCTACTACAGTATGCACAAAACTATTTATAATGCACCATTAGAATGCTAAATAAGTCTATATACCAAAAAAATCACAAGACATGGATTTTACAAAAGCAACTCAGGGTTACAGATATGTTTATAAAATGTAGCTCAAAATCGTTCGTAATTACCCCCCTTGACCCTAGACAAGTCAAGCTTTTATTTATAATTACATAATTTATTTTGTACATTACCAAAATTAAATTTCAATTTCAGCAGATACCTATAAATTGACATTAGATTTGGCACGTGTCGGATGTTGAAGCCAATAAAATGCTGTCGACAATTTTGGAAAAAAATCTTCTAATTTTACCAAAACATGGACAACGCTCACAGCTTTCACCGACCTAAGTAGCTTGATATGTGGCGGGCTACAGCTAACCTGGAGAGGTCGGTGGTTCAAGTCCCAAGTTCAGCGTAGATTTAGTAAAGCGAATTTGAGTAGTTGTGACATCACGAAAGTGGTTAACACAAATATGATAACTTAAAAAAAATCTCACAGATATCAAAATACTTTCCTCGTGATCAATTTTTTTATGAGCTCCGTTTTTTTACTTACTTAAATTTGGTTATGCAATGTGCTTCTCACTTTACACTCTCATCTCTATGTTGTACACTTTCACTTCATAAATTATAGTCATACCGTTTCTATGTTGACGAGAAAGAGTGAAGACTATTATAATACTCATCACACTCTTTAGTAGAAGGTAACCATCAGGCGAGGTTAATCCTCAAAACATTTTCTACCAAGTAACCCTCAGAGTCTTATTATTATGCCTCTACAAACTCAAATTAATGAGGAAAAATTCATGCACTGGGTAGGATTCGAACAAACGGATCCCTACGCTACCTGGATTACAAGACTAACGCGTTAACCACTTGACTACCAGTGCACCTCCTTTCCCACCATCGTCGCATTCTCCTTCTCTCTCTCCCGATAATCTCTACCAATCCATTCACTCCTTTCTCTACATTTTGCACCGTCAAATCCCTGCCTCCTACATATCATCTCTTTCTGTCTCATCTCTCTCTAGTAGCCTGCTATTATTTCCCTTTCTCTTTTATCTCCCTATTCCATCCCTCTTCCCATACTATAGTTAATTCTCAATTCCCAATCCTTTTTGCTACTCTACCGCCCCTTTCCTTCTTTGTCTCACTCACCCTATCCTTCTCTCCCTCCTTCTCTCTCCTTCTCTCTTTCCTTTATCTATTATTATTAAAGTCTTTATTAGACAACAAACATAGGTACCTACAGCACAAATAACAATTACAAAGAAAATTTGGAAATAATAAAACAAAAAAGAGGAAGAAAAAAAAAGATAAATATTGTACATATACACACTTACACACAGATGTCCTAACTAAAGGACGGGGTTATTGCCTATGGCAATCTCTTCCACCCAACTCGTCTTCACACTTCTTCTATTCTCCATCACGTGTTCCTCATCTCATCTCTCCCTCTCTCAAACCTTATCTACCCATCCTTTTCTACTTTTACCTCTCGTATCATTAGTATTATTTTTGTAGTAGTTGCTATGGCTCAGTGGTTAAGAGCATTGGTTACCGACTTGGAGGTTGCTGATTCGAATCCCGGCAGGAACGGTAAATTTTGTCCAAGCATTTCTGATTTTTGATGTAAAGTGCCCTAAAGTAATGCGAAAACGGTTCCGGGGCACAATTACCTATTAAAGAAAGTAGTCGCTGTGGCCAAGTGAGTATCGCACTAGGGTTTGATCCCCCATCATGGTAGAATTTTTACTGCTCAGTAATGGAATGTCCGGGGTCGACTCTTACCTCGTGAGAAAAAATAGCTAGTAATGGCGTAATTCTGGACAAATGATAACGTAGAAGAAAAAAAAGAAACGAAAAAAAAAAAAAAATATGTACTATATACTAGCGAAACAAATTTAATAATTATTATGTATAAATAAAATAATTTATATTTCTATTATTACTAGTATTATGTCCAGAATTAAAGGGCGAAGTTGTTGCCTTTGGCGCTTTCTTCCAGCCAACCCTTGTAATCTGCCACGTTTTTCCTCCCTATTATTTCTCATCACTTAAATCCCCCGCCCCCACCCTCGCCTCTTGTTTCCAATAATGCTCTATCCTTGTCTCTCGTCCGCTCACTTCCCCCCAATCATTCCATATCCCTCCATCTCTACATCATCATACCTTCCCCCAATCCCCCTTCTCTACTTTATATCACAAACTCCCCAGCCCCCCCCCCCCTGCTCCCTATCATTCCATATCACCTGTTCCCTCTCTCCCTATCTCTTTTTATCTCCCTCTCCTAGCCTCTCCTCCCACCTCTACCCACAATACCTCCCCCCAATCTCTTCTTTACCACGCCCGCTACCTCTTTCTTTCTCTCTTTCCCTACATCATCCTGGCTCTAACTCCTCCCACCCCTACCCGTACCCACCATACCTCCAACCATTTTCTTCTTCAACCCGCCTGCTAGCGTTTTTCCTAATCTCTCTCTCTTTCTCACCCTCATCCCAGCCTCTCCTCCCACCTCTACCTATCATACCTCCCCATTTTTCTCTCTCTCTCTTTCTCCTCCATCAGCCATGACATCGATCGCTCTCTTTCACCCATGACTCCATAAAGGTTGAATGGGAAAGAGTGAGATGGAAAGCGTTTTCTTTTTTTTTGTGTCTTCTTGTTGCAATAGTAATGTTTTCTTTTTCACTCGATTTTCTCTCTCTTCTTCATAAACTCTCATCTCTCTCACACTCTCTCTCTCTCTCTCTCCTTCTTCCTCTCCCTCCCACTCTCTCTCTCTCTCTCTCTCTCTCTTCTTTATTGTGATAGTGCGCAAGATTCCGACAATCAGGAAAATTCAAAATAATAATAATAATTGTGTTACGCTATCAAGTCAAGGAAACGTCTTTGACCGGGTGGACTGTGCTTGAAACTACACTGAACCACTTTGAATTCCGACCACCTAAAAAATCCTAGTTTTCTCGGCCGGGCAGGCGAATTTTCCAACCAAATCCTCAGTGTATGGTCTCTCATACATTTTCGCTATATTTTTTGACATTTCAGACATTTTTAACCTATAGTCCAATCAAAATAATAAAAAAAATGGAAAAAAGACAATTTTACAAATTCAATAACATTTTCTTTTTTATTAACAATGTGTTTTGAAATAAAAAGGAACATTAATAATAATCACTTCAGTATCGAGTATTTCCTCCTCTGGCTCTGATGACATCATTTAGACGCCGTGGAAGGGAATAAACAAGATTTTGATGTTCATCCTGAGGGATATTGTTCCACTCTTCAATAATCACGTTCTTCAGTTCCCTGAGTGTGAAGGGAGCAGGAATATGAGATCTGACTTTTCTTTTCAAGTTGTCCCATGCATGCTCAATAACATTTATATCTGGAGATATTGAGGGAGGGTCTAAAGTACGAATCCCTGTTAATTGTAGGTACTCTCTTGTACACCGGGCTACATGAGGGCGTGCATTATCCTGCCACAGTAGGAATCCGTCTCCAATAAACGGAGCAAATGGCACTACAATGTCTTGGAGAACGTTCCTTACGTAATTTTCCGCATTCATTCTTTCATTATCAAAGAAGACAAGGTCTGTGTGCGCTTCGGCGGATATGCCTCCCCACACCATTACAGAACCACCATCGAATGGGACCCGCTCAACCACTGTACATTCAGCAACCCGCTCATTTGGTCTTCTATAGACTCTAACCCGACCATCTGCACCTCTTAGGGATATTCTGGTCTCATCTGTAAATAAGACTTTAGTCCAGTCATGTTCTGTCCAATCAATATGATTTCGTGCAAATTGAAGACGCGCAATTCTGTGTTGCCGCAATAGCTCTGGCACTTTGCAAGGGCGGCGAGCTGTAAGGTTAGCTTCTCTTAACCTTCTTCTAACGGTTTCCGGATGAACTGAAACATTTCGTACTTCATACAGCCGACGAGTCGTCTCGGTAGCAGGTTGAAAGCGGTCCCGCAAAGTTTGCATGACAACAAATCGGTCATCGGACGCTGTTGTGCACCTCTGGCCGCTTGATCCCGGCCTTCTTTCACAAGAACCAGTCTCCTGGTACCGTTTGAGGTTATCAGAAAGAGTTGTTCTAGGAACATGAAGCATCTGGCTCACCAGCCGCTGACTATACCCTTCTTGAAGCAAAGCAAAGCTCTACCTACGCCCACACCGTCTAAAGGCATACTAAATTGAGCTAAAAGCGCTGAGCACTAGCACACTTTCAGATAAGAACCAAAAACTTTCAATAGATTTGAAAATTTTAAAAATTAAATAACGAAAACAGTGATAGAAGCAGTGCCGGATTGCCCATATGGCGGATTTGGCAGATGCCAAGGGCCCCGCGCTTTAAGGGGCCCCGCGCTTGAGCAGCTTACACTCGATATTATGATATTTTGAAAAAGCTTGCAGTAGGTATTATGAGATTTTTAAAAGATTACACTGGGTATTTTTGGATAATGAGTAAGGAGAAAAAGAAATAAAAGGGGGAAAAACACACTCACAGCAAAGTACATAAATTGAAAGAAATGCGCGGGGCCCCCTATTACTATCTACTCCTCGAATCAACAATGATCAACCACATAGACACTAGCGGTTCCCCGCGGTTTTGGGGACCCCGCGTTTCGGGCAGCTTACACAAATTATAAGACGTGTCTTTGAATGACCTTTAAGTCGGTTTTTCTGTATTTTAATATTAAATAAAATCACATCCAGTTTAGCAAAATATTAAAAGAAAAACCACGGGGCCCACCACATAATGTGAATCATAATCGACCACATAATATGAAAATAGGTAGATCTCTATAGCTAATATTGCCTGCGACTCTATATATAATATAATTACTCGTATTTGAAAAGAATAAGATTGACAAAGGACGTGATTATTGCCTTAGGTAATCTCTGCCATCAAACCCATAAAGTTTCTTCTGAGTGCTCAGTGATCGGCTTTATTGACATCTTACCCAATGATCTTCATTATAGTCGCCTGCGACGCTTTTAATGTTTTTTTTTTTCAAGATATCTTTTTGTATATATTTTCCGAGTACTTTACCACATAACTTTTCAAAATTTTCGCCTGCGGCGCCGTCGAATTTACTTATCTTGATGTTTTGGATTGTTTTTCAAGACGTGCAATTCTAGTACCATTAAAAGAAAAAAAAATCTTTGGGCATTTTCGAAGTGCCTTTTGATAGTTTGGAATTATTTTGGCCAGTGACCATTTAAAAAAAGTAGCATTCAATACTAGCAATAAAATCTCCATAGTAATCGATGATCTTCTTTAATCGATGATTCGATGATCTTCGGAAAAAATGTTGCCTTCGGTGTTATAAACGTCATTTTGGATACTATTATGGAATGGTGCCCAGGACACTTGGCTTCGATTTCAAGGTTCTAAAAATATTTTATTTTAGAAAAAACTCAGTACAAATTTTGGGGCCCCGCGCCTCGAAAATGCCAAGGGCCCCGCGCAGCCTTAATCCGGCACTGGATAGAAGCAGAACTAATCAATAAGTAAATTGATACTAATCAAAACAATTAACAAATTTTTGATTAATTACCTACAATAAGGGTCGTTACCAAGCTTTAGATCAGGTAGAAATATATTTACTATGTACTAGGTATCATAACATGTACATACAACTCATTTTATACACTTGGGAACAAAATTTTTAGGTGGTCGGAATTCAAAGTGGTTCAGTGTATATCCTTCTGTTTCCATTCATCGTTGACAAGGATTTATTATTTTGAATAGTATACGTTCCACTTAGGGCCGTATTATGAAACAGGATTCTTTTTTAATTTGGGAATAACGTTGCTTTCAACTGAATGGTCATATCAAGGTTGGGTGGAAGAGATTGCCATAGGCAATAAGCCCGCCCTTTTGTTTAGACATCTTTCGTTATTCATCTTTTTTTCTCGTTTATACTGTTCATAATTTTTGTCATTACTTTTTTGTAAATAAATGTTCTATACTAATGAAGTATTCAATAATAATAATCATCATCACTGAAACAGGATTAAATCATAGACAGTTTGCGCAAAATAAGAACGTAAATTTTTACGGAACGCGTAGTTCAATAATCAAGTTAATGTGCGCATGTACAGAAACGAGTTTTCGTCACATAGGTCAAAAAGTTCAACACAATTAGAGTATCGCAAATCTGCGCAAACTGTTTCTTATCGAGGCTTTATTAATTCAAGTCACTATCACTGAACAGCTGATTATGCGTTGTGATTGGTTGAAATTCACACCAGAGGACGTGTTATGTGATAGTGAAGGTTTAGTTAATGTCATAGATTTAAAAACAATAAATAGATAAAGAACTCTTGATGCTCTCTGGGCATCTTATGTAAAGCACTTCCTCAATAGAAAATGGCGGAAATCATAATTGTGCAATTAGCATGGTGTCCGCCATTTTCTATTGAAGCAGTGTATGATATTTCCTATGCAGAAGGGTTGCTTAATTTCTTGACCAGAGTTCATTATTTACTTTCTAAATCTATGGTTAATCTAATCCTGTTTCATTATTCGGGCCTTAGTTAGTAAGGAATTGAACAAGAGTCTTCTTTCACTTTGCCTTTTATAGTTTGCCTTTCAACGTATTATAGTTCAAGGTCGTTGTATTTAAAGGTAATTATAGTGCAAGGTCATTCAAGTTCAAGGTTGTTATATTTCAAGGTCATTCAAGTTCAATGTCTTTCGAGTTTAAGTTCATTCTAGTTCAAGGATGTTCTATTTCAAGGTTGTTATAGTTCAAGGTCGTTACAGTTCAAGGTTGTTAGAGTTTAAGGTCGTTCATTTTCAAAGTCGTTATAGTTCAAGGCCGTTCTCTTTCAAGATCTTTCTTTTTCAAGGTCATTCTAGTTTTTCTTTATTGGCCATTAAGAATAAAAAGAACTCAAGGCCAAATAGAGACGTGTGGAGTAATTCAACAGGTCTATATTTTGGCCTAATATTTTTGAAGTTTTCATTTTGTCTTTTTTTAATTTCAGTTTAATGTCGCTTTCAACTGCATGGTCATATCACAACGGGGGTGTTACCCTCCATTCGCAGGAAACTCACAAACCTGCTACCCACTGTCATTTTTAAACAGGCTAATTCAAATAAATACTAACTTCTCGAACAAGCAAATCCGTTCCCCTACTATTTCCCAACGCCACCCTGTAGAAACATTTTCTTACTGGCAAAAGCTTCTTGCCTCCCCTCCTCCTTGAAGGTGGAAGTACGTCAGCAGCATCGCACAATGCAAAGGAAATGCTCTCACTTTATCTTCAGCCTCGTTCACACTAGTGCTGCCGAAAGCTCATGTGAAATGTCACGTTCCCAACAAATCAATCTCTGTTTTCTAGATGGAATATTATACATGTGCAATACATTCGGAGTATGTAGATTGCAGTGGATCATACAGCTAGAATACTTGTGCCCATAAATGGAATCATTCATGTGAAATACATTCAGATTATATTATTTTTACTTTTATTTATTTGTACAAGAATGATATTAGGTATAACCAAATCATCTCCTATAAGCTAAGTATAACCGACCTCAGTAGCTTGATAGATAAGGCGGCGGACTTGTAACCTGGAGATTGGTGGTTGAAGTGCGGGTTTCAGCGTAGATTTGGTAAAGCGAGTTTGTGTAGTTGTGATATCACGAAAGTGATTAACTTTACATTGAGATTATTTAGTGGATACAGTTTACATTACATTATTTTATTAGGGTCTTTTCTTGAAGATGTATGTAGGACATGTAGGTACACAGGTAATACGTTCTTGATTTGGAACTATTGCATCCTATTTGGCTCACTCTTCGCTTCGCTTTGAAACACGTGTGCTGCTTTTAAAAAGCTCATCAGTTGTTTAGTGGGTTCGGAGTGTATTGTTTCCAGCTCTTGTCCTGGATATCCAAGAGTTGGGAGTCTTATGAGTGCAAGTGCTGGGCACTCGAGTAGGATGTGAGAGGCCGTTTCCTCACTCTCAAAACACTTCCTACACTCAATTGTGCCAAAGAAATACAAACCATTTGGGTATACAAAATGCGTATACCCAAGTGGTGTTTAAGTGTTTTCTCAGGAAAAAACACTTTCTGGCCTGTTAGTAGTCCATCTATTTTTGTGATGTTCGTTCTACCCTGACTAATGAATTTCTGAGGTGTTGTTTTTGATGGCTAAAATAATATACATGTCTGGCTACCATCGTTCACGATGATGCCACCCTATGATGATGATAATAATATAGGTATATGTTTGTCCAATTAATTATGTGGCTTTTGCGGATCCAGTTATACATTCCCTTTTGTTATACATTTAGGTATGGCGAGGGCAGGTTTTACTCCGTTATAGTCTGTTTCTGAACCAGATTTTGCATGTTGGTCAGTCTTTTCATTCATATCACAAAAATATCATAGGAAATATCTCATGTTTTACTATCATTTCTTCACAATCCAGTTGGTTCCAACGTTGTATTGAATTAATGATATTAATAATAATACTCTTTAGTCTTATTATTATGTCTTATACTCAGAGACCCTCAGAGTCTTATTATTATGTGGTATTATACTCAAATCCTTGTGAAAAAATTCATGCACTGGGCGGTATTCGAACCAACGCAACGGATCCCGACGCTACCTGGATTTCCAGACTAACCTCTTATTATTATACACTTAAGTCGATAAGAAGACATAAGTATGATACAATACAAATAATTAATACAACAACGAAAAAAAGGAAACAATATACTCGTGTACAATAAAAAAGAAAAATATACATAAACATTATGTCCTAACTAAAGGGCGGGATTATTGCCTATGGCAATCACTTGACTATCAATACATAGAAGATAATGGTCTCTTCAGGATGTCATTTATTTCTTATATCTTATGTTATGCTGAGTGTCATAACTCACAAATAACACTTAGCATATAAACATAAGAAAAAGTGC
This sequence comes from Bactericera cockerelli, assembly GCA_024516035.1. Lineage (NCBI taxonomy): Eukaryota > Metazoa > Arthropoda > Insecta > Hemiptera > Triozidae > Bactericera > Bactericera cockerelli. The sequence continues at coordinate 3,325,910 of CM044957.1, forward strand.
TCAGGTATGTATGTAGTAGGTATTGCACTATGGAACCACATGTTCCTCTCTATATGGAGCAAAATAATAGTATGACAGTTATGTGGAAAATATACAGGGTGCCCACTGTCCAGGTTTTAGTTTTAGAAATTTTCAGAATCACCTCCAGGAGACATTTGAAGACTAAATAAAATATTCTTAGGTAACTTTTCGAAAAATTAAAAAAAAAAAATCACTTGAAAAAAAAAGTTTTCATCATCACCATAGGGTGGCGTCATCGTGAACGATGGTATCCAGACAGTGGAAGAATGACTCAGCACTTCTACCATTGTCTTTGCAATTACGCTAATAATTAACAAGGGCCCCCAGAACCAAGTCAATGATGGTCTACTCCCTGTTTATAGTCCCCCTTCCAGACTACTGGTCTACTCACTATTTATAGTCCCCCAGCCAGACTGCTGGACTACTCCCTGTAGACCCCAGGCAGACTCAAGTGAAAAATTTTCACATGTATTTGTGTACTAACTATTGAGTAAATTTCCCGAGTAAATACCTCATATTCTGTACCTTTATGCATTCAAAGCTGAGTTATTATTTTGTTCATGTTGTAGCGTGCGCCGTGTCATACTAAGTGCAGTACGATTATCTTTGCATGTTTGTTAAATGAACTTCTCACTTTCACATTTATCTACATTGTAATAAGTACCCAAACCAAATTGTTATCATTTAATCTTTTATCACAATCAAAATCTTAATCTGCAACTAAAATCTGTATACAAATATATTTCTAAATCAACCTAAACAGTGCCTTCTCATTCCAACTAGAGATGCGACTTTTGACTCATCTTGGTGAATAACTCACAAGCAACTCACTCACTAAAATGAGTAACTCATTTATGTAACTCACTCAGCAACTCTTGACTCTCAAAGTCTCGACACGGAGAAGAACAGAACACAGCTGTTTGAGTTGAATTCCCGCCGTGTTGTATGCGCATGAGCGATATTTTGATTTCTAACTTCGATTTCAATTTTTTTTCTCCGAAGAGAGAAAAAAATCTCCCAACCAACGGCTCTAATTTATAATTTAATTTTTTCCCCCTTTCTTTAAAATTTTCTGAAAATGCATGCCTCACATTAATATCAGATCAAATTTATTTGATCATGATTTTTTTTTATCACGTAAAAAATTATGTGAAAAACATCGTCATTCTCATTCATGAAATTGCATCACAATCATACTGTAGCGTGCGCCGTGATCGCCGTGTCATACTAAGTGCTGTCTTTTCATGTTTGTTAAATAATGTACAGAACTTCTCACTTTTACATTTCTCTACATTGTAATGAGTACCCAAACCAAAATATTATTAGGTATCTTTTAATCACAATCTTAATCTGAAACTAAAATCTATATACAAATATAATTCTAAATCAATATCTCATATCAGTATTCAAATCTAAACAGTGCCTTCTCCTTCCAACTCACTACCCTCTACAATACGAATAATTTCCCCTCTACTCTCCGCTTAGCTAAAGCTAACTGAGGCACTGATCTGAGATAGTGAGGTACTCGGCCTCTGCCTCGCTGAGTGATTGTAAATTGCAACTCTTGACTCAGAGAGAGAGAGAAGAGAGGTAGCGCGCTCAATAGCCTTCAGTCTCTCAGTTTACTCAGTTACTGCCACTTCTACACAGAGAGCTGATGAGTGAGTCACATGTTTTAGGATGCGACTCTTTCGCTGAGTACCTCACTGAAATGAGTAACTCTTTTTTATGACTCACTCACTCTTTACACATCTCTAATTCCAACTCACTACCCTCTACAAAGTGGTGACCCCGACCTGAACAACAACCCCAGCAACCAGCCAACCTCCAGCAGCTCAACCCCAGCAACCAGCCAACCTCCAGCAGCTCCCAGCCCTAGCCAAGCAGTTCCTGGCCCTTACCAAGCTTCAACCATGCCTGAGGAGAAGAACCTCACAGAGCTCGCAACTCACGCAGACAACATCGCAGAAGCTACTCGCCCACTCGTGCCCCAAGTCTCAGAAACTTCAATACCAAGGGCTGATGACATACTTGCCCTCAAAAACAACCAACCAACCAATCAATCAACCAACCAACCAATCAATCAATCAACCAATCAACCAGTCAACCAACCAACCAATCAACCAACCAACCAGCCAATCAACCAACCAACCAATCAACCAACCAACCAACCAACCAACCAACCAACCAGCCAATCAACCAACCAATCAACCAACCAATCAACCAACCAACCAGATCGTGATTTCATCACTGGCAGGGGAGTGTGTAGCGTGCGCCGTGTCATACTAAGTGCAGTACGATTATCTTTGCATGTTTGTTAAATGAACTTCTCACTTTCACATTTATCTACATTGTAATAAGTACCCAAACCAAATTGTTATCATTTAATCTTTTAACACAATCAAAATCTTAATCTGCAACTAAAATCTGTATATAAATATATTTCTAAATCAACCTAAACAGTGCCTTCTCATTCCAACTCACTACCCTCTACAATGTCTCCGTTCGACGACATTTTTCGAAAAATGATCTGGGGTTTTTTAATCTGAGAAAGACCCCTAGAATTGATTCTGAAATTTTCTATAAAAAAAACGTGGACACCTTGTATTTTACTATTTTTTTTTATTGTGTTTCTTTTCCCCTGCTTAACTAAACGTACATGTGGAGAATAATATAGGTAGTTAGGTACCTACCTACATATATATATTATTATGGAAGGAAACATGACATTTGTTTAACACTTTAGTGAATAATTCATCACTACCGCGTGTGACATGTGTTGAGTATTCTTTTCAGGAGTGGCTTTAGACTTGGAACTGTCAGTTGTCTATACTTGCACTTGTAGTCGTAAGGTACATATTTTTATTTATTTTTGAATTAACACTTAATATCCATAAAGTTCAGTGAGAATTTTTATCTGTAGTATAAAAATTACAAAATATAGCTTGAAATACTTGAAAATAATCTGGGGGGGAGGTCTGTGTCGAGTAATATTGTAGTAAACCTGTTGTAGTTGAAAGCGATGTTAAACCCAAATAAAAGAAAAGCACATTGCATAATCAAATTATAGCTAATAAATATACGGCGCTCATAGAAAAATCATCAGTAACGTGTGAGTTGTCAGTATTTTGAATCAGGCATTTTGAAATCAGAGAGTTGTCAATATTTTGATAAAGTTAGAGGATGTTTTACAATAACGAAAAAAAAGTTTACCTACTCAATTCAAATGAGGATGGTATTTTAAAATCCACCCACTAATATTCTACTGTGGGAAGAAAATCTGTACCGAGAAGAGAAAAATCCAGATAGAAAGAAATTAAGATAGAGAGAGAGAGAGACAGAGAAAGAGAGAGAGAATGGGGAAAATGTGAATCTTAATTTTTTAATTACATCGGAGAGAAGAAGAGAAGGGATGTGGAATGGAAATTTTTTCCAGTAAAACCAAAAATAGAGAAAAGAAAAGTAAGAAAAATATAAAGAAAGAGAGAGATGGAGGAGAGACAGAGATGAAATTAATGAAAATAAATAAATAACTATTATAAATAAATGTGTTTCTTTGTGAGTAAGAAAGAGATGGAGAGAGGGAGGGAAAGGGAGAAATAGAGGATGAAAGAGATAGGGGAAAAGGCGAGGGGCAAAAGGAGAGAAAAAAAGAAAGAGAAAGAGGAAGAGAAAAAGAGTGTGAAAAAGAGAGAGAGGGAGAGAAAAAGAAAAAGAGAGAGAGGGAGAGAAAAAGAAAAATAAAACAAAAAGGAAGAGGAAGAGAGGGAGGAAAAGGGAAAAAGAGAAAAAAAGAAAAAGAAAGAGAGAGAAAAAGAGAGCGAAAAGAGAGAGAGAAAGAGAGAGGGAGAGAAAAAGAAAAAGAGATACAGTTAGGGAAGGGGAAAGAGAAAAAGAAAAATAAAGTAAGAACAAAGAAAGAGAATGAGAGGGAGAGGAAGAGAAAAAGTAAAAGAGAGGGAAAAAAGACAAAGAGAGAGAGAGGAAGAGACAAAAAGACAGGGAAAGAGAGAGAGAGAGATAAAGAGAGAGGGACAGAGAGAGAGAGAGGAAGATAAAAATTAGAAGGGAGAGAAAGAGACAGGGAAAGAGAAACAATAAGGAAAACAAAAGAAGATAGAAAACTTAAATAAAGAGTGAAATATTTGGAGAGCGAGAGAGGAAGAGAGAAAGGAAGAACTGAATTATGTCAAGATTTCCCGAGCATCACATCGCTTCCTCGAAGAAAAAAAAAAGCTTCGGCAAAAAACATAAGACAACTTATACAGAGTCACACGGAATTTTTTTGCTAAACTTCTCTCTTTAACGTGTAGGTATTCTAGGACCTAAAATACCCAGAGTTACATTATGAGTCATTTAGTCACCGTGGGTAGTCACCGTGGCAGAGTGAGTTAGCGCGCTGGGCATTGCACACACGGTGACCTGGGTTCGATCCCCAGCGGGGCAGGAATTTTTCTGCTCTGTACTTGGATGTTCGGGGTCCAGTCATACCTCGTGAGGAAAAATGAGTAGTTACTTGTATGAGTAACGACCAGTGGCGGCATTACCAGAGTAAAAAGAAATTAATGTAATAGAATAATTCGAAATGTAAAGTAATGCTGCGCTACCCACAAAAATTGTGAAGAGGCCTTGTGCTTCACCACAAAGAAATTCGTACCAAATTATGAGTCATTTGAGACGTTCAACCTTTGCAACCAAATGTTAGTCTCTACAACCAAATTATAGCTTCTATAACCAAATGCACTTCCACAAATCCAAAACCAAAATAGTATCCTCTACAACCAAATGGCAGCCTCTACAACCAAATGGCACTTCTACAACCAAATAGTAGTATCCTCTACAAACAAATGACGGTCTTTTCAAACAAATTGTATTCTCTACAACCAAATGGCAGCCTCTACAACCAAATGGCACTTTTACAACCAAATACTAGTATCCTCTACAACCAAATGGCAGCCTCTACAACTAAATTATAGCTTCTATAACCAAATGGCACTTTTATCAACAAATGGCAGCCTCCACAACCAAATGGCACTTCTACAACCAAATAGTATCCTCTACAACCAAATGTTGGTCTTTTCAAACAAATTGTATCCTCTACAACCAAATGGCAGCCTCTACAACCAAATGGCACTTCTACAACAAAATAGTATCCTCTACAACCAAATGACGGTCTTTTCAAACAAATTGTATTCTCTGCAACCAGATGGCAGCTTCTACAACTAAATTATAGCTTCTATAACCAAATGGCACTTCTACCAACAAATGGCAGCCTCCACAACCAAATGGCACTTCTACAACCAAATAGTATCCTCTACAACCAAATGTTGGTCTTTTCAAACAAATTGTATTCTCTGCAACCAAATTATAGCTTCTATAACCAAATGACACTTCTACATATAAATCAACTAGCGGGCTGTCGCCCGCTTTGCGGGCCGAGGCATGGCCGTGAAAGCAAAAAATCCTTTTTCGCCAATGGCAGGTGTTGTAGTGGGAGTTTCGAAAATCCCGTCTTATTGCACATCTAGACTATAAGACAAAGCTACCTACCAAGCTTCCTAGGACTTACGGTTTAGGCTGTAGAGCGATGATCAGTCAGTGGTCAGTCAGTGGTCAGTGTCTTTGACATTTATATATTAAGATTTATAGTATCCTTGATTTTTTTGAGATGCCATGATTTTTTTTTTTTAAGGGCACAATTTTCCGAGCCGCCACTGATGAAATCTCTTTATTTGTTTCCCCCCCCACTCCCCCTCCCCCTCCCCCTCACCGAGCTTCCTGTCACGGGAGAACAAGAGAGAGAGCAATTGCCCAGGCAGGAGAGGGGAGAGAGAGGGGGGAAGCAGTCAAACATTGGTGAAATATGGAACAAAACAGGGCCGGTGCTCTCTCCTAAACACCTTCACAAGACTTTCTCGCCTGGGGAATGTGCTTTTTTTACCCAAGCTGATTTTGCTGGGAGTGATGGTGCAATGGATCCGATTTTGGCAGAGGAGAATTAATTTTAAAATAGTTTTTATAATATGTAAATCGTAGCCTTGCTTTGAACAGATGACGTTCGTTCAATGATAGTTAAATTTTAGAAACATGTGGTACCCTTGATCCATGAGTCTCAGGTTCAATCCCTGGGCTCGGCCAGAAATTAATAATCAGCTATGCCTAACTGATGAGTTCAACTAAGAACGAAACGATAGTCTTAGGCTGCTTGGAGACACATTTATAAATCGTCTTAGGCACATTTATAAATTTTGTAGTGATGAAAATTGGGCTAAGTCAAGTCGATGGCCGAGAATTGTGTCCGCTGGCGTTCCTTTGTTGAGGCCCTACGTCCCCCTCAGAATCAAAGGATATGAGTCAACAGTAAAGAAAAGTCAGGATACCTTTCAAGACATAAGTCAAGACACATGGTAGATATGTACTGAATTCTAATGTAACTTGGGGAAACATCATCGGGAAGTAACAAAGTTTAAAGTTATGAAACTAAAGAGAGAGAGAGAGAGAGAGAAGGAAGGGAGGGAGGGAAAGAGATAGAGATGGGGGGGGGAGAGAGAGAAAACAAAGATAGAGATGGGGGAGGGAGAGAGAGAGAGCGATTGAGATTGAGTGGTAGATACAGAGAAAAGGAAGGTAGAGAAATATGTAAAAGGGAGGGAGAGAGATAGAAAGAGATATAGAGAAGGGAGGGAGAGAGAGAAAGGGGAGATGAGATTGAGTGGTAGGTACAGAGAAAAGGAAGGTAGAGAGAGAGAAAGATAGTTAAAGAGACAGAGAGTTAGCTTGGGAGCTATGTAGAGAGAGACAGAGAGAGAGGGAGTGACAGAGTTGAGAGGAAGAGAGAGTGAGAGAGATAGAGAGGTAGATAGAGAGAGAGAAATATACATTGAAGTAGAGAGAAAAGAGAGAGATTGATATTGAGAGGAAAATAAAGAGAGATAAAATAGGGAAGAGAGAGATAAATAAGGTAATATAGAAAGTGCTAAGGGAGGGAAAGAGAGAGTGAAAAGGCATAAATATAGAGGAAAGGTAGAGAGTGCTATTGAGAGGAAGCTAAAGAGAGTGAGGGAGAGATAAATAGGGAAATATAGAGGAGAGAGAGTGCTAAAAGAGGGAGGGAGAGGGAGAGAGAGAGATTCAGATTGAGAAGAAGGTAGATTGGGGGAGAGAAATATAATATAAAATGGAAAGAGAGAGAGAGAGAGAGAAGGGAGTTAGGGAGAGAGAGAGAGATAGGGAGAGAGAGAGATAGGGAGGGAGAGAGAGAGAGATAGGGAGAGAGAGAGATAGGGAGGGAGAGAGAGAGAGATTCAGATATGTAAAGAGAGACAATTCAGGGAGAGAAAGAGAGAGAGAGAGAGGGTGTGAGAGAGAGCGTACTAAAGCTTCAGGGGTTATTTTCATTGATTACAACGTTGCCACTTGAATTCTTTTTACTGGAATAATCTACAGGGTGGCTCAGGAGATGGAAGACTCAAGTGAGTGGGCCAATCAGGCAACAGTTCTAGCGGGATTTAACATCTTGTTGCTAGGAAACTAATACTAATAATGACTTAAATGACAAAAAAAATCTTGGTTAAATTGGTTTCAACAAGACTATTTTGGAGATAGTTTCAAAAAAATAATTGATATCATCTGTAAGAGTTGTAAGTAATTATTAAAACTTAAATAATATGTATAATGTTATTTAGGTCTTGAAATTCTTTGTATCGTTCTAAAAATGAGATTTTGACATGAAGGTAGCATTTCTCTGAAAGCATAAATGTACTTTAAGCTTTTTCTAAAGAAAGAATTACTTCCGAGAATATCAGACACATGGTATAATTATTATGAGTTAATATATGTAAACTACATATCTATGTATTATTATATCGAAAGTGTCAGTTCTTGTTTTTGTATTTTTTTTATTATTTTTTTCGTTTACGATCTACGACACTAGTGTGTCTCATTCGAGAATACACTTTTGTTGAATCCCGGGTACAGGAGGTGAAGTGAGGAGGAGAAGATGAATGGGAGGGAGAATTAGGAGGAACGAGGAGGATGAGAGGTACATGGGGGAGGGGCAGGTTGGATGGAAGGTGTGAATGAGGGAGGAGCAAGCTGGATGGAAGGTGAATGTGGGAGAGAGAAGATGGATGGTAGATGAATGAGGGAGGAGCAAGCTGGATGGTAGGTGAATGGGGGAAAAGGTGGATGGTAGATGAATGGGGGGGAGAAGGTGGATGGAAGGTGAATGGGGGGGAGAAGATGGATGGGAGGGAGAATTAGGAGAAGAAGGATGATGAGAAGTAAATGAGGGAGGAGCAAGCTGGATGGAAGGTGAATGGGGGAGGAGAAGATGGATGGAAGGTGAATGGGGGGGAGAAGGTGGATGGGAGAGAGAATTAGGAGGAGAAGGAGGATGAGAGGTACATGGGGGAGGGGCAATTTTGGATGGAAGGGAAACGAGGGAGGAGCAAGCTGGATGGAAGGTGAATGGGGGAGGAGAAGGTGGATGGGAGAGAGAATTAGGAGGAGAAGGAGGATGAGAGGTACATGGGGGAGGGGCAATTTTGGATGGAAGGGAAACGAGGGAGGAGCAAGCTGGATGGAAGGTGAATGGGGGGGAGAAGATGGATGGGAGGGATAATTAGGAGGAGAAGGATGATGAGAAGTACATGGGGGAGGGGCAGGTTGGATGGAAGGTGAATGAGGGAGGAGCAAGCTGGATGGTAGGTGAATGTAGGAGAGAGAAGATGGATGGTAGATGAATGGGGGGAGAAGGTGGATGGTAGGTGAATGGGAGGAGAAGATGGATGGTAGGTGAATGGGGGAGAAGACCCTGTATCCATCTCCAGAATTAATACTGGAGATGGATAGAGTGGAGGTGTGGAAATATTATGTAGGTAGAGAGTGGAAGAGTCATGGGAAATATATAGACGAGGGATAAGAGAGGTGTATAGAGGTGTATAATAGAGGTATACAGGGTCTACCAAAAACAAAGAACCACTGGAAATATCTAGAGAACGGATTGAAATTTTAAAAATTGCTAAAACAAAAGAAAGGGAGAGAGAGGGATAAATAAAGATAGAGAGGGAGAGAGAGAGAGAGAAAGAGAGAGAGAGAGAGAGAGAATGAGAAAAAGAAAGAGAGAGAGAGAGGGAGAGAAAGAGAGAGAGAGCAAGAGATGGGAAGAGAGAGAAAGGGGTCAGAAAGAGAGAGGGATAAGAAGTGTGAAAGGAATAGATAATTATGTAGGAAGAGAGAAAGAAAGAGAGAGTGGAATATGAAGATAAATAGAAAGTGGAAAACATAAATGGATGAAGGAGAACAGAGAGAGAGAGAGAAAGAGGAAAGTAGGTACAAATGAAAGATTGATGGAGAAAGAGAAACAGAGAGAGAGAGAGAGAGAGCGAGAAGGGAAAAAGATAGAGATGGGACAGGGTAGGAAGAATAAGCAGATGGAGGAAGAGAGAGAGAGAGAGAGAAGAGAGAGAGAGATGGTAGGTATGATGGATAGATAGATAACGGAAAGGTAAAGAGAGAGGTACAAAACATATCCAGCAATATTTCCGTGTATAAATATTTTATACGCCTTGCCATTACCCGGGGCCCCAACTGCTAGCATAGCAATTGGGATTTTATTGCCTTCTGCTCTGCTGTGAGTTTCGGATTTATTATTAGAGAAGATCCTAATTCGGGAAAACAGGCTGAAGCCCCGAGTGCATTACAATAAGTTTCTTACAAATGAATAATAAGTTGAAGTATAATTCAATCATAATCATCATCATAGGGTGGCGTCATCGTGAACGATGGTAGCCAGACAGTGGAGGAATGACCCAGCACTTCTACCACTGTCTTTGCAAGGAGGCTAATAATTGACAAGGGCCCCCAGAACCAAGCCAATGCTGGTCTACTCCCTGTTTACAGTCTCCCAGCCAGACTGCTGTTCTACTTCCTGTTTATGGTCACCCAGCCAAACTACTGGTCTACTCCCTGTTTTTTTTTTTTTTTAATTAAATCATAAAAGTAAAATAAATCTGACCCATAATATCTCATTCTGCTTTTAAACTCTATGTACCGAGCGTCGCGCGTCGATGGCCGTTGAATTCGCAAGTTCTCATTCAGTCACTGAAGATAAGCAACTTTGTGATTGGCGTCCTATTGGGAATTTTAAAAAATCCTTTCTTTGTAACCACCTAGATTCAATACACCAGTTCTCGTTCTTCCAGCGAGGTTGGGATTTTGATGGGTGACCATTCAAATTCGAACCCTCGTGGCTATTCTCGGCCGCACTCAAGCTGGGTGAGGTTAATTTGAGTAGCTGGTTTTTTGGTTTTTCAGAGAATGGGGTAAAAAAACCCAGGCCCGTTTGACCGAATAGGCACACTAGGCACTGTGTCTCATTTTTTTTATAGGCTTTATTTGTTTATGGCAGGATTCTCACTGGAGTAAGCTCTTTCACCCAACAAAATTGCCGTGGTTGTATATGTATATGTTAGCGGCAATGTTGATTCTCAGGCACAGTTGACTATGCCTAGGCATAGTATACTATGCCTAAAATGAGCAGGAAAAGTTGATTTGAAAAAATATAATCAGCTTTGCCTAGGCATAGTCAACTATGCCTAACTCAAATCAGGCAAAGTTGATTATTTATAAAAGATAAGATCAGCTTTGCCTAGGCATAATCAACTATGCCTAACATTCTTCAGTCAAAGTTGATTATGATTATGCGAGCGCACCCTTTTGTTTTGATTAGTTAGTTTTTAAATACTCATGCAGCAGTCTGTGTCATTTGTTTCTGTAAATCAGAGCTCTATTGAAGATTTTTTGACATTTTCATGTCTTTGCTCTGGCACATAACCAAAATTATGTAACGAAATTATGTAACGAAATATTAAATTATAAAAAGAGAGAAGAGAAAAAGTATGTGTCATGCGCACAATACGAAATTTGGTCAGTTAAGTTTTAGACCTTGAATAGTAAAGATGAAAATGTCCCAATGGTTGCAGACCGTATGCAAGCGTTTTTTTTTGTTTTTTAAGGACAATGTTTCTTTACGGGAAATGATTCAACCAAGAATGGTTGTACAAGATGTCTAACTTGTACAGCATAACCTATTTATTTTCCCCCCCTTCCCCTCCCCCTCCTCCCGTCTCTCTCACTCTCTCTCTCTCGTGAATTTTTTCCAAATATTTTTTTTTTTTTAATGTTTTTTTTTTTCTTTTTGGCTAAAGTAGTTTCATCATGTCCCAATCTAACGCAGACATTTTTCGTGAGACGTTAATATTAAATCGTAAAGTTTGCAAGTTGAATTCGATAACACTCACAAAGCTAAGATACGATAGTTTCATTCAAAAAGTGAAGTGTCTGAAAGTTGCAGCAAAAAAGGAAAGTAATGATCTCAGGTTTCCCTTAGATCAGTTGCATCATCACAAGCAATCGGAAATGGGCAGGGATTTGCTCGATGTTACTGTCAGACAAAATGCTTCACCAAAAAGTGTTTTTGTAAAAAGAAAAAAGTTCTTTGCAATTCAAAGTGTCATGGATCATTACCGTGCGGTAATAAATAGTGCGGCCGACAAATTTTAACCAAATAAATAATAATTATTCACTATTCACATTATTTTTCGATTATTCACTTTTGCATATTATTGTTATTATTTTGGTTCTAGGTAAATCAACTTTGACACATTAATTGTAGACATAGTTAACTATGACTAGTCAATGTAGATTAAGATTATCATTTTTAATTTTAGATCAACTTTGCCTAACTTATGCCAGGCATAGTTGACTTTGCCTAGGCATAGTCAACTATGACTAGTCTTTGTTGAATAAAAAATGTGATGTTTCATTTTTAATCAACTTTGCCTAAAACGAGCAGACATAGTTGACTCTGCCTAGGCACAGTCAACTTTGCCTGAAGAATCAACATTGCCGCTAACATATACATCATTTATCGCGCCATTGCTGAAAGCCGACATTTGACCCAAATCACAGCCGCGCCGCCACACAAAAGGGGCACTACTCTTCGTTGTGCCTAGGGCCCTTGCAGGGTGTAAAATGGGCGTGAAAAAACCCCCATTGTGATATGACCCTGCAGTTGAAAGTGACCTTAAGACCAAATTAAAACAAAACCATAGAAGTAAACCGTATTAATTTTATATCTTTAGAAAGACAATTACAATTTCACACATAAAGCTCTCTGTCAATATCCCTTCATATATTATATTTGGATTCTAGGGCCTCTTATATCAGTCTAGCAACACTGTACAAGAGCCCTGACAGTGAGAAAATTGCCCTTGATGTGGTGATTTTAGGGCCACTAACTATGATCTGTTTGACAACACTGTACTATACATTTATTACTTCCGAAGAAAACGTAGATAGAAGGAATCCTATAAATGGATTTGATGATAAAGAAAAGCAATCGAGAGACAAAGGGAGAAAAAGGAAAGGAGAGAGTTGAGAGAGAGAGAGGGGGAGAGGGGGAGAGAGAGAGAAAGGAATACATAAAAGTAATTGAGAAAGAAAGCAGGAGCAAGAATTGATGTTGGGGAGAGAGAGCAAGGGAGAAAGAGAGAGAGGAAGAAAGAGAAAGATGGGGAGAGAGAGAACGAGAGAGAGAGAGAGGGAGAAAGAGAGAGAGAGGAAGAAAGAGAGAGATCGAGGGGAGAGAGAGAGAGAGACAGTGAGAGAGAGAGAGAGAAAGAGAGAGAGAGAGTGAGAAATGGAGAGGAAGTGAGGGGATTAGTGATCGAAAGAGAGACAGAAAGGGAGGGAGAGATAGAGAAAATGGCATGGGAGAGAAGGACTTAGTGATAGAAAAGAAAGAGAGAGAGAGAAGAATTTGACAGGGAGAGAGAGCTCTCAATGAGAGAGTTATCGTAAGAGAGAGAGAAAATGAGTGATTACGAGGAAGAGTAGAGAGAAGTTTACGATTGAGAGGAATAAAGATATAAAAGCGGGAGAGGGAGAGAGATAGAATGACATATAGATGGGGGCAGAGAGGGAGAGAAAAAGAGAGAGATAGAATGGGGTGGAGAGGGAGAGACAGATAACTATAGAGAGGTAGAGTTAGTTTGAGTAGAATATTCCGACTATCGCAAGAGCGGATGCAGAGGAAATAATCGTAATGGAATATTTTGTAAAATACTCCATATTTTTTGTCAAATTTTTTTACATAATATACCTGTAAGAAAATACCTAAATTCCTAATGTTGAGAAAAAAAAATCTTTTAAGCTTTTTTTTTTTTTTTTTTTTTTTTTTTTTTTTAATTGGGGTTTAACGTCGCTTTCAACTGCCATGGTCATATCACGACGGGGGTTTTACCCTCCATTCGCAGGAAACTCACAAACCTGCTACTCACATTGACCTCACCCAGCCTGAGTGGGGCCGGGAAAAGCCAGCGTCACGAGAATTAGAATTTGAATGGTCACCCATCCAAGTCTTAACCTCGCTGGATGTCGCTTAACTTCGGTGTTCTGAAGGGAACCGGTGTATTCAACATGCCATCGACGCTGGCTTTTAAGCTTTTAGATCTATGAATGTCATCTCACATCAGGAAATATGGGCCATTCCCTCACCTGTCCTGTTTTGGGCCAGTGAGTAACGAACATTTTCGCCTGCCTGGGGCCTGCACACACGTTCGAGAATTTCTTCAGAAATATTCCAACTTTCACAGACATCAGGGCGTTTATAAAGCTTTGAGAAGCAGTTGGGTTTCGGATGTCACCTCTCTATTCTCCGCTCTCCAAGAGAGTATGGTTGAGGTTGTTGGCATCTTCTACCTCTTCTGTACCGTTAGCTTCTCTACCTGATTTTATTATTATTATCTTACCTGGTTGCAGGGTATTCAGTGAAACCCTTACAATTCACACTGCGGCCAAATTAGTTCTATTGTGACCAGTTGATTCTATTTGGCGGTTTTACCCTCAATCGTACCAGCTACCCACATTAACCACACCCAGCCTAGGTAGGGCCGGAAATGCCAGCCTCACGTGTTTGGATGGAACAGAATTTTCGTCGAAAAGTCTGCCCAAAGTTGAACTCTATACTACGGGCAGTAGTCACATCCATTATGTGGCGTAAGGCTTTCTCACCCTAATGCTCTGAAGTGGTTGCTTCTGAACGAGGTTCCATTTTGGTCTTTACTGGGAAGTGGCTCCACGTGCCCGGCCTCTTGTGGATTAAGGCTTTGTTTGAGCAGCCATTTGAACCGCTTCTTTGCAGCTCCTGAGAGTCTCATAAAGATATCTTTGTCATAAAGATATCAGCTTCTGAGAGATATTCCTGTTAGTAGCATTTAACTACAGGGAAAACACTTCAGGGTCTTATTCTTAGCCGAGAGCCACACGGGCACACGGTTCTCTTTCTTTCTCTCCCTATTTCATCCCTGCAAATAAAATGACAGGACGATTCATCACTTTTTAATCTTAATTTTAATCTATTTACATACTGTATTATGTAATATTTAAGTATGTATATTTTAACATAATATTGTGGGTATACCCGATCATACAGGTAAATGCAATATATACTCGTAGTATTATTGCGTGTGCAATTTGTATGCATAAAAAAATAAATAAAAACTTTTGGAAAGAAAATCAAGTAGGTTCTAATACAATTTGAAATCCAAGCTCTTGGTAGTCTAGAAGAGATTAGATAAGGGTAACTTAATGAAGAGATTAAGCTCTTTACCTTCGAATCTCCTCTGATGCTTATGAAGTTCTAGTTTGTACCTTTGGGTGGAAATTGTCGACGCTATGACAGTATTATGTCCAGCCTGCATCCCCGACTGAGCTTTCATCGGATGTGTTGAGATGAAATGGGGAGGTATAGGGGGGGGGAAGTTTTAGAGGGGGGAAGGGAGAAGGAGGGGATGTATATGGGAGGTATGTGGAGAGAGCACATGTGAGGGAGACATGGGAGGTATGGGGAGGAAGTGTGGAAAGAGGGTATGGACATAGGAGAGAGGTGGGGAGGGGGACTTGTGAGGGACATATGGGAGGTAAGGGGAGGGATTGTGGAAAGAGGGGATGGATATAGGAGAGAGGTGGGGAGGAGGGACATGTGAGGGAGATATGGAAGGAGGCAGGGTGAGGAAGACAGGACTGGAGGGAGAGAGGGGAGGACGATTATGACGCAACAGAAAGGTAAAGCGACATTGGATAAGGTAAAGGGTGGAACAATAAAATCTCTCCTCCCTCCTGTAGATCCCTTGTCTTCCTCCTTCCTTTCTCTCCCTCAATCTCTCTCTCCATATCCATTCTCCTCTCTCTCTCTCTCTCTCTCTCTCTCTCTCTCTCTCTCTCTCTCTCTCTCTCTCTATCTTTGTTTTTCTACCTCTCTCTTTCTATTTCTACCCTTCTCTCTCCTATCTTCTCTCTATATGTATCTCTCTCTCTCTCCCTCTCTCTCTCTCTCTCCCATTTCTATTTTTCCACCTCTCTCTTTTTAGTTCTACCCTTGTGTCTCTTATCCTCTCCCTATATATATGTATATCTCTCTCTCTCTTTCTGGCTCTTTATCATACACATTACACCTACATAAATATGTATGTAGGTTCCACTTAATTCCCCCACTCTTCAGGATATAGGACATTATAGATATCATTGAATGTATCAATTTTTAAACGACATTCCTCTGTATTCGTGTGTGTCCGACTGTATAGATTCTATAGAATATACATAAAGTAGAGACTATACATAGAGTATAGACTATAAATATATAAATTCGACTTATTTACTTATAACATGTTTTTTATAGTTTTACTTCTTACTTATCTACTGACTTTTGTGGTGAAGAGACAGACAGTTGAGCCAGAGGTTGCGGGTTCTAAATACCCGTTTTTTTTTTTTTTCATTTGTTAGACAACCATACGACTAATCGAACTCAGGATCTCTGAACTATGTGTAGACTGTTACACCACGGAGTCTGGCCTACAAATTTTAATTCCATGGCTACCTGAGAAGTGTTTCTTTTGAGGAAGCAAAGAATATCTACAAAGCTTTTCGAGAACTTCACAAAGCTTCTCGAGAATTGTCACTGTCTTCAATGAGGAAGTAAAGAATATCTCCTCAAAACCTCTCAAGAATTAACACTGTCTTCATATTTACAAAGCTTCTCGAGAATTGTCTCTGTCTTCAATGAGGAAGCAAAGAATGTCTTCACAAAGCTTCTCGAGAATTGTCACTGTCTTCAATGAGGAAGCAAAGAATACTTCTCAACCCCTCTCAAGGATTGACACCGTCTTCATATATTCACAAAGCTTCTCAAGAATTGTCACTGTCTTCAATAAGGAAGCAAAGAATGTCTCCACAAAGCTTCTTGAGAATTGTCACTGTCTTCAATAAAGAACCAAAGAATATCTTCACAAAGCTTCTTGAGAATTGTCACTGTCTTCAATGAGGAAGCACAGAATAGCTTCACAAAGCTTCTCAAGAATTGTGACTGTCTTCAATGAGGAAGCAAAGAAAGGAAAAGATATAAGAATATTTCCCTCTCCTTCCTCCAGGGAATAAACGCTTCGTGTCGTGGCAAAGGGAAATTTATTATTAGATCTCACAAGCAGGAGAAAGCAGTTTTCCGCTTTCGCTGAAAAAAAGAACCTTTTTCTCCTCAGCTCTTTTCCAACCAGGGAGTTGAAACAGACAGCGCGCTCTGGCGCGGAGAATTTGAAGCTTCCGATGAATAGTTGTGGTGGAGAGGGGGGGGGGGGTGTTTTCAGAAAGGAGAGAAAGATAGTGACAAATGTTCAGGGTGTACGCAAGGGAGCCCCCGTTTATTTCCCTGATATTTCTGGAAAAAGACACTATATAACCCGAAAAAGCAATAAGACCACCCTTTAGTCAAGACATATGAGTGTATTATTTTATTTATAGGGCGAGCTTGTTGTTGTTCCAGACTCCAGTGACAAACAGTGATACGAGAAGAAGTATTATGTGCTAGTAGTCACTGTGGCAGAGCGAGTTAGCGCGCTAGGCATTGCACACATGGTGACCTGGGTTCGATTCCCAGCGGGGGATGATTTTTTCTGCTCTGTACTTGGATGTTCGGGGTCCACTCATATCTCGTGAGGAAAAATGAGTAGCTGCTTTAATGTGAAGCAGCGACCAGTGGCAGAATCTTAGGCAAAAAAATAATACAAGATAATATATATATATTGTAAATAAAGTGGTAAAGTCCTATGATTCTGCGCTACCCACTAAAATTGTGACATAATAACACAAATAAAAAGCATTATTATTATTAAGTATTATGTGCTGGATTTAATGCACCTCTTATTGATAGAGCTGGCTATCATTAACAAAAAAATTGAAAAATTTAGGAAACCAGCAAACCCTCATTTACAAAAGTGTCACTGCTAACTTCACTGTACTATTGTTTCTCCTTCAGTTTTAATCTCTTTCAGTGATGTTACGTTGGATTTGCGTGATATATTGTAGATTTCGGTGTGTTGAAATTTAAAACTTCACTTTTCTGTTTGTGTTTTAGAAAATTCGAAACTCGAAAACTTTGAACTTGCAGATTATTCATTTAATTAAATAATAAATTAATGAGATAATATACAGGTAATCCAAAGTTTTAAGCAGGTTCCGTCTACTCACTTTCTACCCTAAAGGCTCTGTCTCCATAATCGGCGCGACCCTTTCTGCTTTGAATTGCCACTGAGATTGGCTAGAACTTTGACAGGACCCACACAGGTTGCTCTTGTCTGGGCTATTGTGAACAGTTTACTAAGCCGGCTGTTGAAAGTTCATGGTGTAAGGAACTCAGTCAAGCAGGTAAGTAACCATACTGAACTTGATATCTTTTTAAAATATTTAATCAGTAAAAAGGTGCTATATTAAACTGATAGCATAAGAGGACTCCATGTCTTGAGTGAACAGTCTAAATAAAGCACTACTATACTATAAGTAGGATAGCTATAAAATAGGATAATAACCAAGTTATAAAATAAGATTATAAGAAAGATAAGCCAGGGACCATTCCTCAAGTTGAGATAATCTGGCTTCTCTTTTTAATCTTGATTTATGATGATTAGTCCCTTGACCTAGCCACATAATGTACATCCATGAACAGGCAATGGACAGCAGGAAAAAGTGCACAATTAGCTCTGTGTTTAGATACTTCCTTGTCACATTGAAAGGCCGACAATAATTTGTATTCAAAAATTGGTTATGGTTTTTTGTATGGAATACTTTATGGTGCACTCAACTTGTGTAAATCCAGCACCTAAATGGAAAGAGTCAGTTTTAGCCCATCAGAGGGGAGGTATACTACGGGATGGGCAAGATACAACAGAGACCAGAAGCATTTACAGTAGCTGCTGTTTCACAGCTACTAAATGGAAAAAACTGTGAAACATATTGAAAAAAAAGAAAAATGTACATCATGCAGCTCTTGTACAGTAAGTATTATGTCTCTGCTTATATTCAGAGTGCATATTAAATTAATCTTCAATTTGCTTAAATACATATAATGATCTACGTAGGTAAACAAAATTTTAATTTTATAAATAATTCCTCTTCTGCACCTATCCATTTTAATTTTCATATTCATACCAAGACTTGGTACATTTCCAATTTTCTACATTGAGCTCTAGAGTAGGTTTGTAAATTATTGTATTTACTATTATTAAAGATTTTCAAATCACAATTTTGAATTTTCCAGGTACCTCTCCAATCTGTCCTTAATTCCAATATGGCTGCCATTGAATCATTTGTCACAAGCATTGAAGAGAAAACAGTGGATCGTGAAAAGACCTGTCCCCTTCTACTCCGAGTGTTTACAAGTTACGGAAAGCATAATCCTGTTGCGGAATATAACAATGGGTTCCCACCCAACCAGCTTCAGATATACACATGGATGGATGCCACACTGCGGGAACTTACCAATCTGATTCGGGAAGTCAATCCAGAAGCACAACAGCGAGGCACTACCTTCTGCTTCACATTGCTTACTCCAGAGAGAGGTAAATAAATAGATTGTACTTTTAATAGGACAAACTTTTCAAGTAACTCATTTAGTTTT
Source organism: Bactericera cockerelli (assembly GCA_024516035.1). NCBI lineage: Eukaryota > Metazoa > Arthropoda > Insecta > Hemiptera > Triozidae > Bactericera > Bactericera cockerelli. The sequence goes on from CM044957.1 coordinate 3,344,940, forward strand.
TGTTTCAGGTGATAGTGATATTAACAACTTAATCACCACACCAAATATCTGTGTCTGCCTCATCCAACTATGATAACCCATGTGGGATCTCAAGCTCTTGCATGAACTTCATAACTGATACTCCATTTGAAATCACTAGACATTGTTCATTCATATAGGCCCTTAAAATAGGATCTCATCCTTTTCAGAGCCATCAGCAAACTACCTTCTTATCAATGCAGATGTCAGTTAAATATCACTATTTGATACCTCAATAACAATGGAAATGCATGGCCTGGTGGTGTACACCAAACAAATTATCTGTGGCCTCTTTGAGAAAACATCTCAATTGGGGGTTCATGGAGGTTAACAGGCTTTTTTTTCAGCTACAGCTTCTATGAATGTCAATTTTTTTGAAATGCCAGATATTATCTTAGGGTGAACCAAGCTATGTGATTAATATCTTGGATTATATATTTAATCATCCCCCTACCACAGAAGTTATACTTGGTAGCTTATTGTTATTATTGTGGTTATACATCTATTTGATGTAATCAATCTACACTCTATATTCTCCATAAAAAAAAATTGATAAAAATATCAAATTTGTACCTAAAAATAAAATGAAAAATTAATCCTTTTTTCAGGGACCTCCAGATTCCATGTGAGAGATATAGGACAGACTGTGTTAGGACAAAAGACTCCAGATGAAAATAAGTCATTGCAACAATGCAGATTTATCATTGGGGATTACATGGATGTGAAAATCTTGACACCCAAACGGAATATGAGAATGTACTAAATGTGTGTTTTATATGTTAACAATTTGAGAAATGTCTTTCTCACAAATGATTTTTATACACGTTTTTTGACAAAAACTTCAGTAACAAGATTCTTGCTATGAAAAACTGCTCTCTTGTGTGCATGTGTAATCAATGTACCTACTTGAAATTTGAGGCGTTTTAAGTTGAGAAAGCAAGAGTCCCAAAAGTGAAAAGAGCTCAGATAAAGACACAAGCTATTCTATTCAGCAACCAAACCTCTATGTAAGACCCACAGGTAACCATGGTGATTAGATTAATTTTCAATCTTCAGTAATGTATCTAAAATGCACTAACAGACCTAGTAAAAAAAATCAATATTCAGTAGACTTTGACGTAGTTTCTGGCAAACTTTCAACCTACTATGTATTTCAGACATTTAGTAAATGAAAATCTGTCTAAAACTCAACTCTAATCAAATCAATTGAATACCCACAACCCTGATTTCTATCCAGGTTGACTCACAAAGCAGAATTTTCAAATTTTGCAAACGGGTCTAGAAAAATAAACATAAATTTGTGAGGCAAGTTGAAAGAGAAATAATTGCAAATTCCAGGGCATTCACGAACTACCCTAATTTAAAATAATTTCACTGGCTAAGACCTGGATTCGTTGGTATTTGATAATGTTTTGTTTGTTAATATGATTCATAATCTTAAATCAGGAATATCTTCTCAATGTAAGAACTAAAGAATTGGAAAAAAGGATACTTTTTTTCCTATTAGAAATTCAGAAAATACTGGAACTTGTATATTATTTTGTATTTACCAAAACTAGTGCATAACTCGTAAAAATTCATAATGTATTTGTGTTTTTCTACACAGTTAACATAAAATTGTTGGTCATGTAAAGTTCACTGAAAATTTTGAACATAATACATAAAATTTCAATTTTGAAAACAAAAAAAATATTGTTGTAGTTATTTTTAAAAACCTATATGATTAATATTAGGTTTAGGCATAAGATTTTATACATACTTGGATTTAACTTTTTTAGACAGAAGAGGACCTACTGCACAGTCATATTAGGTCTTCTTAGTTAAATAATTATGTTGTAGGTGTACTTACTAAATGACTAAACCAAGATTTGATTACAGTTTAGCTTCCTTCAATGGTTTGGGTTGGGTTTAAAATTCCTTACAATAGTTTAAACAAAAAAAAATTAACCTAGGAAATGGTTAATAAATTATGTAAAGAAAGATATAATTTATGGCATTTGATGACTACAGTGATCTGAAAACTCAAGATATAAAAGACAATCATCACTGCTGCAGCAGCTAATCAATCAAGACTACAAGCTACTCACATCACCTCAGCCTGAGTGGAGCAGGAACACAAGCACAGCATAAATTGCCAGGCTTCCAAAATAATACTAGTGAAGAAGATTGAGGCACTAAACTCATATTTCTCTAGTAAACTATGAAATGTTGCCCATGAACTGGGTTTAGAAATCTATGCACATAATATGTCATCTCTATTAAGTGGTTTTCTTTTTCTTTCTACTGCCTACTTTTTTATAATGATCATCTTCTTCAACTTCATAACTATATTCTTCCTCATGGGACTTGGCAGTTTTAGCCTCTTTATTATCATCGGCTATGTGACTAGACTTTGTAACATCAGCAGTTCCACCTTGCAAATCGTCTCCTTCAGCTCTCTGTTTACCCATTAATTCTTCATAATCTTTGTCATTTTTATTGAAAGTCTCAGCAATTTTCAAGATAGTTTGCTTGGACATATATTCTTGTACTTTTGCAAATGATGACATTTTTTCTCTCGCTAGCAACCTTTGACTGGTTTCTTCTGCTGTTGTTTCTACTTTGAACAACCTAAAGTACAATATCAATGATTCTGAAAAAGAAAAGGAAAAAATAATTACATGAAATTAATCTACTCAAGTATTGAGATTGTGGGGTTGCAATAATTTACTGATATCACTGAAACCTCATTCACTGGATTATCAAATGAAGACTTATTATTTGTTTCACAGCTTGGGGTTTCAAAGTATAATTTCAGCAGAGGTTCTTGATATTTTTTTTATTAATACAATTCTAAGATAATATTAAATTTCATTTAAAAATCCTAGTCAATAAAACTCACAATGATAGTTTAAAATTTCTTTTTATTGATAAAACTTCACCATTAGGCTCCAACCACTCCACTGAAAAAAGCCATTGAGTAAATCTATGGACAGTATTATTAACACCAAATTTCATCAAAGTCAAAAGTTAGCTTGGTATATCAGAAACAGAATAAAATTAGATAATTATAAGATAGGGATTGGAAATTGAAAACCTTCTTATTAGATAATTATAAGATAGGGATTGGAAATTGAAAACCTTCTTTTGTTAAAAACAAAATTAAGGCCAAATTGTAAATTAGGATTACACGAAAGATAAGATCATCCCTCAAGTTGGCCTTTCCACAAATCACAGTGCACAATATCTTGTATTAGAAATGGTCATCCCTTGTCTTCTTTCTAATCTTAGATTATAATTTGACCCTTCTAAGTATAAAAAGTAATATTATTATATTGTTACTAGGTATACCAAAGGCTTTGCAGGTTGAGGTTCAAGTCATTCATAATGTTAATGGTCAAAATGTTTAGCACTGTTTCAATTGAAAGGTTTTTTATATATATAAAAAAACATTAATACCTTTTTAACACAGAGAAACTGCCTACTAAAAATACTCACCAACTAGCTTCACATCTAAGCTATATCTATCAGCAAGTGCTTGAGGTGTATTTTCCATGGGATCATTCATATGATCAGAAAGCATATCTATGACTTGAGCCAAACTGTATTTGCCCTTTGGTACCACAATTGGTTCCGTATGACCATACTTCATTTCAGGGACATTTCCTTTCTCCTTTGGCAATTTACTGTTGAGAAGTTTCTCCTTCTCGTCATCATTAGTGAAAGACTTGTGGAGTGACTTGACATAGACTTGCTTCAGATTTTCATCTAACCCTGTATTTTTTCTCATTAATTCTTCTCTCACTTTAGGATCTGAAATGAGATGAAAAATAATTAGAAATATCTTGTAGGTGAGATATATCCTTTACGCTTTATTGGGTTGCATTAAATCCAGTAGATTTTCAATGACTGTGTTAATAACCTTATTCAAATAAAGGACACATCAAATGAAAATACAACAAAAAATACAAAAATAAACATGTAAGAAGTCCTTTCTGACATCAGCGGTTTTAAACATGAGTGTAAGCATGATGCTTTGCAGCTTATTAGAGTAAACATAATATCTCTTTCTTTGTATTGGCTTTATTCACACCTCGGCTGAGGTGTTTGATATCAAGACATTTTATATTATTATTATGATTAATAATCATCATGACAGTTATTTATACCAACCTAAACATGTTTGGCTAGAGTCCCTTTATTCCAGCAGTTTTTTAGTGACCTTATTATGAAAAAATCTCAAATATGCTGGGTGGGATCTAAACCAATGGATACATAGATTACCAAACTAGCACTTTAACCACTCCAACCCAGTGGCGGCTCCTGACTTCCAGACTAGGTGAAGACAAATTATACCCAGAAGTATTGAAAAAATAAAATTATTAATTTATCAGATTTTAGTTCTTATGGTCTCATAAACACAGCCCATTGTAAGTTATGGCTGTTTCCCTGCAGAGCATGGTTTTCTCTCATACCAGTTTTGCATCATATAAGTTTTTATAGGTACTTTTTTTGGAGAACACTTGGTACTTAATAAATAAACAAGGCCAGCAGAACAATTTGTCAGCACTTGAGCTGTTACACAGCCATTCATTTTTCATAAGCCATTCAGGTTTGAACTGTATGGCTGTGGGGCAGGCATTTGCTTTACTTTTTTAGTGGTGGTTATAGTAATTGGAGAAATTGGACATCCAGTAATCATAATATCTTTCTTATCCTCATTACTTCTTAATCTGAATGGGGTTACTTTTAATGTTTGAACCCCATGATTTTGTGGGAATCTCATTGTTTCTTTGAAATATTGTTATTAATTATTCATCTTAATAAAAAATATTAACTAAAAGTTGGTAGGTAAAAAGGAATTAAAAAAAAATATTAGGATTATACCTCAGTAGATAGGTAGGTACAATATTTTAAAGAGGGGTTAGAACTGGGAAGGAAAGAAAGTTAGTTGAAGACTAAAAATTACAATCCAAATCTGGAAGAAAATCCACCACCAGATTACAAAATAAATCTAAGAAAGATACTTACTACAAATATAAAATCAGCTTAAATTTGTGTTACCATTGATGTTTAAATGACTATTTATGAAAAACACAGATATTGCCTTATAATTTTAAGTACTTCACTGGAAGCTGTGTGCTTAGCTACCTGCAATCTGCATAATTATAATGTTATTTCTGACACTGAAAGAAGTACATAGCTACTTCATATTCAACTTATTATGAAAAGCACAGGTCAGATCAGGTAGGAATACTGGGAAATAACTTTATTAACTAGTTACACCAATTAAAAGTCACTTGATTACCGTTGAAAAGATTTCAAAATAATCTAATAAAATTTAAAAAGTGCGCGACAAGTTTTGTTTACATTCTAAAGATAAGAGATACAATGTTGCCAAGTTAATTTCATAGCTAAATTTCTACAAACTTCAAGAGCTATATTTTAAATTTAAAGAAATCCCTCAAATCATGTAAGACGTATTTATTTATTTAAAAAAATAATACTACACCGCCTGAACAGAATTTTCTCTTGAGAATTTCATTTCAACACGTCTAATTTCATGATTTTTTTTAAAGTGGTTCCATAGTCAGGATCTTAAACAGGACCACCATTGTCCCTATAAAAAATTCTTGGAACAACTAGGTACCAGATTATTTTATTTGGCTCAATTTCGGTACCTACATTAAATAATTATTTCCGAGATTTGACTTCAATCGAGATGTCCTTTTTAAGACTATAGTTGACAAGATACATAAATAGTTAAAATTTATTGGTATCGGCTATCGTTTAGGAACTATGTACAAAACTAGAACCCAAAAAATGAGAAATAATATCCAAAATTCCTGACACAAAATCCTGTTTTCCTAACGCCTACGATATTATTATTATTATTTTTAATATTACAAGATTGTGCTAGATATGGGAGGCTAAATCATTGACTGGTTTCCTAGGTCTGGCATAATGCTACTGGCAACAATGTTAATATCAAAAACACATGACATCTCACATGGTATGTGGCTTCGTGACATTTCGTATGAGGTCGTGTAGATAATGTAAACTGAATACAACTGAAGACTGTCCTCAGTAGCATATTACATAGATATAGTTCTTGCCTAATATTTCATGATACCTACTTGGAAATACTCAACTCTGATTGGTTGATTCAAGGACAAGTGAAGACAATTTCGAATTGTCTTCACATTTGGTGTTCTCCTTGGAAAGTAACATGAAATGTTAAGCAGCATTGATCTATTTTACACAAAGCTTACTCTTTTTTTTTTTTTTTTTTTTTTTTTCTTTGAGTTGGATCAATTGTGCCATGTTCAAGGCATTATGAGTTGTGTTTTCACTGTTCAAAATTAGGTGAAAATGTCTTCAGTGTCTTCACCCGACGAGCCGCCACTGCTCCAACCAACAAAGCATAATCTTACCTGTGCTTAGTGATTCCAATATTTCAACGGTAGACGGGTGCTTTGGTGCAACAGGTAATTTTTCTTGCTCTATAAATCTCTGAGCTCTGTTTTCCACATTAAACCTCCTTGTTTTACGAATGAGCTTTCTGCCAGCACTGGATGCAATGTTACCCATGATTTCACAGTGACAAGTGATTTCAATTAATGTGATGTTTTTTTTATTAACTCCATGAAGTTCACTCTTACATCCTTCTTATTTGTTTCTGAAAATAAATTTAAATTTGGCATTGAAGCAGACCTTGAATTGAACAAGTGTCTTGAAATGAGAAGTGGATTAATAATCATGTTACTCTGCTGATTTTAGATTGAAATATTGAATTGAGTGGTTTATGTGGATAGCTTTTCTAATTGATTTTTTGATAAAGCAATATTCATGAACATGGTTTATCTAATCAAAACCAGGGATATAGTTTTTTTAACATTAAATGCTGCTTTCGACTGAGAGTAATACCTTGTGACCTAGGACAGTAAAGATTATATCAAGCAATTTTTATTAGATCATATCACAAAGGGGGTTCTACCCTTCATTTGTTGGAAACTCACAAACCAACCACTCAAATTAACCTCACCCAGCTTGAGTAAGGCTAGGAATATCATCTCAAAGATTTTTTTTTTTAATTTGGGTTTAATGTTGCTTTCAACTACATGGTCATATCACCTCGGGTCACAAGGATTAAAATTTGAATGGTCACTTAACCTTGATGAACATTACTTTTTCAGTGACAGAAAGAAAACTCGAGTATTCAATGTGCCATTGACACTGGCTACTGAAAGTTTAACCAGTTAATTATGAGTAAAATCTCCATTGAAAGGTAAAAATGTGTTGTTGAAACCTACTTTGTACATAAAATACAATACTTTCCCTATTTACAGGATAAGGGTAAGTATAAAACACCAGCCCCAACCAACAATTGGTTTCCATTTCCATAACTAATCCATTCACTCTGCTTTCTAAGAAAATCTAAAATTTAAGGAACCTTACTGAACTTAAGGAACTGACCTCAGAGATTGTTGATGGCTCATTTTCATTATTTAAAGCTCAGAAATCATTTCTAAAAATTATGCAATATTTTTGTCATACAAAAATTTCAAAACTGCAATAATAAAATTAATTCAAATTTTCGCGGTAGCAGCGAGAGGACCGGCCTTGAGTTCTAATTTGACTCCAGCTTTTGAAACGTTGAATTTGAACAACGTTAAAAAAAAAACAATTGAATGTGTGCGTAAGTAAGGGCCGAATTATAAATCAGGATTAAAGTAACAGAAGCCAGACTGTTCTTCAAGTTGGGCTATAGTGTGCTTCGACTTGAGAGAGAGTCTAGCTTATCCCTAATCTAAGCCTGTTTCATAATTCGGCCTTAAGGTTGGTTTTCAACTGCTTGCAACATTTTGTTTCGCAGCGTTTTCGCAACGTTTCAAGTTCCGTCCTTTCTTTTGGGGCCACATTATGAAACAAATCATAGCGCATCATAGCACAAGTTAAGGGATACTATGTCCAGTGGCGTCCACTCATAGATTAAATTTAATCCTGTTTTGTAATTCAGTCCTCAAATCCAATAACAAAAATAGAAGCATATGGGAAAAAATCATGCATTGGGTGGGATTTGAACCAACGGATCAATAAATGGATCACCAGACTCGCGCTTAACCAGTACGATCAATCCATGTTTAAATGAAAAGCCTCTATGTGCATCTTTATAAGGTAGCTGTGCCTAGGAGCTGCTCTCGCATTACTTCAGGGAACTTTACCTTTAGTTTACACCCATGCCATTCTGGAAATGGAAAAAACTAATAAAAAAAACTCGTTGAAAATTTTCCGCTCCGACCGGGATTCGAACCCACAACCTCCGAGTCAGCAAGAATTAGATAGGTATGTACATATATGTTATGACCATAGTGTCAACGGTTCAGCGGTGTACCTTAATATCATTGACACCGGATGTTACTACCTGTAGATTTTTAGAATGAGGGGAGAAAGAGAGAGAGAGATAGAAGGGGGGGGGGGGTTCCGCAAGGTGTATAAAAAACTGTGTGTATACGAAATTAATGAAAAAACAAAAAAAGAAATTGAAAACTTGGTTGAGTGGTAATAATTGAAGAAAGCATTACGCTCAGACAATGAATGACCTCAGTATAGCTTGATCGATACGGCGCGGCGGCGGACTTGTAACCTGGAGGTCGGTGGTTCAAGTCCCAGTTTCAGCGTGGATTAAGTAAAGCTAGTTTGAGTAGTTGTGACATCACGAAAGTGATTAACACAAATAATATGATAACATTACGTATGTAGACAGTGCTGAAATGCATCAATATTTTGACTGAGGACCTAATTATAAAATAGGATTATGGCAAAGATAAAACAGACCGTCCCTTATGTTAGAGTTTAACTTTAAACCAAGCTCAGCGCATTGTACTCCGACGTGCGGGACGATCTGGCTTACCTCTGTTGTGATCCTGTTTTATAATTCGTCCCTTAACCTTCTTTGTCATGAGGACAAACTGCCTGCATATCATGATAAACTCACTCAGCCTGAATGGAACCCTATCTTATCCATTATCAGGTTAGGTGAACGAGCTCTAGCTTGGTGGATGACCTATGGATGCGCAGTGCACGATTTCATCAAAATGCGGCTTGAGATAATAATGTGAATTGTGCGCATTGGACTTTTGTACCTGATGATTGTTTTGTAAACCCAGCGCCACCTCATATTCCCCATTTGTATAACAGCGCGAGAGGGGAGTTTCATCCGGCAAGCTAGAGCTCATGTATTGTGCTGTCCAATACTTTGTAAGCCCCCTATGCCCGGAGAGCGCCCAGAATATTTTCATCATATCTGTGACTTCCGGACTTCCTGTGACGTTTAATCCTCGAGGGTCTGATCTAGATCTGGATTTTCCAACTAGAATTTAATATGTAGAAACCAACTACCTACATAGATAGTTTAGATACTTTTCTGTTGCTTGAGTATAAAAGAGGACAGGAAATAAGTAGAGGCCGAATTATAAATATAATAATAATCATAATAATACTCTAGTGGAAGGTTAAATCATTTTCTACCACCTAACTATCAGAGTCTTATTATTATGTGGTCGGAGGTCACAAACTCAAATTAGGAAAAATCCCTGTAATGGGTGGGATTCGAACCAACGGATCCCTACGCTACCTGGATTACCAGACTATTATCGTCTTAACCACTTGACTACCAATAAAACAGGATTAAAGTTAAGATGAGCCAGACTGTCCCTCAACTCGGGCTATAGTGCTCTGTGATTGGTTGAAACTCCGACTTGAGGGCGTGTCTGGCTTATCTTAACTTTAATCCTGTTTTATAATTCGGCCCTAAATGTACTGTCCTAAGCTTATGGCCAGGGGAGATGACACAATAATATAAAACGGGGTGATAAATCTCTGACTAGCGCTAATCAACTGATTGGTGTTCTTTTCTTGTTAATCAATGAAATTATTAATTCTTTAACAATGCTAAATAGGTATTCTTATTCTTAAAATAGAGAGGATAGCATGGATATTCGGAACTATTACCTGCTGATGAGAGCAAATAAGCTCGAAACAGCTGTCCAGGTATGTCCTGATATTCAAATGTACATCTAGTACTTCTCACATTTCTGTTTATACTGATTATTATTAAGGTTCGAAAAATGAAGGAGACGCTAAAGCGGAGACTGTTACTATTGTGTTCTTATTCGGCAGCATTGACTTGTTGGATAGCAATTGACAGTCTTTGGCGAAGAAAACTGTGCTGGGAGGAGGAAGGACTCTGATTGTCAAGTCTTTTCTGTATAGATAAATATCATTTTAAAAAAAAATTGGGTAGGTCAAATTTTTGACGAATACAATACTTTCCTTATTAAGGAAAGTAAAAAAAAAAAACTGTGCTGGAAATAGCTGTTATGAAAATCCGGAACCGAAAGGACCCTGTCTACCGCACATAATTCATAGTCCTCTCCTGTGTCGGTAATTCTATGGACCATACCTAGTTTTGATACCTCTGTACGGAAAACAGGCATTTCAGAGTGTATTGTGTCGCAAATCTAGGAATTTCCCTACTACTTTTTACTTTCCTTATTTTCTGTGGTGATCGTTTTGGAAAACATTGCTTTTGTGCGAGAAAAATAAACTAAATGCAATCCGACATCTGTGAAATTTAACAAGAATTTACATTTGATTAAATCAAAAATTAAATTAATAAGTTTCAATTTTGTACGGTTTAGATCAGTTAGAATGTTTCATAAAAAACTAAGTATTGTTATCCATAATTTAAATTTAAAAAAAAAAAAATGATAATAAAAAGCACGGCAGTGCTCCGCTCCGCCAAGTCAAAAAAGACGTAATTGAAAATTTAATAATAGGTACTTGTAGGTAATTAAAAAATACAAAATAATAGGATCGTCCTAAGAAAGTGCATAATTATTAATTTTATTGTAATGTTTGAACGTCAACACAATATACGACAATGAACATTAAAAAAAACCCCGTATGAATATTTTCATGAAATTCAAGATTTTCGCTGTGGCCAGAAAACTACTTTACCCTAATGTAGAAACCTCGCGCTTTCGCTAAACTCAATCTATTTTCGCTTCTAAATACGAATATGAAATAAAAATTGTTAAAAGTTAGCGGGAAGTGGGCGAAAGCAATAAAACAAAATACGTACATATAAACTCTGTTTCGTGTTAATATAGGCCGGTTGGCTGGCGCTACTTGACGAGCGCTCGCCTCCCGGCGACCTTGATACCTATGTATGTAGCCATGTACCTACAATATTTTTAACGTAGGTAAATAGCTCATACCGAAGAAAATAATAGCCTCCATATTTTGTGTCCTGAATTCTCGAAAGCAAGGTGTGGCGGCAGGTGTGGGAACTTCTCATCTTCCTTCCTGTGTCCAAGGTCACGAGCCGTAGGGACTACTAAGGATTACCTACTTAAAACTTTCACGAGCACACCCTATTTTACCTACCCACCTATCTACCTATCTAATAATAACACCGAAGATATAAGGGTGTGAAAAACCGGGTGAATGGGTTCGTGTAAAGATATACTGCGGTGCTTGCTGGAACTTGGCCTGGGGCACTGTCATGCTCTCAGATCTACATTAATAATTTTTTTCACTTTTCATTTTTTCATCAATTATTAAAAAATTATATCACATAACCATAGCCTAGCACATACTTAATAAGTACATTAGGCTATGGGATACTTATGATTTAAAATTTTGTCTTTGTATTTTTTGATATTTATATTCTTTTCATCCATTGTGAATAACAAAAAAAATTACTTTCTATTAACTATAAGTTATAAGTTATAGGAAGTATTGCTTTTTTTAATCCGGGCGAAGCTAATGCCATTTATAGTAATTTTCTGTCAATTTATGTAGCTTATTTATTCAGTTACTCGAAAAACATGGTCTGCCAATTAACCTGATAAAAAAAGATTATTTTTTCGCACCTTATAAAATTTATATTACAATATCTAACATATTTACCCACGACTAGAATTTGACACCATTGTAAAAATAATACACAAAAAAATAGAACAAAACGTACTGGATACCTGCCTATAAATCCTATAATCAGGCACCGTCATAACACCACACCTACCTAGGCAAGTCACCGCCATGGGGGTCTAGGTGAAAGTGTTGATGAGATGGACTTTATGAGGGCTGCTAGTTTCCGCGGGTCAGTCACAAGTTAACCACCGTCATGGACACACTGAGGTGGTTACTACTCCTGGTGGTCACAGTGGGCGCCGTGCGCGCCGTGGTGGTCAAAGCGCAGGACCCCACACTTACGCTGCGCCAGGGAACTCTGAAAGGGGTGAGTCGAGATTTTAAAAGTATTTGAGACAAGTTTGAGATTTTTAATCAAAACAGTGTTGTCATACATTTCAATTCAGTGATTCCAGTCGAGATTTTAAAAGTATTTGAGACAAGTTTGAGATTTTTAATCAAAACAGTGTTGCCATACAGTTTAATTCAGTGATTCCAGTCGAGATTTTAAAAGTATTTGAGACAAGTTTGAGATTTTTAATCAAAACAGTGATGTCATGCATTTTAATTCAGTGATTCCGTCGAGCTTTTAAAAGTATTTGAGACAAGTTTGAGATTTTTAATCAAAGCAGTGTTGTCATACATTTCAATTCAGTGATTTGAGTGGAGATTTTAAAAGTATTTGAGACAAGTTTGAGATTTTTAATCAAAACAGTGTTGTCATGCATTTCAATTCAGTGATTCCAGTCGAGATTTTAAAAGTATTTGAGACAAGTTTGAGATTTTTAATCAGAACTTTCAATTCAGTGATTTGAGTCGAGATTTTAAAAGTATTTGAGACAAGTTTGAGATTTTTAATCAAAACAGTGTTGCCATACAGTTTAATTCAGTGATTCCAGTCGAGATTTTAAAAGTATTTGAGACAAGTTTGAGATTTTTAATCAAAACAGTGATGTCATGCATTTTAATTCAGTGATTCCGTCGAGCTTTTAAAAGTATTTGAGACAAGTTTGAGATTTTTAATCAAAGCAGTGTTGTCATACATTTCAATTCAGTGATTTGAGTGGAGATTTTAAAAGTATTTGAGACAAGTTTGAGATTTTTAATCAAAACAGTGTTGTCATGCATTTCAATTCAGTGATTCCAGTCGAGATTTTAAAAGTATTTGAGACAAGTTTGAGATTTTTAATCAGAACTTTCAATTCAGTGATTTGAGTCGAGATTTTAAAAGTATTTGAGACAAGTTTGAGATTTTTAAGCAAAGCAGTGTTGTCATTCATTTTCATTCAGTGATTCCAGTCGAGATGTTAAAAGTATTTGAGACAAGTTTGAGATTTTTAAGCAAAGCAGTGTTGTCATATATTTCCATTCAGTAATTCCAGTCGAGATTTTAAAAGTATTTGAGACAAGTTTGAGATTTTTAATCAAAACAGTGTTGTCATTCATTTTAATTCAGTGATTGCAGTCGAGATGTTAAAAGTATTTGAGACAAGTTTGAGATTTAAGCAAAGCAGTGTTGTCATTCATTTTCATTCAGTGATTCGAGTCGAGATTTTAAAATATTTGAGACAAGTTTGAGATTTTTAAGCAAAGCAGTGTTGTCATTCATTTCAATTCAGTGATTTGAGTCGAGACATTAAAAGTATTTGAGACAAGTTTGAGATTTTTAATCAAAACAGGGCTGGACATGTCATACATTTCAATTCAGTGATTTCAGTAATTTTCCATGCATAAAAATTTGATTTTTGATACCATTAGCCTAAATTTGATACGATAAGTTTATGTACTCTGCATGATGGAGTACATAATACATAAAATATATGTAAATGTATAGGTAATTAGGGCCGAATTATGAAACAGAATTAAATACCCAGACGGCACAAAAGGTTACACAAGCTTTATAGACTCTGAATTTTCCTTGTAAAAATAAGCTTTACTTCACAAGGTTTAAAAAGTATAAAAAAAGTATGGATTTTTCCTTGTAAAAATAACCTTTACTTCACAAGATTTAAAAAAGTATAAAAAAGTATGAAATAATAAGTTTGCGGAAAACTTACTTAGGCAAGGTTTATAAACACTTTGGAAAGGTTTCCGCAATCTTTTATAAGTTTTTTAAATATTTTTTTTCGCAAGACATCGGAATAGAGAAAACGCCTTAAAAAATAAATGTGTGACTGTGTATGCAATATGTCTCTCTTCATCAATGGTCTGTGGACTCCATATTGAATTTTTGAAATTAAATAACTGAAAAGTTTATCAAGTCGCAAAACACTTTTATGTTATTAGTTATATTAGTATTGTAACTTAAAATAGTTCTGTTTTTAGTGATCCAAATATCCAATGCTCTGACTGAATTCTGGAGCTCTTTACAAACTTTTACCTTAGAGAGCATGAACAATTTTTGACCAACTGAGGTCAGGATGGTCAATATGTCTGCAAACATAATATCTTTTTAAACTGGATCCTAGCATTTAAAATATGATCTATGGAGGAAATCCACATGATATTTTCCACCTGTTTACATGTATTGTGCATCCAATCCAACAAGCTTCAATCTGAAGAAACCTATTCAAGCTGCCTCCCTCCTCAAACATATTGAACCCAACACCAGATAAGTGAAAGTGACTACACATTTTATTGATGATTTAACAATATGTAAATATATCTAACAATTTCTGATAAAAGTCCAACAAGTTGACTCTTCTAAAGTTCCTTCATCACAGTTTTAGGGTGTAACTAAAAAGAAATTTTTCTCTACTTTAAAAAGTTTACTGTTCTAAAGTGTACCAATTTCCATGCATTAATCATAAGGGAGTTTTACACTCCAATTAGTGGGGTAAGCAATAGCTAAACAATATCTTACATTGTTTTATAGTCAAACCAGGATATGTATGTGGAAATGCTGGAGATTAACCTGTTCCAGATATTCCACTTATCAGAATCACACTCTTAACAGGTGTCTGACTGGGGGATTTTAAACAGGGAGAAGACCAGTGTTTTGCTAAACAACTATAAACAGAGAACTGACTAGCTAAAGGCTTTTTAATAGGTTCACATTATTGAAGATTTGACTACACTGTTCCATAATCAAAAGATCCTGTGTTCAATTTACAGTTTTTTTCTTCTTTCAAACAGCAAATTCTGTTCCCTTTGAAAATAAGGCATTTCTAGCCCTTATCAGGCTAAGTGAGGTTAATGTGGGTAGCTGGTACTATTCCCAGTAAATTCAGTATACAACCCCCATTTTTTTTAAATAAATAAATCTGTTCTCTGAAAATGTGAGGCTGGTATATCTAGCCCTACTTAGGCTGAGTGAGGTGAATGTGGGTAGCTGGTACTGTTCCCATTAAATTCAGAATGAAATTCCCATCCTCACTATCTCAAATCAGGACAGGGGTTTTTTATGGATCTTCAACCAGCTATGACATAAAAAAAAATATTGTAAGTTAAGAAGAAGTATTAAGTGTTGCAAATTTAGACAGTTTTTTACTTGTAATAAGTACATTTTTTACTATAATGTGTTCATTAATTTTAACTTTTAAAACAGTAGCTTGCATTATTAAGGATTTGACTACTGCCCGTAATACAAAGATTTTGGTTCATTTTTGTTGTTGTGAAACAGATAATTCTCCTTCTTTTGAAAATATGAAGCTGGCATTATCAGGCTGGGTGAGGTCAATGTGGCTACCTGGTACTATTCCCAGTAAATTCAGAATAAAATGGCCCAACCCAGGCTCGGTGAGCTTAATGTGGGTAACAGGTTTGTGAGTTTCCTTTAATGAGGATAAAACCTCAGTCATGATATGACTATGCAATTGAGGTTAAACCCACTTGAACAAACAAAAAAAAATTCTGGAAGACTGTTCTTTTTTTACGAATGCCATGTTATAGTCAAAATTCTCTCTGGGTTCTATTTCCTAATTTCATCTTCAATAATCTCAACTTCTGTTCTGGTATTCTTTGTCTTTGGGCAGCCTGCTGCTGGGCAGGAAGATGGCATTTCAGCATATCTCTCTCTTAATTACCTATATGTATAATAGATTTAGATTAATTAAGTCCACTAGGCTTAATTTATCTGCTGATTCTATGTATTATATTCTGTTTGTTTCATGTTTTTGTTTGTTACATATTTTTGCTTCAATTCTTTTACCATGTAAATGGAAAAATATAAAACTGAAAAACACAAATTGTCTCCTTATTTATTAATGTTAGCATTTCATCAACAGCTTTTCATCATTGTAGACCAAATTGCCTTGAAAAAGTATATTTTTCATCAAATCCAAATTAATTTTAAAAATTTCCTGGCCCTACCTGTGAAATCACAATTTTCAAATTTTCCCGGGCAATGGCGGCGGTATGAAATTCAATATGGAGCCCCTTAATTATTAAGTAGGTATGCAATTTCCAAAACCTTGTAAAAATAAGCTTATGCTGGGTTCTTCACCTAACCTCAAAATCAGCGTTTCGCTCGAAATACGCTTACTTTTTGCAAATTGAGGGATTGGCAAGAAATAAACAAAATTGTGGCGGTAATTTAAAAAAAAACCTTCATTATGTGAAATTGAAGCGTATTTGGTGTTTGATCATTTGTCAAATAATTAAATATAATAATCTTTACTGTATAGAAATAAACAACGAATTTGATTATTCAACAGGGTTCAACAAACAACCTAAAACATTATTTTTACGAAAAATTCTCTAGAATAATTCATTTTTAATTCTCATTAAACTATCCCTTTTTCTCTTTTACCTTACTACAGTCATTGCTTCCCAGCTTCATTTTTTTATATTTCTTCATCTGTTAACTTGTCGATGAGGGCGATGAGGTAAAGTGAAGTCGCTGAGATTAATGTTTTGGAGATCGCGCATGGCACTTGGTCTATTTTTGTGCATAAATTTAAATTCGTCGAAATCGAATTTTGTTTCAACGAAATTCGGATCGCCCTAAAAGATTATTGCTTTAAACCTGCTTGGACGCAGTCATATATAATTATATACGAATGTCAAGGAACCAAGGTCTGTCGTAATCTAGCTTGTGATCAATTGTATACTATGGACATGAAAGGAGCCTAGACATTGGATTTGGGCGTCCATGTAATCCTCTCACCACCGTGATTTAGGTATCAATACCTATCTCACGGACACGGAATTATTATTATATAATTGTATACTATATGTAAAAAATTTTTTTGTAATTATTACTAAGTTACGCGCGCCCTAAAACTTTTTATATTCTTGTTGCAAATAATATTGAATGTTATAGATGGCGGCATGCAGTCATATCCGACATTGAAGGAACTAAGATTACGACAGACCTTTTGGTTCCTTCAATGTCGGATATGACTGCGTGCCATTAGGTTATAATCGAGTTATTTTGCCTTAAATTACAGTCAATTGTATTTGCAACAATAATAAAAAAAGTTTTAGTGCGCGTGTAAGTTTATAAAAATTACAAAATTGATTTAAAAATTTATATCATAAAAATTGAACCCAAATGACTACTGCTAGTAGTGGGATTATATTTACTCTGCGAGAAAAAACATCTTAGTAAAAAAATCTTGTGACTGAGGTATGTATTATTAGTACCTCTTTGGTAACTTCAGCAATAAGAGTTAAAATATTTTGCCGTACCCTGTAGAAATGTCGATAAAAATTTCAAGACGTTGGTAGCTTCGGGTACATTAGCTTTTCTTGTTTTTATGCTATCTGTTTATGTTCTTGAATTTTTTAAATTTTGGCGCTTTAACTTTTTTGCTACCTTTGGCGTATATCACAAAAAATACGCCAACTCCGTTTCGCGAGAGCAAAACTCTACTGGCGCTATCTTGAAGAATCCTTTGGAACTAACATTTTTCGAAAAACACGGTGTTTTTTTGTAAGTGAAGAACCCATCATTAATAAAATGCTCAGGGGGAGGAAGTAGTAAGCTTACAGAAGTGTTTCTAAAATGTTAAGCCTTGTCAAAATAAGCTTTATAAAATGTTTGAATCTTGTCAAAATAAGTGTTTTTAAAATCTTTTTAAACACTTTCTGTGCCGTCTGGGTATCTATGTTTTGTTATTTCAAGCCACTATTACTTAACAGCTGATATAAATGAGCTGTGGTTAGTTGAAATTCCACCAGAGGGCGTGTTAAGGGATAGTGTGGGATTAGTTAATCAACCAGAGCGCGCGATAGCCCAGTGGTTAAGCACTCGCTTGCCTTGCGAAAGATCCCGGGTTCGATCCCCGAGCCGACAGAAAATTTGTATTCTATATTTTTGGTTACAGTTTTTTGTAAGGGATAGGATACTTTCCGGTGCGGTCGTGTTGACTCAGCACCTAAATGGGAAGTATTGTGTCACTTCTCGCCTATCAGAGGGCAGGCATACTAAGGGATCGGCAAGCTCTAACACAGACCACAAGAGTCTACAGTAGCTCTTGCTTCATGGCTACAAAATAAAAAGGCTGTGGAAACTTCTTTTTCTTTTCTTTTTAATCCTGTTTTATAATTCGGGCCTTACTCGTACGTACATGCAATAGGTATGTAAATAAATGTACGCCTGTTTCCAGATCAAGATCTACACGGCAGACGCCCGCATGAGTGTCATGGCGTACCTGGGCGTGCCCTACGCCGCCCCTCCTGTGGGCAACCTGAGATTTGCGGTGAGTACGGCTTCCTTCTTAGTAAGCGGCCACAACGAGGACCCTGGCCTATACCCTACACCCTCGACCCCAGACCCTGGTACCTACAGCTTCATATATACCTAAGTGCACTGGTAGTCAAGTGGTTAACACACTAGTCTGGTAATCGAGGTAGCGTAGATGTCCGTTGGTTCGAATCCCACCCAGTGCATGCATTTTCCTTCGTTAATTTGAGTTTGTGACCACATAATAATGAGGCTCTGAGGGTTAGGTGGTAGAAAATGCTTTGAGCATTAACCTCGCCTGGTGGTTAAATTCCACTAAAGAGTGTTGCTATTATTATTATTTTCGGGACTCCGTTGTGGCTCCTTACATTTAATAACATGTTTAGATTATTTTACGTGGTACTGGCTCTACCCCAGGATATAGGTAAATGCCTCCGTTGTGTTCGTGCACTTTTAGATTTAGGAACTCATCAGGCGCGAATTAATTAATACTGCTGTGGTGGACACTGTTACTGACGGACAAATTATGAAACAGGATTAAATAGGATTAAATAGGATTTGTTAATCCAAGCCACTATCATTCACTTAACAGCTGATATAAATTCTGAAATTCACACATACATAAGTTATGAGGAACATGTCATGCAGAAGAGTTTGCTTCTAAGTTTATAGAAATACATGATAGTATCAAAAAATTCAATCTTGAAAGAAAAAAACAATACTTTCTATTATTTATAGGTAATAGAAAATAAAAAAATGCACAGGGTGGTATTCAAACTTTCTCCACACCACCTGCATTGCCAGAATAGCCCCTAAACGCGCCATCGACACTGGATTATCACCTCTAATCATTACTTATCCTCCCCGCATATCCATCTCTGTAGGAGGTGAATAAGCGGGGAGCCTTGGCCTAGCGGTAGCATGCTCGACTTGCACTCCAGAAGACCTGGATTAGAATCCTGGCGGTGTCGGAATTTTTTCCGCTCTGTACAATCTACGTCGGGGCCTACCCTAGCCTCGTGAGTACAATTGGGATGGTTGTAGAGTGGGCAACAACCAGTGGCAGCATTACGAGATTGATATTGGAATATGATGGCTTTAACGTTGGTTATCTTAGGGAATTAATAAACAACATCAATAACTTAAGTCGTTGGTAAGTGTCGGTTTTCCCTATCTTACGCAATTCGTGACTTAGCGCCACAGAGGTATTACAAAAACGTCTATTAATTCCGCCCTTAATGTCGATGATACCCACTAAACATTGTATCAAAATAACACAAATAACTAGCTCTTTATCTCCCTTTTTATCTCTTTCTATCCACCCCCCAGCCCCCTCAGAGGCACCCCGGGTGGGAGAGGGTCTTCTTCGCGGGCAGCTACGGGCCCGCCTGCCCCCAGCCCTACACCCCCCTCATCCCCAGTGTGGCCGCCGTGTCGCAACAGGACGAGAACTGCCTCTTCCTTAACATCTGGGCGCCCGAGGTGAGTGGGTCTCATATACCTGAGATCCAGAAAGTTAAGTACAACACAACCCATAACAAATAGTGTAATAGTACCTCATAAGCTCACAATATTTTTAATGTATAATATTATTATGTAAAATTAAAATAAATAAAGATTATTTTGTTTAAAAAAAAGTAAAATGAAAAACCAATATTACAATACTGTATTTCCTTTTTACATTTGTATATTTGAAATTTTGATGTTGAAAATTTAGAAATTTGAGGGCAGGACTTGCAGCCGTGCCTGGCTCAAAACTAGAAGTATAATACAATAAATTATTATAGGAATATTTCCTCATTATAGACTAAGGAAAGTAATAAAAAAAAAGGTAATATAGTTTGCGAAATAATGATATAAAAAATATTACAATACTAAACCAATGCTACTAAAATTAGTCTGATTTTTTTTTTTTTAAGTGGGGTTTAACGTCGCTTTCAACTGCCATGGTCATATCACGACGGGGGTTTTACCCTCCATTCGCAGGAAACTCACAAACCTGCTACTCACATTGACCTCACCCAGCCTGAGTGGGGCCGGGAAAAGCCAGCGTCACGAGAATTAGAATTTGAATGGTCACCCATCCAAGTCTTAACCTAGCTGATTGTCGCTTAACTTCGGTGTTCTGAAGGGAACCGGTGTATTCAACATGCCACATCATCGACGCTGGCTTTAGTCTGATTTGATACACCGCACTCATAGTCTAAGATGAAACTGGGTGGGACGAAAATTACTAGTGAGAATTTGTTTGAACTTAAAATTTTGTGTAAATTTCAAAAATGTCATAAAAAATATTGGGACCTATTAAAATTTCAAAGTTGACCTTGAAATAACCTTGAAGAGGTCATCTAAGAACCTTTTCAAGATTACCATTCAGTCCCCTTAAGAGGTATGGACAATAATCTTAGGACAGTTTTTTTCTTTCGTAAGTAGTTCTCGAGATATTTGAATGTTTCGTTTATAATGGGACACCTTGTATGTAGGTATCATGCTGTTCATAAAGATTTATAAATAAATGTGTTTCTTTGTGTTATTATATCACAATTTTCAATGGGTAGCGCAGAATTATAGGACTTTTCCATATCTTTTAATATCCTAATATCTTATTTTTGCCTATAATTGCGCCACTGGTCGCTGCTCACATTAAAGCAGCTACTCATTTTTCCTCACGAGGGAGGTATGAGTGGAGCCCGTTCCGTCACTGGTCGCTGCTCACATTAAAGTAACTACTCATTTTTCCTTACGAGGGAGGTATGAGTGGACCCCGTATAATGCTCACAAGATTTTTTATCTTTTGAAGGTCGGTATACCCTTATTGTTTGTTGAAGATGTTAATGTAAAAAAATAAAAAATGGAAACTTTAAAAAAAAAAATGCTGTTGTGTTTCGGATTTCAGATCTCGCTCAACTACCGCAACACCCCCGTGGTGGTGTTCTTTGAGGGCGAAGGGTTCGTGTCGGGGACGCCAGCCAGATTCCCGGCGCAGGATTTGGCGGCCGAAGGCTTGGTGGTGGTGTCGGTCAACTATCGGATGAACGTTTTCGGTAAGAGCCGCCAAACTCCTGGGAGATACGCAGATAAGGTAGATGTATATTTCCGATGTAGAGTCTGTCTCAAATGTAGGAACTACTTTAGATAGATGCGCATAATTAGATTTTAGTTTCTACTGTGGAAAAAGACTTAAAATGCAAATGTAGAAACCGCTTTAGATAGATGCATAATTAGTTTCTTCTGTAGAAAAAGCCTTGCAGATTTTAAATAAAAAAAACTATCTCAAATGTAGATTTGTAGAAATTGCCTTATAGATAATATATGGGTATTTACTGGTAGTTTCTAATGTGGAAACTGCCTTAGATTTTGAGTCTCAAATTCGGCAAATATTTATTTATTTGTCTTTTTGCCTTCGAAGTTACTTATTTTTTCCATTTGTCTTTCGTCTTTTTTTTCTGAATCATTTTTTTTTTTTTTTTTTTTTTTTCTTCTTCTTTTTTTCCATTTCGTCCTTGGGTTTTTCTCACTTCCTGATTTTCTCGTTCCGCCTCCAGGCTTCTTCTCCCTTACTAATTTTTCCGTTCCGCCTCCAGGCTTCTTCTCTCTGGAGGACGCGGAGGCGCGAGGGAACCTAGGTCTCCTGGACCAGTACCTGGCTCTGGTGTGGGTGAGGGAGAACATCCCCTACTTCGGGGGCGACGGCAAGAGCATCACCCTCATGGGCCACTCGGCGGGGGCCGCCAGCATTGTCTACCACATGGTGTCGCCCAAGACGGCGGGTGAGTCAAATATAGTAGTTAATATGGTTATCATACTTTTGTGTGAATCACTTTCGTGATATCACAACTACTCAAACTCGCTTTACTAATCTTTTATAATCTTTTCTTAGAAGCTTTAACTTAGGAAAAATACTTTTGTATATGTTACGGCTGACTTGTAAACTCCAGGTTAGGTCGGTGTTATTGAGTAGCATCATCGTGTTCGATGGTCACCAAATATTATTAATAATAAAAGTTTGTGTCGGTAATGGTGATAAGGGGACACAAAGGAAAGAATGAACAACTTCTGTTAAGCAACGTCCAGTGAGGTTAGGACTTGGATGGGTGACCATTCAAATTCGAATCCTCGTGATGCTGGCTAATCCTGGCCCTCTCAGGCTGGGTGAGGCGAATGAAGGGTGAAACACTCGTCGTGAAATGACCATGTAGTTGAAAGTAACGTTAAACCAACAAAAAAACGATGACACAAACAATATTTTATTTATTTATTTTATTTTGACAAATGGTCTTATATCCAACAAACATTTTGTTCATAAAGTAGGTACCTATGCACTTTTCTATGGAATTATGTTTTTCTTACTTTTACACAATATTTTGTTTTTCTTATGTACCAGCCAACCAACCAAACTTGTAAATGTTTCAAAAAAAATACAACTAAACTTATTTATTTATTTATTTATTTTAAACATTTTGTTGGATATAATCATAATCATGAATGACCCGTCAGAAAAAAAAAATAAAGAAAAGATTAGAAATTAAATATCAAGGGAAATAAGCAAAGTATAATAATAATTATACAATTCCGTGTCCGTGAGATAGGTATTAATACCTAAATCACGGTGGTGAAAGGATTATATGGACGCTTTTTTTAAAATAATTCAAAGACGAGATTATTTTAAAAATACAAAGTAGGAATCTTGATACGACTCTAATGTTTCCAGGGCTGTTCCACAAGGTGATCATCATGTCGGGCAGTGCCGCCTCCCCCTGGATGAAAACCAGGCGTGTGGCCCTGGCCTCGCGGGGCATAGCGCGGAGCCTCGGCTGCCTTAGTGTGAACGAGACGCGGCCCATTCTCAAGTGCATGCGGGAGAGATCCACTAGCGAGGTGGTCAGGGCCTTTGAGACGCAATACAGAGTGAGTTCTATCACTAGTGAGGTGGTCAGGGCCTTTGAGACGCAATACAGAGTGAGTTCTATCACTAGTGAGGTGGTCAGGGCCTTTGAGACGCAATACAGAGTGAGTTCTATCACTAGTGAGGTGGTCAGGGCCTTTGAGACGCAATACAGAGTGAGTTCTATCACTAGTGAGGTGGTCAGGGCCTTTGAGACGCAATACAGAGTGAGTTCTATCACTAGTGAGGTGGTCAGGGCCTTTGAGACGCAATACAGAGTGAGTTCTATCACTAGGGAGGTGGTCAGGGCCTTTGAGACGCAAAACAGAGTGAGTTCTATCACTAGTGAGGTGGTCAGGGCCTTTGAGACGCAAAACAGAGTGAGTTCTATCACTAGTGAGGTGGTCAGGGCCTTTGAGACGCAATACAGGGTGAGTTGTATCACTAGGGAGGTGGTCAGGGCCTTTGAGACGCAATACAGGGTGAGTTGTATCACTAGGGAGGTGGTCAGGGCCTTTGAGACGCAATACAGGGTGAGTTGTGTCACTAGTGAGGTGGTCAGGGCCTTTGAGACGCAATACAGAGTGAGTTCTATCACTAGTGAGGTGGTCAGGGCCTTTGAGACGCAATACAGGGTGAGTTGTGTCACTAGTGAGGTGGTCAGGGCCTTTGAGACGCAATACAGAGTGAGTTCTATCACTAGTGAGGTGGTCAGGGCCTTTGAGACGCAATACAGAGTGAGTTCTATCACTAGTGAGGTGGTCAGGGCCTTTGAGACGCAATACAGGGTGAGTTGTAGCACTAGGGAGGTGGTCAGGGCCTTTGAGACGCAATACAGAGTGTGTTGTAGACTTTGGCAACTTTTGAATGTGTATGAAGTTATCTGTTTTTGATTAAACTCCTCAGCTTTAAGTATTATTGACCCACCAACTATCAATGTTGATTAGTTTCATAGTACGCGGCTATAATAAGGACCCTTGGCCTAGAACCCACAAGATAAAGATGATTTTTAGAACTCTGTTGAGGCCGCTTACTTTATTTATAATTGGGTTTAACGTTGCTTTCAACGACTTGGTCATATCACGACGGGGGTGATACCCTCCATTTGCAGGAATTTCACAAACCTACTACCCACATTAACCTCACCCAGCCTGGGTTGGGCCGGAATGCCAGCATCACGAAGTCTTCGTCTCGCTGGACGTTGCTTAACTTCGGTGATCCTCCGAGAACTGGTGCATTCAACGCGTGATCGACGCTGGCTTGATTATCATGGTTAGAATATTCTGCGTCGTACCTAGTACCCTAGGCTTGGTTCCTCTCAGAAGTTAGACACTTAGCTTATAGGAGATCTAGGTATTGTTTATAATATCATTATTGAACAAATAAAAAAAAATAGGTACATGCCAGCGTCGATGGCGCGTTGAATGCACCGGTTCTCGTAGGATTACCGAAGTTAAGCAAAGTTTAGCGATGTGGAGACTTCGTGATACTAGCATTCCAGCCCGACTGGATGAGGTTGATGTGGGTAGCAGGTTTATGAGTTTCCTGCGAATGGAGGGTAACATCCCCGTCGTGATATGACCATGTAGTTGAAAGCGACGTTAAACCAAAATTAAAAAAAAAATCGGACCATAAAATTATTAAAAAGTTATCATCATATTTGTGTTAATCACAATTGAATTCTTGTTGCAGGACGGGAACTGGACGGAGCTAGTGCTTCCTGTGGTGGACACCTTCCTGCCAGACATAGAGCAATACCTCCCCCGGGACCCCCTGCAGGCCCTACAGGACGGCATGTACCACAGGGTGCCGGTGCTGACTGGACTCACTAGCCACGAGGGCGCCATCTCCGTGGGTAACTATTATGGTGCTGTGGGAGAAGACGCAACTGAGAAAAAATTGAAGTTTCTTTTACCGTCGCTTTCATTTGCATGGTCACGCCGCGCAACGAGGATATTAACACTTTGACTGCCGGACCTGATTTTTGTTGTAGGATTTCGCGGAGGCCACGGCTGATTTTTGATTATTGTATGATTTTTTCCCCTGATTTTTGTATGTTTTCTTTTTAATTACACTATAATTCCCTTATTCTTCAAGATATTCCAGAACCGAGCATACCCAAAGAATTCTCAGGGGCCCGGCTTTCAAATCACTATAATATAAAATGCAGACAAAGTGTTAAACACTAATGGACCCGGAGTAATTCACAAAAACCAAAGCTTGTTCTAGTTGGAAATTAAGAGACATCTTTTATTTGCAATAACACCCTTTCTTCTCGTCTATCCTGGTAGCTCAGTGATAAAGGCGTCAGCGTCGTTCTCGTAAACCAGAGGACGCGGGTTTGAAACCCAGCCAGGACAAAAGTTTCTGACTTTATAATAATAATAAT
Source organism: Bactericera cockerelli (assembly GCA_024516035.1). Taxonomy (NCBI): domain Eukaryota; kingdom Metazoa; phylum Arthropoda; class Insecta; order Hemiptera; family Triozidae; genus Bactericera; species Bactericera cockerelli. The sequence continues at coordinate 3,370,818 of CM044957.1, forward strand.
AAGACTCCGTAGGTTAGGTGGTTGAAAATGCTTTGAGCATTAACCTCGCCTGATGTGGTTACCTTCCACTAAAGAGTATTATTATTATTATCTCTTTGAACATTCTTAAGAACTGTCAACTCAGTTGGTGTTTCGGTTTTCTTCGTGTTTCAAGCTACTAATAATAATAATAATATCGCCTTATTTATACTGCCCGATTAGGACTATGAGGTCCCATTATTCCAGCTGTAAGCCCAAGACGTATTATCATGTGGTAAAAATCCCAAATGGGAGGATAACTTGCCAGGTCCCGGATGGGTTTTGAACCCACGACCTCTGAAATCTCTGAGTTCACAGAGTGCCGCCTTTACCACTGAGCTACCCAGATAAGAGGGACAGACAAGGTAATCGGTTTCTTTCAATCCCTCCCTCTCCCCCCAGCGCGCTGGAGTGACCTCATCTCGCAAGGTTTCGACCACCTCCGCCTCCTCTTCGTCAACTCCATCATCCCCGCCGTGATGCACATGTACGGTTTCGCCAGCTACATGTCCAGTGTGCCGGAGATTCGGACACTCCTGGAGTGGCAGTACGTGGACAACATTCCGTCGGGGGATGTGCATGCCTTGCTCTCCAAGATACTGGACGTGAGTAAGCACTGTGGGGGTTGGGTGGAAGAGAATGCCTAAGGCATTAACTTCACCGCAGACTGCAAAACAAGTGTAATTAAAAATCAATATTGATTTTTTTTTTTTTTTTTTTTTACTTAACGCCCTGCAAACGAGAGCAATTACTAAGTAAAATGTCTAAATCTATCTTATCTATTATAAATTATAAACTATGATTTGATTTCACAAATTAAAATTTTTGTGTTCTCTTTAAAAACACTAGGTAGGTCTGCAAAGTCCAGATTTGAGGAATATATGTTATAAGTATCCATGGCTGTGGGCAGTGTTGAGTCACTGTATACCGGGCTTAGACTAGGACCTCCAGAGGAGAAAAAGGGGGACTGTTTTCTCTGTCTCAGACCCAACAATGGAACCTTGAAAGATATATGTTCCATCGCAGATGGTATATCAATATTGTTATTTAGGATGTTATATAACAACATTATATAATTATATTTTCTGCGATCCTCTAGACTCTGGAGATCCAAATTTTCGGCTAATAGTTTATGTGATATGGCATTAGGATATGTCGGGTAGAAACCATTCTCCTTTCTAAACGCAGATCGCAAAAATTTAGCCTGTATATTCTCCAACATTGACACATAGGACTTTGTTTTAGGAGCCCAGATGACAGTGGCATATTCTATTTTACTTCTAACAAGGGATGTGTACAGAAGTCTTAGTGTGTCAGTGTTTTGGAAAAAGTTGCCATGTCTAAGAATCATACCCAATGTTTGGAAAGCCTTTTTGCATGTCTCAATTATATGTTGCTCAAATTTCAGATTGGCTTGAAAGGTGACACCCAGGTCTTTTTTGGTTGTCATGTTTTCAAGGGGCAAGTTATTTATTTTATATTGGTACATGCAGAAAGTCCTCCTTCGAGTAAGACTCATGACATGACACTTCTTAATACTGAATTCCAATTTCTTTTTTCCAAGCCATTTTACGACCGCATCCAGATCCTCCTGCAACAGACGACAATCATTCTCATTGGAGATTACTCTAAAGAGTTTGAAGTCGTCCGCATACAAAAGGTATTGAGAATGGTTTACTACCTCTCCTATGCCATCCATTAATATTGCAAAGAATATTCCTGACAATTTGGATCCCTGAATCACAGAGGACGTGGGAAAATATGGTTCAGATAAACAACCCTTAAAGAAAACTCTTTGTTCTCTCCTCTGGAGGTACGAGGCAACAAATTTTACGATATCTATTGAGAAACCAAAATCTATAGGGTTCTCAACAGTACCTCGTGAGAGACTCTGTCGAAGGCACGATGGATGTCGGTATATATAGTGTCTATCTGTGGGCTGCCATCACCCAAAGCCCTGGTAACATAAGAATAAAATTCTACCAAGTTTGATACAGTAGACCTGTGCCTAATAAATCCATGTTGAGCTGGAGAGATTTTTTTATATACAAAGCTTGATATGCGTTTAAATATGCAACTCTCAAAAACTTTTGAGAATACGCTTATATTTGACACCGGTCTGTGGTCCAACAAGTCAGGATTCTTTTTCTTTGGAATTGGTGTCACTTTCGTTATTTTAAGCAGTTCTGGAAAAATACATGTGCTTAGTGAGAGATTGTAAATATGCTGAAGAACAGGAACAAGACTACTTTTGCAAGATTTAACCAAAGCAGGCGGGATGGAATCTAATCCAGGACCTTTATTTGGTAATAGATCAATACTTTCAATAACTTCATCACCCGAAAGTAGGAAACTTGAAAACTCTTCAGATACATTGAACTTGTCATTTTTGATATTATAATCTGGAGCCGGTTTGGTGTATGTTGATTCAAAAATATTAGCGAATTGGTTACAAATCTTATTTGGATCTGTGATCAATTTTCCATCTATTTTAAAAGTTTTTGGGGCCAGAGATTTATTCCTACTTTTTAAAAAATTATAAAAGTTTTTAGGATTTATGTGAATTTCTTTTTCAATTTTTTGAATATATTTTTTGAACCCTGTCTTTAATGTTTTTTTGCATGTTCTTTTTATGTTGACCAATTCTCTTGGATTAGTGTTCTTCTTTTTTCTCAATCTTTCCTTTTTCCTGTAGATAGAAATAATTTCTTTTGTCCACCACTTAGGGTAATGCTTTTTATTTGTGTACTTTTTATGACCGTATTTGGGTATGGTTTTGTTTAGTTCTATGTAAAACATTTCATAAAATAGTTCCATTGCTTCATTTGGATCATTCAGGTTGAAAACAGGAGACCAGTCAATGTTATTAATATTAATTACTGTTTCAGTTAAATTTAGGTCTGACTTAAATATATATCTATTTTTATCAAATAGGCTTTCACTTTTTATTTCGTCTGTTTTGTTATTAGCCGTATAATTAATCTTAGTATTACTTTTTTTGCTTTTGGTTTTGTACCTGTTTTTCTTGTATCCGATTGAAATATTTAGTGTTGGATGATATTCATCTTCCTTCACAAATGGATCTCCTTTTTGCACAAGCACATGTATTCCCCTTTTTAGATCTGGACTTCGCTTACAATGAAAAAGTACGAGGTCTAATGTGTTACCTAGTTTATTAACGACATTATTCAAAGATCTTAATGATAAATAACTTAACATGTTGTTAAGAGACCGAGTTAAGTATGTTTCAGTATGTTCAATGCCATTAGTATTTAATGTTTGATAAAAATTAGGGATATTCATATCACCTAAGATTATGACATTTTGATTTTTTAATTGTGATGTAATGGTTTCGAAACACTCATTTAGAGCTTCTAATGATAGATTGTTTACAGGGGGTGGCATGTAAATTACACACACAAAAACAGTTAAGTGGTCTAATTTTATTTTCACCCATATATTTTCAATTTCTGGTCTATTACAGTTCCAATGATCTAACATTTGTGCAGAATATTTATTAGCAACCCCCAATAAGCAACCGCCACCACGGCTTTTGCCTGTTACTTCTGTGTTCCTGTCTTGTCTAAAGACAGTATATTGCTCACTATCGAAAAGTTCAGAATCATGAATATCTCCCGCCAACCATGTCTCTGTGAGTGCGATAATATCATGCTCTTGGTTTATGGATGACTCATAAAACTCTTTCGTTTTGGTCCGTAAACCTCTAACGTTTTGGTAAGCTATTGATACAATGTGCTTGAAACAATCAACTCGGTCTCCCAAAATTTCATTCAAGTTATCCCCACTGATATCAGAGTCTGAAGACTCATTACATGATTTCACCGGGGATTGAACCTGAACCACTTGTACAGAGACATCAATGTCAGCTGATTGCTTGTTAATTACACTAGAGTTAACATTCTGTTCGGATAGTAAAAATTTTGTTTCTGAATAATTTTATTCTGATGATGAAGATGTGTAGGTACAGGGTGTTGTGGTTGAACAAGAGGAGGTCTGATCGCGAACATCTGGTTCTCGCTATTTGGTAGAATATCATGTATTCTGCTATGTAGATGGTGGTTTATATATTCACCACGGTTGTGGTTGTTCTCATGAGCGGGGTCTGTGTAGACTGGGCCTCGTTGAGCGGGGTCTGTGTAGACTGGGCCTCGTTGTGCGGGGTCTGTGTAGACTGGGCCTCGTTGTGCGGGGTCTGTGTAGACTGGGCCTCGTTGTGCGGGGTCTGTGTAGACTGGGCCTCGTTGAGCGGGGTCTGTGTAGACTGGGCCTCGTTGAGCGGGGTCTGTGTAGACTGGGCCTCGTTGTGCGGGGTCTGTGTAGACTGGGCCTCGTTGAGCGGGGTCTGTGTAGACTGGGCCGCTTTGGTCACTTTGAGGGAAGGGTATAAACCTTCTTCTGGCCGAGTGAAGGTTCTGGGGCATAGGCCGAGGTTGATTTGAGTAGATAGTTTGGTCCAGAAACATATGAGACATATTGCCACCTGGTGGTCTGAGGTTGCAAGATTGTGTATGCAACAACATACAAGGACAATTTCCTCTGGTCACCTGTGCATATGAAGCATTTTGATGAGGACCAATGTTGTTAGGTTGTGCACTCTTATTCACATATTCTCTTTGAATATACGAAGGCACATTCCTAGGGATTATGTCGGTATTTTTTTTCGTTTGTCTCTTTTCATGTGTAGGGTACCTTGTATATGATGGAAAGTTCAACTTGTATCCATCGTTTCTCCTCTTATGATCTATCTTACTTTGAGATAGAGACCTTTCATTACCAGTAGGTTTGATAGTCACTCTATTCTGGGTTTGGGTTGAGTTACTAAAACCAAACAAGGTTGTTGCAATTTTATGTGTCAGTTTGTTTTTGCCTGAGGCGTTGAGATGAATACCATCCTGAGTTAATTGATTATATTTGACCAATTTTGTGTTTACAATTTTACATGTTTCGCCCCATTTTTTGACGTAATGTTTAATACGGGTATTCAGGTTACTTATGTGTTTGTTTATCTTAGGGACATCAAATCTTTTTAATATCTGAACAATGTAGATGGTTTTACATTTTTTAAGTTTTAGTAAAAGTGAATCTAACGCGTTTTTCATTATATCCCATGATGTTATAAATAAGTCATTTGTACCAAGAAGTAAAATTGCTGAATCTAATTCTGAAACTTCTTCATGAAACATCTGGTTAGCTTTCTCAAAACCAATGCCACCACGAGTATAGTCCACGATATTAACATTCTCGGGACATTTAGTAGATAGGTTAAGTTTGATACTAGCGGCAATACTGTCACCTATTAGGAAAAGGTTTTGTTTTGATTTGTATGACTTTTTGCCCGACACTTTATTTATTTGGATGTTACCATTATTTTTTGTGATTGCGTTTACATTACGATCATTAGTTGTTATGGCATCCTGTAGTTGTTTCTTATTCACGTTCTGCTTTTGTTTATTGTTGATATTAGAATTAGTGGTGGTATTAGGACTAGCTCGTCTTTGAGTTGGAGAGATTTGCTCATGTGGTTCATTTATAATTATATTTGGTGATATGTATTCAAGGATTGTGCTCTCCTGACTTTCTTCAAATATGTCTTCTGAGATCTCTGTTATTGTCCTATCATTGTTTTCATTTTCATTATTTGCCAACGTTTCTTTGGGACAGGAAGCAGACTGAGAGAGCGTTTCGTTTATCTCCATCAATAGATTTTTAGTGATAAGTGGTTCTTTATATGTATCGTCTTTCTTACGATTCATACATGTTGATATTGTCTCCTTCAGCTCCTGTATGAACTCAGATTTATCCTGAATATCCTGCTTCATGTTGTTTTTTTCTTGAAGCAGTTCTTCATATTTCTGCTTCAGTTGTATTATTTCAGAATTGAGATTTGATAGTTGTTCATCATTTTCATCAAAGATGATTTGTACTCTTTCATCATTTATCTTCAGTTTTTGTTCCAAGGCTGAACATTTATCGTAAGTTTCTTTCAGGTTCTGATTGCAAATAACTTGATCTTCGAGAGCTTGTTCATATTGTTCATATTTATAATTGAGTTTATTTAGCAAATCACCTATAACATGAACTAGCTCATTGGTATCAATTTTATTCCCATCAAGAGTCTCAATCTGTGTTTTCAGAGAGAGGTAGGTGTCGATGTAGTCATCTTTTGGAATGAAGGACTTAAAATTGAATTTATTGCCTCTGGTTTTTCTCTGATACATGATGCTTTCAATAGTATTTCTTTTCAAATTATTCTCAGTGGAAGTGAAAGGGGTACTTCCCCTACAAGTTAACTACTCATACCATTGAAGTTTATGTACTGAAAAGTACTGAGTAATTTATAAGTTCTATTTGTTTTATTTTAAAGATTGTACTAGATTATAAAAAAGTTTTAAAAAAAATAGTTTATCAGGACTTATCTGTATTGTGGATCCTGAGATGTGTTCTTCATGCCAAAAAACACACAATTAACACTTTTTAAAATTTCATTATTCAAAATACAATTCGATTTATTGAAAATAATCAAGAGCTAAGAAAATATCGACTGCACTGTATGCACTCACTCTATATAATTTTTTTCAAGTTTTTTTTTATTTATTTATTGTTCTTAATTTTTTTTAATTTATTTATTGTTCTTAATTTTTTGTTGATGATTGTTTTGTAAAAAAAAAAGTTAAATAAATAAAGTGGAAGAGAATGCAGAGGCCAAATAAATGTGTCGTCGGGGGATGTGCATGCCTTGCTCCAAGATACTAGACGTGAGTAAGCATGTGGGGTTGGGTGAAGGATTGCCAGGTACAATGTGTCGTCGGGGGATGTGCATGCCTTGCTCTCCAAGATACTGGACGTGAGTATACACTGTGGGGGTTGGGTGGAAGAGATTGCCAGGTACAATGTGTCGTCGGGGGATGTGCATGCCTTGCTCTCCAAGATACTGGACGTGAGTAAGCACTGTGGGGGTTGGGTGGAAGAGATGCCAGGTAAATGTGCCGTCGGGGGATGTGCATGCCTTGCTCTCCAAGATACTGACGTGAGTAACACTGTGGGGGTTGGGTGGAAGAGATGCAGGTACAATGTGTCGTCGGGAGATGTGCAGCATGCCTTGCTCTCCAAGATACTGGACGTGAGTAAGCACTGTGGGGGTTGGGTGGAAGAGAATGCCAGACGGACAGGTACAATGTGTCGTCGGGAGATGTGCATGCCTTCCTCTCCAAGATACTAGACATGTGTAAAGACTGTGGGGGTTGGGTGGAAGAGAATGCCAGACTGCCAGGTACAATGTGCCCTCGGGAGATGTGCATGCCTTGCTCTCCAAGATACTAGACGTGAGTAAACACTGTGTGGGGTTGGGTGGAAGAGGTTGCCAGACGGCCAGGTACAATGTGCCGTCGGGGGATGTGCATGCCTTGCTCTCCAAGGTACTAGACGTGAGGAAAAACTGTGAGGGTGGGTGGAAGAGATTGCCAGACGGCCATTTACGATCCCCAGCGGGAAAGGAATTTTTCTGCTCTGTTCTTGGATGTTTGGGGTCCACTCATACCTCGTGAGGAAAAATAATTAGTTACTTGTATGAGTAACGACCAGTGGCGGCATTACCAGAGTATGAAGAAATAAATGTAATGGTATAATTCGAAAAGTAAAGGAGGCTCTTAGTAATGCTGCGTTACCCACAAAAATTGTGAAGAGCCCTTGTGTGCTTCACCACAAATAAAAACCATACATACAATTTCTAATATTAGAAATAGGAAGTATTGTGTTCGTTTTTGTAAAAAAAATATTTTTCCCACTGTGTCGACAGTTCTTCACAGACGCTCAATACCGGGCCCCGTATGAACTCCAGCTGAAACTCCTGACTAAGCACTCGGGTGACAACACAGGCGCGGTCTACGCCTACCAGTTTGAGCAGACCAGCCCTGATCTGTACAGCAAACTGGTCAACATCAGTGGTAAGCAATGGTCAACATTTTTTTTTTTTTTTTTAAAGATGAGTGTTTCACAGCCGTTTATATTTCGTAGCCACAAACGTCTACTCTACAGCTGTACTCTAGACGCTTGTGGTCTGTGTTGTAGCTTGCCCATCCTGTAGTATGCCTCCCCTCTGATGGGCGAGAAGATCTATTTTATGGCCGAGTCAAGATGCGTGTATCAAATTTTCTCTGCGGAAATTTACTCCGCAAAAATTAAAGCTTTGTGGAACACAAAACACGAAAATTACTCACAAATCACTCCGGAAAAAACTTTGCAAAAGTATAACTCACCCTGAGTGCGGCCGCAAGGGTTCGAATTTGGTCACCCATCTAAACCCATCCAAGTCCTAGCCTCGCTGGTTGTTGATGAACTCTAGTGACAGAACGAGAACTGATGTATTCAACGCGCCATAGGAATAAGAGGAAAAACCAAATATGTAGTTTTTTTTTTTTTTTTTTTTTAAAATAAAACCATTATTGTTAATAAAAAAACTGACGCTGGCTACAAACTTCACTCTCATTTTCCTCCTGTTCCAGGCATGTTCCAAGGCTGCGGGCATGGCCAAGAGCTCATCTACCTGTTTGGCCCGGCCCTGATGCAGCAGGTCACTGGCCGGAGGTTCACCCCCAATGAGGAGAGGCTGAGTGTCATCGTGAGGCGCCTCTGGTCAGAGTTCATGAGGCTTGGGTGAGTGTAGCACATTGCATAATCACTCGGAATTGTCGGGCGCGCATAAAAATTATCTCTCAAGATAAGCTCAATTTCAGTTATAGTCTAGTACCGTGGGCTTTCAAAACGGAAAGTTTTGGTGTAGTTTTTGATTATTGGTACCATATTTTATTATGAACTACTGAACACGAATCTGAGGTTTTCTGTCGCTTTGATCAAAAGTTATTAATTTTTCTTAAAGTTATTAAACTAAAAAGTAAAAAAAAAGTTATAGAACTGTAACTAATTAAACTTTTTGACTATCCTGTACAATATGCATTCGTACATTTAATTCTTCCTAACTAAATAAGATCATTCTATATAAATAAATATAATAAATGTGTTTCATTGTGTTATTACATCACAATTTTAAGTGGGTAGCGCAGAATTATAAGATCATTCTTTTGGACGGGTAGATGATGATTATTATCTGACTGCCCGCCAGGCACCCGACAGCCAACTCGTACGGGTACGGAATCCCCTGGAAGCGCTACAGCCAGGACCAGGACAACTATGTGGTCATCAAGTCCGACCCTAACCTGCCCCCCCAGCAGCCCGTCCTGAGACAGCCCGCCACCTCTGTCGTCAACGATGTGGCCGCTAGGTATTTAATAATAATATCGCTCTTATTTATACTACCGACTGGGACTAATGATCTGATGTGATAAAAACTTTGGCAAGTGTAATGAAGTTTAAAGTTAAAGTTATCATATTTGTGTTAATCACTTACGTGATATCACAACTAATCAAACTCGCTTTACTAAATCCACGCTGAAACCGGGACTTGAACCACCGACCTCCAGGTTACGAGTCCATCGCCTTATCGTTAAAGCTACTGAGGTCGGTCTGATGATCTGATGTATAAATGGGGAATCAAGCCCTTAATCACTTGAAACTATGGTGCATCAAACCAATCCATTTTACACATTATCATGGATTGTCCTTTAACTAACATCCTATCATGGTAATTTTGAGGATTTTTTCAAAGAAAGGATCTGAAGTCGCTATAGAAATTGTTAAAAATCTCACTGTTTCAATCTAGCCTTTTCATCTCTTGGTAACTTATTTAATTTTCTCTCTTGACATGTTATATATTTTTTTCCCCTTCTCTATATTGTACCGATTTATTTTGTAAAATAAAACCGTCATACGATACATAAATAGTTCAATATTTCATCGATGAATGTTCAATTTTCAATTAAGTTTATTCTAAGTATCTATATTATATCTTAGTAAAAGTCTTTTGTTTGTAATTAATTTACAAAAATAAACATGGGTTAACTCCGTGAATATGTTAAAATCTAAAAAAAAAAAAAAAAAATACAGTAAAATAAAAACAAGATCTTTTCAACTATGAGTTCTGTAAGAAAACTGATTCATTGGTTGATTCTAATCTCTTTGACTTCCCAGGTATAGGATCAGCCTGTGGAATGAGCTGCTCCCCAAAATGCACAACCTCTCTGTTATCTTGGAGAAGATCAACACGCTCAACCAGATACGCACAGAAATGCAACTAGCGGGTAAGACATCAAGATATCTAACCTATACTAAAGACCTAGACCAACTATTTTTTATACGAAAAAAATCTCCATTTGAATTGTAATATTTTAGGTCATTTATAAATATTATCATATTTCTTCACTCAAATGTCAAAAATGTAGTAAATTGATAATAGAGGACAAGATACATTGATGTAGAAATGCTATCACAAGTTTTACTCAAGAGCAGGAATAAAACCCCTCGGCAATTTCTTGAATCTTTTCTGTTGGTCCAAAGAACTTGGATAAAGATTTGAAAAATAAAGACCAGCCTCACTTTCAAATCTTTATGAGTTCAAAAACACAGAATGAAACTCAATCTCGAAAGTTTCATTGCTTATGTGAAGGACCGAGGCAATACTATATTTAATAATAATAACTAGCAAGATTGCCGGAATAAGACACAGCAGCTCAGTGATCAAGGTATCGTGTTGGTCGGTCTGGTAACCTAGGTAAATAAGGAGGTCGTGTAAATAAGGCGATATTTTTTTAGGTTATGAATTTTTTAGAAGGGATGACCGGGAATATCCAGCATCACGAGGGTTTGAATTTGAAAGGTCACTCCAATTACTAGCCTCCCTGGACGTTGCTTAACTTCAATGACAAAATTCAATATGAGTGCAGAAATCTGGCTGGCTGGGCGACTATAAACAGGGAGTAGAGCAGCAGCATTGGCTTGGTTCTGGGGGCTCTGGTCAATTATTAGCCTCCTTGTAAAGACAGTGGTAGAAGTGCTGAGTCATTCCTCCACTGTCTGGCTACTATCGTTCACGATGCCGCCACCCTATGATGATGTGCAGAAATAAGGTAGCCCATTCTGTTTCGCCCCCCTGCAGAGCAGCCGTACCGCAGCGTGATGTTCACCCTCATCGCCCTGGTGTTCCTCCTGCTCATCCTGCTCATCATCTGCGTGGTCCTGCTCAAGAGGGGCGCCAACCCGCGCCGGGGCGACACGCGGGATCTGTTTTGACAGTGGCTGGACAGAGCGGCGAGCCAGACGGCGTCGAAAGTATCGCCTGTGGCGCCCCGCTGGGAGCCAGACGGTCTGGGTGGCGCACTACCGCCCCATGCCTGGCGGCACCATCTCACTACAGACCGGTTCTAGCTGGATACTCACCCTGTGATGGGCGACACGGAGACACGCTGGTATCCGTGCACTGGTAGTCAAGTGGTTAACGCGCTAGTCTGGTAATCCAGGCAGCGTAGGGATCCGTTGGTTCAAATCCCACCCAGTGCATGAATTTTTCCTCATTAATTTGAGTTTGTGGCCACATAATAATAAGACTCTGAGGGTTAGGTGGTAGAAAATGTTTTGAGCATTAACCTCACCTGGTTACCTTCCACTGGACTACCAGACTAGAGAGTTAACCACTTGACTACCAATGCACGGTAACATTGGAGCTATTGAAGAAATTAAGATCAAGAGAAAGAACTGCCATAATGATCAACAGCCTTTGTTTGGAGACAGCATTGAAGATAAAAATCCGTTCCGGGAGTTTTCGTTCACTCTGAATCGTTTAGGGGCTGCTTATACCATTGACTAAAATTCAATGCTGATTAAATTAATAGTAAGACAATTTATTATTGATAAACGCACCCAGCCTTATAGATGTTAACAAAACTTTATTTTCTGCGGTCTTAACTTAAACTCTACGGACCAAATTTTGAAATCTTGGCCATTCACTGTCTTAGGATAGCATCATTATGTTATGTTGGTCATGCCCAAGTGAAGATGTTGTAGCTTGTCAAACAGGGAGAGTGAGGAAAATTGTTGTATAGGTCGCGCCGTTCTGTCCTTAAAATATTTTTGTATAATAAATATTGTGTATTTATGTTAGGTTAATGTGTTTATATTATGTTTTGGGTTTAACATTTCTTTCAAGCTAAGATCATACGAAAGGACATATTATTGTTATTCTTATAATGGTATAATGAGCCAAATGTAAAAATAATATAACTTTATTTATGTATTAAGTGTAAATAAATACATGTCTCAAAAACCAATCTAACTATTTTTATCCCAGGTTAATTTGCTCTTATTTTTTCTTGGTATTTTAGGACTTGAAAAAAGCATATGATGTATTCCAACGATAGATAAGGTTTTAGAAACAGGATCTACGAGTAGTAGGTGAAAATAGTTAAAAGGTAAAGTGTAAAATGAACTTGAAATTTACAAGCAAGTGGTGTGAATCGCATGAAAAGATTTCTGTGAAGGTTGGGGTGGTTCAGGGATCGCTACTGGGATCTTTTTAACATGATAAACCTAGAGAATATTATTTGATATTTAAATAAAATAAGGCAATATTTTTGTATGATACACTTACATAGGTAATACATCTGATGATTTCACCATACATATAAGGCGATCAAAATTGCTATTTCTTTTATTAACAAACGGACCCTACTATGATACTTATCATATACTGCTGAACTACTAGTACTCAAGCACCGCACCTGTTTTCATATGATAAGGTATGGAAATATAAAATATCTGAAGTTCAGTTCAATTAACGATGTCAATTATTAACGAAACCAGACAACGCAATTGAACGCAACTTCTCATGATTTAATAAGGAGGAAAGAGAAAATAAATAAACTAAGATTGAAAAATGAAGACAACTGTCACAACTGACATCTGTTATTACAACATTCAATGTTCAAAGATAACATCACAGTAAGTAATTAAGCTCTTTTCCGTCTTTAATAAACACAACTCAAGCAAATTCAAGCTAGAGTCACATGGCATGAACAATAATAAATAACAGTCCAATAAATGATTAAAAGAATACGTATTATTAGTAATAAAAAAAGAAGTAATATTTACAAAAAAATAATCTTCAGTCCCGAGTATTTCGATGTCTCGAAGAAAATAACCAATAACAAAACTTTACAATCATAAGGTTCCTCATACTTTACACTTATTATTCACAAACTTAATACCTACTGCCTATGAACACCTAAGTTTCATTCACCTTCTCTTTGCTAGTAACAAAAGATAATGATTAATATTCAAGTAGCAAAGGTTACCCAAAAATAATTGGACATTCATCTTAATTGGTAAATAAACTTGGAAAAATAAATAAATAATAATTCTAAAATGTCAGTACTTTTAAATTTACAAATGTCAAACTAACAGCGGAACTTTTACATGTTTGACAAACTTACACACCATTTTTTACACAAGTATACAAATGGTAACTTTCTTTCTATCAATATTATCAGAAGAAAACAGTAAAATCAACAGAGATGCATGATTACTCCACAACAATGCGATTCTGTATTAATATCAACAATTTCTCCATGTTCAACATACTTCTGGTCCTATACAATCTTAGTGACTTAGCAATTCAGAATCATAAAATTGAAATAAACCAAGCGGTAAACTGGAGAGATGGGAACTATAGGATGATTCTAGAAGTATAGAATTTCACTCCAGTTCAATTTTCTGAACGACCCCGCACACACATTAAGGTAAAAGTGGTTCCTGTACATGTACATTTTGATGAAATTTGGTTACATTACATATCTGCCAGTCTCCTCTCACTCCGCCATCTTGGCTCACCTCTGCCAGTCTCCTCTCACTCCGCCATCTTGGCTCACCTCTGCCAGTCTCCTCTCACTCCGCCATCTTGTCTCCTCTCACTCCGCCATCTTGTCTCCTCTCACTCCGCCATCTTGGCTCGCCCCTCCACCACGAGACACGAGGCCAGGTCAATGTCCTTGGGCCCGTGCGAGTCCAGCAGTCTCACACTCAGCACCGCGTGCTCCCCCCCGTGGGTGAGCACGTCGGGCGTGATGCTCTCCACGCGGCACTTCAACACCTTGGCCCCGCCCCCGCCCCCCTCCCCCTCCCCCCCGCCCTCACACAGAGCCTGGAACCGCACGATGTCCGCGGGCGTCCAGTCGACGAACGCGGGTTTGATGTCTGGCGGGGGAAAAGTAAATATATTTTATTGTGTATAAAGAATTATAGATACAATAAAGTATTTTCACAAAGTCAAGAAGCTTGGCTTTGATAGTAAAACAAATATATAACATTTTCTATAGTTTCCTGATACAGGTTTTAGAAAAGCACTAGTGTTACTCACCATGAAGCTTGGCTTTGATAGTAAAACAAATAACATTTTCTATAGTTTCCTGATACAGGTTTTAGAAAAGCACTAGTGTTACTCACCATGAAGCTTGGCTTTGATAGTAAAACAAATAACATTTTCTATAGTTTCCTGATACAGGTTTTAGAAAAGCACTAGTGTTACTCACCATGAAGCTTGGCTTTGATAGTAAACAAATAACATTTTCTATAGTTTCCTGATATAGGTTTTAGAAAAGCGATAGTGTTACTCACCATGAAGCTTGGCTTTGATAGTAAACAAATAACATTTTCTATAGTTTCCTGATATAGGTTTTAGAAAAGCAAGTGTGTTACTCACCATGAAGCTTGGCTTTGATAGTAAACAAATAACATTTTCTATAGTTTCCTGATATAGGTTTTAGAAAAGCGATAGTGTTACTCACCATGAAGCTTGGCTTTGATGGCTATGGCGGGCAGTTGCCTGAACTGGGGCGCCAGGTAGCGCAGTCTGCACGTGTCGGCAGTGATGATCTTGCCCAGGTCTGCTAGGAAGAGCGCCACGCTGTCTGGACTGATGCGGCTGTGGATGGTCACCCTGGGGGACGAGGGGATAGGTGAATAGAATTATACTTATTTTTTAGAGAATTTTTTTTTAAACATACTAAAAAATACTTTTTCATCCTCATTAAAAAAAAAACAAACAAAAAAATAATATAATAATTATAACATTTATAACACTCGTTAGTGGAAGTTAACCACCAGGTGAAGTTAATGCTCAAACATTTTCTAGCACCTACTCTCAGAGTCTTATTTTTATGTGGTCAGAAACTCAAACTAATGAGGAAAAATTTATGCACTGGGTGGGATTCGAACCAACGGATCCCTACGCTACCTGGATTACCAGACTAGCGCGTTAACTTATTTATACTGCCCGATTAGGAATATTAAGTCCCATTATTCCAGCAGTAAGCCCAATTATGTGGTAAAAATCCCAAATGGGAGGATAACTTGTCATGTTACGAACCAACGACCTCAGGAATCTCTGTATTACCAGTGTGCCGCCTTCACCACTGAGCTACCGGGACATACATAATAATAACACTGTTTAGTGGAAAATGACCACCAGGCGAGGTTAATGCTGAAATCATTTTCTACCACCTAACCCTGAGAGTCTTATTATTATGTGGTCACAAACTCAAATTAATGAGGAAAAATTCATAAATATAACAATGTTTTATAGTTCGGTCCCTTGACCACTTGTCGCCTGAGCTAGGGTGTCTCTTACCTCTGCCACAGGTCTAGCTCCTCGTAGGGACACACGAAGCAAGCCCCCACTCGTATATCCTCTGAGCTAGGGGGACTCTTACCTCTGCCACAGGTCCAGCTCCTCGTAGGGACACACGAAGCAAGCCCCCACTCGTATATCCTCTGAGCTAGGCTCTTACCTCTGCCACAGGTCTAGCTCCTCGTAGGGACACACGAAGCAAGCCCCCACTCGTATATCCTCTGAGCTAGGGAGTCTCTTACCTCTGCCACAGGTCTAGCTCCTCGTAGGGAGACACGAAGCAAGCCCCCACTCGTATATCCTCTGAGCTAGGGTGGCTCTTACCTCTGCCACAGGTCTAGCTCCTCGTAGGGAGACACGAAGCAAGCCCCCACTCGTATATCCTCTGAGCTAGGGTTAACCTCTGCCACAGGTCCAGCTCCTCGTAGGGACACACGAAGCAAGCCCCCACTCGTATATCCTCTGAGCTAGGGGGACTCTTACCTCTGCCACAGGTCTAGCTCCTCGTAGGGAGACACGAAGCAAGCCCCCACTCGTATATCCTCTGAGCTAGGGGGACTCTTACCTCTGCCACAGGTCCAGCTCCTCGTAGGGACACACGAAGCAAGCCCCCACTCGTATATCCTCTGAGCTAGGGGGGCTCTTACCTCTGCCACAGGTCCAGCTCCTCGTAGGGACACACGAAGCAAGCCCCCACTCGTATATCCTCTGAGCTAGGGTGGCTCTTACCTCTGCCACAGGTCCAGCTCCTCGTAGGGACACACGAAGCAAGCCCCCACTCGTATATCCTAGGGAACTCTTACCTCTGCCACAGGTCTAGCTCCTCGTAGGGACACACGAAGCAAGCCCCCACTCGTATATCCTCTGAGCTAGGGGGGCTCTTACCTCTGCCACAGGTCTAGCTCCTCGTAGGGACACACGAAGCAAGCCCCCACTCGTATATCCTCTGAGCTAGGGTGGCTCTTACCTCTGCCACAGGTCTATCTCCTCGTAGGGACACACGAAGCAAGCCCCCACTCATATATCCTCGGGGGACTTTTACCTCTGCCACAGGTCCAGATCCTCGTAGGGACACACGAAGCAAGCCCCCACTCGTATATCCTCTGAGCTAGGCTCTTACCTGTGCCACAGGTCTAGCTCCTCGTAGGGACACACGAAGCAAGCCCCCACTCGTATATCCTCTGAGCTAGGCTCTTACCTCTGCCACAGGTCCAGCTCCTCGTAGGGACACACGAAGCAAGCCCCCACTCGTATATCCTCTGAGCTAGGGTGACTCTTACCTCTGCCACAGGTCTAGCTCCTTGTAGGGACACACGAAGCAAGCCCCCACTCGTATATCCTCTGAGCTAGGGTGACTCTTACCTCTGCCACAGGTCTAGCTCCTCGTAGGGAGACACGAAGCAAGCCCCCACTCGTATATCCTCTGAGCTAGGCTCTTACCTCTGCCACAGGTCCAGCTCCTCGTAGGGACACACGAAGCAAGCCCCCACTCGTATATCCTCTGAGCTAGGCTCTTACCTCTGCCACAGGTCTAGCTCCTCGTAGGGACACACGAAGCAAGCCCCCACTCGTATATCCTCTGAGCTAGGGAGGCTCTTACCTCTGCCACAGGTCTAGCTCCTCGTAGGGACACACGAAGCAAGCCCCCACTCGTATATCCTCTGAGCTAGGGAGGCTCTTACCTCTGCCACAGGTCTAGCTCCTCGTAGGGACACACGAAGCAAGCCCCCACTCGTATATCCTAGGGAACTCTTACCTCTGCCACAGGTCCAGCTCCTCGTAGGGACACACGAAGCAAGCCCCCACTCGTATATCCTCTGAGCTAGGGAGGCTCTTACCTCTGCCACAGGTCTAGCTCCTCGTAGGGACACACGAAGCAAGCCCCCACTCGTATATCCTCTGAGCTAGGGAGGCTCTTACCTCTGCCACAGGTCTAGCTCCTCGTAGGGACACACGAAGCAAGCCCCCACTCGTATATCTCCTGAGCTAGGGGGGCTCTTACCTCTGCCACAGGTCTAGCTCCTCGTAGGGACACACGAAGCAAGCCCCCACTCGTATATCTCCTGAGCTAGGGGGGCTCTTACCTCTGCCACAGGTCCAGCTCCTCGTAGGGACACACGAAGCAAGCCCCCACTCGTATATCCTCTGAGCTAGGGAGGCTCTTACCTCTGCCACAGGTCTAGCTCCTCGTAGGGACACACGAAGCAAGCCCCCACTCGTATATCCTCGGGAGCCACAGGAGGCAGGGTCTTCTCTTTCTGAGAGTAGTAGTCATCCATCTCGTCCATCATCTCCACCCAGTTGTTGTAGCTTTCTTCCGGCCGAATCTGAAATAATAATAATAATTGTTTCTATTTATATTTTCATAATATGTCGCATCATCTATCTCCCCTTAAGTACTCTAGTACTTTTCGGAAGGTGGATGATTTGGTATTGGTATTGGTATAAGTAGGGCTATCGGCTACGAAAGCTCTTTGTCACTGCGACCTTAAATAGATCATTTGTGACATGCCCCTGTAACTCTAAAAGAGATCAAAGCTATTAATGTAGCTTAAGATTCTTTTAGGACTGATTTCGGTAACTTCTTTAGGTGTTAGAATCAGCCTTGAGAAGTGTTTCAGTCGAGCGTGTGAGGCTGCTCCACATTCACAGAGAATGTGTTTCACTGTCTCTGGGGCCTCTTTACAGAGACTGCATTTTAGGTCTTGAGCAATGTCCATTTGTTCAGACGGTAGTTGAGTTGAGGTGGATGATAATTTCGATGATTTTATTTTTTCTAAGCCTTTTACTTCCCAGTTTCTTTTATTTTCAACAGATATCGGGAGTTTTGGGATGCCATCTCAACTGGAGCGCTGGAAGAGGGAGTCTCAAGATGATGAGTTCTAAGAATTCATTATTCTTATTTTTAAGATATTTCAATGGCGATATTTTGACATTGTACCACATAAGTATGTATATTTGTACAAGAAAAACATTACTAAATAAATATCGGGAGTATTGTGTTCGTTTTTGTAATAAAAAAAAAAAAAAATATTTTTTCTTCTCGATTTCAATTTTTTACTTTCTAAAAGTTGGCTTGTTCTGAAACACATATTTCTATGTGCGATCAACCACAATGAGAAATGGGCCCTTATCTTTTTAAGCCATTAAACCCTTGAAAAAAAAAAACGTGTCTCGTAGGTGCTACTCACCCAGAAGTTGGTAGGGCTCGATATGCTCTCCACCAGAACATCAATGAACTCGTTCAGTGGCGGAGTGACGGGGGGTCCAGGGGACTCGCGTCCAACTCTGAAACAACAGCATCTCCTGCCATTAGTAAGTCGATCGGTTACTGACCTCTCAAAGAAAATGTTTAGCAAGCCTTTCCTTCAGTTACTCATTTCTTAAAGTGTTTTAGACTCGATAAAAACATACCTTTTTTTATAGGTAAAATGTTCAAATAGATAATACTCGTTAGAAAAATACCCTTGTTAAAGGTAAAATATTCAAATAGATAATCATGAGATGGGGCAAGGACTTCGATTTATATAGATCTCTCTTTGAAAAAATGTTCTTGGAAAAAAAAAATCCAGAGATTCTATTACTTAATTTCACTTGGCTTGGGTTGGAAGTAAAATCACCACTTCTGGACAACAAATGTTTCAGACTCGTTAAAAAGATACCTTTGTGTTAAAGGTAAAAAGATAAAGAAATAACTTTCGTTCAAAATGGTAATCTTGGCATTCTATAATTTTATTTCACTTGGTTTGGACGTAAAGCACATAAAATATGAAAATTCGCTCAATTATGGTGGCAGATAGTCAATTTTTGACAGTTTACTAATTGAAAATAATGTGGTCTCATTATTTTAATGAGGAGAGCTCACAAACTGGTCAATATTTGGGTTTTAATTCATGAATACAGCCACAAGCATGGGTGGAACGATTATTACATGACGTCAGTTTGTCTAGTTCTTCAAAAAAAAACATGAAAGTTAAGAAAAGTCGAAGAGAACACAGATTGGTGAACTTATTGGTTTGGAATACATTGGTCTTAAATATGTCGATCCAAGGTTCAAATTGTCACAAAAGATTTATTTGAGGTCGCAGTGACAAAGAGCTTTCGTAGCCGACAGCCCTACTTATGTATACCAATAACAAGGATATTTCAACCTTACATGAGCTAGATGAGGTTGCTTGTATGAAAATGTACCTTTCTTTGTTAAAAAAAGGTAATTGTACCCCGGAACCGCTTTCACATCACTTCAGGGCACTTTACCTTAACATCCATGCCATTCCGGAAACGGAAAAACTCGAACCGAATTTTCCGCTGCGGCCGGGATTCGAACCCACAACCTCCGGGTCAGCAACCAATGCTCTTAACCACTGAGCCACGGAGGTCGACTCAGTGGTTTATATGTACCTAGTAAAGATGTAAATTAAAAATAAACATCTTTACTAGGTACATATAAATCATACATTACAAAGGAGGCTACTGGTATACGGTAAGTAAATATCCAAGCAATCTTCGAACAGAATTTCGAAATCTATTAATCAAGACTTGAAAAAAATAAGACAAAAGACAACTAGGATTAATGACAATGTTAGTAGCTCGTTAACAATACAAAGAAAGAAATAAATCAAGGAATTAATCATTACTTACTATTAGGTAGCAGATCAGGCAATGCCACTCAAGTAGAAAAATCATGCAGTCTTAGAGGATTAATTTAAAAGAAAACACTAAAGTGGAGCGTTAGGAAACTCAAGTTAAAAACACCCACACTATAATTATTATGGTAAGAAAATGACTTAAATGGAATTTGTTATGTTTAAAAAAAATATAAAAAACATGAGGAAGATGGTTAGAATTAAATATTAAATAGCAGAAAAAATAATGCACACAAAAGCAAACACTAAAGTAGAGCGTCAGTACACTCAAGTTAAAAACATGGTAAGAAAATGACAAAATGGAATTTGTTATGTCAAAAAATAAAATAAAAAACTACCAGGAAGATGGCTAAAATTAAATATTAAAAAGAAGAAAAAAATGCACACAAAAGCAAACCTCTAATAGTTATATAAAAAAAAACTGATTTTATTGAAATGCAAGTCACGGAAAATCAGATAATATACAAATACATGGACTGACTACTTTCATTAAAAAGTACAAAGCAACACTTGGACAACTATTTTTAGATTTTAGTTTCTACTGAAAACTAGGTATATCCAAAAGTTTACAGATTTTTGAGGATACTAATTAATTAATTAATAAAGATTTTTTGAGGAAATGAAAAAAAAAGTGAGGATGTTAATATAGGTTTATCAGTCTTAGCATGGGTGAAGACTCAGGAGCAATATTCAATCATTAGAGCAACATCGCTTAGGCTCAGAGGATCAAGAAAGAGAGTGATAGCCCTTCCTTATGAAGATGTTGCAGGAATGCCCGTATTTTATTGTTGAATTTTTTTTATGTATTTATTATTCATAAATAAATATACTTTATATTTATGTTTTCCTAGGTTTATCATCTTCTTCTTTCACTTTGCCTTTTCCCAAACCTAAGTGGGGTCGCGCTTGTTAGGTTTATAAACCTCAATTAAACAAAAAACGATTCTTGAAATTGAATGGAAAGCGATATACGTTCAACGAGGTAAGAACGTATATTTGCTGAACTTGAGACTTGAACCACCGACCTTATCGATCAAGCTACTGAGATCGGTTAGAGAGTATACGAACAATAGAAAACAATCAAAGCTACATTAAATAATCAAATGAAAAGTTTATTCCAAGAAATGATTAATTAGATTAATCAACAACTTTGCAAGAGAGGACAAAAAAGTAAACAATATAATTTCAGTAGATGGTAGAGTGGTCTAAAAAAGTGTCGTGTCTGGTTTGAGATTGGACCAACCTTGCATAGCTCTATCTTCATAATTATTATTATTTTGACATATGGTCTTGACATATAATTATGAATGACCGTCAGAAAAAAAGAATTAAAGAAACGATTAGGAATTAACGGAACTCCGTTACGCCACAGCTTTGTTACGCCACAGAAGTAATATACAGCTACAAAGTCCGGCTTAGACATGACCTCTACAGTTGTTGTCAAGGTGAAAGTTAAGGGATAGATTTTGAGAGGGTCTATGCTTGGCTTAAGGCAATTTAAGTCCCAAAATATTCCTGCTTCTTTGCTTAAATATTTTCATTTTTATGAAAAACAATATAATCTTAAATTCTCCTCGAAGAGAAAAGTTCAAAATAATTACTGTAACCTCTGGATAAAAAATAAATAAAAATAATAATATGAATCTACAGAATTGGTAACAATGTTACATCCTTTAATAAGTAAAATAGTTTTTACATTCAAATGAGAAGTTATCATATTTGTGTTCAACACTATCTGAAAATTTAATTTGTAAATTAGTCATGTATCGTAAAATAAACAATACCTAATGTTTATTATCATTATTATTAAGGAGTCACAACTACTCAAACTCGCCCTGCTATTTTTATTTTTTTTTTACCGAACTTGGAACTTGAACCGCCGACCTCCAGGTTACAAGTCGCATCGATCAAGCTACTGAGGTCGTTAGTCGTGAAATATAAGTGCTGGTTATTTATCTTTGAAATATAAAAGAAATACAGGTATTTCTCTAAAGTGTAAAGCATAGTTAAATCAGGGTACTAAGGTCGTTAGTCGTGAAATAAAAGGGTTTGTTATTTATCTTTGAAACATAAAATAAATAAAGACATTTCTTCAAGGGACAATAATAATGATATCGCCTCATTTATACTGCCCGATCACGACTATTAAGTCCCATTATTCCAGCAGTAAGCCCAAGACTCATCATTATGTGGTAAAAATCCCAAATGGGAGGATAACTTGTCATGTCCCGGCTGGGTTTCGAACCCACGACCTCTGAAATCTCTGAGTTCACAGAGTGCCGCCTTTACCACTGAGCTACCGGGACAGACTAAGGGATGGTTAAATCAGGGTAAGTTGTACTTCTATAGGGGATGGTTAAATAAGTGTATGTTGTACTTCTGTAGGGGATAGTTAAATAAGAGTAGGTTGCGTATCTTCGCAAAAAAGGACTCTGAGAGTTATAGATGAACCAGAAAGAGGGATGATTCGGAAGAATAAAAAATAAACAAAGCATTTCTAAGATGAATTAAATCACTAGGATAGATAGAGCTTAGATGGTTAAGTATCTTTAGTCCAGCGGTTTAACACAAGCATTTCTAAGATGAATTAAATCACCAGAGCAAAGCTTAAGGATCATTAGTCCGGCGGATTAACACAAGCATTTCTAAGATGAATTAAATCACCAAGGCAAATCTCAAGGATCATTAGTTCGGCGGTTTAACACAAGCATTTCTAAGATAAACTAAATCACCAAGGCAAAGCTTAAGGATCATTAGTCCGGCGGATTAACACAAGGGGCGCATGCACACTAAGCCCGGGAGTCAGCAAGCAGAGGGGAAAGCTTGAATCAAAGAGCCATAAATACCTTTGCTGGGGACACTGCGCAGGTGTGGGTCTTTGAACCTGAGGGAGGGAGGGGAATCCAATCAGAACTCATAAATAAACAAGTGTGAACACACGACCCACTCTTACTGAAATAAGAATCAAAACTGGCGGTCGCAGTATGATTTTTTCGGTTAAAAATTCAAACACGTTAAGGAAAACCGTACTCTGACCGCCAGTTTATAATGCTGTTCAACAAGAAAAACTTAAAGAGAAATCAAAATTGAGATGAGAAAAGAAAGATAACATACGAGGAAAAAATGTAGAGAAATATAAAGAAAGGGGGTTAAAGTGTTCTCAATTTGATATAATCTATTTTATATTTGTTGTACTCGTTTTTTTTTTTTTTTTTTTTACGTTCTTCATTTAGTTATCACGAAATGTTGTTTTTGGGGGATATCAGTACTTTTTGTACGAAGATTAAGTTCATCCATTTGAAAAGTTAGCTCAATCTCCTGTGTCCACTCACCCGTTGCTACCGAGCACCAGATTGTTGATTCCGACGATCTTGCCCTGGCTGTCTCTCTTGTGGATCTGAGCTCTGCCCGCGCTCATCTTGAGGATAACTGGCTCCGTGCCGTTCAGGAGGGTGGTCAACTTGGTCATAACCTCGGGGGTGAACACCTCCAGCCCAGCCAGCTTCACTTGCTTGGCCTGGGGAATACATGCAAGAAGAAATTAGAAAGAAAAAAAAAAAAAAAGATTTTGGTGCATATTATTTACTTTGTGGTTGCAAGCAAGCTCTCTGATTGGTTTATTTAAAAATAGCCAAAAAAAAGAGGAAAAATATGGCTGTAAAAAAAGATTCAACAAAGCTGTTTAAATTTATTTTTTTCTTTAATGTTGATCTGACCAACAACATTAACGTAACGTAAAAAAAAGTTATCATATTTGTATTAATCACTTTCGTGCTATCACAACTACTCAAACTCGCTTTACTAAATCTTCGCTCAATCCGGGACTTGAACCACTGACCTGCAGGTTACAAGTCCGCCGTCTTATCGATCAAGCTACTGAGGGCGGTACATTAACGTAACAATCGAAATTGCTATAACTATGCAACGAAAATTCAAAATTTAAGGCTCGAGTAAAAACTCAATCGGTCAATTAATATTAGTGACACCATTAAGTCCGACTGCAATAGGGTCCTAAAACTATTAAAATTAGAGCATGGATTAACTTTGTAGTTAACTTATAATTACCTGGGGCGGAATCAGGCAGAGATGGCTATGGTGCGTGGTCTCAAACAACTTGATGAGATTCTGGCAGGAGACGTCACTCGTGTTTCCGTAGTCTATGAACCGCACTGTCACCTGGGAACACACCACAACTCTAACATAATATACGAGTATCTTGCTGGTGGACTCTGTTATTTTTACTTTCCTCATCCTATAGAAAGTATTGTTACTTTCCTTACCCTATAGAAAGGAAAGTAATGGTTTGAAAGTATATTGTATCATACTGATTGAGTCCTGGTAGTCAAGTGCAATGGTAGTAAAAATTATATTAGTCTACCTCAAGTTGTAACTCTAAAATGTTGAAAGAAACACAATACACTGGCCCGGTAAGAGAGACCATGTCCTCATTCCAGAGAGCACTCTCAATCAAAAAATCCCCCTTTCAACACTCAAGATTGGTTAAAAACACAAAAAGGGAGGCATACGCACTTACGCATACTACGGGCTGTGTAGTACTATCTGATAGTTAGCCAGGTATGCTCCTTTTTTTAAAGGTACTTGTGCCCCGGAACCGCTTTCGCATTACTTCAAGGCACTTTTACCTTTACGTCCGTGCCATTCCGGAAAAGAAAAATCTCGGTCAGAATTTTCCGCTCCGGCCAGAATTCGTGCCCTCCAGGTCAGCAACCAACGCTCTTAAACCACTGAGCCACGGAGGTCGACTCAGTGGTTCATGCTCCTCTACTAGTCCTCATAATGGTTGATCGCACATAGAAATATGTGGTTCAGGACGAGCCAACTTTGAAATGAAGTTGGCTGGAGACCATCACTCACCCCTCCAGCTGTAGCCAAGCTGGGGAGACCATCACTCACCCCTCCAGCTGTAGCCAAGCTGGGGAGACCATCACTCACCCCTCCAGCTGTAGCCAAGCTGGGGAGACCATCACTCACCCCTCCAGCTGTAGCCAAGCTGGGGAGACCATCACTCACCCCTCCAGCTGTAGCCAAGCTGGGGAGACCATCACTCACCCCTTCAGCTGTAGCCAAGCTGGGGAGACCATCACTCACCCCTCCAGCTGTAGCCAAGCTGGCTACAACAACAACAACTAGTTCCGCTGCAATGAGACTCACCTTGTTCCCGATAGGATCCACCGTGATGAGCCGGGCCCGGTAGTACTGCCCGTCGCTGTCGTACCTCGCCAGGAACACCTCGGCCCGACACGCGGCCAGGGCCGAGGCGAGGCCGACGCGGTGCTGCTCCAGGCCGGCCGAATCCACCAGGGCCGCGATGCTGCTCTGCAGGTACTGGAACATGAGGGACTCCACCTGCACGTAGACGCAACTCTCCGCGCTGCTGATGTACGAGACGAACACAGACTCCTTGAACATGTTCTCCTGGGGGGGAGTGGTAAAAGAAAATGAGTTTTTTTATTATTATTAAGAACATAACATTGTTTCGAAAATGGGGGAATGGTAAAAGAAAATGAGTTTTTTTTTTATTAAGAACATAACATTGTTTCGAAAATTCATAGAACAATAAATTGAAACAACAATACCAATGTTCATATTAAAATAAAATAATTAAGAACTTAAAACTAATTGTTTTACATTTGCTTTAAAAGCTTCCTTCGACAGCAAAAGAAAGCTCGGTGCAAGAGAAAGCCACAGGCTTTAACCTCGCCCCTCTTGGTTCACTACATATTCAATTTTTTTATTTTTATTTTTTTTAGCATGTCCTATTTTATTGAATGTATGTAGTTGACCAATAAAGAGTTAAATAATAATAATAATAAAAAGTCGTCTGTACTTAGGTGTACTTCATTACATAGAGTCATTGCTCTGTTCAATGGCGATTCATGAAGTGTTCTTTGTGATATGCGACCCATGGTGGAATACTAATGTGACTCAAAAAGAATACTAATAATATCTCATTATCTATACTGCCCAATTAGGACTAATGAGTGCTATTATTTCAGCTGTAAGCTCAAGACGCATTATCATGTGGTCTAAATCCCAAACGTCCGGATAACTTGTCATGTACCGGCTGGGTTTTGAACCCGCGCTAGCAACTCATTTTTATTATTATTATATAATTCTTTATTAGATACAAAAGGACATTATGTACATTGTACATACAAATAATAATTTTAACACCCAACCCTTGGAGTTCCGTATCTAGATATTGCCACCGTGCGTGTAAGCCTAGCGCGCTACCCACTCGGCCACGGTGACTACTCAGTACTCACTCCCCCCAAGATCTTACGTCGGGCAGTGACGACACGTTGAAGAGGTCGCATATCTGCTGGAACACGAGGTGGTTCACATTCACGGCGGGCTCCTGCTCCGTGTTGTACAGGGTGGCCGCGTAGGTGGTCTCACCGGGCAGGTGGTCTTGTCGGTCGACCACCGCCACCAGAGGCTTGCCCACGATCTCGGCCTCCACCAGATGGTGGTCAAGCAGCTCTGCGAAGCTCTGGCACTCGGGCAGGAACAGCTCAATAGCCTGGCGGGAACAAGATATTTTTTTTTCAGTAAGAGAAAAGAAAACACGTTCTAATATGACCATTTGACCATGCAGTTGAAAGGGACGTTAAACCCAAATGCAAAAAAAAACCTCCTGTATACAGCAGGAAGATTTGAAGTCAAGATCACGGCGTGGTTATAACCCAGTAATATTTCCAAGCTCGCAACATTTTCATTTGCAAACCTCTAGGTCACAGGTTCGATTCCCACTGTGGCAATATTTTTTATTTAATTAGTTTACGTTTTTAGATTAATATTCGTTATTATATTGTAACATTGCCTTGTTTATTATACAGACCATACCTAAAACCATACATCTGATTGTCCTGAAAATCATACCGTCGGATTCCTCGTGGAAAAATACATAGGAAACAACTATCACTTACTGGGACGATATAGCAGCCATGTATTGAAATTTCCACATAAAATCCTATGGTATAACTAGAAAATAGAAACTAAGACTAATACACACAAATAAATCGACCTCAGTAGAGGATCAATAAGGCGGGGTGCACTTGTACTCTGGAGGTCGGTGGTTCAAGTCGTTCAAGTCCCAAGTTAAGCGAACATTTGCTAAAGCAAGTTTGGGTATTTGTGATTAACACAAATATAACTTTTCCTCAAACATACATCCAATTGACTTCCATCACATGAGTTTCTTTTTCGTGTGAGAAAATAATTTTAAAAAATCCTTATCCTTCCACTATTATTTCCTTATCTTGTTTTTTATTATCTTTACTCTCTAATTATTATTTTATTTACATTGTATTTATACTCAAATAAATAAAGATGTGCTTTGTTAGACTATTGGCATAATGGGACTACCTGTCTTGCGCTGACAGTCTAAATAAAGCACTATTTATACTTATCCTTATCTCATTGGCAGGCCCAGCTTGTAAGAGATAATTCCATTATAATATTGCTTCTTTGAAATTTTATATTTATTTTTATCGCATTTTGTACTACATTTTGAACGATTAATCAATAATGTACACAAAAACTATCTATCTAAATCCACCTCCCCCCGCCTCACCTGGGCAGGCATGGTGCGGAACTGGTCGTAGAGCGGGTACAACTCCTCGAGCGGGTGTTCGCTCTCCTCCCCGTGGTCGATGAACCGCACCAGTGCGGCGTTCCCGCGCTCCCCCCGCACCTCCAGCACCCGCACCCGGTGCCAGCACTCCTCGTCGTGCAGCGTGCACAGCTGGCCGGGCCGCGCCTGTGTGACGGGTGCGGGCTTGGTGGCCGGCTCACTCATGAAGGAGTCCAGGTCGTCGCTCAGCTTGTAGAACAGGTTCTGGGGAGGCGGAAATTGTTATTATTATTGTTTATTTTAATTTTATTTTCATTTACGAGTTTTTTTTTTTTTTTTAGGGTTGGAAGAGATAGCCACAGGCAATAACCCCGCCCCGGTAGGACATTAACTTCATTCTCTTTTTTTTGTACTTGTATCTTAGCTTAATCTTATTGTTTTTCTTTATAATTTCATTCTATTTTACTGTATATATTTTTGTTCTACCTAATAAAGCTTAAAAAAAAATATATCCTGGTGAATACGGGGATTTTTTTTACGATCTTCTTTTCTATTCTTACAGTAAAAAAAAAAAAAAAAAAAAACAACAACAAAGAAGCAAAGAATTGTGAGAAATGTGTTCAGAACCCCATTTTCTCAAAGTGTCAGTTAGCCAGAGAGATCCAAAGGTAGACATCTCTTTTGAGCAGATGATAATAATAATAATTAAATGCGTGTCGATGGTTCGAAAAACAATTTATGTTACAAAAAAGTGAAACCAATTTGAAACCGGGGAGACGTAGACTGAATTAATGATAGGGGCATGTTTACTCACACAGGAATCGTTCACCAGGCGGACATAGACTGAATTAATGATAGGGACATGTTTACTCACACAGGAATCGTTCACCAGGCGAACGTAGACTGAATTAATGATAGGGACATGTTTACTCACACAGGAATCGTTCACCAGACAGCTATAGACTGAATTAATGATAGGGACATGTTTACTCACACAGGAATCGTTCACCAGGCGGACATAGACTGAATTAATGATAGGGACATGTTTACTCAAACAGGAATCGTTCACCAGACAGCTATAGACTGAATTAATGATAGGGACATGTTTACTCACACAGGAATCGTTCACCAGGCGGACATAGACTGAATTAATGATAGGGACATGTTTACTCACACAGGAATCGTTCACCAGGCGGACATAGACTGAATTAATGATAGGGACATGTTTACTCACACAGGAATCGTTCACCAGGCGGACATAGACTGAATTAATGATAGGGACATGTTTACTCACACAGGAATCGTTCACCAGGCGGAGATAGACTGAATTAATGATAGGGACATGTTTACTCACACAGGAATCGTTCACCAGGCGGAGATAGACTGAATTAATGATAGGGACATGTTTACTCACACAGGAATCGTTCACCAGGCGGACATAGACTGAATTAATGATAAGGACATGTTTACTCACACAGGAATCGTTCACCAGGCGGACATAGACTGAATTAATGATAGGGACATGTTTACTCACACAGGAATCGTTCACCAGGCGGACATAGACTGAATTAATGATAGGGACATGTTTACTCACACAGGAATCGTTCACCAGGCGGACATAGACTGTATTAATGATAGGGACATGTTTACTCACACAGGAATCGTTCACCAGACAGCTATAGACTGAATTAATGACAGGGACATGTTTACTCACACAGAAATCGTTCACCAGGCGGACATAGACTGAATTAATGATAGGGACATGTTTACTCACACAGGAATCGTTCACCAGGCGGACATAGACTGAATTAATGATAGGGACATGTTTACTCACACAGGAATCGTTCACCAGGCGGAGTTAAAACTGAATTAATGATAGGAACATGTTTACTCACACAGGAATCGTTCATAAGGCGGACATAGACTGAATTAATGATAGGGACATGTTTACTCACACAGGAATCATTGACCAGACAGCTATAGACTGAATTAATGATAGGGACATGTTTACTCACACAGGAATCGTTCACCAGGCGGACATAGACTGAATTAATGATAGGGACATGTTTACTCACACAGGAATCGTTCACCAGGCGGA
Organism: Bactericera cockerelli; assembly: GCA_024516035.1. Lineage (NCBI taxonomy): Eukaryota > Metazoa > Arthropoda > Insecta > Hemiptera > Triozidae > Bactericera > Bactericera cockerelli. Next base: position 3,400,766 of record CM044957.1, read on the forward strand.
CATAGACTGAATTAATGATAGGGACATGTTTACTCACACAGGAATCGTTCACCAGGCGGACATAGACTGAATTAATGATAGGGACATGTTTACTCACACAGGAATCGTTCACCAGGCGAACATAGACTGAATTAATGATAGGGACATGTTTACTCACACAGGAATCGTTCACCAGGCGGACATAGACTGAATTAATGATAGGGACATGTTTACTCACACAGGAATCGTTCACCAGGCGGACATAGACTGAATTAATGATAGGGACATGTTTACTCACACAGGAATCGTTCACCAGGCGGACATAGACTGAATTAATGATAGGGACATGTTTACTCACACAGGAATCGTTCACCAGGCGGACATAGACTGAATTAATGATAGGGACATGTTTACTCACACAGGAATCGTTCACAAGGCGGACATAGACTGAATTAATGATAGGGACATGTTTACTCACACAGGAATCGTTCACCAGACAGCTATAGACTGAATTAATGATAGGGACATGTTTACTCACACAGGAATCGTTCACCAGGCGGACATAGACTGAATTAATGATAGGGACATGTTTACTCACACAGGAATCGTTCACCAGGCGGACATAGACTGAATTAATGATAGGGACATGTTTACTCACACAGGAATCGTTCACCAGACAGTTATAGACTGAATTAATGATAGGGACATGTTTACTCACACAGGAATCGTTCACCAGGCAGACATAGACTGAATTAATGATAGGGACATGTTTACTCACACAGGAATCGTTCACAAGGCGGACATAGACTGAATTAATGATAGGAACATGTTTACTCACACAGGAATCATTCACCAGACAGCTATAGACTGAATTAATGATAGGGACATGTTTACTCACACAGGAATCGTTCACCAGACAGCTATGGACTGTATTAATGATAGGGACATGTTTACTCACACAGGAATCATTCACCAGACAGCTATGGACTGTATTAATGATAGGGACATGTTTACTCACACAGGAATCATTCACCAGACAGCTATAGACTGAATTAATGATAGGGACATGTTTACTCACACAGGAATCGTTCACCAGACAGCTATAGACTGAATTAATGATAGGGACATGTTTACTCACACAGGAATCGTTCACCAGGCGGACATAGACTGAATTAATGATAGGGACATGTTTACTCACACAGGAATCATTCACCAGACAGCTATGGACTGTATTAATGATAGGGACATGTTTATTATTATTATTATTATATAATTCTTTATTAGATACAAAAGGACATTATGTACATAGAAATAATAATTTTAACAGTGAAAAATCAAAAAAACAATATACAGGGTGGTCCAGAAAGTTTGCACCAAAATGATAGGGGTAATAAAAGAGACCATTTCTAACAAAAATATTCCCGGGCATTTACCTTTATTTTTTTTCGTTTTCAAAATGGCGGCCAAAACGTGTGTTTTTCAAATATGTGCGTTCAGAACGTTGACAGCCTAAATGAGCATGATCATTAAAACATTGAACGGGTTAATTTAACTTATTTTAATTAAAATTTTATTTTCAATTCAAAAATGCAATCCGTTTTTTTCTAGGTGGTACAGAAAAAAATAAAAAAATCAAAAGCCAACCAAAGTCGGAATATTTGAAAAACACACGTTTTGGCCGCCATTTTGAAAACAACAAAAAATAAAGGAAAATGTCCGGGAATATTTTTGTTGGAAATGGTCTCTTTTATTACCCCTATCATTTTGGTGCAAACTTTCTGGACCACCCTGTATACAATAAAAATGAAAAAGAATAGAAAATATTTGAAAACATAAATGTCCTAACTAAAGGGCGGGGTTATTGCCTATGGCAATCTCTTCCACCCAACCCTTTACTTTACTTTACTCACACAGGAATCATTCACCAGACAGCTATGGACTGTATTAATGATAGGGACATGTTTACTCACACAGGAATCGTTCACCAGACAGCTATAGACTGAATTAATGATAGGGACATGTTTACTCACACAGGAATCGTTCACCAGGCGGACATAGACTGAATTAATGATAGGGACATGTTTACTCACACAGGAATCGTTCACCAGGCGGACATAGACTGAATTAATGATAGGGACATGTTTACTCACACAGGAATCGTTCACCAGGCGGACATAGACTGAATTAATGATAGGACATGTTTACTCACACAGGAATCGTTCACCAGGCGAACATAGACTGAATTAATGATAGGGACATGTTTACTCACACAGGAATCGTTCACCAGACAGCTATAGACTGAATTAATGACAGGGACATGTTTACTCACACAGAAATCGTTCACCAGCGGACATAGACTGAATTAATGATAGGGACATGTTTACTCACACAGGAATCGTTCACCAGGCGGACATAGACTGAATTAATGATAGGGACATGTTTACTCACACAGGAATCGTTCACCAGGCGGAGTTAAAACTGAATTAATGATAGGAACATGTTTACTCACACAGGAATCGTTCACCAGGCGGACATAGACTGAATTAATGATAGGGACATGTTTACTCACACAGGAATCATTGACCAGACAGCTATAGACTGAATTAATGATAGGGACATGTTTACTCACACAGGAATCGTTCACCAGGCGGACATAGACTGAATTAATGATAGGGACATGTTTACTCACACAGGAATCGTTCACCAGGCGGACATAGACTGAATTAATGATAGGGACATGTTTACTCACACAGGAATCGTTCACCAGGCGGACATAGACTGAATTAATGATAGGGACATGTTTACTCACACAGGAATCGTTCACCAGGCGAACATAGACTGAATTAATGATAGGGACATGTTTACTCACACAGGAATCGTTCACCAGGCGGACATAGACTGAATTAATGATAGGGACATGTTTACTCACACAGGAATCGTTCACCAGGCGGACATAGACTGAATTAATGATAGGGACATGTTTCTCACACAGGAATCGTTCACCAGGCGGACATAGACTGAATTAATGATAGGGACATGTTTACTCACACAGGAATCGTTCACCAGGCGGACATAGACTGAATTAATGATAGGGACATGTTTACTCACACAGGAATCGTTCACAAGGCGGACATAGACTGAATTAATGATAGGGACATGTTTACTCACACAGGAATCGTTCACCAGACAGCTATAGACTGAATTAATGATAGGGACATGTTTACTCACACAGGAATCGTTCACCAGGCGGACATAGACTGAATTAATGATAGGGACATGTTTACTCACACAGGAATCGTTCACCAGGCGGACATAGACTGAATTAATGATAGGGACATGTTTACTCACACAGGAATCGTTCACCAGGCAGACATAGACTGAATTAATGATAGGGACATGTTTACTCACACAGGAATCGTTCACAAGGCGGACATAGACTGAATTAATGATAGGGACATGTTTACTCACACAGGAATCATTCACCAGACAGCTATAGACTGAATTAATGATAGGGACATGTTTACTCACACAGGAATCGTTCACCAGACAGCTATGGACTGTATTAATGATAGGGACATGTTTACTCACACAGGAATCATTCACCAGACAGCTATGGACTGTATTAATGATAGGGACATGTTTACTCACACAGGAATCATTCACCAGACAGCTATAGACTGAATTAATGATAGGGACATGTTTACTCACACAGGAATCGTTCACCAGACAGCTATAGACTGAATTAATGATAGGGACATGTTTACTCACACAGGAATCGTTCACCAGGCGGACATAGACTGAATTAATGATAGGGACATGTTTACTCACACAGGAATCATTCACCAGACAGCTATGGACTGTATTAATGATAGGGACATGTTTATTATTATTATTATTATATAATTCTTTATTAGATACAAAAGGACATTATGTACATAGAAATAATAATTTTAACAGTGAAAAATCAAAAAAACAATATACAGGGTGGTCCAGAAAGTTTGCACCAAAATGATAGGGGTAATAAAAGAGACCATTTCTAACAAGAATATTCCCGGGCATTTACCTTTATTTTTTTTCGTTTTCAAAATGGCGGCCAAAACGTGTGTTTTTCAAATATGTGCGTTCAGAACGTTGACAGCCTAAATGAGCATTTTTTTTTTTTTTTTTTTTTTTTTTTTTTTTTAATTATGTTCAAACGCAACTATTATTGTTGCAATTACATGAACTGAGATTTGAGGGTTAAGGTAATTACATAATACGAAGGTTTAATATATCTTTACAAATAACTTTAAATTTTTCTATATGCAAACTTAAATCTAATTTACATGAGTGTAGATTAAATAGCAACATAGCTGATATTATAGGTGAGCTTAAACCTTCTGGAGCACACAAACTATTTTTTATGTAGAAAAAGTTAGGGTTTTCCCTTATTCTTAGTTGTACTACAGGGACCCTGATGCTGATGTCCTCAGAAATACCAGAGACTTCTATATTTGAATTGAAAATATTATAAATGTGTAATAATCTCTGATAGTTTCTTCGGTCAGTCAGTGTCCCTATATCTAGGTGCTCTATCAGGTCCAAGTAAGAGATGGCCTCGGGATACACAGGGTAAAAACCGTTCAGTTTCTTGAAGAGAAATCTGACGAATCTTGCTTGTACTTTTTCTATTTTATCTCTCAGACATTGGGTGGATGGATTCCATATGACTGAGGCATATTCTAGTTTGCTTCTGACAAGTGCGGTGTAGAGGGTAGTGATGGTATCTTCCTCTGTAAAAAATTGGGAGTGTCTTATTATGAGGCCAAGTGTTCTGGTGGATGATGATATAATGTCTGATATATGATTTTCAAATTTCAAGTTTTGCTGAAAAATTACTCCCAAATCTTTTTTTTTACTAACTCGATTTAACGTTGAGTTTCCAATGTTGTAGTTGAACTGTATTATTTCTTTTTTTCTCGAGATTGTTAATATTTCGCACTTGTCAGGATGGAATTTTAATTGATTTTGGGCAAGCCATGCCTCAACAGAGTCAAGATCTTGTTGTAATTGTATACAATTGTATTCATTATTAATTTTGTGATAGATCTTGAAATCGTCTGCATACAATACATAGCTGGCATAATTAATTACTTCCCCGATACCATCTATCACTATCGCGAAAAACAGACTGCTTAACTTTGAGCCCTGAATCACAGAGGATGTAGGATAATATGGGTCAGAAATATGATTTTGAAAAAGCACTCTGTGTTCGCGATGCTCTAGATATGATGCTATGAATCTTACAAGGTCAGGGTGGAATCCGAAGGCTGCCAATTTTTTAATAATACCTCATGTGATAATTTATCGTACGCCTTTAAGATGTCTGTATAGATGACGTCCACTTGTTTATGGCTCTCGCTAAGTGATTTTGAGACAAAATGGTGAAAACTTGTTAGATTAGTAATAGTTGATCTTTTCTCGATGAAGCCATGTTGGTGTGGCGATATTTTATTATAAACGAAAGATGATATTTTTTTAAAAATACAGGCTTCAAAGAGTTTAGATATTGCTGTTAGACATGATATGGGCCTATTTTCTTCAATAAGTTGTGAGTTACTTTTTTTTGGAATTGGAGTGACTAGAGTGTATTTCAGTAATTGTGGGAAAACTTTCATTTTTAATGATTTATTAAAAATATGATGGAAAATTTTGCAGAATACTGCAGAACATTTTTTCAGGATATTGGGAGGGATACTATCCATTCCTTCTTTTTTATTCTTCAGAGATTTTATTCCATTTTCTATGTCTTCTTCCGTCAGAGAAAAAACGGGTAGATCAATTGTCGTGTTGTTAAACAAGTTTTCACATTTGTAATTAACTGGAGGGGCGATATAAACTGAGTTAAAAAACGAGGCAAAGGCATTACAAATTTCCTTTGGTTGTGTTAAAAGCACACCATCCGATTTGTATGTTAACTTGGGAAGATTTTTATTTTTGGATTTTATAAAATTCCAAAATTCCTTTTTGTTTTCCGATGATTTTAGTTTTATCTGTAGTTCATTGAGGTATTTTTTATAGTTTACTTTAAGTTTTGTTTTACATTGTTTTTTTACGATTTTATAGTTTCGATTTTTAGTTTTTCGAAGTTTTTCTTTTTTGAGATAAAGGCTAATGTTTTCATTGTTCCACCATGTTGGAAAGGTCTTTTTGTTTACTTTGAAAGTGCCAAAACGTTTTTTTGGGATATTTCTGTCAAAAATCAGAAAAATAATTTTATAAAATACCTCAAGTGCTGTATTTGGATCATCTTCTTTAAATATTGTTTCCCAGGATGTGTTGGTAATTTCATTATAAACAGTGGTCCAATCGGCTCGTTTGAAATTATAATTTCTACTTAGAAATTCATGATCAGGAAAATTTTGGGTTTCACTCTTCAAGTTTTGTACAGTTTTTGCTGGTGGTATATCTTTATGTTTTAATTTATTTCTTGTGTATTTTAAGTTTATTTCTAAAGTCGGATGGTGCGGATCCTCCACAACCAAAGGTTCTCCTACCCGACAGATATTTCAATATTTCTCTTTACATTTTTGTTGTATAAATGTTTAAAAAGAACTAAATCTAATATCCTATTGTGTCTATTTTTAATGGTATTACATGATGTCAAATCTAAAAAGTTTACAATTTGATTTAATATTGTGTTTCTCGTATTATCAATTATATGTGATGGTGTATCTTCTGAGAAAGAGTTTACATTGAAATCCCCTAAAATCAATATTTTTTTTGTAGTTTAAAATTTCAGTATTTTCTACTATTTTATCATAAAATAATTCTAATGTATCTGTTGTAACGGGGGGAGGCATGTAAACAACACAAATCAATAATTTCATGTAATTTAAATGTATTTCTAGCCATAAAGTTTCTAGTTGGTGGGAGTTACAATTCCAGTTTTCTTTTTTTTCCACCCGATATTCCTTTTTTATTCCCACAGCTAGACCTCCTCCCTTTACTCTATTAGTTGTGTTGAGATTTCTATCCTGGCGGATAACCTGGTATCTACTGTCTAGGAATTCAGAATCATAAACATTGTCTTGTAACCAAGTTTCGGTTAGAACCAAAATATCATTGTCTTGAGCAGTACAATTAAGATAGCAAAAGTTCGTTTTGGTGTTGAGTCCTCTGACGTTCTGGTATAGTAATGTATATGAATTTTTGCGCGATGCATTATTAGTATTACATTTATCATTATCATAATTTAAAATTTGTTTCTCTTTGTTGTTTTCGGAATTTATTATTTCAGGACCTGATTTTGATTGTATTTCTTTTTCAGTGCAATTTGCACTCGTCAACTGGTTTAGAAAAAATTAGTCTGATTCAGATGTTTGTTTTCTTCTGATGAGTTCCACCTGTCATCCAAATCAAATCTATGGTTACGGTTAGACTGTGCTCTAGTAAAATTGTTATCAAATCTTACTCTGTAGGTATTCCTGTGGGTATAGCGGTTGCTATTGTTGTTATAATAATTATTTGAAATATTATAGTCATGTCTGTTTTTGTTGTACCAATGATACCTATTATATTCATAACGATCATTATTTTTTCTTAAATAATGCATATTTTTATTATTAGTATATTTAGTATTTTGATAGTTCTTAATGTAGCTATGGTCATTATAAGTAAGTTTATAATGATTGTAGTTTTTTTGTTTGTGTACGTTCATGTTACTGTGTTTATTAGGTGGATAGTTCACACTACTTGTGCTAGATTGATTGTTGTTGTAATAATGTTTGTTTCTATTTACCTCCTGAAACTGTGATTTCATTTGGTAGTTGCCTGGTTTTCTATTTAAAATGATTTGTTTTATTTTTCGACATACTTTGACTTTTCCCTGTCTGTTAAGATGAATTTTGTCGTATGAATAATCCTGATGTTGTAATAAATATCCTATTTCAATACATTGTAAATTAGAAAGATTCTGTACCAGATTTTTAACGCTATTATTAAAAGTTTGAATATAGCGATTGAAATTATTTTTTTCTCCTCTGGGAGGTGTCATAACAAGAAATACTTTTTTTTGTTTGAAAAGAGAGCTTATCTTATTGATGGCATCAGCTACATCGGTCCAGTTGGAGTGGCAGACATCGTTTGTGCCGGCGATCACGAAGACAATCTCATACTGCAAGTCCCGCTCACTCATCATGTTGGCGACTTCCTGGTAGCATCCTCCCGGCGCGAAATGGGCATGTACCTCATAGGTACAGGGGAGCTCCTTCTGCAGATGAGTTCGCAAGTTCCTCACGTGGCTGTCTCCGAAGATCGCGATACGTTTGCATGGTTGAGGTTTCGATGTGTTGATCTTGGTTGTTGTGTCACTAATAGTATTTAAATTTGTGTTGGATTTTCTTTGTAATGATTTGGTAGATGCTGTCGCTTTTGAATTTGCTGTTGCAGAATTGGTACATTTGAGTTGATTTTTGTGTTGATAAGAATGTTCAATTATTTTAGGGGTTTGAGAAATTAATTCTTCACTATTGTCAATACATTTATTTTGTTCAAGTATTTTTATACTTTGTATCATTTCCTTAATAATTTTGTCGTCCTCGTTGGATTTTTCTTTCAGTTTATCAATTTCAATTTGCTTATTGATTATTTCTTGAGCAAGACAATGTATTTGACATCGTAGCTCGATTCTATTGTCACTTGTTTGAGGGGTCTCATTGAAAGTTGAATTATTTGTTATATTAACTATAGGAGTATTGTCTATTGATAGGATCGATTGATTTGATGGTAGTAAACTTGTGTCATTAAAAGTGTTCTTATCTTTGTTGTTTGTTTTTTTCTGTTGTATGGTCGAAGATTCGACTGTTGGTGTTTGGGAGTGTCGTTTAGGTGATTCACTTGTTACTTCCGCCGCATCTGAGTCAGATGTTGTTAGGCTGTCACTAGATTTTTTGCGAGAGATTATATTGTTGCTGCTACTGTGTTCATGTTTTGTATTATTTTCAATTATTTTAATATTGTTATTGTCTAGTTTAATGAATGCACGACAGTTCTCTACTGCACATTGCCAAATATTATGTTGGCCTCTTGTGTTTGTTGTAGAGCTAAATTTGTAAACTTGTTCTTGAAATTTCAAGATTTTTTTATGTTTGTTCTCAAGTATTTTAAACATTTTTAATGAATGAATTAATTATGATTTGTTGAATTTGAATCTATTTAGGTACATGCATAAATCGTAGTTGCATATGACGCAACGAAAAGTGTCAATAATTCAATAGTTGGTTTTATAGGTATGCAGTAGGTATCAGAGTTTACAGTTGCAATGATAAATAGAATTACAGATATATTATATACATAGTTATAATGTGAAGTGATGATGTCGATTGATAATCAGGTAACATGCATTGGTTGAGGAAAAAATATTGAAAGAAACTCGGGTCTCTTGGTAGGTGTTACTGTCTCATCTATTAGTGTTATTAGTATTATTAATAGTATTAGATTGTATTGTGCTGTTGTTATCACTAATATCACTATCACAAAACAAAGAAATTTCTAAAAAATGAAGTTACTCATAAACGAGTTACACTGTCAAAAAATTGCTTTCACATAAGAAAACAAAGTCAAAAATTGAATATATTTGATACACTGGGGAAATTTTTTATAGTTTGTGATAATTTTAAATTTAGATTGAAAATTAATTAATTTTGATTTTTATTCACGTAAATATTTTGTAGATGTTGATCGACGTGACGTTCGTCTTGATCATTATGGTATACTGATCATTAAAACATTGAACGGGTTAATTTAACTTATTTTAATTAAAATTTTATTTTCAATTCAAAAATGCAATCCGTTTTTTTCTAGGTGGTACAGAAAAAAATAAAAAAATCAAAAGCCAACCAAAGTCGGAATATTTGAAAAACACACGTTTTGGCCGCCATTTTGAAAACAACAAAAAATAAAGGAAAATGTCCGGGAATATTTTTGTTGGAAATGGTCTCTTTTATTACCCCTATCATTTTGGTGCAAACTTTCTGGACCACCCTGTATACAATAAAAATGAAAAAGAATAGAAAATATTTGAAAACATAAATGTCCTAACTAAAGGGCGGGGTTATTGCCTATGGCAATCTCTTCCACCCAACCCTTTACTTTACTTTACTCACACAGGAATCATTCACCAGACAGCTATGGACTGTATTAATGATAGGGACATGTTTACTCACACAGGAATCGTTCACCAGACAGCTATAGACTGAATTAATGATAGGGACATGTTTACTCACACAGGAATCGTTCACCAGGCGGACATAGACTGAATTAATGATAGGGACATGTTTACTCACACAGGAATCGTTCACCAGGCGGACATAGACTGAATTAATGATAGGGACATGTTTACTCACACAGGAATCGTTCACCAGGCGGACATAGACTGAATTAATGATAGGGACCTGTTTACTCACACAGGAATCGTTCACCAGGCGGACATAGACTGAATTAATGATAGGGACATGTTTACTCACACAGGAATCGTTCACCAGGCGGACATAGACTGAATTAATGATAGGGACATGTTTACTCACACAGGAATCGTTCACCAGGCGGACATAGACTGAGCACACGGACGTCATCACGCTGGAGAACACGGGCCACTCATTCTCCTCGGGCAGCACCAGGGGCGGCAGAGGGGCGCCCGCACTGTGGGACTCCGGCTGAAATGATGAGATGGGATTGTAAAAAAAAATACAAACAAATAAGAAGTGTAGAAAAATAAAAAGCTGGATAGGTCAAATTTTCGACGAATACAATACTTTCCTTATTATAGGATAAGGAAAGTAAAAAATTGTCATCATCATCATTGAGTAGCATCATCGTGAACGATGGTTGCCAAATTTAACATTGCTGTGTTGACTGTAGATCTAAAGAGGTCCTTAATTTAGGTAACAAATAAAAAAAATAAAAAATTGTAGGTAACAAATATTCATAAAAAAATTCTGCTGCAATTCAAATTTATTTTTCCCACTAGGCACTTTAACCAATTCTTGTATGGTCGTTCATGCCGATCCTCTCAAAGTCTACATGAGGTGAATGAGGTAAAATCCATGTCTTGTGTTTGCAGTGCTTGCACTTGTAACTTGCTATCAAATACATACCTAAGCTTGAGTTGTGTAAGAACTGAGAACCTACATTTTTTGCTTCTGTTCATTAGTCTATCATGTGAAATTCTCATATTAAAATTCGCCACACACAAAGAAAAAGTTTTTATGATATTACTTTCCCCAGCAGAATAATGCGGAAATTAAATGACTTTTGGTAATTTTAAAATTCTAAGCTTCTAAAAAAAACTTACCTTGAAGACATAAAAAATTTCGGTGGGGGTTCGGCATAATATTGCTTGGAGGAGACTGGTTAAATAAAGGACCATTTCAAAGTGATTTTGAAGTATAAGAAGTAGACATATTTATAACTTTTCAGTGGAATTCTTATTGATTTTTATTTTATATACAATTATTCAATAAAATAACAATATAGTCAGAATTATAAAACAAAATCAAGAAGAAAAAAAAAACAAAATAAAGTGAAAATGGTAAAAAAAAATAATTAGAATTGGACACTCCCTCAATTTAATTGTAATTAACAAAACATCAAAGTGACATGGTCTTAACAGTAGATAACAACAGTAACAAACAGCAAATCATTTAAATTTATTTAATGGCAACTTTCTCTAAATGTCCACTGCATTCATCAATCAGAAACAACTTAGACCCTTTTCCCTCCCTTAGGGATGACCTAGATGCAAGATATTCTACTTTTATATACCTAAAAAACCTAATCATATACCACAGAATATAATAATATCCAAAAATACGCGAATGACTTAATAGTTAAAGCGGTACCAAAAAAAAATTAAAAAATACTACAATTAACGTAGCAAACAAGCCAAAAAAACTTGCAAGTTCTTTGAAATTAACTCAAGTCGAGAATAAAATACTAAAAAATAAACAAAGAACAATTCTTGGCAGAAATTATTTGTTTCTACAAAAAATGGGGAAAAAATACTACGCAGGAAACAAGTCAAAAAAAATTGCAATATCTTTGAAATTAACTCAAGTCGGGAATAAAATACTAAAAAATAAACAAAGAACAATTCATGTCATTTCTTGTCAGAAATAACGCACTATCACAATAACAATACAAAACTGGCGGAAAACTAAAATATTATATACAATTTTCTTATCCTGATGTGACCGATGATAATCACTGGTAATGAAGGTAATTTCCCCACCTTCAGCACAAGATTTTTAATCTTTTGAAGGTGGGTATACCCTCATTGATTGTTGAAGATGTTATTGTAAAATATAAATACATGGAAACTTAAAAAAATGAGGACCTTCACTGATAATGAGATAATGAGGACCTTCATTAGCATAATAATATCCCTAATAATAAATCAAAAAAAAAAAAAAAAAAAAAAAAAAAAAAAACGCCCAAGACTGATTATATCGCACATGTTTAGGATGTGAATGCTCCTCAAGTTAGTGATTATCACAACTATCACTGGTAATGAGGACCTTCATTAGCATAATAGTATCTCTGATGATGAATCCAAACAGACACGCGAGACTGTTCTCTAGGAAGTCTCGCGTGGTGTCCATGGCGATGAGCATACGGATTATAGCTGGGTCTGCGGGGAGTCGAGCTCTCGCTCGAAAAGCTGCTTCTGTGGGTCCTCGCTTGGCCGATCGGTTGATTACTGACGAGATTTGGAGGCGGAACTTCTTTCCGTTTGAAGAAGTTACGCGTGGAACTATCTTTTTCTTGTTTGGGTGTTGACGACTGCAAATTAGATCGATCCATGAGAAAACTGTTGGCACATACGTTGGACTTGTCTATCACACTCCCATCAGACCACACGTGGTTAGACCCATTTGTCCATGTGGTAACGTTTGACCACTCATTATTACTAGTCGTTCTTGAGGTCACATGAGACCATTCATTATTTGATTTACTTTGTGTTTCATTGTGATATAAATTATTTATAATATTCGCTTCTTTGGAATATAAATTTAATTTGGTATCTATTTCATGAGCTTGTTCACCTCTAGGAGTATCTGATATCAACGGGAGCACATCCTTGCACCATACGTTAATTCCTTTGTTCTCCTGCAGAGGTTGCTGTAGTCCTTGCAGAGATCCATCAGCTTTCCTATGAGGAGGTTCATCATCGTAAACATCTTCCCAGTCACTGTCCGACTCTCTTAGGTTGAGACTTGAGAACAGAGCGGTAACGTCCGATGGTCCATTTTTGCGGGTTTCAACAGTCAAATCTTTTTGAATTTCGTCTGAAACCGAATTTTTCTCCATTAGGTTTGCTTTTGGTTCTGTTAAATTATCTTTCTTGAAGTTTTTAGTTTCCTTAATTGGCATTGTTTTCGTTTCTTTAGAATCTCTATCAGAAGTATGAGACATTACTGTGGACTCATTAGTGGACCCCTTGTTACATACAATGCCAGAATCACTTGTAACAGGTGCGCTATCACAATGACTAATATCACCATTGAAAATGGGTTCTGTGAAGTAATCGTTTCCCCAGTCATCATCACTATCATCAAGATGTGAACTTTTTAAACTTTCATTGATTTTTTTAGATAGTTCTTTATGTGCACTGTTTGAACTCGAGTTGTCTTGTGTTGTTCGAGGTAGAGATGGATTCAAATCGTCAGTTTCACAGTTATTTCTTTTTTCTTCCAATGATGTATCAACAAGTCTAGAATTCTGTTCATTATGTTTCGTCGCGCAAACAATGGGTCTTTTTTGATCCTGCAATTTCTTTAAAAAGCTACTTAGGGAAGATTTTTTACGACTTGGGCTTGTTTCACTGGTACTTTGCCCGGAACTATTCTGGTTTACAGAAGAAATCGATGTGTTCAATGTTTCTACATTATCTTTGATTTTGTAGTAGTTCTTAACTATTTCTCGCATGGAAACAGGACTCAGGTCGTATGCATATTTTTCAAGTCTATAACATTTGGTGTCTACATCTCCATTTGCTTTGTTATTCAAAGTCAACGAGTCGGGTTTTTCACCATGGTTGTCATGACTTTCCACAGTTTCTGCGTATTTGCCTTGCAACGGACCTTTGGCTTCCTGAGCATAGTATATTCTGCGCAAGCGTTGTAGCCTCTCCCTTTCTTCTTCCTCCAACTTTTTCTTAAGGATCTCTCTTGTTTCTTCCTGTTTCTGTTTCCTTTCCATTAACTTTTGACTTTTAGACTTGAGAGAAACGCAGGAAACCAACTGTTCCAGATCTCTATAGTCGGTCACGATACGCAGTGATCCAGGTACTTGAGTCTGGAAACAAGAGAAGAAAAAATGACACATGGATTTTCGTTTTATACACATTTCCCAATTTCTATAAACCATTAACCCTTTCGAGAAATACCACAGAAGTCTGCAAATAGACTTAAGACTGAGAAAAAAGTTGGTAAAATTACTATACTATCAGTTTTTTTAAGGACATAACTTGGCTTTGGAGATTTTCACCTTTTCTTGGTACATATTTATGCACCAACACAGTAAGAAAAATATTTTTTTTGTTTTTCCTCGATATAGCCACCAATGAGTGAGTCAATGAATGAACGATAATTAATTTTTAGATAGATTTTCATAAAACAAGTAATATGCAGTCTAAAAAATTAGTATAAAAGTATAGCAAAGATACTAGTTTTTTTTTAATGACTAAGGGCGGAATAAATAGCGATGACTTCGAGTGATACAATTTGTCTATTAATTTCGCCCTAAATAAATGGGGCGGAATTAAAAAGACGTTTTGTTATACCTCTGTGAATTTGAGTCTAGATTTTACGTATTGTTTTAGATGGGGAAACCTTATTGCTTATATCTGAACTTGTGACCTCGATTTTGTCAATTAATTTCACCCTTGGATTTCATTTTTAAAAAAACGAACGATACACCTTAATGGATTTCACACAAATTGAAATTTTCAATCATTGCTTTTTTGCTTATTTATGCACCAAAGCAAACAAGTTATAAATTAAAACACCAACACCACCATGAAATTTAGTCAAGCTGTCTAAGTAGTCAATTGAAACGAACTATAAATATTTGCATCCATTAAGGTGGTATTTCGTATCTACAAGAAAGTACAAGTGAATCATAATTGAAAAATAATACAAGATATTGGTACTCACCATTCGTCTCTAGGACTAGAAGAGGAATGTGTCGTGTTGAATAATGTTTATCTCAAAATATCAACACTTGTGAGTTGTGCGGTAAAATTTCTGGGTTTTTTGTTTTAATAGAAGTAAAGATATGTTACACATGATTTCAATTGAACACTCACATATTTTAAAAGATTAAATAAAATGAGATCACGAGGTTTGAATTAACTATTTCAACGGCTTGACTTAATTTCACATTTACAGAGCAATGACACACAAAAACATGAAAGATTACTTCCGATTTCTAATATTAGAAATTTCTCGGAAGTAATACTTGGTAACAACGATTATTGGGATACAATCTATCTGTTCAACTGTTCAAAGAGGAAAAATTGGTTTTATTCAAAACTTAATGCACACAACATTTTGACATTTTCGTCTTCCTCTCTATTTCTGATGATGGTGCAATGTGAAGCATGGGTTGAAATCTTAGCCGATCAATAGAATTTTGTTCAACTGAATTTGCCCTATCGACTTTAACTCAATTGAGAATGTAGTTGTACAAGCTTTTTACTTTCCTCATCCTATAGAAAGGAAACTATTTGATAAAAGTAAGTTTAAGCAGAATAGCGTCACGTTAAATTTAACCTTGCCAGCGTCGATGGCATGTTGAATACACCGGTTCCCTTCAGAACACCGAAGTTAAGCGACATCCAGCGAGGTTAAGACTTGGATGGGTGACCATTCAAATCCTAATTCTCGTGACGCTGGCTTTTCCCGGCCCCACTCAGGCTGGGTGAGGTCAATGTGAGTAGCAGGTTTGTGAGTTTCCTGCGAATGGAGGGTAAAACCCCCGTCGTGATATGACCATGGCAGTTGAAAGCGACGTTAAACCCCACTAAAAAAAAAAAAAAAAAAAAAAAAAATTAACCTTACCCTAGTTCAATAAAGGAACTGAGGAAAAATTCATGCACTGGCTGGGATTCAAACCAAAGGATCCCTACGCTACCCGGATTACCAGACTAGCGCGTTAACCATCGGGTCTAGATATCTATGTCGCTTCAAAAAAAATTAGAGAGTTGTTGTTGTTCTTCTTTTTCTTTCACTTTGCCTTTTCCCAAAACTACTTGGGCTCGGCATTTGTTACACACAACTGTTCCTAACTCTTCCTGGCACACGATATTAATCTGAGTGATTTGATGCTGGACCAACCATTCTGGAGACTTTCTCAAGAGTTTAAATATCTTTAAACTCTTTAGAAATGGGTCAGTTAGTCAGGCTGGTTAAGGTGTGGCTCCTGTTAGTTGCCTCGTACAACGCAAATCTCCGTTTGAACCGTCAAATTTCGTTCAAGTAACGCACTGTCTGAATGCATTATTTAAACGAAATTTAAAGAGAGGGAGTGGATTTTGAGACAGAATAAGGGCGAACTTAATAAACGTTTCTATACCAGGAAACTAATGCTTGAGGCCGAACTTGTGATCTCGATTCTATCTATTCATTTCGCCACACCTTTCTGGAAAGAGGTCTTTTGGTTTTTTTTATCAAACAAATCAACGGAGTTCATCAAAGTTTAATTAACGGGGTTAACCCATATTAAGTATTATTATTATTAATTTATAAGCACTCTTTTCTGGAAAGGAGGTCTTTTGGTTTTTTTGGTTTTTTTTTCCAACAAATCAACGGGGTTAATGAAAGTTTAATCAGCGGGGTCAACCCATATTAACTAGTATTATTATTTAAATGATGTTTTTTTTTTTTTTTTTTAATTGTTAAAAGCCTTCTCACCTGCAGCGTCTTGGCGTACACGATGGTGCAGATGGGCGTGCTGTTCACCTCCAGGCGGGGGTGCTGCGTCACCTCCGCCAGCTGGCTCCACCCGGCGGGCAGCACCTCCCCGTACTTCTCCTCGTACATCTCCTCCACCTTGGCCGCCACCAGGCCGTTGTGGGCGTGGCGCACCAGCTGGGGGAGGGGGGGGGGGGCGAGGGGAATGAGTTTAGTATCAGAGGAGAGGCAGGGGGGCGAGGGGAATGAGTTTAGTATTAGAGGAGAGACAGGGGGGCGAGGGGAATGAGTTTAGTATCAGAGGAGAGACAGGGGGGCGAGGGGAATGAGTTTAGTATCAGAGGAGAGGCAGGGGGGCGAGGGGAATGAGTTTAGTATCAGAGGAGAGGCAGGGGGGTGAGGGGAATTTTGTTTAGTATCAGAGGAGAGGCAGAGGGGCGAGGGGAATGAGTTTAGTATTAGTGGAGAGGCATACTACGAAATGGACAAACTACAACACAGACCACAAGAGTCTAAAGAAGCTGCTCCTGTTTCATGGCTACGAAATAAAAGACGCTGTGAAACAGTCGTTTTTGAAAAGAAAAGTATATATACAGTAGAACCTCGATTATCCGGCCCTCGACCATCCGGACGACACTCGATTATCCGGATTCAGAAAATCCTGATATAAAAAAACACGCTATTATTGAATACGTGCAGGCAACTGATAATCAGAGCTCAAAGCGTAAATGCCTGAAGACTTCTTATTATGATTCCTTCGATCAGGCAGTTTTCAAGTAGTTTTAGCAAGCACGATCTACCGGACAACCTATCAGCGGTGGTCAGTTGCTGTGTGAAAAGGCATTGAAGATTAACGAGAAACTAGGAGGGGACAAAACTTCTTGTTATAATAAAAGATATCAAAATACATACACCTGTTTTTACAAAATATCAAAATGCTTCTTTATTTTTTGGTTTTTTAGGTCCTCTCGATTATCCGAACTTTTATATGGGACCTCGATTATCCGGAATACCCCTAGCACACATTAATCCGGATAATCGAGATTCTACTGAAAGTATGCTTTTGCAAAACAAAACCTAATCGGAGTGAGAGCTGAAATCTAGCCGTGACTTACCGAGTAGATGCGCTCGATGAGAATATTCAGCTTGTCTGTGGTCTTCTTCAGAGCCTTGGCCATCTTCTCATCCTTGAGTTTGGTCAGCTGAGCGAGGGCCAGTTGAATGACGGCGCTGTGGGCCGCGTCCCGGCTGGGGTAGTCGTTGGGCAGTGTGCTGATGCGAGGGTGAACGCCCACCTGGCAAGCGAGAATGATATTTTGTACTATCCCGATCTTCCTTTACTACTACTAATAATAAACTGAGTGAAGGCTACTTGAATGACAATTCCATGTGCAGCGTTCCGGCGGGGGTAGTTAGATAGATAATAAATCCAAAGACCTTTACAAATAAGTGATTCTTGTTGTTGTTGCCAACATGAGGTGTTGCTTTCTCATTGCAAGAAAGCCGAAGCTAGATAGTTACCTCCGTGGCTCAGTGGTTAAGAGCATTGGTTACTGACCCAAAAGGGTTGCAGGTTCAAATCCCGACCGGAACGGAAAATTCTGACTGAGTTTTTCCGTGTCCGGAACGGCATGGGTGTAAAGTTTAAGTGCCCTGAAGTAATGCGAAAGCAGTTCCGGGGCACAATGGCCTATTGGTTTTTCCGTTTCCGGCATGGGTTAAAGTGCCCT
The DNA here is from genome assembly GCA_024516035.1 of Bactericera cockerelli. NCBI lineage: Eukaryota > Metazoa > Arthropoda > Insecta > Hemiptera > Triozidae > Bactericera > Bactericera cockerelli. The sequence continues at coordinate 3,419,427 of CM044957.1, forward strand.
GAAGTAATGCGAAAGCGGTTCCGGGACATAATTCCCTTCTTTTTTTTCTTTAAAAACAAAAAAGATAGTTACCTGGATGAAAGCGTAGAAGGTGAAGTTCTTGCCTCGGGGATCCGTGGCGCGCTGTTTGATCTGCACATCTGGCTCCTCACTGAAGAGATACCTGCACAGGTGGGACAGCTGCTGCTCGGGCGAGGCGCCGGCCGGCAGATCTATGTACACCTGGAATCACAAGTTATCATGTTGCAGATCTATGTACACCTGGAATCACAAGTTATCATGTTGCAGATCTATGTACACCTGGAATCACAAGTTATCATGTTGCAGATCTATGTACACCTGGAATCACAAGGTATCATGTTGCAGATCTATGTACACCTGGAATCACAAGTTATCATGTTGCAGATCTATGTACACCTGGAATCACAAGTTATCATGTTGCAGATCTATGTACACCTGGAATCACAAGTTATAATGTTGCAGATCTATGTACACCTGGAATCACAAGGTATCATGTTGCAGATCTATGTACACCTGGAATCACAAGTTATCATGTTGCAGATCTATGTACACCTGGAATCACAAGGTATCATGTTGCAGATCTATGTACACCTGGAATCACAAGGTATCATGTTGCAGATCTATGTACACCTGGAATCACAAGGTATCATGTTGCAGATCTATGTACACCTGGAATCACAAGGTATCATGTTGCAGATCTATGTACACCTGGAATCACAAGGTATCATGTTGCAGATCTATGTACACCTGGAATCACAAGGTATCATGTTGCAGATCTATGTACACCTGGAATCACAAGGTATCATGTTGCAGATCTATGTACACCTGGAATCACAAGTTATCATTTTGCAGATCTATGTACACCTGGAATCACAAGGTATCATGTTGCAGATCTATGTACACCTGGAATCACAAGGTATCATGTCTGTGTTAATCACACTCGTGATATTACAACTACTCAAACTAGCAACAACAAAAAGAGTCCTAAATTTTTGCTCAATTTGGGACCTGAAACACCGACCTCGAGGTTAAAAGTCCGCCATCTTATCGATCGAGCTACTGAGGTCGGTTATAATAATCAGCATTGCTGCAATGGGCTTTCTTTTTTTTGCATCGAATAATGCAATTGGTACCAGTGTCTAAAATAGCTGATGTTTTATAGACCTTAAGAGTTTAAAGTAGCTGCTGATGTTTCATGGCAACGAAGTGAAAAGGGCCGTGAATTATTATTTCTCACTTACCTCAGGGGAGGAACTTACCTTAGGTCTGACTTACCTCAGGGGAGGAACTTACCTCAAGGGAGGAACTCACCTCAGGGAAGGAACTCACCTCAGGGAAGGAACTCACCTCAGGGGAGGAACTAACCTCATGTCTGACTTACCTCGGGGGAGGAAGACTTGGAGGAAGAGGCCCCGTTGAGGAGGGAGAGGGAGGGGGAGGGGAGGGAGGGCGGCAGAGGGGGGGAGACCAGACTGGCGGGCAGCGATGTGTGCGGGCCCTGCAACGAGAGAAATACCATGCAATACCTATACAATACCATACCATACAATACCTACACAATACCATACAATACAATACCGATACAATACCAATACTCAGTTTATCCTGCAAGAATGAGACTGAAGAGCCCTCACAGAAATGAAACATTCCTTTCAAACACAACTTAACACAAGAGTATCCGGGGTTAAGTGGCAGAGAATGCCTAAGGCATTAACTTCGCCCCGGATTACAAAACAATTGTAATTAAAAATATTGATCTTGCTTTCTTTTTGTACATACTTCTAAAGTTTTTTTTTAAATTTGTTATTTCTTTGTTTGATGTTGATGATTGTTTTGTATATAAAAAAAAAAAAAATACAATTCTACACATATTATTAACACTGCCACCTTATTCGATCTATTGCGACCAGTTGATTCTATTTCGTTTTAAAGTCCTGATTTGAGATTAAGTGTCAGGACGGGGTAGACCATCAGTTTCATCCTACATTTGCTGGGAATCGTACCACATTTACATATCTCACCTAGCCTGGGTAGGGCCAGCCTTAAATTATTGGCTCTTCTGTCTCTCTGGTTTGTTTTTTGAGGAGCATGCATTAATTTCGGAGACATTTTTAAGAAGTGGTGATTATGTATGTGGGAGTGATAACTTAACGGAGATTTGGGTGTTGTGGGGGTGATTATAACTTACCGGGGACTTGGGTGTTGTGGGGGTGATTATAACTTAACGGAGATTTGGGTGTTGTCGGGGTGATTATAACCTACCGGGGACTTGGGTGTTGTGGGGGTGATTATAACTTAACGGAGATTTGGGTGTTGTGGGGGTGATTATAACCTACCGGGACTTGGGTGTTGTGGGGGTGATTATAACTTAACGGAGATTTGGGTGTTGTGGGGGTGATTATAACTTACCGGGGATTTGGGTGTTGTGGGGTGATTATAACTTACCGGGGATTTGGGTGGGGGGCTGGTGTACAGGTGAGATGGCAGCATGGGGGGAGCCTGGTATGCCTGTGAGAGAAGGAAACAAATGTAAAAATAAACAATCCCTTTGATTATTTATTTTTTAAATGTGGTACCGTTTTTTTTCAATTTCGGATTGAAAGCTTTACTCTTTAAGGGCCACTATAAAACAGGATTAAAGTTTTGACGCGACCACAAGTTGGAGTTTTCAACCAATCACAGCGCACTATAGCCCGAGTTAAGGGATAGTTGTCCATTTATTAAATCTAATCCTGCTTTATGATTCATTTCTAAGTAGTTTGTGTAGTAAGTTAGTATTGACTTTTTGTGACTTTTTTTTAAGGGATATCATGATTTTTTTCTAATAAAAAAAAAAGAAATAGAATAATGACAACAAAATAAATAAACTGGTGTCAACATCACACTTGTGAAACACTCATCTTAAAATAAAAAATAGAACGCTCAAATTCATCTGTTTCTAAATTGTAAACTTGAAACCTTTAATTTAGAATATCTAATATAACTCTTGGCTGGCTGGGGAACTATAAACAGGGAGTAGACCAGCAGTCTGGCTGGGGAACTATAAACAGGGAGTAGACCAGCAGTCTAGCTGGGGGACTATAAGCAGGGAGTAGACCAGCAGTCTGACTGGGGGACTATAAACAGGGAGTAGACCAGCAGTCTGGCTGGGGGACTATAAACAGGGAATAGACCGGCATTGGCTTAGTATTGGGGGCCCTTGTCAATAATTAGCCTCCTTGTAAAGACAGTAATAGAATTGCCAAGTCAGTCCTCCACTGTTTGACTACCATCGTTCACGATGACGTCACCCTATGATGAATATAACTCTTAATAAAATAATACTAAATGATGTACATTTTGGTTCAATTGCTTTTGTTGAAGTACTAATCCCATATCATACAATGATATGGGACTATTTTAACTGGACTAGAGTGGACTTTTAACAACTGATAGCTTCAGTGATGATAATAATAATAATATCGCCTTGTTTATACTACCCGATTAAGACTATTAAGTCCCATTATTCCAGCAGTAAGCCCAAGACGTATTATTATGTGGCCCAAATCCCAAATGGGAAGATTTGTGAATGTATGTAGTAATGTAACAAATAAAGAAAAAAAAATAATAAAAAAAAAAAAAAAACATGTCATGTCCCGGCTGGGTTTCGAACCCGCGACCTCTGGATTATCAGACCGCCGCCTTTACCACTGAGCTACCGGGATATGCCTAGTTGAGCGGACACTCAGATTATTGTAGGAGAGTGTAAAGACATCCGCATTCATTGTTTAGAAGAAAAGTGGACGGTGCGAATGCAAGCGGAAGAAGAGGGTAAAACCAAGTCTAGTGTTTAGGTGAAAATCAAACTCCCAAGTTAGGTGGGCGAGAAAAAATATGCTTTAATTTACCGAAAGCGTCAATTTCAAGACACATGCGAGACAATACATGCAACATGTGAAGTGCAACGAACAAAATGGTTAAGACAACATGCAAATTGTTAAAAAAAAGAAGTTACAAAACATTTTATCGCAAAAACAAACAATGACAATTACAAGAAAAAAGTAGTATCATATAATTTATTTGTAATACAAGGAAAACCATAACAATCACACAACAACAAAACAATATTTTTATAAATTATCAGATGATTTTATTTATATTTATATTCAAAATTAAAAAATAAATAAATATGAGTACAAGGCTAGAGTCTCATCGTACATTGTACCAAGAAAATTCTTGTCTAACTTACTCAATATGTCATAAATTAAAATTAATTAAAAATCAATAAAAAGAATAATAAGTATGAATGATCTACCGACATAACAGGTTTCCTCCGTACTTTATCAACAGCTCTTTTCAAATGCTTGGAATGGAATGTTCAGGCACATAACTTGGAAAAATTATATATGCTTATCATCTAACTCATGCAAAAGTTTTCGAGAGCTAAATTATGAAACAGGATTTTTTTATATTTAAGTTTGAAGGTAGAATTAGTAAGTCACGAGATTTTCATAATAAATTAAGGTGAATTTTGTCTTGTTTTACTCTTTCTGTAATGGTACTCAAATTTGAAAAATCCTAAAAATTTCTTCCACTCCAAGCCTAATGGTAACTTTCTTTTACCTCAATTTCTCTCCCTCTTTCTGCGTAATTTTTTAGTGCAATTTAGTCAGTTTTTTGTAGGTTTTTTAGGTTCTAGGAAGATTGTAATCAGCTTAGTTAGGATAGTAAGCAAAGGGTCTCTTCAGTTTACTGATTATAATTAACTACATCAATGTGTAAGGGTGTATGCATATAATATACAATTAACAAAAATCCTGTTTTACAACTTAACCCTGAGAATGAGATAAGGTAGACAAAGTCTGAAGATTTTACTCCGCATTCTAAGATTTGAGAAAGCAAAAATTCAAAGAGAGGGTTGACTCTAAAAGCGCCAAGAGTGGACAAGACAGCGCCAAGGAAACACATCCCGCTCAACCAAGCAAGCTGCAGGCGAGACGGCACAAACCTGCGTGGCTATCAGCACCTCCTCGTCCAACGGGTCACTCATGTACGGCTGAAACGCTGACTGGGTTCTGTCAGCGGCGAACGTATGAGTGGCGCCGTCGAAAGGGCGCCGGCATCGTAATGAGCTGTCAGGGGGGGCGGAAGCGGACTGGCCGCTACTGGTAACTGAGGGGGGTAGTAAGGGCTGACTGCCACTGGTAACTGAGGGGGGTAGTGGGGGGAGGGGGGAGACTGGTACCCACCCTCGCCCCCGCGCGGGGCTTCCTTGAGCTTGTGCAGCAGAGACTTGAGGTAGCGGATGCTAGGCGTCGGCTCCGGTTTGGACGCCGCGGCGGCCACAGGCGGCGGCACAGGCTCCTCAACCACCGATTCTTTCTTCAGCTTGGTCAGGAGCGATTTCAGGTAGGTCATGTCGGGGCCTTGCAGCGTCCCGGAGACGCTCTCAGGGGCGGAGTCATGCAGGTGTAGGGACTCGAGGTGTCGCACCAGCGTGGAGGTATCGGAGGGAGTGAAACTGATAGGGACGAAGGAATTGGAACTGTCGGGCGCAGGATGGTAACTGTCGGGAGCAAAGGAACTGTAACTTTCGGGTGTGCTGGAAATGTAACTGTCGGGGAGATAGGAACTGTAACTGTCAGGCGCAACGGAACTGCCGCAAGTGTCAGGAAGAAAAGAGTTGTAACTGTCAATAGCATAGGAATTATAACTGTCAGGCGCAACAGAACTGTAACTGCAACTGTCGGAACTGTAACTGTCAGGGACGATGGAACTGTTACTGTCCGGCACAACGGAACTGTAACTGTCAGGCATGCCTGCGGCGGAGGTCTCTTTTGAGGCTAATTTTTTCAGGAGCAATTTCAGAGATGAGGGAACATGAGAGTCGTCGGGTGGTGTGTCGGACAAGGCTTGTGGGGGCTCTGGCTGCTCCACCAGAGAGGGGGAGGACAATCCTCGTGGGGGAGTGGGGGGGTAGAGATCGGGGGAGGGGGGGTGCAGTGGCTCCTGCTCCACCTGGCAACACAGCAGTGACGTCACGAGCATTAGACCCTGGTGTCGGTAGTACGTCGGATTTTTTTTTATTTTCAAGTAGACTATAATAGTCTTGACATAAAAATGAATGACCTTCATAGGATTAAATAGGAGAGATTTGTTTACAAAATATGACTGAAGGGAGAAACGTTGCCAAAGGATCGCATTTTTTTAGTTTATTTATTGTTTCTCGCATCTTGAACGTTTTGGTGACGGTGGCTCTTTTTCTCACAGAGCCGCTACCCTGGACTGGCGTACAGAAGACAGCGAGTTCGAATCCCAGCTGAGCAGAGATTTTAAACCTTTTTTCTTAATTTCAACCGTTCAACACTCGCACATTGAAAGCACAACAAACAGGCGCAGATGAGGCGAGACCAACTCAAACAGTATCTCATGCTGTATTGAACTGCGGTAAGGAACCAAAAAGAGTCATTTTTATTTTTATTTATTTTCTAAAATATTGCAAGCAGGCGCGGCCAGTGGGGAAATGTTTCGTGGGGTGCTGCCACATAAACCGGACTAAAATAATAATAATAACGCCTTATTATCGCCTTAATATTGCCCTATCAAATCAATAGCCAAATAAATTAATCAAGCTTCAAACAAGTTCAAATAGGCGGCGTTGGTAGGAAACTAACTGTCTGAGAAGCAAAAAAGCAAAACAAAACCAAAAGGTGCGATTTCTGAATCATTATTATTTGCACAGACATGACATTATACATAAGAAAGAATGAAGAAGAAAAAAAATAATTATATTTGTGTCCATCATGTGATATCACAACTACTCAAATTCGCCTTACTAAATATTTTTTTTAGCCTCCTTAGAAGTATTCCTTAGGGAGAGAGCCACAAAAATTGTAAAAAAAAGTAAAATAAATATACATTATTGCCTAACTTGGGACTTGAACCACCGACCTCCAGATTACAAGACCGCCGCCTTATTGATCAAGCTACTGAGGTGTGTAAAAATATTAACAAAACGGAATAGGAGAGAAATAATGCAAATTACAACGGATAGAACTCTCGTGTTTAAGACATTCACTATTTCTTCTTTCTAACCCCCTGGACAGTGTTGGAAGTGCATATACAATATACTAAGAATTAACAAAGAAATGTATATGTCACTCAGTGAACAAACGTTGATACGTATAGTCATACTTCATAGGTGTGGCCCTTAGAGTGGGATGACGACAGCCAAAAGAAACTAGCATAAGTTCAGTTAAAAATATTAACCATTTACTTGTCATGTATTTAATAAATAAAATAAATAAAAAATAGGGACATAACTGGTAAAAACAAAAACAAATTTTTTTTTGAAGATACACTTTTGGCTCTTGTGGTACATTGAAAAATCAAATAAAACAAAAATGGTTATCAAAATTTTTTTAGAAATAGACAATCTCCGAGGACTCCTATCAAATATATAACAAAAAAAACTGCTTATAGTTATATAACTTGTACCCAAACAAAATCTACGGAAGAGCCTTGTGCTAAAATACAAAAAGTTATGAATGAGCTTACAACTAGTTAAGAGGGGGTGCACCAAAGTGTAATTGATTTTCTATATGGGAGTCTCAAAAACACCCAACACCATTGCCTCTCATACAAAGGTCAAGGTCATCCTGTGTTAGTAGTGGAACTTGCTTTACACACGGGGGGGGGTTAGTATATATAAATTAAATAGCCTTTATGTACATTTTAATTTACACACACACACACACACACATACACAAAATAAACACATACATATTCTCACTTTTCTATTTATATAACATTCAAAATTGTGTGGAAAATGAGATTAGTGTACGAATTTTAAAGTCTAAAAAAAGTATTGAAAACAACACAGAAATTATTGCACAAGGGATAGCACTGTTTTCTATAAATTTTCAAAAGAAATCCTTGGAAAAAGAGCACCATGTTCTTTGCTCTGATCCTTTATCTAAAATGACTTAATTGGGGGTATCCCCCTTAGGTCACAATACAATAACATATAAAAAATCTCAAATCAGGACGTTAAACCCAAATAGAATCAATGGACATGAAAGGAGCCTAGATATTGGATCTGGGCATCCATATAATCAATCCTCTCACCACCGTGATATAGGTATCGGTGCCTATCTCACGGACACAGAATTATTCGTATCACAGACAGGAACATTATTTCACGTTATTTTTCAACAAACATAAATATTGTTAATGTATTTACACAGAATAAAAATACAACATGCAACACAGTGAGTGACATAATAAAAATAAAGTGACATTCAGGTTATCCTCCTTCGCATGTCTTCAATTTGTAGTTTTTTAAAAAAAATCGTAGTTTTAAAGGAGTTTAAAAATTGAGGAGATGAACTAGAAATATTGCAGCTGCACACACAGGCGCCTGGCTAGTTTTTTTTTTTTGAATATTTTATGAGAATTTTCACTGACGAGCTTATGTATACACAGTATACACTACTTTTTACTTTCCTTATCCTATAATAAGGACAGTATTGTTTTTTTAAAAAGGTAGTTGTGCCCCGGAACCACTTTCGCATTACTACGAGGCACATTACCTTAACAACCATGTCATTCCCGAAACGAAAAAACTCGGTCGGAATTTTCCCGCTCCGGTCGGGATTCGAACCCGCAACCTCCGGGTCAACAACCCATGCTCTTACCTGTGTGGCCGGCGGACCCACGTAGTAATCATTGGGCAGCGTGATCTGCAGGTTCAACATCTTCGACTCCTTGTTGGCTTTGTTCAGGCTATCCTCCTTCGCCTGATTAGGGCAGGACACAAGAGGTTGGGTTAGTGCACACGAAAACCAAAGGCACACAGGAATTCATTAACGCAAAAATTTAATGCACACGTACTCGTAAACCGATAACAAGTAAAAAACACGAATTTTGAAGCCATTTTCAATTTGGTGTCCACACTGAATGATTTTAAAACATGACATAAAAAGTAGGTAGGTGTAGACACAAAATTGAAAATGGCTTTTTGAATTCATTTTTTTCTTTCGGATTTGGACTCCTCGTTGAATTTTAGACAATTTCGACTACCCATATGATGATTTAAGAAAATATATGAAAATACATGGTCCATGCGATAATATTAGTTAAAACACTATAACTTTTTAATATCATCAAAAATCGACGTTTTTCTTGCATATTTAGTCTTTTTATTTAATTTTAAGTCACTTTGACTGCCCATAAACAGGGTGTTACAAAAAAATTATGTCTCACCATGTACAACACTTTAATTTTGTTTTTCGATATGACTAACAAAAAACGTGTAAAATTAGGCGAAAATTATTAATCCCAAATAAAATATTGAAAAAAACTCGGTTTTATTGCCAATGGCAATCTCTTCCACCCAACCCCGTTGTTATTCCACCCAACACTCTTCAAATCAACTCAACCGTCGTGATACGACCATGCAGTATCAAGTGACGTTAAACCTAACTTAAATCAAAGGAAAGAGAAACCTTACCAGCTGGCTGAGTAGCCGGGGCAGTGGGCGGGAGGAGGTCGCGGGTTCGACCTGCGGGGCTGGCGTGGGCTTGGGACTCTGGAGGTGTTCCGGCATCTTCCTGATGATGGGCGGGGGGTGGGGGTAGGGGCCTCCCGCTGTGAACAGAACCAGAAGTTGTGTTCAATCAATATTTTATTGTGTATAATATACATACATATAGTATGTTCACAAATACTTCTTAAATCTAAACTTATCCTAATTAATATTTATGGGATGTCTTTAAGATATGAAATTTACGGTGACTAGTGAGAAAGACTTAAAGAAAGTAACTTAATAAGGTAAGTATCTATTGTAATTTATGAGAGAGAGAAGAAGACAAAGTAATAATGAGAGTGGGGTGACTAGAGTGAGGTGAGTAGATGAAGAAGAGTGGAGGGGGGGGGGGAGGTGAAGAAGTGTGTTCAATAAATAGAATTCTGAGAGGTCATTCATATAAATTTTAAAAAAAGCTTATATTTGTGTTAATCACCTTTGTGATGGCACAACTACTCAAACTTATATGGTCTGGTGGTGAACATAATCCAATTTCATTGTGGCCTGTTGGGTAAAAAACATATAAGATCCCCATAAAGGGCTCATGGCTATTAATGTGTTAGTAAAAAAAAAAAACGTTTCTATACAAACAACATTATAAACAAGAGAGTTTTACCTTCTTCTGAGCTGGCTGCGCGGCAGGCTCGCGGTTTCGTGATGCAGAGGTCGTGGGTTCATGCCTTTCTCGCGGGGGAGATTTTCTTCGAACAGGAGAGGGTTGTCGGGCGGAGGGCGCTGACCAGTCATTCTGAGGGACATGAGTGGGATATGTTGGATCATACCTCCTAATTTTCCCATAAAAATATAAAGACCTGTTTGACTGCTGGAGTAAAGGGACTTTTCAGTTTTACCTCAGCAGAATAAACAAGGTATATTCTATTCTAATCATACCAGGGAAACAATTTTCTGTTGCTGGTGTATTTATACCTCAAGAAAGAAAAAGCTGTTGCAAAGCAAAAGCATCTTCTCAAAATTTGTGGATAGCACAGCACTATAAAGAGATTTTTTTCTTGATATGGTTTGACATCAAATGTTCGATTTAAACCCGTCATATCGAAAAAAAGATAGATACATTAGTGATATTAATGTTACAATGATACTGACTCTAATTTAAACAGTGACCATTTACAACACATCTCCTATATGCAGGCGCGGCCGATGCTAAGGAGCTGCGGAACTGCAGCACCTCCAGACGAAAAAGAAAAAGAGAAGATTTTCTCAAAAAACACTTTAGATCCTGAAATAGCGACTCGTTAAATCATATTTTTGAGATTTATTTGACATAATGGTCCTTGATATTATGACCAACAGACAGACACAAAACCAAAGTTGCTCAGGAAGTAACAACATGTCCAGAAATGTGATTTTTTTAATCATAGCATTTTATTTTTTATTATAAAAACAACCATAATACTTCCTATAGGTATTCTAATATTAGATATTCTCGGAGTCCTTTTTTTATCATACTCAATAGGTACTTTAAGTTAGATGAAGAGAAAAAAAAAAAAAAAAAATACAAAAACGAACGTAAGTATTTTCCGATTTCTAATATTACAACATGGACGGAGTCCAGGCACTGTTCGAATACCTTAAAAGACTTAAATTACTCCACTTATATAAAATTTTAACGGAACCGGCGCAAACGACTTGCAAAAAACAAGTTATAGCGCCTTAATTGAAAAAAAAAATCTCGGAAGTAATAATCGTTAAAAATGCACACTTATCAAACCGAGGTACCTAGGAAACCTCTGGCACCTCTGGTTTTGTGATCATTTTATTTTTTTTATTTACACTTTATTAATAGGACATATTATATACAACACAAATAATAAAATTACAAATTAAAATACAATATAATAGAAGAAAAAAATAAAGAAAAAAAAATAAATATACAGGGTGTCCCGTATACAGATGCAAATATTTTGAGGGTAGGTTCAGCCCACCGTGGACTATCATATGAGCGAAACTTGCAGTGGGGCATTTTGCTTCGTTAAAGAGTTATGGCCAAATCCCTGTTTTTCCCACAGGTCTAGAGGTCACTTGGATCGATGCACGTTTTTAAAGATATGATAGCCAGTAAGTAATTTTTGACTTCATGTATGGATAGTCATGCATATTTCCCTTGAAATGCAGTTGGTTGCATGAAAAAATATTGAAAAACCAGAGAGATATTTAATCATAAGTTAAATACTTTTCTAAAATTTGATTTTTCCCTGTTTTCCCTTTCGTGAATTTAGAGTACTTCTACAATTGCAATTCTGCGTATCACTAGTTAAAAAAATACCCTATTATGTTTAGTTTTAGAAAAAAGAAAGCTCATTTGTATTACTTTAAAGATCATAGAACGCAGTACACACAAAGCTCAAAAAACACTTCTGAATCATGATGGAAAATTCAAAGTTGGCTGAATTTTAACAGAATTGGCGCGTAATTTGAGGTATAAATACACTGCTCTGGGATGTTTGACAGAGGGAAATTGATCATTCACAGTAGTCGGTCGGTGTGAACTTTTATGTGAATGGGGTTACGGAATCACAGGGTTATCATGATAAAAAATGAGAGAGGCTGCAACGAGAGCAGCAACCAGTGGTGTAATTATGGAAAAAGAATACACATGGAGAAAGACTGCTACCAACAAAAATTATGATTTTATTTTTAGAAGTAAAATTAAAAATATCATTTTTTGTTTATCACAATCATGATATCAAAAATATAACAAATAGTGCCGAAAATCAACCTTGGGTGAAACTCGAACATCCAACCTTAAGGTTACTATTATTATTAATACTTTATTTTTATTTTATAAACAATTGGACCAAGCTTTATTTACATTTTTTTTTTACAATGAACATGGTAACAATTTGTGAAATAAATATTATCAAAGACTGATACAGTGATACATGTTTGTTGTTTATTAATAAACTACAAACATGATACATTCTGCAACACAGGACATGAAATGAAAAGAACCCAATAGAATATGTAGCGAACCAAGGGCGAGGTTAAAGCTTGTGGCTTTCTTTTCCACCGAACAAATTGATCGCCTTCTTATTTTAACTATTAGATTTGATTGATATAGTTGGTTAATAGAACTAATTGTACTCAGAAAATTTTCATTTATAACTTGCAGTTGGCACAAAAATAGTCACACAGACCGCTTCAGGCATCGAGTGTTCTTCAAAATGCAATAGCGCCCAGATTCAAAATTTGAAAGATGTGTTTCTCTCCTTCTGGTGCCGTTTGATAAGGCATATCTCATTCGTTCCTTCACGCGTCTGAAAGAACTTTGTATTTATTGAAACAAAATAGCAAAGGGTATTTTTTTTACCTAGTATACGCAGAATTGCAATTGTAGAAGTACTCTAAATTCACGAAAGGGAAAACAGGGAAAAATCAAATTTTAGAAAAATATTGAACTTATGATTAAATATCTCTCTGGTCTTTCAATATTTTTTCATGCAACCAACTGCATTTCAAGGGAAATATGCATGACTATCCATACATGAAGTCAAAAATTACTTACTGGCTACCATTTCTTTAAAAACGTGCATCGATCTAAGTGACCTCTAGACCTGTGGGAAAAACAGGGATTTGGCCATAACTCTTTAACGAAGCAAAATGCCCCACTGCAAGTTTCGCTCATATGATAGTCCACGGTGGGCTGAACCTACCCTCAAAATATTTGCATCTGTATACGGGACACCCTGTATACATAATATATGTCCTAACTAAAGGGCGGGGTTATTGCCTTTGGCAATCTCTTCCACCCAACCCTTGGTGGAAGCGGTCTCGACTCACGTTTCTCGACTCCTGGTCCCTATCATAGTAGCCACCACCACCACCACCGCCACTACTTGCGGCCCGGGGCTTGCTGGTGTTGTAGCTCTGCGGCCTGCTGCCCCCCGGCACGCGGCCCTGCAGGCTGGAGTTGCGGTTGTAGCAGGGCGGCCCACTGGAGCGGGGGGCGGGCCTGTGCGGCGGGCCGGACCTGTTGTTGAACGCGGTGTTGTAGCCGCCCGTGAACTTGCCGCGCGGCTTGTAGCCACCCTGTAAAAGAAAGAGTTCACGAGAGGTTATTTTATTTGTGGTAATCACTTTCGTGATGTCTAACTCTTATTAACTAGGCTTGTAGCCACCCTGTGAAAGAAGTAACGAGAGGTTATTTTATTTGTGTTAATAACTTTCGTGATGTCTAACTCCAAACTAGGCTTGTAGTCACCCTGTGAAAGAGTTAACGAGAGGTTATTTTATTTGTGTTCATCACTTCTGGCTATTCACAGGGAGTAGACCAGCTTTGGCATGGTTCTGGGGGCCCTTGTCAATTATTAGCCTCCTGGTAAAGACAATGGTAAAGTGCTGAGTCATTCCTCCAATGTCTGGCTACCATCGTTTACGATGACGCCACCCTATGATGATAATTACTTTCGTGATGTCTAAATCTAAACTACTGAAAGTCAACCTGCTAAAAAAAATTTAATCGAAATTGGGACTCGAGCCACCGATCTCCAGGTTACAAGTCCGCCGCCTTATCGATCAAGCTACTGCGTTCGGTTGGAAGACTTATTGGTAATAATACATAGTGTACTTTCATGGTCGGTAGTTTGCCTTTCCCGAAAAGCAACAAAAAAAAAGTTTCCGTCTAGTCTTAGGTGCTGGAATATTACTATCAAAATAATTACATTTAATACAGTCTGGTCTGAGAGACTGAAAATGTTAGCCAAGAAACCTTTTTAATCACATGTTCCCAGAAATGTACACCCTGAGAAAAAATAAATCTAGATCATTCTGGTACCTTTTTATTATTATTATGGGTCTAGCCTAGGTCATTCTGGTACCTTTTTATTATTATTATTAACAATATGGATCCCTTTTAATATATGATAAAACATGGTACATTTATTCTGGTACCTACTAATCTATTTTTAACAAGAACAGTGTATCCCTGATGATATCACACAGACAATATTAGATAACACACAATAGAGTCTGGGTTGTGTAATCATCTAGGAGGGACTAGAAAAAAGGTATATTATTTCTGGGTTGGTTCACCTTCCCTTTTGAATAATCAGGTAGATATTACCTTCCTCTCAGAGTAGGTACCCTTATTCCTGTACCTAACCTTCTTTTGTTTTAATAATTACCCTCAATTCCCAGAATTTGTTTCAAGAATATTGTGTAACACAAGGACTTAGATAAAAACTAATCTAGAAGGGAGTCTTGTCTGATGTTACTTTCAATGGCTGCTTTTTTTAGATGATATTCTGAGAAATTTTTGATTTGATTTTAACTAATTAATGGGGTTAACCCAGAAATAGTTAATGTTGAGATGAAAAAGATCATGTAGATTTTTGAGATCAATTTTTTAGACTTTTGTGGCAATATTTCTTCATTGTCTACTTATAAAATCAGAGATCTTTTAAGTCTCAGTAGGTATGATATTCCAATGATTAATCAAAGAACTTTAATATAACACATAGGACCTAGTTTTTATTTTGCAAGAGAAATATTCTGAGGGGGGCAGGGTTTCTTTACAAAATATGAGCTAGAGGGAGACCAACATGGTTATTATATGACCTGGCTGTAAGGTTTTCAGTGAAACCCTTACAATTAACACTGTGACCCAATTAGATTTATTGTGATCAACAATAGATCTGAAACAAATTGAATAGAGAAAATATTCAACTGAATTTGGAATTCCTCAATTTTTCTCTCAATAAAAAGAGAGAAATTCCATTTCTTGTAAGTTTGTTTGAACATAATTGAAAACTTACCTTTTTCGAAGATTTCTTCTTGGCCTGTCCCGATACCAAGTCCTGTAAGTGGGCCAGTGCCTCGGTCTTCTTAGCTATGACATAGAGGGAGCCGTCTCTCGGGACAATGGAGAAATCATTGCTCAGACTTCTTATGTATGCCTCAAGACTGGAGAAACCACACTGTCGAAAAGGGATATTCTCACCTTCAAGCTCTCGATAATCAGCTGAAAACAATTCAAACAATATTGTTTAAGAATATTTTCACTTTTGTGATATCTAAAAGAACTCAAATTCACTTTACAAGATCTAAGCTGAAGAATTTTTAATAGCAACAGATAAGTTAAAAGTATGACATTTTTGTGGTGAAGCAACAAGGCCACTTCAGATTTTTTGTTGGTAGTGCAGCATTACTAAGAGCCTCATTTACTTTTCCAAATTACTTTTTATACTCTAGTAACTAGTTGTTACCCATACAATAAAATACTCATTTTTCTTCACGAGGTATGTGTGTTTGAACTCTGGTCATTCAAGTACAGAGCAGAAAATTTCTGTTCCACTGGAGATTGAATTCAGGTCACCATGCATGGAAGTCTAGTGTGCTAACTCACTCAGCCATGGTGACTACTGCCCTAAGTCCAAAAGATTCTATTGAGGTTTTTAAAGGGTTGGGCAAGCAGAAGTGAAAAAACCATACCCTACAGGAACACCAACATTTTGTCATACCTCATACCTAATCAATGCTGAAATGATTCAGGTAAGGTGAAATGGGTACACGTGGTGAAATCTCAAGGTGGTGGAAGGATTATATAAGTTATCGGGATATCAACTAAAGGGCTAAGTATGACAAGGGCTGAAGATTTTTTTAAAAGTTAACTGGATTTTTGACCTAGCAGGAATTCGAGTTGGTGAAATCCTACTGTAATACCTAATCTAGATTTTATTTTATTCTTTAAATCTTTTTTTTTAATGTAATAATTGTTTATTTTATTGTATTCATGTACATTGGGCCACACCCGTTAATTAAATACTCATATATATTTTGTCTCTAGCAGTACAATATAAACTGTAAATAACCAACAACTTACAATTCAGGACTCGTAGTTCCACTCCACCTTTCTGAGACGTTATGGTGGCTCGGAGTGCAGACACCACTTGTTTCTTTTCATCTTCATCCATTGTGATCTCCTGGTGGAAAGGAAGTTAAGTTAAAACACACATTGTATGTACCAATGCACCTATATGAAAGGAAATAAAAATAATTCTGAGAAAATACAAGAGTTGAATCATATTACCAAGTAATTTTTGCCGCACAATACCAAATTCAATTACTTCCAATGAATTTTAATATTAGAAATTGGAGTACTTCAGATTTATAGCTCCAAAAATATTTTTTTACTCTGATTTTTCATAACTTCCTGAGCAACTTTGGTTTTGTGTTTGTCTGTCCATCTGTTAAATACATTCCTAGAAATGCACAAATATTTTCTGAAAACTATAGATTTTGATGAAATTATGTACACATGTAAGAGTTCTGTTCTGTAAATGGTCCCATTTTAAATTCATCAATTTCCTACTAGCTGTTCTTGTAGATAGAGACCATGCACTTGACCACTAACTTTTTACTTAAATGCTTATATCTCGTGAATGGTACACCCAATTTAGATGAAATTTTGTACTTACATGCATATCATTGTTTTACATGGGCTATTTATATTTATTTCTTAATTCATTAAAATTGAACTCTGATTAATAAATAAAAAAAATCCAAAATTTTGGACAAAAAATAATGTTCACGACTTGCCGATACAGAATTTTTTGCTGATACAGAACGGCACACCCAATTTTAATGAAATTTGGTATGTGTATGCAATGTATGCATATTAGCATTTTACATAGTTCAGTTAAAATTATTTTATATCCAAAATTTTGGACAAAAAAGTGCATAAATAAGGTCTACTATGACTTGCCAATACAGAATTTCTTGTAGAATCTAGAATGTAGGCAAAACAGTATTCTACCATATATTATACTTAATACATGTAATATCTTGAAATAGCCACATGGATACAATGGGACATTATTACCTACACTAGTTCTTGTTCAATCACTGAAGCTAAGCAAAACCCAGCAAGGTTGGGACTTGAATATTTGGGTCAAGCCTGTGTACTCTTTTGATAATATCTGTTACAGTTTACAGGATAACTTACAATCAAGGTTCAGAAGGCCAAAAATAACTAACATTAAAAATTGCATACCTAAAAAATGGACTTCTGAGTGTTTTTTTTTTACACTTTGCACACCTGATTCTCTCCTGAGCATGAAAGAAGGTGAAATTAACCTAATTTTGGGCAAAAATTGCAGTATTACGCTTGATGTTTAAAATTGACAATCACCCTGCATTAACTTGAGGAACAGAGAAAATTATTGAGTAAGGTCATGATCATAACTTTATTGCAACTGGAAATCAAGAAATCAAGGGACACCCATATTACATACCTTTAGACAGCTGAGTTTGATTAGAGGTAGAGAAGCTTTTTTCATTCTAACAAACCAAATACAATTAACTTACCTAGACACCAAGCAAAACTTGTATCGTATCAATCCACAAGTTGTGCTGACACCCAACGCAGAGAAATTAAAATTCTTCAAGAGAAATATTCACTTGCTATCACTTTGCATGGGAATGCAACACGGATGATTTTTTTATGCAGAATTTTTTTCACGAATCACATGAGTGAAAACAAGATGTGTCAGGTAATTGTAAATCCAATTTATATAGGGGAAAAAGCATACAACAGCACTGAGCACTCAGAAAAAAAATATGAAAAAATTCGTATAAAGAAAATTTGAAAATAGATTTTCATGCAGGCGATTAGACTAATCCTGAATAGTTAAATGAGGTTGAATCTGGCATTAGAGTTGAACCTTAAGTCTGATATCCAAGTGAATTAGCAGCTAAATTATAATTATTGACAAAGCAGAAGTGATACTGGTACATATTGAAGAATCAGGCAAAAAAGCTCAATGCCACGTGCTATTTTGTGAAGGCTACTGCCGTGTCTGAGTGTTACATTGTTCGAATCGGTAATGGGTTACAAAATTTTGCCTTGAATGGTTGTAACACTGCGCTTGGCTAAGGTCTCGAGTTCGAATCGGTTGGCGATTCAGAAAATTGTCCTCCAAACACGTAGCTGGCATTCACCCAGGCGTAGAATTCACTGGTCACCAGCGAAATTACCCGTCGTCTAATCTAATATCAGAAAACCAATGGATCACTGGTCAAATAATAATATGCATTTATGTTTTTTACGTTTCTTTTCTTAAGACAATACGCAAAATCTAGACAGGTCCACAGAGGTACTAAAAACGTCTATTAATTCCCCCTTATATTGCTTACTGTACTGAATTCAATTCGGCCCAACTCAGGCTGAGAGGTTAATTTAAGCAGCTGGATTGTAAGTTTCCAGCAAATGTGGAGAGTACAAATCCCCCCGTCGTAGTAGATATGTTCATACACTTGAAAGTAACAGGTAGTCACCGTGGCAGAGTGAGTTAGCGCGCTAGGCATTGCACGTCATGGTGACCTGGGTTCGATCCCCAGCGGGGCAGGAATTTTTCTGATCTGTACTTGGATGTTCGGGGTCCACTCATACCTCGTGTGGAAAAATGAGAAGTTTCTTGTATGAGTAATGACCAGTGGCGGCATTAAAAATAGATGAAATAATAAATAAAATAAAAAAGAAATATTTTCTTAAATCATCATCTACCAAGTTGGAGCTTGACGATTTGAGTATAATAATGTTTGTACAATATCAACAAAATTATGATAACGAAGATGGAAAAGTCTTGAATTCAATATGAATCATCAACTAATTGTCTCTAGAATTTTTTACATAGAACTACGAGTACCTATAGTCTGTAAAGTCTATTTTAAGTTGAGCCAATAGAAAAACCATAGATTTAAAAACATAATAGATAAAGATCTCGCAATGCTCTCTGTGCATCTAAAGTGAAGCAGGCTTGAGCGCGATTTTCCTTTAGAGAAAATGGCGGACAGCTAAGAGCATGTGTCCGCGATTTTTCTTTAAAGAATTTTATGGTATTTCCTAATCAGTAAGGGTGCTTCAGTTCTCGAAATCTCGACCAGAGTTTGTTATCGATTTCCTAAATTCTGTGAGAAAAAACTCGCTTTTAAAATTTAGGCCAGAGGGAGGGACAACGTTGCCAAAATGCAAAAATAAAAAATTCTTGCTATCTTCTTAACACAGAAAAATCTTGGCAACACTGGTATCCCAACTTAAACGGACCATTATATAAAAGATACTCATAAAACTAGACAAAATGTACCCTAAATAAACAAGTCATCTCTTCTGACTTTTTTTAAATGGCTTGAGAATTCTTTCCACTCTTCTTTACCACAGCAGAATCTCTTTCACCGGTTCACAATAAAATAATTTTATAAATACTACCCGATTAGGACATTTAAGCCCCTTTATTTCAGCAAAAAGTACCTTTAAGTAGTGTCCACCGTAGTGCTCGTATTTACGATACAGAAGACACTTTAAAAAATAAATTACAGGGTAGTGCTTTAGAATACATAAAAACCAAGGGCCACATTAGTATACATAAAAACCAAGGGCCACATTAGTATACATAAAAACCAAGGGCCACATTAGTATACATAAAAACCAAGGGCCACAAAGTCACACAATCATTGGATTGAAGCTTGAAAGGTATTAGCTGAATAGCTACTATTGTTAGGGTGATAGGAGCGTATGATACGAAGAAGAGTTAGAACAAAAACGTAGCGGAGTGAAATGACTGCTTTGCTATTTCAGAATTTTCGATAATTTTTTAAACAAACAACCCATATTCCCAACTCATCCTGGCCATAGTGACATTTTTTTTAGTATCAGCTAATTGGACAGTTATGATGTCTGAAATATGAAAGAGGATTATGAATCTAATCCAAAGCAGGATTAATCCAATTGTATTTTACACTTAACACGTCCTCTAGTGGGAATTTTAACCAATTATTTCAACCAATTATAGCGCATTTATATCAGCTGTTAAGCTTGGATTAACAAGATATTTATTCCTGTTTCATAATTCGGGCCTATATGTCAAGACCTACAAATACCACAAGATCCATTGGGAAAACATTTTAAAGTGCTCTGCTTCAGAAAGTATAAATGAGACAACCTCTAGATATTAAAAATAAACATAACCTGAATGACTTCCTAGTTGGATCACATAAAAAAAAAATCAATTGAATTGAATACTTACTTCTAATTATGACTAAACTTCGATTAATTCAATTTAAAAACAATAACTCATCCACAAAGGGGAATTGAGCTGACAATAAAATTATCTTCTACACAAACAGTGACTGTTACAGGTTACACACGACTAAACTAAGAGAATTCTGCCTAAACAATAGTTCATCTAAATGTGAAGAAATCTGGACTTATCAACATATACAGGGTGTCCACCCCCCCCCCCCCCCCCCCCCCCCCCCCTATCTCAAAAAACGGCTGAAAATATAGAAAAACGCCAAAACCCGTATTCCTTAAAAAATTTGAAGGATTATGTTTCAACAACAAACAAACAAAAATCTGGTGTAACCATCACACGACTTTCCTTATCCTATTAGGAATGGGAACGGGACCAAAAGCCACTAGTGACTCAAAGGTAAGAGTTGCCTAAAAATTACAATCGATTAACTGTCTTGAGCAGAGTTGTTCATATTGTTGTAAAGGACAGAAGTATTTCAACAAGTGACCACGGAGACTGATAATGATGATAATAATAATGACAATAATATCGCCGTATTTATGCTGCGTGATTAGGACTATGAAGTCCTATTATTCCAGCAATAAGCCCAAGACGTATTATTATGTGGCCAAAATCCCAAATGGGAGGATAACTTGTCATGTCCCGGCTGGGTTTTGAACCCGTGACCTCTGGACAGACGCCTTGACCACTGAGCTACCGGGACAGACTATTTTAATATTCATTAAAAAAAAATTCTTAACACCAACTAACACTAAACACGTATAAAAAATGGATTTACTTAGTAAGTCCAAAAATGAACACAATTGGATAAAAATAATATTAATTGGTTTTAAAATAATAAAAAATCATTTCAAAGACTGTCATTGAAATGGTCTTTTAAAGGTTGATATAATAATAACATTCATTAGTGGAAGGTAACCGCCAGGCGAGGTTAATGCTCAAAGCATTTTCTACCACCTAACTCTCAGAGTCTTATTATTATGACAAACTCAAATTAATGAGGAAAAATTCATGCACTGGGTGGAATTCGAACCAACGGATCACTACACTACCTGGATTACCAGACTAGCGCGTTAACCACTTGACTACCAGTGCACGGTATAATAAACGTAAATTAGGGTCTAGTCAACCTCCTGAGGATAATTAAGTAGTTAATTGTATGAGTAACGGACCAGTGGCGGCATTACCTGAGATGAAGAAATTAATTAACGTATTTAGAAGTCATGAAGGCTCTTTGTAATGTTGTGCTAACCACAAATATTGTGAAGAGGCTCTTGCTTCAACACAAAGATTTGAAAAAGTTATCATATTTGTATTTATCACCTTTATGATATCACAAATACCCAAACTAGCTTTAATATTTTTACGCTGAAACCGGGACTTGAACCACCGACCTCCAGGTTACAAGTCCTCCCCGCCTTATCGATCAAGCTACTGAGGTCGGTACTTACATAAACCTACATTAGACATCAGGAGAGGGGGCCTTTATACCAGTAGGTGTGCAGATGAAAACAAAATACATAAATGATTTTTTAAACATGTTTAAATTATCCTATGTGAATTTATATAAAAAACACTTATAAAATTCAAATTTTGAATTCTAGTCATATACAAAGTGTGTGTACAAGTTGTTTTTTTTAGAAATTTTCAGAATAAATTTTAGGGCTCATTCTCAGACTAAAATAATCTCAGATAATTTTAGAAAATTATGACTTTTCTAGGAAGTATCAACCTATTCAACTTATGTAGACCTTGAGAGGATAGGCACGAACGACCATACAATAATTGGTTAAAGTGCCCAATAAATGTGAAAAAATTATGTTTTTGAACGGTGATACAAACAAAATAATAACTCAGTTATGAATGCAAATATGGAACAAGATGTTAAGTATTAGGTATCTCCATGGGAAATCTACTTAATAATCATAATACACAAAGACATGAGAATCATTTTCACTTCTTTTCAACAAGTTCACTTTTCTGTTTATACTGATTAAAATAGAGAGGTTAGTTGATGGCATGGATAATCAGAACTATTACCTGCTCATTAGAGCAAATAAGCTCGAAACAGCTGTC
Source organism: Bactericera cockerelli (assembly GCA_024516035.1). NCBI lineage: Eukaryota > Metazoa > Arthropoda > Insecta > Hemiptera > Triozidae > Bactericera > Bactericera cockerelli. The sequence goes on from CM044957.1 coordinate 3,442,137, forward strand.
AAGGTATGTTCTGATATTCATGTACATTTAGTACATCTTCTCACTTTTCTGTTTATACTGATTTTTTAATTGATTTTTTTTAAGAATTACCTAAGGTTTTTCAGTTTTGGAGTTGATTCGAAAAATTTCTCTTAAAAAAACTTGGACATCCTTTTCTATAAGTGTTTTTATAGTAAAAAATAAATATTTTTTATTCATCTGTGAATCTTAATGTAACTCCGGTAGACTAAATTTACAGTAGAACACATACATAAAACGAAGAAAAAGACTTGATTCTGATATAGAAAATGATCTTGTTTACAATTTACAGTAAGGTATCATACTATACGAAGAAAAAAAAACACAGGAGGTATAGAATATATGACGTAGAAAGTTGGTTTTAACTAGATGACTTCAATAAAAAAAATCTTTAATTATGTAAATAAATTCATAGCAGGATGGATAAAATTGAATAAAATCTGATTACTGTATTTGCACACTAAGGGTGGAATTAATAGACAAAATCGAGAACTTAAGGCATGACTTAGCATCGGGTTTCCCCATCTAATACAGTACACAAAATTTAGACTTAGCCCCATAGAGGTATTACAAAAACGTCTATTGTTTCCAAACTAAATTTCTTTCATGGAGCCCAAAAAATACGAAAATTTAAAAATGAAAATCATACGTGATCGGGTAAAATCAGACATAGTCGGGTGAAATCGGACATAGTTGGGTGAAATCGGACAGAAAGGCATGGTGAGTGACGAACAGATTCAAATGGATTTCCAGGACAAGAATCTCTCGATACAACAGCCTAGTTGGAATGAACATATCAATCAGATAGAAGATCAGACAAGATTATTTTGATAAAACGAGAAACATCATCTGTAGAAGAACTGACCTCTAAATATGAATTACTATTATTTTTTTATTTAACTGAGCTGTGATTAGATATGATTAAAGTTCTAGCCACTGACTTTCAATTTAGCTTTTATTACTTTTTATAAGGATATGTTCAAACATTGTCGTTCAATTTAGATATTTTCAAATACTGATTTAATATTGAATGAAGTAATTAAATACTTTTGATACCTACATTTAAATCTTGGTAGCAAATTATAACAAGGAGAATCTGTAATGTGACAGAGTGAAATAGTTAACATGGTCACTGAGATTGTATTGAGTCGTATACAATCGGTTGACTTCGGGAGAGAAACTTCGGATGAACTGGAGACAGAAACTCGTCAGGGGGAGATGCATGTAGGAAATATGAGTCTTCAAGAACGTATAACATCGGAAGTAATCGGGTGACATCGGGCCACAAACTTCGGGTGAAATCGGGCCAGAACTTTTCATTGAGACAAGCGTGTAGGCATGATGAGTAATCAAGTAAAATCGTACTAAATCGAGACAGAAACTTCGGGTGACATCGGGCTAGAACCTTCGGGTTAAATCGTAACTTTTTCACAGAGGCAGGCTTGTAGATGAGTGATCAAAATCGTACACAATCGCACGGAATCGGGTAATATCGGGTTAGAAACAGGCAAGTAGAAATGATGCGTCATCAAGAATCAAGAACGAGTTAAGCCGGTAGGAATCGGGTGACCTCCTATCTTTCTCACTGAGAAATGATGAGTCATCAAGATCGTATAAAGTCGGTAGGACTCGGGTAATATCGGGTTAGAAACGTGCTAAGTGATGCATGATAATGCCTTAGACATTAGCACCGCTCTTGATAAGTTTTGTTTTATTAAATTCAATTTACACTATATAATTTAATGTACTTTATTTCAAATAAAACTAGATAGAACATGTTTTTATTGATAGTGATCAAGATCGAGTAAAGTCGGAAGGCATCGGGTGAGATCGTAACTTTCTTACGGAGACAGGCGTGTACAAATGAGGAAATATAATAAAGCTCGTTCAAAATTGGATGAGTCATCAAGACTGAGTAAAGTCGGTAGACATCGGGTGACTTCGTGCATTGCTCACTGAGATAGTCGTGCAGAAATGATGAGTCATCAAGACTGAGTAAAGTCGGTCGGTAGACATCGGCTGACTTCGTAGATTGCTCACTGAGATAGTCGTGCAGAAGTGATGAGTCATCAAGATCGTGTCAAGTCGGTGCACCTCGTAGATTGCGCTCACTGAGATAGTCGTGCAGAAATGATGAGTCATCAAGATCGTGTCAAGTCGGTGCACCTCGGCTGAGCTCGTAGCATTCTCACTGGGACAGGCGCGTGAGATAGTAATGATGAGTCATCAAGATCGTGTAAATCGGTGCACCTCGCTGAGCTCGTAGTTTCTCACTGGACAGGCGCGGAAGATAGTATGATGAGTCATCAAGATCGTGAAGTCGGTGCACCTCGGCTGAGCTCGTAGCTTTCTCACTGGGACAGGCGCGTGGAGAAGTATGATGAGTCATCAAGATCGTGTAAGTCGGTGCACCTCGCTGAGCCGTAGTTTCTCACTGGGACAGCGCGTGGTGAAGAGTCCGGTGCGAAGCGGCGCACCTCGGCTGGCCTCGTAGCTTTCTCACGGGACAGGCGCGTGAAGATAGTCGTGCAGAAGTGAGAGTCATCAGATCGGTAAGGGCGGTGCACCTGGCTGAGCTCGTCCCCTTTCTCACTGGGACAGGCGCGTGGTGGTGAAGAGGCCGGGAGGAAGGAGCGCCCCGCAGCCAGAGCCACAGGGACTCGAGTGCCTCAGCAGAGGTCACGAGGGCGGCTTTCCCGCGGCGAGAGGCCCGACCGTCACGTAGGACGCGAGGCGGGGCTTGTGCTGGATCCCCCGCCCTTGAGGCAACAGGGAGGCGCGCAGTGAGAGAGATCTTGGAGTGGACTGAGGGTGGAGAGGTGTGAGTTAGATTTTTAAGATGAGTTAATTTTTTTAATTTAATAAAAATAATTTGTTCTTTAAAAAAAATTAATTACCTACCATATTTCTAAGTTTTTTTAGTATTATTTAAATTTGTATTGTTGTTAGACTTGTTTTGTAAAAAAAAAGTTAATATAATAAATAACATAGAGACTTGGATCAGACGAGTTCAGATAGTTTGTGTGAGAAAAATCAATCAAGTAAAATACCCGAATGAAAATTGGAACTATGTTCCAAAAATCTATATTTATTTCTAAAATTACAGGTAGTCATCTACTAAGATGATCAGAACCCCATCAATTACTAGTGAGTTCATTTGTTAAAACTGATTTTGGGACTAATATTAATTGTATTGAAGTTCCTATTCTAAGAGCCATTTTAAAACTAAATGTACAAATAAAGACTATAAAAATAACAGGGAAAAATAACAAAATTTAGGATTTTGTAAATGTACATAAATGTCATAATGGTTGATCGTTACATCGTGCCACTTAACTGTGTACTGTGCCTACTTGGTGTTCATTTAAATTACTATAGCATATGAAATTTTTCGATCCAATATAAAAATTATTAACTAATTGTTCAGATAGAAGGTACACTTTCACAAGTAGACCAATATGAACCGGTTCATATTGTAACTATATTTTTAATGTAAATGTTTTTACTGTTGTTATTTGTAAACAGGATTCTTTTCGTTAATACAAGCCCGATTACCGGGATTATATTATTTATTATTGAAAATATCGCTTCGAATTCTTGTAAACATTAATGGGCAGTCTACTAAAGAGGAGATTTTGGCAAGAAATCAAATCAATCATTCACAGCTAATTCCAGTTCAGGTAAAATACTTATGTTATGCTAAAAGAAAAGTACAACCGGCAAAAAACAACATGAAGGTATTAAAAGTTATGTTAAGAGGGAAAGGAGGTGGCGTGTCAATATGATTCTAAACAAATAATAAGTAGGCAAGCACAGTTAAATTATTTCACACGTTCATGGACACTTTGGACATGAATGCTATATCATTCACAAATCTAAGGGGCATACACAAATCTATGTTCGGAACAAAAGGAGAAACAATTCTAGCCTTGTCTCGAGACGCTGCTATAACATTCATGGGAGATACAACCCCTGGATTTTTAAATGCTATAGCAGTCATGTCCATATGAGTTGACTTTGCATTTAGAAAAATAAGAATGCTATAGCAGTCTTGTCCATATGAGTTGACATTGCATTTAGAAAAATGTGAATGCTATAGTGGTCATGTCCATGAACGTGTTAAACATCACAAGGAATATTTTAGTGGGTTTTATTTATTTTATAGGTCACATTTTAAATTTGAAAACGAGCTGAATTTCATTTATTCAATCATATATTATAATCTGGTAAAATCTGAAAACTGAATAATTCTTGAGGCTGGGCGAGATTAAGTGGGTAGCAAGCAGCGTGTGCAGACAATGGACGGCACAATGCCAGTTGCAATAGACACAAAAGAAAAGAGATAAAACTCCTTTTAGGAGCAGAGGATATCTCTGTGTATTCAGAGAGGAAATGCGGCAGCTGTGATGGGCACAGTGCCTCGTTCCTCAGACTTGGAGGGAATATTTTATAATAATTTGTAAAAATTCTGTAAATACATGATTCACGAAGTTGCAATAAGACATTTAAAAGTGACTTTAAACAACAAAAACGTACTTGAACCACAATAATGGAGCAAAAATCATCTTCAAGGAATAATTTATTGAATGCTGTAGGACAAAGCCAAAGGGATATTCAAATCAAAACTCATTGATTCAGAAACAAGAAGCAAACATGTTGAGACAAACTGTGCATGTCACACACTTAGAACTTAGAGCAAAGCTTGTCAACTACTGAAAATGTTACCAGGAGAATACAAGCTTGCCAACTACTGAAAATGTTACCAGGAGAATACAAGCTTGTCAACTACTGAATATGTTACCAGGAGAATACAAGCTTGTCAACTACTGAAAATGTTACCAGGAGCCCGTTCCAGAAACACTCTCCACTCTCATAATTTCCAAATCTCCATTATTTCAACTGTCACACAACGCACTCTGATATGCGTTCAAATTAACCGATCAAATTGCGTTGTGTGACAGTTAAAATAATGGAGATTTGGAAATTGTGAGAGTGGAGAGTGTTTCTGGAAGGGACCACAGGGGAATACAAGCTTAGCAACAACTGACAATATTACCGGGGGAAATACAAGCTTGCCTACTTACTACTTACAATACTACCAGGGAAATACTTGGCCAGAGAAGGGAAAGCTAGGCCATAAGTAGTTGCCATGAGAGGCAGAGAGATGAAGAGTGAAGGAGTGTGTTTAGGTTGTGTTTTGACAGAGAAAAGAAGAGTGGAGTGTTAATACGACAGATATGAGTGAGAAGTATAAATGTTTTGTTGTAAAAATTATGAAGAAAATTGATAACTGGATCAATGATCTTACACACCTGATTATCTTTATTCGATCCGAGAGAAAGAATTCTACGACTGTAGGTCAATATTACTCTACAATATATTGGGTAGGATCAATAGTTACTCTACAATAGTATTGGCTAGGATCAAATAGTTACTCTACAATAGTATTGGCTAGGATCAAATAGTTACTCTACAATAGTATTGGCTAGGATCAAATAGTTACTCTACAATAGTATTGGCTAGGATCAAATAGTTACTCTACAAAGTATTGGCTAGATCAAATAGTTACTCTACAATATATGCTAGACAAATGTTACTCTACAATAGTATTGGCTAGGATCAAATAGTTACTCTACAAATAGGCTAGGATCAAATAGTTACTCTACAATAGTATTGGCTAGGATCAAATAGTTACTCTACAAATAGTATTGGCTAGGATCAAATAGTTACTCTACAAAGTATTGGCTAGGATCAAATAGTTACTCTACAATAGTATTGGCTAGGATCAAATAGTTACTCTACAATAGTAATTGGCATTAGGATCAAATAGTTACTCTACAAGTATTGGCTAGGATCAAATATTACTCTACAATAGTCATGTGGCTAGATCAAATAGTTTTACTCTAGTCAAAGTATAATAATAGGCTAGGATTCAAATAGTTACTCTACAATATATTGGCTAGGATAAAATAGTTACTCTACAATATTTGGCTAGGATCATAGTTACTTAATGTAGTATAAATTACATGAGCTAGGTTACAAATAAATGGTATAACTTCGGGTACGGACTGAACTTCAGCCTAAACTCCCATGAGGAATGGAGATCAGTAGAAAAGAAGACATTGAATCAGTGGGGATCTCAAAATACAATTTTGTGGCATAAATTACATATTTTACTGTAAAAAATCAATTTTTTTTTTTTAAAAAATCATACGTATGTAGATGTAAGTATTTAAAAATTTACAGTAGAATTTTTGGCCTATTTTTACTGTAATAAAATTAAATATCCGGTATATAGCGTTTTATTGAGTGAATGAATGCTATTAGCACTAAACATCTATTCCAGGATATCCTGAGAACAGAGAACAAGAGACCAAACACCTAAAAAATTTCAGTATAAATGGGTGATATAGTTAATTCAAATGTAGAGAGTAAAGTTAAGCTTTAAAAGCTTTGGTCCCAATAGTTCGAAATACAAATCACAACAGATCATTGAATTATTAAAAATATTTCATTTGACATTGTTCAAAAATCAAAAATTTAGTGTGAATAATATTGTTTGATAGTTTTTCTAAAATAAAACGGACTAGACAATGTAATAAGAGTAAAATAATTAACACACACATATAACAATAATGACTTTACCAATTATGTAGAACATGGAGAAAAAAACAAGTTTAAAACAACTGGCTAAGTTAAATCTTGGGAGCAGTACATATTTCAAAATGTTCAATTATTATTGTGTTTCTAAGCAGTCTTTCGATGTCACAAAAGTACATCATTAATCTTACTTAAATAATATTCTAAATTAGGTAGGTATGTACTGAAATGATCCCAAATTTTAACATCACTACAAAAGTCAAACTATAATCTCCTATTTGTTAATTAAGAAAAATCTAAGATAGATTGTTAAAAACTTTATTTCAAAGCTAAGTATGATGAACTTTAACTAGAGCTATCATCGGTAGAGATAATTCGAATTTATGTACTAGAACACATCAAAAATAATACCAAAATTCATAAAGAAAACAAAATGTAAATAGGAGAATTCGACGAAAAAGTACAGAGAGGGTAATACTATTTTATTCTATAGGAAGGTAAAGAATGGTAGAGCTTGGCAAGGCTTGAATTGACAAAACCGGTGATCCAAGAGCAAAAATATTCCTGAAACAAAAGATCACGCTCGCAATACAGCCCTGCCTGAATCTTGGGAGCCCTGCCAGAAGGAAAATAGTTAGACGAGATTTATATTATTGAGAAAAAAAAATTAAAAAAGTCTGTACAGAATATTTTAATCTCGAGATCCATTACTTCTGAGAATATCTTAATATGAAAAAAAAAATATAATATGCGAAAAAAAAAATATAATAATAATATGGAAAAAAATGTGTTTTTAAAATGCTAGATACAGTAGAACTTGGATATAAAACTGCTCAAGGGACCAAAATGGATATAAGAGAATTCAAGGGACCGAATTTTTTCTCTTATATTCGAATGATTTATAGAGAGAAAATAGGTTTAAATCTAGAAAATACCTAGAAAAAAAGTCTATGAATTTAACTCGAATGTGTTTATATTGTTACTAAACTTATGAATGGATGAATCAATAATGACCGCGATCAGATTCTCTTGCTAGCTACTAGCTGAGAGTGAGCATGGACTTTTCTTGACACCAGTCACAGCGCAGCATGGAGCTCTGTGATTGGTGGAATGTTTTGTATGGAGCTCTGTGATTGGTGGAGAGTTTTGTATGGAGCCCTGTGATTGGTGGAAAGTTTTGTATGGAGCTCTGTTATTGGTGGAGAGTTTTGTAATGAGCCCTGTGATTGCTGAAAAGTTTTGTATGGAGCCCTGTGATGGGTGGAATGTTTTGTATGGAGCACTGTGATTGGTGGAGAGTTTTGTATGGAGCACTGTGATTGGTGGAAAGTTTTGTATGGAGCTCTGTGATTGGTGGAGAGTTTTGTATGGAGCCCTGTGATTGGTGGAAAGTTTTGTATGGAGCTCTGTGATTGGTGGAGAGTTTTGTATGGAGCCCTGTGATTGCTGGGAAGTTTTGTATGGAGCCCTGTGATGGGTGGAATGTTTTGTATGGAGCACTGTGATTGGTGGAGAGTTTTGTATGGAGCACTGTGATTGGTGGAAAGTTTTGAATGGAGCCCTGTGATTGGTGGAATGTTTTGTATGGAGCACTGTGATTGGTGGAATGTTTTGTATGGAGCCCTGTGATTGGTGGAAAGTTTTGTATGGAGCCCTGTGATTGGTGGAGAGTTTTGTATGGAGCTCTGTGATAGGTGGAGAGTTTTGTATGGAGCCCTGTGATTGGTGGAAAGTTTTGTATGGAGCCCTGTGATTGGTGGAAAGTTTTGTATGGAGCCCTGTGATTGGTGGAAAGTTTTGTATGGAGCCCTGTGATTGGTGGAAAGTTTATATGGAGCACTGTGATTGGTGGATAGTTTTGTATGGAGCTCTGTGATTGGTGGAGAGTTTTGAATGGAGCCTTGTGATTGGTGGAAAGTTTTGTATGGAGCCCTGTGATTGGTGGAAAGGTTTGTATGGAGCCCTGTGATTGGTGGAAAGTTTTGTATGGAGCCCTGTGATTGGTGGAAAGTTTTGTATGGAGCACTGTGATTGGTGGAAAGTTTTGTTTGGAGCACTGTGATTGGTGGAAAGCTTTGTATGGAGCTCTGTGATTGGTGGAAAGTCCTAGCCTGCTTTGGGCTGCTAGCTAGCATGAGTGTCTGGACCTGGACATTGAAAAATTACATTGCTAAGTACTAAATCAGGATATAGTGGCTATATCATCCATCAATAAGGAAACTGCGGGTTCAGTAGATATGTATCGGGTACTTACTACATACAAATCGTACTAAGAGAAGACTATAAAATGGAGGCCGGCCTAGAACCTCCCTCGTCTAAGAATTGAGGAAGTAGCAAAACTCTGCGACCCCTCCGGGCCGGGACTACACATCACTTACACTTTTCCACTTTCTTATACTTAACAAATACATTTCGCATGAGACGGTTTATTCTCTCCTTTAGGTGGTGTGAGTGTGAGAGAGAGAGAGAAACAGTAGTGTGGGTGAGAGAGAGGTAGAGATAGACGTTGTTATTGAAATAAAGGGATTTTTTTGTTGTTGGTAAAATGTTATCTTGATCATAAAAAAATTTTTATTTAACAAATGGGATGTATGCGTAGGTGGCACAATTTATGTAGGAACCATACAAGTAGGTCTCACATAAATTGTATAATAACTTAATATCTGTTTTTCTTTATTCTTAATACTGCCAACACTAAAATTGTAAATGAAAATACCCACTCCCCAGTTAAAACTATTTGTCATCAATCTAAAACTTGAGTTGGGAAATAAATAATTTAAATGCCAAGTTCAAAATGTAATACTTATTTAGATCAATAAGCTATCACCATCAGCAACAAAGCCATCCACAACCTTGCTTGCGCCAAACAAAAGCGAAAACTCAGAAAACCACATGAGAAAAGCAAGAGAAAGCGCTGTGTTATTCCAAAACTACGGCGCGACACTACACAGCTGCGTGAGCGATTGAGAGAGAGAAAGTAACTTTTTCAGTGAGACTGGGGAGGAAGGGAGAGAGAGATGAGTAGGGAGATTTAAAAATAATGGCAGAATTTCATTTGAATTTGATTAAAATAAATTTACTGGCTTATAAAAATTGTTCAAACTACAAAAAATCTAATTGAGGCCTAGTGAGATAACTCGGCCGACCTCGGTAGCTTGATCAATAGGACAGAGGTTTTGTAACCTCAAGGTCGGTGTTTCGAGTCCCAAGTCTGTCAAATATTTAATAGTAACTGGCAAATATTTAGTAAGGCGAGTTTGAGTAACACAAGTATGATAACTTACAAGGTAAACCCTCAGCTATTAGGTGGGTAAGAAAAGGGATATTAATAATCGCCTTATTATTGGCGATATTTCATACTGCTCGATTATGACTAATGAGTCCCAGCAGTAAGCCCAAGACGTATTATTATGTGGTCAAAATCCCAAAAGGGAGGATAACTTGTCCTGGCTGGGTTTTAAACCCGCGACCTGTGGTTTACGAGACAGACGCCTTGACCACTGAGCTACCGGGGCAGACAACGGATAAAATACAAGAAAGAATGTTTAGAGGCCCTGAAAAAGTTACTCACTCAAGACGAGAAGTAAATTAATATAAAAGAGTAAGTCAACGCGAAGCTTCAAATTACGAGTGAGGAAGTAAAACTAAACTCAGAAAAACACAACGCTTTCGCATACTTTTCTGTTCAGCATTTGAGTTTTGGTCCGGTCCTGCGTTGTATCCTCTGAGCGTGAGAAGCCAACACCATTGGATACCACCGTCCCTCCTTTGTCCTGCCAGCCTCCGTGGTGTGACGGTTGAGACTACTACCCGTTGTCCAGATATTCTGAGTTCGATCCCGGGTTGGCAGAATATTCTGACGAAAATTCGGGTTCCTCCGTTCCAAAATATTCTCTGAAAGTCCATATACATAATCTTCGCGCGTGAGATATGTACAACTGGGCTTTTCTCATGGACACCGACTTGCACCACCATTATTGTCTTCGTCTTTATGATGTATGACATCCATTTTTATCCACATCTCGCACATTACCAAAACGTTCTGGAATGGTCTTCAAGAAATAATAGTAATATTGCCTTGTTTATAGTGTCCGATTAGGACTAAGTCGCATTATTCCAGCAGTAAGCTCAAGACGTATTATTATGTGATTAAAATCCCGAATAGGAGGATGACTTGATTTTTCCCAGCTGGATTTCGAACCCACGACCTGTGAGTTACCAGTCAGACAGACGCCTTCACCACTCAAGGTATCGGGACAGAAGAAACGACGATTTCCTTTGAAAAATACCACTCTGCCACGAATTTATCAATTTACTTTTTTTGTCTTAATAAATCAAACCTTTATAAATCAAAGTGCAAGCGATAATAATTGGTTGCATATTTTTGTCACAATTTTGAGTGTTAATCGTAATTACCAAGTTGGCGCAACCCATTTCTCAGCAACTATTGATTTCTTTTGGAAATTGCCATTTCAAGTATACCAAGATATGTTGGGTGGGAGGCATCAGTGACCCCTCTCGTATGACCAATCAAATACACTGCGATATTTCCAAGATACCTGAGATAATTAATTGCCGGTCCTACTTCTAGTCATGCTCTAGCTAGAGCTCTAGGCCGAATTAATGAACGCTGGTATCGATGTTGCAGTAGTTTTGGATTTCTCTATCGATATTGAATTAGTAATCGATCTATCTTTCGATATACTAGCAGTTTTGGATTTATCTATCGATATTCCAGTAGTAATCGATCTCTCTATCGATATCCCAGTAGTTTTGGATTTCTCTATCGATATTCCAGTAGTAATCGATTTCTCTACCGATATTCATTTAGTAATCGAACTCTCTTCAATAATCGAACTCTCTATTGATATCCAGTAGCTTTTGATCTATCTATCGAAATATTCCATTGGGTATCGATCTCTCCTCAATAATCGAACTCTCTATCGATATTCCAGTAGTACTCGAGATCGAGATAGTCGACGCACTGTTCCTCCTCGGGCTGCACCGTGGTGAGCGAGGCATAGGAGAGCAGGGAGGATGGCACAGGGAGGCGCAGTGACATCAGGAGACCTATGAGCTTGGCGCACAAGCGACGTAGCGGAATGAACGAGGGAGCAATGTGCCGGGGAACCAGAAATGCCTGGAGGGGAGGGAGAGCAAGTGATTGAGGAGCTTTGTGGTGTCCAGTGTGTTCAAGTGTTCATTGCCAACTGACCTTACCTTTTGATTGTGAAATCTCGAGTGATTTTTTTTTCTTTTTATTTGTTGGAATGGTAAAATAAGTTTGATTTAAGTTTATAAATGGTGTTTTTATACCTAAATAAAGTTCAAATATAAATACGTATCTGTGTTACCACCCATCAAATATAAAATATGTACCTTGTTTCCAAATGGAAAAATAAATTATTGGACTCTTTAGCCTCACTTTGGCATTATCAAGAAGATATTAAATTAAATTACAGAAACCCAATGTTGTGGTCTCTAGAACTCGTATTATTTTGAAATGCAAACAATCGAAAGATTAGCCTTTCAGGGAAAATCGAACTTTGGACTCGACACATTCACTGAGATAAATGTCTTTTAAAAATTGTGTTTACAGAAGTCGTACGTAGAACTTGTGTTTTTTTACATAATACAGCAGTAGACTCTGTGTTGACAATATTTTTTTAACACATCGATACATCACTACTTACTACTATTAACTTACCATTCAATCCTTTTGTTTACAATGTATTTTATTTTTTAATCCTTTTTTCCCAAGGTTTATTTGGACACATTGTTTAAATGTACTACAAGTATTCCCAAGTGAGCAATAGAAATACCATTAATTTGATTCATTCAAAATTTAACCATTAAAAAAGAACCTAGCGAATTGATGAGACTTTTTAAGATGGCTTAACTCGATCTAAAACTAAACTTTTTTCCTACTAGGATGGAATCACACTCTTACATGATAATATTAATATTTAAAGTGGAGCCTTTTTTTCTTTTCTTTTTTTCAACAAGATACCCTTTTTATTGGTTATGTATAAATCATATAAGAACAATATAAATAAAGAAAATATAATAGTAAATATGAATTATTGAGATGCTGTGACCCTTCTTGGGGTTATGGTGCATCTCAATATAACAATGGGTTCGTTCATTTTATTGGCTATTCTAGGAACTATATTGAAAAACTTTATGTTGTAAAAGTTTCGAGCTGTTAATTTGTTCGTTAAATGAAATACACATCTGTCAAATTCTTGTTAAAATTTTAAAGCATCATTTTTTTCAATGAAAAATATAATTACACTGTACAATTAACGAGACGTACGATGTCATATGAACCTCCCGTTTGGCGCCGAGTAAGGATACCAAAGAGGGGAAATTTGGTTTTTTACATGTGACATTTTACATTGAGTCAGGCACTTACTTGTGTGGGTTTGAAGTTGACTTGCGAGATATCCAGATGTACGCCGCGTTTACAATGATCTTCTAGAATTTTGATACCTAAGAGAGAGGTAGGGTACAGTATTAGGTACATGAAGCAAAATTTTATATTGTACAGCAAACTTATCCTGCAACTTTTGTGTGTGTTTTTTTTTTTTTTTTTTTTTTTTGATACATTTACAATCTACAAAATAAAGTAGAATAAAATATATTTGTGATGGTTAATCTGATGAGAATAAATGACATGGGTCATTTTCATTTATCTTGGGCATATCAAGTCCGCAACCTTTCTCCTTTAATAAATGTGAAAATAATAGGGATATATGACTAAAATCTATTTGATCACATAGGAAACAATTTTTTTTATAAATTACAATAATAAATTGTCTTTTAAACTAATGTGGAGACTCAAAATTGCCAGTTATGTAAGTAACGTTCATGATATTTTAGGTGTCCCTTAGTCTAAGATTTTACTGTGTATGATAGAAAAAAATGCATTTCTCCCCATTATTTTCACCAAAATCCAATATAAATGAGAAAAATACAGTTTATTTAGGATGTGACCATTAGTTTGCATAAAAATAATAATGTTCACCTCATTCTACAGACGTGTAAAGTTGTGTCCCTACAAAGAAAAAAAAAATCTCCGTCATGAATGTTACCCCCAGAAAAATGTAAACCATTTTGAAAAACCCTTAGAATGAGAAGCTAGCAGCTGCCGCCATTTTGCTTCATACAGATGACATTGTTTTTGTTTTGAAATTTCCTGTCAGTTGGATTTTGGATGCAGTACAGTGAGGGACAATGGTGGGTCTAATTTTTTTTGACAAGAATGTTACGCGGTTTTTTAAATAAATTGTAATGATTCTTTAATATATAATGTATTTCTTTAATTCTTCTGCATGTCCTCTTTCCAATCAAATATTTTTTTTTGTAAAGTGAATATTCTTTTATTGAGAAAAGATTGTTTTAGTGGCGTGTTACTCATGAACGTTACCGTCATGAACGTTACCTGGTACGTTAAGTTTTTGTAATTTTGTGTGAAGAGGTAGCTGCTAGAAATATTCTAAATGAAATCTTTTGCTCAAAGGTATTTGTCTTAGTCTTCTGAGCCTAAAAATTGTTTAGGAAAAAGGTAACGTTCATGACTTGAAAAAATCCAATTCCCCAAGATAAATGAAAATGACCCACATGAAGGAGAAGTTGCCCAATCACAGCACAGCAACTTATGAAATGATAATCCAGTCATTTGGACCGATTTATAAAATAGCAATTTAAGGCGCTAGTTTGGTTATTAAGGTCGCGTAGGGATCCGTTGGTTTGAATCCCATCCAATGCAATATTTTTTCATTATTTATTTGAGTTTGTGACTACACAATAATAAGACTCTGTGGGTTAGGTGGTAGAAAATGCTTTGAGCATTAGCCTCGCCTGGTGGTTACCTTCCACTTGAGACTATTACTAGTAGAGCTCACCTTTAGACCGGTCGGAATGATGAGCGAACTCCCAAGCGTCGAACAGCATGTTGTAGTAGCGGGGGCCCTCGAACCACTGGAAGTATTTGTGGGAGGTGGTGGTGGGGAACACCTTCACAAACCTGGAGGAGTGTTTCAACACAAGGCGAACAATAAATAAATAACTCGGCTATGGCCACTTATAATAAAATAACTATACTTAATTCATATATTTTTGCAGGAGGGATACTTTGTCAAGTAACGTCATAATTGAGAAAAAGATAAACACTTGTCTTCACTCGACAGAAATTTGAAATATGAACAGTTATAACAACATGAGTTGTCTTGAAAATGCCTACAGGAGTAGGCGAAACATGTCGACTCTGTGAACTTTTATACTTGTTTCCTTAATAATTATAACTGTTTCAACTTTCTGTCGAGTGAAGACAAGTGTTTATCTTTTTCTCAATTATACTTACCTAATTCAATTGAAACATTTCTTTTACAATCACTACACTTTATCCCATAAAAGAAATAAGACTTGTTTGACTGCTGGAGTAAAGGGATTTTTCAGTCTTACCTCGGCAGTATAAACAAGGTATATTTTAAAATTCTAAATTCTAAATACTCTCTTTTCAAATGATCAATTCTAAATTCTTGGAATACACCCGTCAATTCTTGTAAAAAAGTGTATTATTTGTGTATTTATATCACAATTTTTGGTCGTTTCATTTCAAGGTCATTAGAGGTCAAGGTCGTTCAATTCCAAGTTTATTCCATGTCAAGGTCATTATAGGTCAAGATAGTTTCATTTTAAGGTCATTCTATGTCAAAGTTATTCTAGTTAAAGGTCAAGGTCATTTCAATTCAAGGTCATTCAAAAGATTAACCTTGAATCTAATTCAAGGTCGTTCCACTTAGAGGTTATTCTAGGTCAAGGTTGTTCCACTTCAAGGTCATTATTAGTCAGGGTCGTTTCTTTTCAAGGTCATTCAATATCAAGGTTATTCTAGTTCATTGGATTTCAAGGTCATTTTAGTTCAAGGTCGTTCCATTTCAAGGTCATTTTTGGTCAAGGTCGTTTCATTTCAAGGTCTTTATATGTCAAGGTGATTTCATGTCAAGGTCATTCAATATCAAGGCTATTCTAGTTTAAGGTCGTTTCTTTTAAGGTCAAGATCGTTCAATTTCAAGGTCATTTCATTTAAAGGTCATTCTAGTTCATTCAATTCCAAGGTCATTATTGGTCAAGGTCGTTTCATTTGAAGGTCAATAAAGGTCAATGTCGATTCATTTCAAGGTCATTATAAGTTACTTACGAGCCTAGCTGGGTGAGCTCATCCTCGTAGACCACGAGATGTCGGACGTCATCAGGCGTGAGCTTCTCCGCTATCGAGTGCAAGTACTGCGAACACAAGGAAGAGATAATTATATTTGACTAAGCATTGGTAGGTGATGTGGTTTGGTTTTGTTTTTCTTTTCTTCATCTTCTTTTTATTTTTTTGCATTATAATCATGCTAATGCATTATGCCAAAAAAATCACAAACAGTGTAAGGCATATGTTGAGGCAACACTGCACACCAACTCACTAAAATCTTCCTCTCCCTCTGGCGTCGGCCTTGTAAAGTAAACAATCTAGCACATAGATCTATGCTCTGTGTCTCGGATCCCACCCACTGCTTGGACTTTTCCTGATATAAGTTATCATATTTGTGTTAATCGCTTTCGTGATATCACAACTACTCAAACTCGCTTTACTAAATCTACGCTGAAACCGGGACTTGAACCACCGACCTCCAGGTTACAAGTCCGCCGCCTTATCAATCAAGCTACTGAGGTCGGTCGCTTCCTCATTTATTGACTATGTGAACACATGATATTACGACTCTAAAGGCCAAATTATGAAACAGGATTAGATTCAATTTATTCGAAAGTGCAATTTATTCGAAAATACCTTGTTTAAAAATTTCTAAATTTGATGACTTGTTATGTGAACAAATTTTTGAACTGAGCTGTGTTAAGCTTAATTTTGCTACGAATTACTTGGTTTGTTGTATCTATAGATCACCTCAGTCATGTCTTTCTTCTTTTTTAAGTAAATTTGAAACTTTTCTGGATAGAGTTTTTGAAGTTTTTGGTCAGAGTGTTCTTCTTCTTATTTTTGGCGATCTTAACGTAGATGGTTTGAACGATAGTACCAATGATTATAGAAGACTGAAATCGTTGTTTGATACTTATGGTCTGGTTAATCATGTTCGGGAACCTACTAGGATAAATGCCCAACTGGACTATGCTATTACCAACTTTTACCGCGATGTCACATGTCAGGTTAAAGATTACTCCCTATCTGACCACAAGTGTCAAATACTAAATGTGAAAACAATATTTAAACCTAGCAGAACTATTCAGGTCAAGAGAAATATAAATGATACTAGCTTAAGTCAATTGTTTTCCTTAATCACCGAAGCAAACTGGGATGATGTTTATCAAATAGCGGGCTCTGAACAAAAGTGGAAGGTCTTTTTAAGTATTTTTGAACTTTACTTCAATATTTCATGCCCAGAAAAAAGAGTTATTACAAAAACTAAGAACTACAAAGTTGACTATAAGAATTATCCTAACTTGGAAATTATGAGACAGGATATGTTGTGCGCAAAGTCAGAATTACGCAGTAATAACTCTTCTGCAAATAAGGCTAATTTTAAATTTTTAAAGGGAAGATTTTTGTCTGAACTTAAGAAAATTAAATCGCAGGATCTAACTAATAAAATAAGAAATGCTGGGGATAACTTATCTAAGACGTCCTGGGAAATAGTGGATCAAGTTTCACATTATAAAAAGAAAAAAAAGATGGCTTGCAATAACATTAGCCTTCAAGTGGAGGACAACCTAGTGACTGACCCGGACGTCTTGTGTAACGTTTTTAATAATCATTTTCTCAATATTCCTACACCTTGTTCTTCTGCTACCCCATCAAATACAGCTGCGGAACCTGATATACCACAATCTATATTTTTCTTACCTGTTACTGAGACTGAACTCTTCAGAATCGTACGGGACTTACCTAATAAGGTTTCGGCTGGAATTGATGGGGTTTCATATAAGGTAATAAAGTTTTGTATTTTACCCCTTTTGAGCATTCTAACATACCTTTATAATGAATCTTTTAATGATGGAATTTTTCCAGATCCTTTGAAAGTTGGTCTTATCAAACCATTGTACAAAAGCAAGGGTGAATCTTCAAATTGCAAAAATTATCGCCCGATAACACTTACTCCCTCTTTTGGCAAAATTTTTGAAAAGCTCATTTATGAGAGATTACTATCTTTTTTTTCTAAATATAATATACTGAATAACTTCCAGCATGGTTTTAGGCATAAACGATCGACAGGCACCGCTTTAGCAATTTATATTCAAGAAGTTCTTGAAAAGTTGGATCAAAAGCACCATGTTTCTGGGTGTTTCCTTGATCTAACACGGGCTTTCGATTGTGTCAAACATGATTTGCTTCTAAAAAAACTTTGGGGCTACGGAATTAGGGGTAATTCACACAATCTCTTGAGCTCATACCTCACAAATCGCGTTCAAATTGTTGAACTAGTAAATCTTTCATCTGTCAATGGAGAATCTTTAAACTTGCCTGATATTTCAAATTTCAAACAATTTTCCGACACTTTGTATGAGTCCAAGCATCGATCTAATCCTCAAAGGGTAAACTTTGGTGTCCCTCAAGGCTCCATATTAGGGCCTCTCTTTTTTATTGTATACGTAAATAATTTTCCCTTGCTTTTCGATACATTGCTTAATCTTTTAGCTATTGCATTTGCGGATGATACCTCACTTCTCCTCAGTGAAAGATCTTGTGAGGATCTTGTCAGTAGATGTGAAGCAACTTTGCTAGAGGTGAATTCCTATATGTCATCTCTTAATATGGTTTTAAATATCGAGAAAAGTGAAATTCTTAAGTTTACCTTGCGAAACAGTGTTGACTTCCGCCTTAGTCTGGGCGGGAACGAGCTGCATGCAGTTCATTCTGTCAAGTTGCTGGGTGTTCACATTGATGAGCATCTTAGATGGGATGTTCATATTGAACATCTTTGCTCTAGACTGTCCTCTAGTACCTATTTACTGTGGAGATTGTCTGACTATCTTCCTCAAGATGTTCTTCTGAATGTTTATTATGGAGTTTTTTACTCTTTGTTGAGCTATGGTATTGAAATTTGGGGATCAGCGCCCCATACCTACACTGAACGTATTCTTATTTTGCAGAAAAAAGCGATTAGATATACTTTCAAACTACAACGCTTTCAATCAGTACGTCTAATTTTTAAGGAGAAGGGCTTACTCACTATCTATTCCCTTTATATATATAAAGTCATCACACTTGCACTCAGAGATGATCTTAAACAACACAAGTGTGTTAAAGATATCACATCTTATAACCTCAGAAATAAAAATGACTTTCAAAGAGATACGTTTCATTTCCATAAAACTTCCACAGGACCATTCACTATGGGCAAAATTTTCTTCAATGCATTACCATCTGAAATAAAATCTTGTTTAACAAAATCGAAGACATACTTCCTAAAACAATTAAAAGACTATCTATTATTACATCCATTTTACTCCATAAATGAATATTTAGAGGAACACTGATGTCACTTACCTTTAATCTTATTTTCTAAGAATTGCAAAATATTTTTATATTATTATTATTATTAGAATTACTTTACGCACATATAGTTTCATTTTCACTGTGCCTGTCTATAATTTAAATTTAAATTGACGATATTCATAATTTTTGTAAAAAAAAATGAAAACGAATAAATAAAAAATAAAACAAATAAAATAAATTCAATCGCAGTGGACACTATTAGCCGATTCAGGCTACAGTGCACTGTGAATGGTTGAAATTCCCACTAGAGGGCGTTAAGGGATAGTGTCCACATAGATTAAATCTAATCCTGTTTCATAATTTTGTTTTAAGGGTTAGGAGGTAGAAAATGCTTTAAACATTAACGTTAACTTGTATTTGATAGGTGGGTGGAAGACATTGCCATAGGCAATAACCCCGCCCTTTAATTAGGACATATGTATTTATCTATTTATTTCCATTTTGTTGTTTATATTGTTTCTATTTTTTAAATAATAATTATTTGTATTGTACATAATATGTCTTTGTATCTAATAAAGCATTTCATAATAATAATAATAACTTCCACTAAAGATGATAATACACAGTTCAAACGTCAAATACAACTCATATACACGGCTACAACTCATATACACGGCTACAACTCATATACACGGCTACATTGTGCCAAAATAAACCATCTCACCTGCTCGCGAGAGTCAGACTGGACGAAGCTGACGTGTTTATCTCGCTCCTCATTGGACAGAAGAGGCGTGTACATTCTCTTGTCGTACAGGATATTGCTCACACCCAGGCCAAACTCTTTCTGCAACACACATATGGATATTACTAATAATAATAACTTTTTATTGACAAGAATAATATTAAGAAAGGTCGTGTGATTGAGTGAGGCAATCTCTGCCATCAAAACCATATTACTAATTGATCAAACTGAAACAAATTAAAATGAAAAGGTTCTAAAAATAAAATAATTTTGTTTTAACTTGCCAAAGCCAAGAGTGTGATTTCCTAGGGTTGAAAACACAAGGAAATCACAAATCAAGGTTCTCCCTCGATTTTAAAATAAAACAAGGTTCTAAAAATAAAATAAAATCGTTTTGTTTTAACTGGCCAGCGCCAAGAGTGATTTCCCAGGGATGAAAGATTGAAAACCAATCAACGCATTGACCACCGAGCTACCCGGACGGACCACATACCTGATGGGTGGCGGAGATTTTCTCCGGCAGATGGAAGCCCACAATGTTGAACAGGTCTTGAACCAGCGGACCCTTGACTGCGAGGTCCAGGGGGGAGGAAGAGTGGAGGGAGGGGGAGATGTTCACCTGGGGACAGACCACAAACCGATTAAATCCTCCGTGTCTTGCGCTGACAATCTAAATAAAGCACCACTTACTTACTTACCTACAGAAAATACCTAAATACACATGGGTTTAACTCGTTAAATTATATAAAAAAAATGTGAAGGGAGATTAATAATAATAATAATACTCTTTAGTGGAAGGTAAGCACCAGACGAGGTTAATGCTTAAAGCATTTTCTACCACCGAACCCGGAATCTTACTATTATGTGGTCACACAGACAAATATATGAGGAAAATTAATGCATTGGGTGGGATTCGAACTATTCAGGTAGTCTTCATTGAATATGAATAGAAAAATCGACTGTTTTACACTGAAGTCGTGCAAAATCGAACATTTTTTGTGTGTTAAATTGAGCTTTTTACATGACCTTATTGGTAAACCCTCGAGTCCCAGACAAGTAACTGATAGACAATGAAGAACAGGCAACATGGAGAAGACCAGCGAATCTTATCAATCTTAGGTGGTAGTTGGTTTAAGTATTTAACACTTAGACGACCGGGTGTACCACCGGTGGTACACAATGTCGGAGAGCCGTATTATCGCCGGTCCCACAAGAGAATTCACGAAAAACCATGCCGGTCGTCTAAGTGTTAAAATAAATAAAACTTTAATAAATAAATGCTATGTTCTTGTTATTATATCACAAGTTTCATGGGTACCACAAAATTATAGAACTTTTCTTTTTCTTTTAAATTGTTATGCATTATTTTCTCATAATTCCACCACAGGTTGCTGTTCACATCAAAGCAGCTACTCATTTTTCCTCAGGAGGTATGTGTGGACCCAATACACAAGGTCGGAGACAAAAAATCCAATCGGCCACATTGACTAATTGACTATGTATAATTAAAAAAAAACTTTCAGATGAAAAAATTGAAGAAAAAAAAAGCAGCTACTCAGAAGGTATGTGTTGACCCCAAACAAAAGTACAGCTGAAAAAATCCACTCGGACTATGTATAATTCAAAAAGACTTTCTAATGAAAATTTAAAAAAAAGTCCCCCACTAATTTTCAAAAAAAAAACAACAAAAAAAAGTCCCCCACTAATTTTCAACAAAAAAAAAGCCCCCCGCCAGGATTCGAACCCACGCCCGCTCACCTCCAACAGCCAGGGCTTGAGCTTGCTGTCTAGCAGAATGTCTATTCCGAACAGCTCGTACGAGCAGTAGCGCGACTGCTGGTTTGTTCTGGTCAGCTGGCTGATGGAGTGCTCGCCGCATATCATGGTCTTGATGATCACGTCGACTATACTGTCCTGCAGGGAAGCCACGTCTACCTTGTGCTCTGACTCCAGGTAGCTCCACAGTGACTTGAGTGTCCTGCAACACATAAGTATTTACTATACTGTCCTGCAGGTCTACCTTGTGCTCTGACTCCAGGTAGCTCCACAGTGACTTGAGTGTCCTGCAACACATAAGTATTTACTATACTGTCCTGCAGGTCTACCTTGTGCTCTGACTCCAGGGAGCTCCACAGTGACTTGAGTATCCTGCAACACATAAGTATTTACTATACTGTCCTGCACGTTTACCTTGTGCTCTGACTCCAGGTAGCTCCACAGTGACTTGAGTGTCCTGCAACACATAAGTATTTACTATACTGTCCTGCAGGTAGCTCCACAGTGACTTGAGTGTCCTGCAACACATAAGTATTTACTATACTGTCCTGCAGGTAGCTCCACAGTGACTTGAGTGTCCTGCAACACATAAGTATTTACTATACTTTCCTGCAGGGAGGCCACGTCTACCTTGTGCTCTGACTCCAGGTAGCTCCACAGTGACTTGAGTGTCCTGCAACACATAAGTATTTACTATACTGTCCTGCAGGTAGCTCCACAGTGACTTGAGTGTCCTGCAACACATAAGTATTTACTATACTGTCCTGCAGGTAGCTCCACAGTGACTTGAGTGTCCTGCAACACATAAGTATTTACTATACTGTCCTGTAGGTAGCTCCACAGTGACTTGAGTGTCCTGCAACACATAAGTATTTACTATACTGTCCTGCACGTCTACCTTGTGCTCTGACTCCAGGTAGCTCCACAGTGACTTGAGTGTCCTGCAACACATAAGTATTTACTATACTGTCCTGCACGTCTACCTTGTGCTCTGACTCCAGGTAGCTCCACAGTGACTTGAGTGTCCTGCAACACATAAGTATTTACTATACTGTCCTGCACGTCTACCTTGTGCTCTGACTCCAGGTAGCTCCACAGTGACTTGAGTGTCCTGCAACACATAAGTATTTACTATACTGTCCTGCACGTCTACCTTGTGCTCTGACTCCAGGTAGCTCCACAGTGACTTGAGTGTCCTGCAACACATAAGTATTTACTATACTGTCCTGCACGTCTACCTTGTGCTCTGACTCCAGGTAGCTCCACAGTGACTTGAGTGTCCTGCAACACATAAGTATTTACTATACTGTCCTGCACGTTTACCTTGTGCTCTGACTCCAGGTAGCTCCACAGTGACTTGAGTGTCATGCAACACATAAGTATTTACTATACTGTCCTGCAGGTAGCTCCACAGTGACTTGAGTGTCCTGCAACACATAAGTATTTACTATACTGTCTGCAGGTAGCCTCCACAGTGACTTGAGTGTCCTGCAACACATAAGTATTTACTATACTGTCCTGCAGGTAGCTCCACAGTGACTTGAGTGTCCTGCAACACATAAGTATTTACTATACTGTCCTGCACGTCTACCTTGTGCTCTGACTCCAGGTAGCTCCACAGTGACTTGAGTGTCCTGCAACACATAAGTATTTACTATACTGTCCTGCACGTCTACCTTGTGCTCTGACTCCAGGTAGCTCCACAGTGACTTGAGTGTCCTGCAACATGGTTTTATTTCTCGTCTTTGACAGTAGTAATTAAATGATATAAATAATATGCTTTAAAAGGTAACTAAGTACTATTTTAGAGGTAACTGAAAGTCAATAGTCCTCATGAGGGTATCATACTCACCACTTGTGGCCCAGTGACAAGCCTCTGCATCTTCACTCCGAGTGTAGCCACAGCACTCAGCTTGTACTACTTAATAGTCCTCATGAGGCAACACGGTATTATTCTCACCACTTGGGGGTCTTGGGGCCCTGACAAGCGTCGGCATCTTCATTCTGGGTGTAGCTAGCACTCAGCTTGTACTACTCAATAGTCCTCATGAGGGAACTCACTATCTTACTCACCACTTGTGGCCCTGGCAAGCTTCGGCATCTTCATTCTGGGTGTAGCCAGCACTTAGCTTGTACTACTCAATAGTCCTCATGAGGGAACTCACTATCTTACTCACCACTTGTGACCCTGGCAAGCCTCTGCATCTTCATTCTGGGTGTAGCTAGCACTCAGCTTGTACTACTCAATAGTCCTCATAAGGGCACTCACTATCTTACTCACCACTTGTGACCCTGGCAAGCTTCGGCATCTTCATTCTGGGTGTAGCTAGCACTCAGCTTGTACTACTCAATAGTCCTCATGAGGGAACTCACTATATTACTCACCACTTGTGGCCCAGTGACAAGCCTCTGCATCTTCACTCCGAGTGTAGCCAGCACTCAGCTTGTACTACTCAATAGTCCTCATAAGGGCACTCACTATCTTACTCACCACTTGTGACCCTGGCAAGCCTCTGCATCTTCATTCTGGGTGTAGCTAGCACTCAGCTTGTACTACTCAATAGTCCTCATGAGGGAAGAACTCACTATCTTACTCACCACTTGTGGCCCTGGCAAGCCTCTGCATCTTCATTCTGGGTGTAGCCAGCACTCAGCTTGTACTACTCAATAGTCCTCACGAGGCAACTCACTATCTTACTCACCACTTGTGGCCCTGGCAAGCCTCTGCATCTTCATTCTGGGTGTAGCTAGGCACTCAGCTTGTACTACTCAATAGTCCTCATGAGGGAAGAACTCACTATCTTACTCACCACTTGTGGCCCTGGCAAGCCTCTGCATCTTCATTCTGGGTGTAGCCAGCACTCAGCTTGTACTACTCAATAGTCCTCATGAGGGAAGAACTCACTATCTTACTCACCACTTGTGGCCCTGGCAAGCCTCTGCATCTTCATTCTGGGTGTAGCTAGCACTCAGTTTGTACTACTCAATAGTCCTCATGAGGAAACTCACTATCTTACTCACCACTTGTGGCCCTGGCAAGCTTCGGCATCCTCATTCTGGGTGTAGCTAGCACTCAGTTTGTACTACTCAATAGTCCTCATAAGGGCACTCACTATCTTACTCACCACTTGTGGCCCTGGCAAGCTTCGGCATCTTCATTCTGGGTGTAGCTAGCACTCAGCTTGTACTACTCAATAGTCCTCATAAGGGCACTCACTATCTTACTCACCACTTGTGGCCCTGGCAAGCCTCTGCATCTTCATTCTGGGTGTAGCTAGCACTCAGCTTGTACTACTCAATAGTCCTCATGAGGGAACTCACTATCTTACTCACCACTTGTGGCCCTGGCAAGCTTCGGCATCTTCATTCTGGGTGTAGCTAGGCACTCAGCTTGTACTACTCAATAGTCCTCATGAGGGAAGAACTCACTATCTTACTCACCACTTGTGGCCCTGGCAAGCTTCGGCATCTTCATTCTGGGTGTAGCTAGGCACTCAGCTTGTACTACTCAATAGTCCTCATGAGGGCACTCACTATCTTACTCACCACTTGTGGCCCTGGCAAGCTTCGGCATCTTCATTCTGGGTGTAGCTAGCGCTCAGCTTGTACTACTCAATAGTCCTCATGAGGGAAGAACTCACTATCTTACTCACCACTTGTGCCCCTGGCAAGCCTCTGCATCTTCATTCTGGGTGTAGCTAGCACTCAGCTTGTTGATGCTATAGTTGGTCAGGTGCATGTATCTGTCCTGCAGGGTTTCACTGTGCGCGCTGTACTTCACTGTAAACATAGGGAGAACATTATAAGAGCTGTATCTCTCCGCATACGAGGCACGAGATTCAAGCTAACCTCGTGTGGTTTTGATGACGGAGCTGGGCTCTCACTAATTGAAGACTAAATTATTTTGTATTATTTTATTTGTGGTGAAGCACAAGGCCTCTTCACATTTTTTGTGGGTAGCGCAGCATTACTAAGAGCCTCCTTTCGAATTATTCTATTACATTAATTTCTTTTTACTCTGGTAATGCCGCCACTGGTCGTTACTCATACAAGTAACTACTCATTTTTCCTCACGAGGTATCAGTGGACCCCGAACATCCAAGTACAAAGCAGAAAAATTCCTGCCCCGCTGGGAATCGAACCCAGGTCAACGTGTGTGCATTGCCTAGCGCGCTAACTCACTCTGCCACGGTGACTTTGAAGACTAAATTATATGAAGAGAATGTTCTTAAATGTGTAATGTTTTTAATTTAAAGTAGAAATAATGTGATATTAAAGGAAATCACGCTTGAGACATTGCTCAAAAAATATAATTTTTAAAAAAATAGGGAGAACATTTTGTAAATGTAAATTATGTTTTAGTTGTTGCTGTAGCCAGCTTAAACGTTAAGCTAGAAACGCCCAATTCCAACAAGCGCTATAAACCAGAACTATTGAGCGCGTGACAAGTTCAGTGGTTAAGCACTCGCATGCCATGCGGGTTCGATCCCCCGTGCCGACAAAAAATAATTTGGTTACAGTTGTTTGTAAGGGATACGTTCCGTTGCGTTCGTGTTGACCCAACACCTAAGTGGGAAGTATTGTATCACTTCTCGCCCATCAGAGGGGAGGCATACTACGGGATGAACAGGCTACAACACAGACCACAAGCGTCTTTAGTAGCACCTTGTTTCATGACTACGAAATGAAAAAGGCTGTGAAAAACTCACCTTGAAAAAAAAAAAAAAAAAATAGGGCATCAGCCAAAGCCATTGAGATGCCATTCATCTTACCGGTAGCTCAGTGGTAAAGGCAGCGGTCTGGTAATCCAGATGTCGCGGGTTCGAAACCCAGCCGGGACATGACATGTTATCCTCCCATTTGGGATTTTTACCACTTAATAATACGTCTTGGGCGCTTACTGCTGGAATAATGAGACTTAATAGTCCTAATCGGGCAGTATAAATAAGGCGATATTATTACTATTACTTACCGGAAGCGAAGCGCACGAGTCCGTTGTCGTAGAGGTAGACTCGCAGGGGGTGGAAGCTGGTCACCAGCACGTAGAGGCGGAGGTCGAACTTGGTGTCGTTGATCAGGTAGGGATCATCCAGGTACTTCTGCACCACCAGGGGCATCTTGCGCGGGATCTGGCTCCACTTGTGAACCACCTTGATGCCCACGCCTCGCGCGGAGGCGGGCTGTGACCACCAGAGGGGAAGATCAGGTTTAAAAAAACGTCCAGAAATATGAAAAACATTCAGATATGAAAAAAAATTGAAATCGGAACAATTTTTGTTTTTACAAAAACGAAAAAAACGAACACAATACTTCTGAATTCTAATAGTAGACATATTTCGTAAAATTGAAATCGGAACAATTTTTTTTTATTACAAAAACGAAAAAAACGAACACAATACTTCCGAATTCTAATATTAGAAATTTCTCGGAATAGTAGTCAATCAATCAAACTGGTTTCGTTTCGTCGTAAAGGGTCCATGGACGAAGCCACTCCACCATAGTCTATTATTATATTTCTGGTCCCTCTTATTTTGATTTAAGCTTAGTCAACGGTCTTTATTTTCAATGTCATAACTTTGTAATTTACTTTTTGTTTTATTCCCTCAGTATTAGATTAATTTTAAGTATTGACTTTGTAAGATGCCCTCGGGCTCTATTTACAATAAAACTATTCTATTCTATTCTCTCAATTACAAACAACTATACTCAAATAAATAAAGACGTGCTTTGTTAAACTGTTGGCATAATGGGACTACCTGTCTTGCGCTGACAGTCTAAATAAACACTTTTTTTAAGTGGGGTTTAACGTCGCTTTCAACTGCCATGGTCATATCACGACGGGGGTTTTACCCTCCATTCGCAGGAAACTCACAAACCTGCTACTCACATTGACCTCACCCAGCCTGAGTGGGGCCGGGAAAAGCCAGCGTCACGAGAATTAGAATTAGAATGGTCACCCATCCAAGTCTTAACCTCGCTGGATGTCGCTTAACTTCGGTGTTCTGAAGGGAACCGGTGTATTCAACATGCCATCAACGCTGGCTAAAAAATAAACACTACTTATACTTCTAGAGTAAACCTTCTCTTTTCTAAAAAATAGTAGTATATTTACATAATCTTTTCAAAAAAGAACACTCATATAATATTGTATGATCTTGAAATGGTTTGTATAAATTGCAATATTGATGTTACCCACTTAAAAATGTGACATACCAACACAAATAACTAGCTTTTTCTTTTCTACATATCTAAAAAATATATATATCTTTACTACAATTATTGCCAGGTCGTTAGAATGTATCCTTTTTTATTCTCATACATTACCAAAAAGTTCTGGAATGGTATTCATCGTCAAGAAACGGCGATTTTCTTTGAAAAATCCCACTTTACCACAAGTTTATCAATTTATTTGTTGTCTTAATGACCCGGTAGCTCAGTGGTAAAGGCGGCACTCTATGAATCCAGAGGTTCCAGATGTCATGGGTTCGAAACCCAGCCTGGACAAGACAAGTTTTCCTCCCATTTGGGATTTTTACCACGTAATAATACGTCTTGGGCTTACTGCTGGAATAATGGGACTTAATAGTCCTTATCGGGCAGTATAAATAAGGCGACATTATTATAATTTCTAATTCACCAACTTTTGAAGATCAAAGTACAAGCGACATCAGAACTGACCGAGCCCAGGGTCTGAACATGGCAAGTCTACTCACGGGCTTGACTATCCACTTGATGTTGCCGCAGTTCCTCTCCCAGGAGGCGCGCAGTAGCTTATCATCCCCGGGCAACACATAGGTGCGGGGGGAGAAGCCAAACCTGCGAGGAAAAATATTGTAATTAATATCATTTACTTATCCTAATTAATTATTTATTGAATTAAATTAACGAGTAAGAAACACTCACTTTACAAAAAATGTGTATCGTAAAGTTACAGAAAAATAGTTACAATCACGAAATACATTCATAACTTTTTTTATAGATCATCACAAAACTGACCTTGGTAAATATGCACCATTACAAAGATGTGCCAAATTTTGGAACCTGACAAATGATGAAGGTGTAGATATTTTCTGTGATAAAGTCCCCAGTATTCTAGAATTATATAACACTATGAATAACTTGTTACCATTTGTATTTTAATATTATTATTATTATTTTTTTTTTTTTAATAATTTTAATGTTTTTAATGTTAAATTTTTGTATTTCATTACTTTGTATATTGGGTCCCCATGGGAACCGTCAATTATAATAAAAAAATAAAAAATAAAAATAAAAAAATAAAACAAGTCTGCGAAAAAGTGAAAAAACAGTAATAATTACTGTTTATTAGGGAAGTACATCAAAACCTAAAAGAAAGAGACTCTTCAAAACTTAATTCCATTGCCCAAAAACAGGCTGTCCTTGCGACCTATCTGGAATGGCAATTTCTTCCAAGCAACAATGATGAGTTTGTACGGATACTCACTCTTGTATGGATACTCATGCCAGGCCAACACTTTCGTAATGTTACATGTAACAAATTCGCCAATCTGAACTGGATCCGAGCACAGACGCGAACACTGAGCACAACGATCAGTGGAGAAACATGTGAATGGTACAGTAACACGCTCATGTTACACGTTACATTACGGATACTCACTCCTGCATGGATACTCACTTCTGCATGGATACTCACTCTTTCTCCCCGTACTTCATCATGCACTTGAGCAGGTTCTTCCACAGCCTGTCCTTGCGGCCTATCTGGATACTCACTTCTGCATGGATACTCACTTCTGCATGGATACTCACTTCTGCATGGATACTCACTCTTTCTCCCCGTACTTCATCATGCACTTGAGCAGGTTCTTCCACAGCCTGTCCTTGCGGCCTATCTGGATACTCACTTCTGCATGGATACTCACTTCTGCATGGATACTCACTCTTTCTCCCCGTACTTCATCATGCACTTGAGCAGGTTCTTCCACAGCCTGTCCTTGCGGCCTATCTGGATACTCACTCCTGCATGGATACTCACTCCTGCATGGATACTCACTTCTGCATGGATACTCACTTCTGCATGGATACTCACTTCTGCATGGATACTCACTCTTTCTCCCCGTACTTCATCATGCACTTGAGCAGGTTCTTCCACAGCCTGTCCTTGCGGCCTATCTGGATACTCACTCCTGCATGGATACTCACTCCTGCATGGATACTCACTCCTGCATGGATACTCACTTCTGCATGGATACTCACTCCTGCATGGATACTCACTCTTTCTCCCCGTACTTCATCATGCACTTGAGCAGGTTCTTCCACAGCCTGTCCTTGCGACCTATCTGGATACTCACTTCTGCATGGATACTCACTTCTGCATGGATACTCACTCCTGCATGGATACTCACTCTTTCTCCCCGTACTTCATCATGCACTTGAGCAGGTTCTTCCACAGCCTGTCCTTGCGGCTTATCTGGATACTCACTTCTGCATGGATACTCACTCCTGCATGGATACTCACTCCTGCATGGATACTCACTTCTGTATGGATACTCACTTCTGTATGGATACTCACTCCTGCATGGATACTCACTTCTGCATGGATACTCACTTCTGTATGGATACTCACTCCTGCATGGATACTCACTTCTGCATGGATACTCACTCCTGTATGGATACTCACTTCTGCACGGATACTCACTTCTGCATGGATACTCACTTCTGTATGGATACTCACTCCTGCATGGATACTCACTTCTGCATGGATACTCACTTCTGTATGGATACTCACTCCTGCATGGATACTCACTTCTGCATGGATACTCACTCCTGCATGGATACTCACTTCTGCATGGATACTCACTCTTTCTCTCCATACTTCATCATGCACTTGAGCAGGTTCTTCCACAGCCTGTCCTTGCGACCTATCTGGAACGTGCCGGGGAAGTGGTTGATCTTCTGGGACTCCTTGAGCGTGCGGAAGCTCAGACTCTTCATGTGCTTCCCCCAGGTCCCCACCCACTCGCTCGACTCTGAAACACACCGGATGGTAACTGACCAGTGGTTGCGGGCACTGTAGATCTCGATTTAAAAAAATAAAATACGAAAAGAGCCAACTTTGAAATAAAGTTGGCTGGAGACCATCATACCCTCTTCCAGCTGTAGCCAAGCTGGCTACAACAACAACAACAACATCGCTTTATCTCGCTGTATCTTTAATAGTCTCGCTTTATCGCTGGGGCACGATAAACAGGGAGAATATCAGTGTCTCGCTAGAAGACTATAAACAGAGAACAGACTAGGTAACCCTAACAAGCAGGGCTAGCTTGCAGTTTGGAAATGTAAAAGAGGCTGTTGGTAATGCTGCGCTACTCACAAAATTTGTGAAGAAGCCTTGTTCTTCACCACAAAGAAATCATACCTTTTTTTTTACTTTGAAAAGAGTTTAAACGAGTTAAGTGGACACTGTCCCTAAACTCGAGCTATAGTGCGCTGTGATTGGTTGAAAACTCCGACTTAAGGGCGTGTCATTCGGAGGGGCGAGGCAGGAGGACAAGTAGGAGGGAGAAGGCAAGGGGGGAGGGGTAGGCGGGGGAAGTAGGAGGGAGGGGTTAGACTCACGATGAGAAGGAGGAGACTGCAGGGAGAGTAGGAGGTAGGGGCAGTACAAGTTGGAGGGAGGAGGAATAAGGGAGGGAGGAAGACCCACGCTGAGAAGGAAACTGCAGGACACGAGGAATAGTGGGAGGGAGGAGGAAAGATGTTGGGAGGGAGAAGCAGGGGAAGTACAAGTAGGAGGGATGCGTGGGAAGGGGAGAGATAGTAAAGGAGGGAGAGAGGAAGGAAGACTCACGCTGAGAAGAAAAGAACTGCAGGACCAGATTGGGAGGATTGGGAGGGACGAGATAGGAGGACATGTAGAGAGGAGGAGGGGAAGGGAGGAGAAGTACAAGTAGGAGGGATGCGCGGGAGAGGGGGGGGGGAGCAAGGGAGGGAGAAAGGTAGACTGACGCTGAGAAGAAGAAAACTGCAGGACCAGAGGAGGAGGTGGGAGGGGAAGTACAAGGAAGAGCGATGCGTGGGAGGGGGGAGAGATAGTAAGGGAGGGAGAAAGGAAGACTCACGCTGAGAAGAAGAGAACTGCAGGACCAGATTGGGAGGATTGGGAGGGACGAGATAGGAGGACATGTAGAGAGGAGGAGGGGAAGGGAGGAGAAGTACAAGTAGGAGGGATGCGCGGGAGAGGGGGGGGGGAGCAAGGGAGGGAGAAAGGAAGACTCACGCTGAGAAGAAGAAAACTGCAGGACCAGAGGAGGAGGTGGGAGGGGAAGTACAAGGAGGAGCGATACGTGGGAGGGGGAGATATAGTAAGGGAGGGAGAAAGGAAGACTCACGCTGAGAAGAAGAGAACTGCAGGACCAGATTGGGAGGATTGGGAGGGACGAGATAGGAGGACATGTAGAGGGGAGGAGGAGGAGGAGGGAGGAGAAGTACAAGTAAGAGGGATGCCCGGGAGAGGGGGGGGGGAGCAAGGGAGGGAGAGGAAGGAAGACTCACGCTGAGAAGAAGAAAACTGCAGGACCAGATTGGGAGGATTGGGAGGGACGAGATAGGAGGACATGTAGAGAGGAGGAGACGACATCAGAGGAGGAGGAGGAGGCGGGGGCGGGGGGGACTCACTGCGCACGAGGCGGAACCCGGAGTTGAGGATTGTCCGCCGCACCACCACGGGGGTGATGGGACTCAGCTTCCACTTGAGATGCTTGGCGGTGTGCGTGGGGAACAGGCGGGCTGCAACAGAGAGGCGACGAGGTGGTGAGGTGATTATTACTATTATTTAACACTCTATTGGTCAACTACATACATTCAACAAAATAGGACATGATAAAACAAAACACTATAGAATATATTATAGTGAACCAAGGGGCGAGGTTAAAGCCTGTGGCTTTCTCTTCCACCGAACCCCATGTGCTGTGTGCTGGTAGTCAAGTGGTTAACGCGCTCGTCTGGTAAGCCAGGTAGCGTAGGGATTTGTTAGTTCGAATTCCACCCAGTGCATGAATTTTTCCTCATTCATTTGAGTTTGTGACCACATAATAATACGAATCTGAGGGTTGAGTGGTAGAAAATGCTTTGAGCATTCACCTCGCCTGATGGTTACCTTCCACTAAAGTGTTATTATTATTATTATTAGATAATTCTAAAAAAGATAAGGTCAATTGAGTGAAAATATTCGTTGAATTGAGCGAAATTAGTTCGTATGAAATACAATAATGCCAGCGTCGATGGCGCGTTGAATGCACCGGTTCTCGTTGGATCACCGAAGTTAAGCAACGTCCAGCGAGGTGAAGACTTCGTGATGCTGGCATTCCGGCCCAACCCAGGCTGGGTGAGGTTAATGTGGGTAGCAGGTTTGTGAGTTTCCTGCGAATGGAGGGTAATACCCCCGTCGTGATATGACCATGCAGTTGAAAGCGACGTTAAACCCAAAAAAAAAAGAAAAAAAAAGAAATACAATAAGATCTCAAATCTTTTTTACTTTTATTATATCTCCTGATTCCAACACTCTTTTTTTTTACTTCAAAGTCTACAAAACTGCTAGTTCAAGATGGACAAACAAATTTTTCTACATAATGTCTGCACAACTGCCAGTTCAAACTGAACAAACTTGTGTTTTTGCCAGTTGGAGAAGATATCTTTTTTTAACGAAGAAAAAGGTAAGTGTGCCCCGGAACCGCTTTCGCATTACTTCAGGGCACTTTACCTTTACATCCATGCCATTCCGGAAACGGAAAATTTCGGTCAGAAATTTCCACTCCGGCTGGGATTCGAACCCGCAACCTCCGGGTCAGTAACCAATGCTCTTGACCACTGAGCCACGGAGGTCGGCAGGAGAAGATATCTTACTTTGATCGTCATGGCTACAGAAGCGAATGTAGGGGTGTTTTCACCTGTTGGAGATATCTTACTTTGATCGTCATGGCTACAGAAGCGGATGTAGGGCGGAACGTTGCTAAACAGGCTCAGTCTTAGTCCAGGGTGCAGATT
This sequence comes from Bactericera cockerelli, assembly GCA_024516035.1. Classification (NCBI taxonomy): domain Eukaryota; kingdom Metazoa; phylum Arthropoda; class Insecta; order Hemiptera; family Triozidae; genus Bactericera; species Bactericera cockerelli. Next base: position 3,475,799 of record CM044957.1, read on the forward strand.
GGGGCACTCTATGGGTTTGGGACGGCATACTTTGGTTTCTAGTCTGAAATAGAGAACATTGCATTGGTGGTCTTAGAAGCCAAATAAAAATGGCTTAGGATGGGTCCTCTGTATACATTTTTTTTTTAAATAAAATAAAACAAATTATTTATTATTATTATGGTCAAGTGGTTAAGGTGCTATTCTGGTAATCCAGGTAGCGTAGCGATCCGTTGGTTCGAATCCCATTCAAAGCACGAGTTTATCCTCATTTGTGAAAAATATCTTTTACCTTGACAATAACTGTCTCTTTGCCATCAAATATCAATATGGATAAGGTGTTTTACTTGTAATAATAATAAATATAAAAAAATATATTATATGACTGTAGAGGTCCTATCTAAGCCGGGCTTTGTAGCTGTATATTAACTCTGTGACGTAGCGGAGCTGTGGCCAGCCTTTGTGACGGATCTTATAGCTATCCGTCAGTTGATAAAAATGTAAGGGTCGGCTTCGATTTACTAATCCTGTTTCATAATACGGCCCTTAGTCATCATATTTGTGTTCATCACGATGTGAGGTGCTATGTTAAACTGTTGGCATAATGGGACTCCGTGTCTTGCGCTGACAATCTAAATAAAGCACCACTTACTTACTTACCTACAAAAAATACCTAAATACACATGGGTTTAACCCGTTCAATTGTAAAAAAAATTTGAAGGGGCATTAAAAATAATAATACTCTTGAATGGAAGGTAAGCACCAGGCACCAGGCGAAGTTAATGCTTAAAGCATTTTCTACCACCTAACCCTCAGAGTCTTATTATTATGTGGTCACAAACTCAAATTAATGAGGAAAAATTCATGTACTCGGTGGGATTCGAACCAACGGATCCCTACGCTACTTGGAGTACCAGACTAGCGCGTTAACCACTTGACTACCAGTGCAGACATTCTTCACCAGAAAGAAATCATTTTCATTTTTCAAGGTTTATGGATTTTTTTATTTCTTTCACTCTTGCTGATACAGCACATCGTTTCCGAAGCCATTTCACTGCTTTTTCCAGAGCCAGAACTAAGGGTTTGAGGGTAATGCCAGCAGGTGCCCCCTTTTCAATCGCCCAACAGGGTGGATTGAGAGATCTCTTACATTCTTACAAACAAAAAGAAGAAGAAGAAGAAGAAGAAGAAAAAAAAAAGAACTTGGTTTAACCTGCCAAGGTAACAACAAATGAGTTGCTAACATGCGACCCATTCTGTGTTGCACTTATTAATATTACATCCATACGAGGAATACTTTCATGCACATCAGTATTCACTTGGTATTTCTGAATTCGAAGTTTGCAGGTTTATTTTCTCACGATGTATGATGATTTATCATCTGTCGTTTCTGAAAACTATTGCTTCAACTGTAGTTATTTTTGGACTTGAAAATTCAAATCTAACTAAAATAACATTTGTACAAGACATAAAATAACATTTCTGTATTCAAAACTTGGTCCCAAAAATGAGGTCTGCAATATCAATGTTGAAGTTAATGAACCACTAGTTAATTAACTCAGTGGTTAACTAGTAATTAACCATTGAGCGCGCGATTACCTTGCCATGCGGAAGGTCACGGGTTCGATCCCCCGCGCCGACAAAAATTTGTATTCATAATTTGGTTAAAATTGTTTGTAAGGGTCACCTGCCGGTGCGCTCGTGATCCAGCACCTAATTGGGAAGTATTGTGTCACTTCTCGCCAATCAGAGGGGAGGCATACTACGGGATGGGCAGGCTACAACACAGACCACAAGTGTCTACAGTAGCTCCTGTTTCATGGCTACGAAATAAAAATGGCTGTGAAACACTCATTAAAAAAAACTCAAATTTAATTCGAATCCCACCCAGTGAATGATTTTCTCCTCATTCATTTGAGTCTATGACCACATAATAATAAGACTCTGAGGGTTAGGTAATAGAAAATGCTTTGAGCATCAACCTCGCCTGGTGGTTACCTTACACTAAAGAGCGTTCTTATTATTTTTTGATTGTATTCAATAGATCTTGTCTACCTTTCTTTTTTATGTAGACATACAGAAAATAGCAACCACTAATATGAGTTTACTTTAGGAGGGGAATGCGGATAAGTTAACAAACAACAGGTGCCGCGCCCCGAAACAGGCTAGTGAATACTAGCTACATTAACTCACATTTTTCATAATTGCTACAGAGAGATCATGTCTAGGAAATAAAGAAAGGCTGTGAAACACTCATATCGCCGCTGCAAAACACAACTGTCGTATCTGCAAATTTTGCCATTTTCAGTTAAGAAGCGCGCATAGTGGTTCGTGCTTGCTGAGAATCGTTGAAACTCACATACGACTAACCTTAAAACTTGAATACTTCGGGAAGGAGTTGAGATACAGATACGACAGTTCGTGACGTGAAAAAGGAAGTTTCAAACCACTATGTGCGCTTCCTGAAAATTTGCAGATACGACAGTTTGTGTTTGCAGCGGCGATATAAAAAAGACACTCATACTCACTGACTACAGAAGAGCACAGGCTCCACCTCCATCTCCTCATCCTGCGCCTGCCGCCAGCACTTCCTCAGGGGAGGGGAGGGCTTGGGGGTGACGGGAGGGGGAGGGGACGGAGGGGTGGGACTTGGGCACGAGGGGGCGTGGTCTCTTCTCACTGAGCAGCGGAGGGGAGGGCAGGGGGGAGGAGGAGGGACAGGGGGCGGGATCACAGGGCGGCGGGATGATCAGACTGGGCGGAGCTTTGCCGAGCGATTTCCTGGGGGGAGGAGAGAACGGGATTTAGCCACAAAGGCAGAAAAACGAACAAGTTGGGTGGAAGAGATTGCCACAGGCAATAACCCCGCCCTTTAGGTAGGACATTACTGTTATTTTCATTATTACTTATTTATTTTGTTATTTGTTTGTTTTTTCTTAATTTTATACTATTACCATTGTACTCTGTCCTCCTAATAAAGCATACTATAGTAATAATAGTCTAGTGCATTGTTCATTGATCTATGGATCGGATCCAACCAATGCTGGGAGGTATGAGTTGGGGACCCCATAAGATCCAAATTCAGGGCCGAAAAAATCTGACTCCACCGGGATTCGAACCCAGGTCACCATGCGTGCAAGCCTAGTGCGCTACCCCCACCCGTGGCCTACTTAACTATAAATAAATAATTTATGAACACAGTGTATATTGTTCCCTCATTTTACATTTTTACCCCTCACAATAATAAACCTAATGTAAATTTAATTTAAATTGTGAAAAATGTAATTTAAATTTAAAATGAAAAGATGAGGTAAGACATAAATCCAATTCAATTACCTGAATTACCGACCTCAGTAGCTTGAACGATAAGGCGGCGGACTTGTAACCTGGAGGTCGGTGGTTCAAATCCCGAGTTAAGCACAGATTTAGTGAAGCGAGCTTGAGTAGTTGTGACATCACAAAAATGATTAACACAAATATGATTTTTTTTTTTTTTTTTTTTCACAGCCTTTTTTTTTCGTATACAAGAAACAGGAGCTACTGTAGACGCTTCTGGTCTGTGTTGCAGCCTCCCCATCTCGTAGTATGCCTCCCCTCTGATGGGCGAGAAGTGACACAGTACTTCCCATTTAGGTGCTGGGTCAACACGAGCGCACCGGAAGGTATCCCTTACAAACAACTGTAACCAAATTAGTTAGTTTTAGTTATCATATTTGTGTTAATCACTTTCGTGATGTCACAGCTACTCAAACTCGCTTTACTAAATCTACGCTGAAACCGGGACTTGAACCACCGACCTCCGGGTTACAAGTGCGCCGCCTTATCGATCAAGCTACTGAGGTCGGTTACAACTATAACCAAATTATGAATACAAATTTTTGTCGGCGCGGGGGTTCGAACCCGGGACCTTCCGCATGGCAAGCGAGTGCTTAACCACTGAGCCATTCGTGTGCGCTCTATGATAACTTAACAGTTACCTGAACTCTTTGTCCGCGGGGGGCGGGGTGTTGCCCTGATAGAAGCGGGTGCTATTCCTGAGCACCCGGGTGTTCTCTGGCTCGAAGTCCCCCGGGGGCGGCCCGTGGGCGGGGTGACTGGGCGGGTGGGCGGGGCCATTGCATAGCGGGGAGGCGGGGGACTCCGCACTCCCGTGGAGGTCTTCTGTACTCTGCACTACCGGGATCTTGGGCAGGACGAACTGAGAACCGAATGACTTTCAAATTAGAAAAAAACTTACTAAAATTGTGTTCGTTTCTATAAAAAATGTTTTTTTTTTTTAATTGTGTTTTGACTTCAACACGACTTGCGCAATAGTGTGAATAAGCCTTTATCTATCGGTCATTTTTTTTACCGGATGAGAGTATCAAAAGTGAGAACCTGTGTTGGTGAGTCTTACTTACTAAAATAATTTTTAATTGAATTGAAATTACATTGCTTATACTGGCGAGCTAAGACCAAGGGCCGACCCTGAAGTAATGTATCACACGGTTCCAGTATCTTATACGTCTTCTGTGGATAGGTCTTGCTTATTTTCACATTTAATAGACAATTTGTACATACATTTAAAAAAAAAAATACTTCTTACTTAAAAGACACAGGACGACACAAATATTGTCGTCAGTCTCACTTTTAATTTGAAAAAATGCTCCGATCACGCTGGCGTCATGAACACGTTGAATTTCGAGTCTAATTTGTACAAAGTTCACATGCTTTTTTCTTTATTTATATATTTTACAGTCTTTTACACTTTTTTTATACACAAAACAATCCACATAGTATTATATCAACAAGAAAACACTTCAAAATATAATAATGCTTTTTCTTTGTGTTATTATGTCACAATTTTCGTGGGTAGCGCAGAATCATAGGACTTTACCACACTTCAAAATATACACTACGAAAGTTATTATATCACAATTTTCGTGGGTAGCGCAGAATCATAGGACTTTACCACATCACTTCAAAATATAGACAACGAAAGTTAAACAGAACAAAGGAGTAGTTATTTACAGTTGTTTTGTAATCCGAGGCGAAGTTAAGTGCCACGTGTTTTTCTGTTAGCTACTACATCTAAAACGGTGGTACATATAAACAATTTTCGTACAAGATATTAAAATCCATGCCATCCATAATCCGTACTAACAAACAAATGATATTTTCCAATCATTTTACTTCCACATAAATTCCATTGGAAAGCTCTCCGTTAGCATTCTATTCTTATCTTGAAATCTTAGTAGGGGCGGCTCAAGGAATTCGACAAAAGAGATGCACGTGATCATTTTTTTTTTTTTTATGGACATAACATCATTTAGAACACATTAAAGTACTCCAAACAACAATACTAATGTCCTAACAAGGTATTACTCAACAATTTTGATCAATCTTTATTTACAATTTTTTATAAACAGGTACAGTAATATGTTATAATAAAATTAATGAAAGATAAACAAAGTTTGATCAAGGGTGGTGATAATATTACTACAATTATTATAAACAATATAAACTAAACTATCATCTTCTTCTTTCACTTTGCCTTTTCCCAAACCTACCGAGCACCTAAATAGGAAGTAGAGTGTGTCACTTCTCGCCCATCAGAGGGGAGGCATACTACGGGATGGGCAAGCTACAACACAGACCACAAGCGTCAACAGTAGCTCCTGTTTCATGGCTACGAAATTAAAAAGGCTGTGTAAATAAAAACAAATAAAGGCTGTGATAATCCGTCGTCGACTGAGAGGTACTAAAACCTTTTATGTTAGACAGTGTGCTACCAACTAGACTTTCTTTTCTCCTCTCAACCATACGATGAGAATTATTCAGAACATCTATTTTTTTTACCTAATTGTTAGTAATTGTGAATTTAGATATTTTTATCATTCTCTTTAAATTTTAATTATTTCGTGTATTAATGTATAATGGACTCTGCTCGTAAATATCAGCCTGAAAATGGCAGTGTAAATAGTAAAAATAATATCAGCTTAAAAATGGCTGTGTGAATAAAAACAAAAAATAATATCAGCTTTAAAACGGCAGGGTAAATAAAAAACAAAAATAATATATCAGCTGAAAAATGGCAGTATAAATAAAAATGAAAACAACCCCAAAGAAAACAGACACAAGCCACCATAGAAGAAATCTCTCACGACATGCAAGCCTCAAATTGACACGATTTCCAATAACTCGCTATTCTGAACTCTTCCATCACTCGCGTCTAAGTATCTCCTATCTACCCCCCTCGCTCATAGTCAGGAACTTTTTTACATAAAAAAGTATAACAAGTAATGAAAAAAGTTTTCATGTAGCAGAGAGTATCTACTCAACTAACAAAAATCTGGTGTGCCACCACACGACTTTCCTTATCACTCGAAAAGAAGTCCAATTTCACCACTAATGACTACTCAACGGTAACATTTAGCTAAAACTCAATGTCGAATTCGTAATCAGCACCTCAAAATCAGTGAAGTTGATTTCAACCGAAAGTTTCGTGGTTCGTGAGGTGTACAGAATCTCCATACCAATTTTCAAGTCTCTAGATCTCTCACCGTTGTCGAGATATCGTGTTTACAGACAGACGCACTGACCAATAGCCGAAAACAACTTTTTTTCTGGTATCCTGAGGTGAAAAACTGGGTAGGTCAAATTTTCGACGAATACAATACTTCTTTATTAAAGGATAAGGAAAGTAATAAAGAAAGTAGGACAATTTGTGCAGAGTATTTCTTTACACGAGTGCGGTACCAAACAGAATTTTCTTTTCTATGTTCAAAATCTGTTCAACATTGGTAGTAGTCATTTGAGTGAATTTCCTTCACATGCGAATGAAAAAGGTCGATTGCCTTAGAATATAAATGAGGCAAATTTTTAGTGGCCCGGTTCGTAAATCTAAAATCAGAAATATTTTGGTGTTGTATCCAGCTTGGCTACAAATTTAAAAAAAAAATCGCCATTATTTATAATAATAATAACACTTTAGTGAAAGGTAACCACCAAGCGAGGTTAATGCTCAAAGCATTTTCTACTACCTATCCCTCAGAGTCTTATTATTATGTGGTCACAAACTCAAATTAATGAGGAAATCAGACACTGGGTGGGATTCGAACCAACGGATCCCTACGCTATCTGGATTACCAGACTATCGCGTTAACCACTTGACTACCTGTGCACATTACTTTACTGAGTAATGTCGCTAGAGGACTATAAGCAGAGAACAAACTAGCCAACCCTTCCAAGCCAGGCTAGCTTGCAGTTTCCTAAGGGTTTGATGGCTTATAAAGAAAAGTCCAAGTCCTCATGATGGTTGATCGTACATAGAAATATGTGGTTTAGGACAAGCCAACTTTGAAATAAAGTTGGCTGGAGACCAACACTCACCTCTCCAGACGTAGCCAAGCTGGCTACAACAACTACAACTTTACTGAGTGACTCACCCTGCGGGGTCTCAGCTGACGCACCGAGCTCCTCGCCTGGTCCTCCCTCAGGCTGGGCGTGCAAGCTCCGCCCATGTACTCTCTAGCCCCGCCCCTCAGCAGGGCGTCACTCCCCCGCGGGCTGTAGTGGTTGCGGCCCACCTGCCTCAGCTGTCTCCTCAGCTCCTCCATCTCCATCGAGTAGGCAACACTGTTCCTCGCCTCCTCACACTGCTTGCTCACGTGTTGTGACTCCGCCTGTGGTCGTTACAATACAATACAATACAATGAAATAATAATAATAATAATATCACCTTATTTATCCTGCCCGATTGAGACTATTAAAGTCCCATTATTCCAGCAGTAAGCCCAAGACATATTATGTGGTAAAAATCTTAAATGGGAGGATAACTTGTCATGTCCCGGCTCGGTTTCGAACCTACGACATCTGGAATCTCTGGATTCACAGAGTGCCGCCTTTACCACTGAGCTACCAGGACAAATACTACAATACAATACAGGGTGTAGTGGTTGCGACTCCACCTGCTTATTTCAGGATATGGTACAAGATTAATTTTGGTACCTATGGTATGAACATAAACATCAGATATTGGGATATTAAAGATACGGAAAAGTCCTATTATTCTGCGCTACCCACTAGAGTTGTGATATAATAAAACAAAAAACACATTATATAATTAATAGTTAGCTTCCTAGGAGCAAGGGAGAGACTAATATTAAATGTGAGCGGATTGATTTCACTCTGAGTCACCGACTTTATGACTTAACTTCTTCTTCTTCTTTTACTCTGCCTTATCCCGCTCAAGCAGGGTCGACGTTGTTCAACCTCATGGTTGAGATTGGTTGGTTTTGGCACATTTTTTTTACGGCTGGGTGCCCTTCCTAACGATTTAATTTGATTTAACGTCCTGGATTAGGACGGGGGTTTTACCCTCCATTCGCTGGGAATCGTACCAGCTACCCACATTGACCTCACCCACTTTGTGACTTCTTACTTACTTACTGTGAAACAATGGGACATGGTTCACATAACTTCTAGTTGTTAATATTCCACATGAGTACTAGAAAACTTCAATTTTATTAATTTCTTTTGTAGTGTATTTCAAGTATCATATAACATTATGTGCAGTAAAGCATTATTGTAGTCAATTGTTTGAAGATTTACCTTGGATATCATATTTTTAACAGTATTCACAAAGCATAACTTTTGTTTCACGAAGAATGAATCCCAGAAATGACTAAACTAAGGAAAATGTAATTTGTCAACACGAGCACCCCGGAAGGTGTCCCTTACACACAACAGTAACAAATTTATAAATACAAATATTGTGGACTCTTGGATTTGAACCCGAAGTCTTCGGTATGGTAAGCAAGTATCTTACTACTGACCTAATTATGTGCTCTATTATGTATTATCACAACTATTTGGAGTGTAGAATTAGCTCAGTGGTAAGATACTCTCTTGCCATGCGGAAGATCACAAATTCAATCCCTAGAGCCTCTAAAAAAATATTTAAAATTTGGTTACAGTTGATTGTAAGAGATAACTTCCGATAAGCTTGTGTAGACCAAGCACCTGAGTGGGAAGTAATGTGTCACTCCTTACCCATCAGAGGGGCGGCATACAATGGAATGGACAAGATACAACATAGACCACAAGAGTCTAAAGTAACTGCTGTTTCATGACTATGAAACAAATAACCACTCTTTACATAAAAAAAAATTCCCTCATCTTTTGTACATTACCAGCCTCTGTGGCGTAACGGTTATGAATACTGCCCATAGTCCAGAGGTTTCTAGTTCGACTCCCGGTTGGGGCAGACTTTTCGAAGAAAATTCTGTTCCCTCTAAACACATGAGGCTGACATTTCCGGCCCTACCCAGGCTGGGTGAGGTTAATGTGGGTAGCTGGTACGATTTCCAGCGAATGGAGGGTAAAACCCCCGTTTTGATTATCTATCTCAAATCAAAACGTTAAATCCGAATAGAATCAGCTGGTCAGAATAGATCTATTTATTGGAAGAGAATGCCGAAGGCATTATCACCACCCTTGATCAGGCTTTGTTTATATTTATTTCTAACTTGTTACAATGTTCATTGTATATAAAAGATTTAAATAAAGCTTGATCCAAATGTTTATAAATAAATCTATTTAGGTCACAGTGTTAATTGTAAGGGTATCACTGAAAACCCTGCAACCAGGTTAGATAGGTAATAATATTTTGTGCATTACCTTGTGTATTGTTACCTTGTGTATTGTTACCTTGTGTATTGTTACCTTGTGTATTGTTACCTTGTGTATTGTTACCTTGTGTATTGTGTTGCTGTTTGTGAACAGCGGGCGGTTGCTGCTCCTCAACATCCGAGGCTCCGACACGCCTCCCGACACAGAGGCTTTCCACCTCGAAGCACTGTCCAAACACTCGGACTTGGACCGCTTCCTGTTGATGGCGAGGCTGGTGGCCCGGTCACACTTTGGACAGCACACCTCCCGCCCCAGGCTGTCCATGCAGTAGGGTGTGGGAGAGAGGGGGTTGTAGCCCCCCCTGCCCCCTCCCCTGTGGTAGGTGGGCGTGGCCACGTCCGAAGAGGCCATGACGGAGACCCGCTGGAACAGAGAGGGTTAATGTGAGTTAGTCTAAATATATTATTATTATGTAATACTTTATTGGAAAACTACATAAGGAAAACTCCTCAGAAGTTAGACTTAGCTTAAAGGGTTGGGTGGAAGAGATTGCCTAAGGCAAGAACCCCGCCCTTTAGTTAGGACATATATTATGTATATTTTTTCTTATATTATATTGTATTCTAATTTGTAATTATTTGTGTTGTATATAATATGTCCTATTAATAAAGTGTAAATAAATAAAGTAAATAAAATAGAAGATGTATTGTTTATAATATCATTCTTGTACAAATAAATAAAAATATTCAATTCAATAAAAAAGTACATATTACAGGACATGAAATTTAATAGAATTCAATACAATATGTAGTGAACAAAGGGGGGAGGTTAAAGACTTGCGACTTTCTCCTCCATAAAACCCTAATATAGTTTTACTTTTTAATCTGCCATTAAACCCTCTTTGTGGTAAATAAAATCATCTTTTATCACATAATGCCAGTGGCAAAAACAAGCTGTACAAAATAGAAGCCCATTAAATAGGGTGATTAAAAATCAATCATTAGTGTGATATTGATAAGTACACCCTTAAAAGACATTTATATAAGAAAAAGATAAGAGATAACAAAAAATCATGATGATCAACACCCCCTGTAATTGACTTGAAAAAAAAACGAAAAATAAATAAATGAAATACTAAATATAAATACATAACTGTCTAGGTCCACCCTTACAGACATAACTTAGTTCATTCTGTACATAAATTAGTCCCATACAAACTTACAAAGAATGGGTTAATTACTAGTCATCTAATACAGGAGTTCTGTTGTTGAATTAGGAAATACCAAAATAAATTATTCCTTGCAAACTTTTATACCCAGTATAAATTTGCTACCAAGAGTCAAACATGCATATTAAAACTCTATCTAAGTATTACTCACAATTTATTTACCTTCATACTCTATAAAATGTGTCATTGAAAATTGACAGTATGAAAATACCATGAGCATAATATTACGTGTTACAATCATTTGATGTAGGTGATTTGCAAAGCCCTTTTAATTCAAAGTGATCTGTATTGACAGTGAAACAAAATTCTTTGTATTTTGTATTCTTTAAAATTAAGTGTTCAGTCATTTTAGTTTTGAAATTAACTACCTTGCCTGAACAGTTTCTACACTGTAGTTTGAATCTGACATCAACTCAAATCTTGTGATAAAAAAAATAAGTAGTTACTTGTCTGAGCAATAACCAGTGGCAGCATTAGTAGAGGGAAAAGAAAATTGTCTGGCTAAACAGAGAGAAGACCAGTGTCTTGTTAGAGGACTTTAAACTGAGAATGGACTAGCCAATCCTAACAAGCCAGGCTAGCTTGCAGTTTCCAAAGCCTTATAAAAAAAGCCCTTCTCATGATGGTTAATCACAGAAATATGTGGTTCAGATTGAGCCAACTTTTCTCTTAAGTTTGGCTGGAGACAATCAATCCCCCCCAGTTGAAGCCTAGCTGGTTACAACAACAACAATAAAAAAATGAGTATTAAGAAAAGTAAAGGAGACTCTTAGGGATGCAGTGCTACCAACAATTTTTTGAAGAGGCTTGTGCTTGATACACAACAAATAAATCATACTTCCACTTAACTTTCAACTCATTTCCACTTATTTGCATAACCTACATATAAAAAAACAGGGAAGAAGCATAACATACACAGAAAAACAGAATAATTATTGCTTCAAGATCTTCAGAAAAATATGAAAGCTAGTCTTTTTATTGTGTTACAAAATATAAGAGATAAAGGGACCATGTCTTGGCAGAAAGTCAAAACAGCAAAGCACAGCCTTCTCTTTACACTACCTACACTAAACAAACATTTATCCAACCACTCCTAACCCAAACAAAACTGCAATATACAGAGTTTGTCAAAACTACAGTGAAGTACATAAGAAACCTTTTTATGTTGTTTCATTTTTCAGAATTGAAAATAAAAATATCTCAAAGATGCTCTACAACAACATGTAGGCTGGACCCATATTGCATATCTTGATATAAAGACTCCTGATTAACTATCTTAGTTTCGGGACCAACAAAGTAGTGTGGGGACATTTTATGTGGGGTCAGCTGTCAGGAAATGGTGCCACAGAAGGGCAAAACACCACACCTTCCTGGGGTTTAAACAAAAAGATTTTCCTCCTTATTTTTTTTAAAAAAAGGCTGGACTCAACCACTGATGACACATGTGACCTCTGTGATCTAGAACCATCTCACCTTTGTAATTTTATTAGAGAGTGCAAGTTGTGTTGATAATGGCAAGAGTAAATATAGAAGCTCATCTACACCAGCCTTACAAGTCCTTAAAGGATGGCTACATGAGGAGATAAAGAAGAAGGTAGATATTGCAGTGATAAGTAGAGTCCTGAACATACATTACTTTAATGTCAAAGATTTGAAAATGAGAGAAGGAGACATAAGAAGAAGAATTATATGCTGACATTATAGGTAGTAGATAAAAAGGTAGAAAGTGAGAATAAGAGGCTGAAAATATTTAGTTTTACAAGAGATGTTAAGAGAAAGAAATTGAGAGATGAGAGAGCTTGGGCCCTTGATGTTATCCCAAGGTGAGCTAAAAAAAGCACATTTCAGGTCTTGATAAAATAATGAGTTGGAAAAGTCCATTTCAAATATTTTTTCTCTATCTATCTTCTAGAAAACAGAAACATGTGAACTTAACATTTTTACTTCTTATTTAAATATGTTATATTGGCTGATTAAAAAGTCTTTTTATTCCAAAAGTTGTTTGGGAATTATTACTCTTCACTTCTTTCACTCTATTTTTTTCAAATCTTCTTGGGGTCAGCATTGATTAAATTGAGTATTGTTCTCCACTTGTTTCTGTCTAGGGCATCCTCCCTCTTCTAACCCTACACACTCAAGTCTTCCTCTACACTATCTCTTCATCTGACCTTCTGTCTTTTCCCAACTCAAGTTTCTCAAATATTCCCGTTCACATAGTTTTCATCTTCTCTAAATGTTTCTAAACTATCTCAGTCTACTTTCTTGATTTTATCTTCCTAGATAGAAATGCTGTGAAAGCCACCTTCCTGCCCTCTAGCAGGTTGCCAAGATGACAAAGGGTACCTACTATATGTCTGTGTCAAAATAACAATGAAGATGAAAATGCAAACCAGGTTAAACATTATAATGCATTCTTTATTATAATGTGGTCTAAGGGCTGACTTTTATGGTAAAATAAGATTATAACAAAGATAAGCTATACTGTCCTTCAAGTAAGAGGTTTAGTAGAAGTTTAGCTTAGGCAGCATACTTGATAGGGCAATTTTCAGCCAAATTGAAGTTTCACTTTCTGGGGGGGGGGGGGGGGGAAATACAAGAACTCTACTTAAAGGATTTTTTTTTTTTGTTATCTTGAAACATTCAGGGCACAATTAATAGACATTTTTCTAATAGCTCTGTGGCACTAAGTCATGGATTGCGTACTGTGTAAGATAGGGAAAATCAACACTTACCAACGACTTAAGTTATTGATGTTGTCTATTAATTCTGCCCTCAGTGCCACTTATCTTGAAATATCCCGTGCAAAATTAATAGACAAAATTGAGTTCTTAAATCACAACTTAGCACTGTACACAAAATCTAGACTTAGTGCCACAGAGGTATTGAAAAATCATCTTTTGATTCTCCCCTCAGTGTCAATTATCCTGTAAACCATAACAGATATCCCAAAAGTTCTCATTTTTCTCAGGTACATATTAGAATGGGACGGACAGTCATTGGTTAAATTACTAGGGCACAATCAGTGACGAGTAGACATGCTTGTACCTTTCCATTATCATATTTTTTATATTATTATTCTTAATAAGAAAAAATTGAATTAATTATTCGGTGAGAATCTTATACATTACCTAATCCAGGGGCTGGTGATAGTACTGATTGTCCTGACTCCCAAGTGGGAGAGATGAACTTGATATAAGGCAGGGGGTCAGGCACAATCGATGATAGGGATTCTAGAACTGCTTCACTCTCATGCTGGTCAAATGAACAGAAATTTCGACTACAGACACACTATGGTTTCTAGTTAATTGACACATAAAAATAGATGGTAAAATACGTTAATTTCAACTAATGAAACAACTATTAAAGTTTCAAAAGCTCTGATAAAAAGAAAATTCACTTCCGTGACTTCCGTCTTCAATTCTTTACGTTCCCATTTTTCCATTGACCCATTCTTCTTCTTCAACACTTCAACCCAGACCTCCTTTTCCTCTTTTTCAAAACAAACAGAAATCTTGACTTCATTTTTAAAATCGATTATCGAATCGAGGAGATTTATCGAGTTTTCAACTCGGAATATTTGGATCCAAAATACAGGGTGGGGCTTGCAGAATTATTTTTTTGAAATGTCGAAAAAAGCGGCATTTTACCATAGATTTAGGGTTTTCATGAAATTGTATGGTTTGATCAGTAATCAAAGACGAAAATCGCTAAAATTACATTGCGAGCATAGGGAATTCGGTTTTTTTGCCCTTACGGGCTCACGGCAACGCTGTGAGCCTTGGCTTCAGCTGTGATTACACAGGGAAAATAGGGAGTTGTTTAACTATTATTTTAAATCTATGCATTTTACTTAGGTTCAGGTACTTAGGTTCGTAGTTACATGACTTTTGTTAATGGAAAATTAGAAATTTCGGTGTGCGGTCACACAGCACAATGGTCTTTCAGCATAAAATATCGGTAATCGAGTTCATTCAGCATAAAATTTCAAAAATCGTGTTCTTACAGCACAAAAATTTCTAATATCGAGGTCGCAAAGCACAATTTTTCTTTCGATACCGGGGAACATGGTAATATGTGTCACTGATATTGAGCAACTCCTAGCGAGCTTAGGGTATTGGATGGGAGACAAATCAAATTCGAACCCTCGTAATACCTGGCTAATCCCGGCCCAACCCAAACTGGATTAGGTTAGCTGGTTGCACTGAGAATGATCTCAGTGGCTGCTTGGCAAGTTTTCAGCGAAGAGAGGGTAAAACATCCATCTCGATATGACCTTGAATGGTAACACGTGGTCATCTGACGAGGGATTTATACCCACTAAAAACTCACCCAAAAGTTTCTGGTTGGTAAAGTTTTTTCCCTTGGCTGGCATCGTATTTGAATTTTTTAAAGTTCTGTTCGTAGTACGCCCCTAGATGAAAAACGGATGCTCTTTTTTTAGATTTCTTAATGTATTTTAAAATAATCACAAGGCGTAAAATCTGCGGATGAAGCTATCCCAGGAATATTACCTTTTAAATAAATTAAAAGCCAGGGAAACTTTTATAAAAATAACACTTTTTAGTGGAAGCTATAACCACCAGACGTGGTTAATGCTCAAAGCATTTTCTACCACCTAACCCTCAGAGTCTTGTTATTATGTGGTCACAAACTCAAGAAATTCAACTGATCCCTGCGCTACCTGGATTACCAGACTAGTGGCGCGTTAACCACATGACTACCAGTAATAATGACGAAATTTTTTCGCGTAGGTAATAATATATGCCGAAGAATAGCTGAGTATAGTAATAGGTATTCGTTGCCAGCCTCCGTGGTTCTGGTGTCAGATAATAATAATATACTAGCTTGCCATATGGATGGACCCTTGTTCGAATCCCCAAACCCACAAAAAGATTGTAATAAATTTTTTGTTACAGTCAACGGTTACAGTTCTTTTTGTAGAGGACAGCACCTTCCGGTGCGCTCGTGTTAACTCGTAATGATAGCAACTTCCATAACTCCATACATTGAAAAAGGTTTGAACTTTGAACTCATTTGAATTCATACCCAAATGATATTTTGAAAAAATTAAGAAAACACCTAACTGCTACTTGACAGGATATTATTGGAAATATTCGTGATTTCGTGTGTGATAAATACACTCCAAGGCAGAAATAACAGGACACTTGTTGTTTTTGCATTTGACTCCATGTATATCCTGATAGACTAAATTTGCCTTACTTTTTTGTGATTAAAATTTTCTAGGTATTTTTCGTTTGATAGAAAAGTAACAGTATGATGATGCTTTTTCTTTGTGTTATTATGTCACAATTTTAGTGGGTAGCGCAGAATCATAGGACTTTACCACTTTAATTTACAATATCTTGTATTATTTTTTTGCCTAAGATTCTGCCACTGGTCGCTGCTTTACATTAAAGCAGCTACTCATTTTTCCTCACGAGGTATGAGTGGACCCGAACATCCAAGTACAGAGCAGAAAAAATCCTCCCCCGCTGGGAATCGAACCCAGGTCACCATGTGTGCAATGCCTAGGGCGCTAACTCGCTCTGCCACAGTGACTACTATAGAAAAGTAACAGTATGGAGAATAATACTAAACAGAAAAAAACATTTTAAACTAAATTTGGTCATTTTTTTCTCGATAGAAAACAAAGCGTATGATTTTTTTTTTTCATTTAGTAAAACTTATTAGGTAGGTACCTGAAAAGTTAAACATGTACAAAAGGTACATGTCTTCTGACACAATGTCTTCTGTTCAGTATCTCCATACTGTTCGTTCTCTATCAAAGCAATAATAGATTGAAAATTTTAACTTCAATTTTAAAATGCAGTCAAATGGAAAAACATCAATTGTCCGATTAATTCTGTCGGTGAGTATATTTATTATGTGTTTCATTCTTTTTGTTCACATTCACTACCTTTTTATTTATTGAAATATCAATTATTTTTAAATATTATTATCGTTACTCGATTCTGTGATAATCGTCCATAGTAATCGCATAGCGTTAATCGTCAGACCACGAGTCTTCTACAGTGTTGCATTGAAATCAGCTAATACACAACCTCGATTTTTTTTCACGGAACATTCATTTTCCGTCTGCTGCTTCTTGGAACAGAAGAGAAAATTTTAATAAGAAAATGAAATTAATATACCTACATTCCTATATATTATAAGTACAAAATAACTTTTAAAAAAATGTCGCGCCATTGTTCAATACTTGTTTGACGCACGACCTTAACCCATAGATGTAAAATGCCTTAACCCTAAATACAATGTTGCCAAATGGGATTCAGAATCACAGCTGATTCAAATGATTTTTCTTCTGTTGGAGTTGGAATGTAAACAAAAGATTTGAATTTTAAATTTTCGAAAATTTAACATCAACAAATGAACAATACGAATTATAAATTCACTGTATTTAATAAAGAAGTATTTATCTTTACCTTTTTTTATATTTAATTTATTTTCTTAACTATGTATTCGTTCTATTAGTTTTAAACTTCATTTATAATCTTTTGGGCTTGAGAGCGTGTTGTTTCCATATGGGAATACACTTTTGAAGGAGGAAGAGGGGTCTTATCCAGTAGAGATAAAGCATAGCTAGAGCTGCAAGCTGGCAAAGGATCGCAGTCTTCCTTGGAGGTAGCCCCCTAACAGAAGTGTTTGTCTCCATGCTCCTCTGAGTTCAGCATGCTTTCCTTCAACCTGGTCCTCGTGTTTTGTGTTGTGCTGTCTCTGTCCACCTTTGTCCAAGGAGAACTTGTGTTTGTCTCAATAGTAAGTGTTTCTTTTTTGTTTTATGCTCAGTTCTACGGATCTTGGAAAACACCTGAAAAACATGAAACCGGGGATTGGGATTTTTTTCACGGTATTTTTTTTTGGTAATATATGCCTGAGGCATATATTACATATTTTGATAAGCAAAACCCTCAATTTTAATGCTCTATCGCTAATTTGTCAAATCCTTTTCGAACTAACATTTCCAATCCCCGGTTTCGTGTTTTTCAAGATCCGTAGAATCGAGCTTTAGGCTCAAGTTCATAGTTGCTAATAAGCAGTGAAATAAATCACCTTTACTTACTATCAAATGGCTAATTATGGTGCAAACAACCTGTATAATGACAAGGTTAAAGCACTTACAAGAATGAAAAAGAAGAAGAAGAAAAAAAAAAAAAAAAAAAAAAGGCTAATATGCTGACTATGCACTCCACTGCTAGTCTAGTAAAAGGGTTAAATTAATAGACATTTTTGTAATATCTCTGTTTAGCTAAGTCTACATTTTGCTTATTGTCTTAGATGGGGAAAACCGATGCTAAGTCATGACTTAAGTTCTCAATTTTGTCTGTTAATTTTGCCCTAGGTCTATAATACAGATAAGTAGGCTGTCGCAACAAAGACCCGGGACCTGGACCTAGATTCAAACAATTTCTGGGATTCCATTGAAGCTGCTTTTACATTAATTTAATAACATGGTTAGATTATTCTGCATAGTACCTGAGCTAACCTATAGTCTGGGGCTCTGTTGTGGTTGTGCACTAGAGAGAAAATGTTCAAAGTCAAATTGACCTCTGTATAAGAGAAAATTTACCTCTGTATTAAGGCTATATTGTTAAGAAATAATAGGTACTCTATAAAGAAAGGTACCTAGGCTTGGTTAATGCTAAAAGCATCTTCAGTAAATGTCAATTTTAGAGAGCAAGCCTAATCATGGCTAAGATGAGGTATATTTCACTTTCTAATGTGTTCAGGAGACTGATTCTGATGTGTACCTAAATTAAAGAAGTCCATTTTCTAGGTAGTTTCATGTTCACTTATTTTGCCCCTCAGAACCTTGATTTTTAATTATCTTTAAATAATATCAAATAAGTTCTCAGACTTGACCCCCCTAATCAATGTGTAATTAACCCAAAAACAACATCTTTAACTTAGATCTCTGAATTTTTTTAATATCAGAAAAAATTCTGCTCTAAACCAAGACCATGTGTCAAATAAAAATAAAGTATTATCTTTCTATCATGTAGGTACCAGTCACATGAGTCACAACTCACAACAGATGTTATATTCCTTAGTGTCATTGCTCTGTGACACTCAACAAGTCAACAATTTATATTATTTCTAGTTTTTGTACCACATGTCAATCTATACAGTAAATAAAAAATTAATTGAAAAACACAATAATGTAATTTTAACATCCTCATTTAATTGAGTACCCATGTGACCAAAAAATAATAATAAAACTGAGGTTTAGATGGTAGAAAATACTTTGAGCATTTACCTTGCCTTCTACTAAATAAATATGTAGTCAGGTATTAAAGTACATACCTATCTATATGACTGTATAATAGTAATACAAATTATGTGAAACCCTTCATATCAAGCTCATTGATTAGTTTAATTCAAAGCAATAATACCTAATTTATGTGTAAAATGATTTTTTTGTCCACCATATTTCTAAACCCTCCACTTCTCTTTGGAAAATTAATGTTATTCAATTAATCACATTCTTTAGGGAGGTTTATCAATAAAATTAATCTCTGACTAGCACTAATCAGTTGATTAGTGCTGTTGGTGTGTTTATCAATAATTTTTTGAACAATGTATTTGGAAGTAAACCATTGATCAAATAAAATCAAGTGATTACTGTTCTGATTATTATTTTTTTTTTTTCTTCAATTGTGAGCATTCATCACCATTGAGTAGCAATGTGTGTTCAATGGTCACCAAACTTGATATGTTCCTCAAGTTTATTCAAGGAGGCTTATAATTAACAAGGGCCCCTAGAACTAAGTTAATGAAAGTCTGATGTTTCCACTTCTTTACTGACTTTACTCAAGGTGGAAAAGTGAAAAATACAGACGTTATGCTTTAAGTATGCTTTTACACCATCAGCTCAGGTGGGCTAAGTCCAATTCCATAGAGATGCCCGTCTCCAAATACAAGTTTACTATATCCTATTTATTCTGTAATAACATTTTGGTATTATACACAATAATCCTTGCATTGCAAGCTTGAAACCCATCAGGTGAACATTTAAAAGGTAAATATTTCTTTTTGATGTGCCTGTATGAGCAGTTGAGCACTATAAGCAGGCACTGTATTCCCCACTTTGATTACATGTAATTATTACTTTCCTTAACTTATTAATACTTTCTCTCACCTATAAGATAAAAGAAAGTATTGTTTTTCTTTACATTGTATTCTCTCATGTCACATAAATGTGTGTAAAGACCTTTACAAGTGGGTGAGCTGTTTTGATAACAAGAAACACTTTGACCTTTTGTTCAAATCAGATTACCTTTCCGTACGTACAGCTACACCTATCAAATTTTGTTGCAATCAATTGAGTAATCTCTAGATATTTGTTTTAATCTAAGAGAACCTTACCCTGGTTTGTTTGTTCGTAGTTTTGATAATTAACACTATTAACATAATTATTTACCTATGAATTAATTAGGAAAATGTGGTTAGTTCGTCACGTTTTTTATTTGTTGGTTTAGAGATGAAATACAGGGTGTTACAATATGATCAGCATACAATTTATTGTATTTTTTGTTTGTTTGAGAAAAGACTTTTATTTACAAGTAACAATTACAAAGAAAGAGACAAAATTGATAACAAAAAAGAAAACAAGTTGGATGGGTGAAAATTCAAATTCAAACTCACGATAGCCCCACTCAGGCTCAGTGTGGGCATGGATGTAAATGGGAATTACCCTTTTTTTAAATAAACCATACAAGAAAATGCTTTGGGTCCATGTTTTTTTTTTTTAAATGTATATTTCATTGCTGGGTCTGGCTGGGGGACTATAAAGAGGGAGTAGACCAGCATTGGCTTGGTTCTGAGGGCCCTTGTCAAGTGCTGATTTATTCCTCCACTGTCTGGCTACCATCGTTCACGATGACGTATAAATAACAATTAATATACAGGGTGATTCAGAAAAGTACCGTCAAACGTTAACCACATATTCTATGGGCTAGTTAAGGAGGGGTCAACTCTATAAAAGAAAGTGCGCAAATGCTTCCTAACGGAGGTACACGCCCCTTAAGGTGTTTTTAAACAATCGAAATTTTCATTTTACGGCTTACCTATTTGGGATATCGCAATGTGGTAAAAAAATCACTCTCAATACTAGATAGCACCTTTCTTTTGGCACAAAATTTAACACCATTCCAATGTCAGGGGCGGTCTCAGGAGGGTCAGATGGTAGAAAAAAGGTTCTAACTTTTTAGTCGTTCCTTGTAATTGAATTTGGTTTTCACCCTTTTAAAACGTCTGTCATTGTCTACAAAAATGTTCTGAATAATTTTTTTCTCAAACCAACACAAACGCTTGAAAATCGAAATTGAAGGGCTTGAGCCAAAATAAGATTTACAGCAAATGTTCCACATGGGCTCCTCTGGCTTCAATGCAGACCTCCATACGCCTTCGAAAAGATTGACGAACACGTTAAAATATTCCAGGTGTATTTCTTTGTTAAATAATGAATTGGCTGAAAATTCTTGTTCTAAAATTGTATGCTAGTTGCATAGGTTTCAAAATTTAATGCGGTTTTAAAATCTTCAATTTCAATTTTCAAGCGTTTGTGTTGGTTTGAGAAAAAAATTATTCAGAACATTTTTGTAGACAATGACAGACATTTTAATAGGGTGAAAACCAAATTCAATTACAAGCAATGACTAAAAAGTTAGAACCTTTTTTCTACCATCTGACCCTCCTGAGACCGCCCCTGACATTGGAATGGTGTTAAATTTTGTGCCAAAAGAAAGGTGCTATCTAGTATTGAGAGTGATTTTTTTACCACATTGCGATATCCCAAATAGGTAAGCCGTACAATGAAAATTTCGATTGTTTAAAAACACCTTAAGGGGCGTGTACCTCCGTTAGGAGGCATTTGCGCACTTTCTTTTATAGAGTTGACCCCTCCTTAACTAGCCCATAGAATATGTGGTTAACGTTTGACGGTACTTTTCTGAATCACCCTGTATAGACTCGTAACTATAAAATCCCTGTCTGAGCATCTTAGGCCATGTAAGGGAGAGGTATTCTAATGACTATTGAACGTTATTGTTTTTTTTTTTTTTTTTATTAATATTATGGGAAATGGTGAAATGAAACAAAAAGATAAGAGAAGAGATAAAATTAATAGCCCACCAGAATTAATGACTTATCATCCTTATCAACTGCAACATGGTGTCACAAAGACATGACAGTGTTTGTACAAATAGATGATAACTGCAGTTTCTTCGATACCTCTGCTCTATGACAGAGAGAGGAGGGTTCAAATCTAGGTGGAAACAATTAATTTTAACTTTGAAAAATACCCCATAGTTCTGTTGCTACGTTTCACTGTACAAACACGTACAATATAGCAGGTAGGCATTCCTGTAAGATAAATGAGCGCATTGGCTGGCTTGCCACGAGGAAGGTCCCGGGTTCGAATCCCAGAGTCGACGAAAAAAATTGTTTTCAAAACTTGGTTGCAGTTGTTTGTAAGAGATAACTTCCGGTGCACTCATGTTGACCCAGTACCTAAATGGGAAGTATTTTATTCTCTAACTTTTTGTTAAATGGTTATATTGGATTCTTTCCGTTAATAAAAGTGCCTTTGAGCACCATTACCATACCATAGTATTGTGTCACTACTCGCCCATCAGAGGGGAGGCATACTCCGGGATGGGCAAGCTACAAGATAGACCACAAGCGTCTGCAGTAGCTGTAGTTTCATGGCTACGAAATAATAAGGTTTTAGTGGGAATGGCGCACTGTTTCAAGCGTTCGAAACCCGCACTTCGTCTTGAATAATTTTCTGGTCCAATAAAATAACAGTAGCGAAGCACTGTTGAAACAGTTAGTTGTATAGAAAACATTGCAAATAACTTGTGATTATAGTAATTACTACACAGTTCATCATCATCATAGGGTAGCGTCATCGTGAACGATTGTAGCCAGACAGTGGAGGAATGACTCAGCACTTCTACTACTGTCTTTAAAAGGAAGCTAATAATTGACAAGGGCCCCCAGAACCAAGCCAATGCTGGTCTACTCCCTGTTTATAGTTCCCCAGCCAGACTACTGGTCTACTCTCTGTTTATACTCCCCCAGCCACACTTCTGGTCTACTCCCTGTTTGTAGTCCCCCAGCCACACTTCTGGTCTACTCCCTGTTTATAGTCCCCCAGACAGACTGGCCCAACTATACAGTTGTAAAAAATAATTCCTATTATCACCTCATACAATTGTGATTACCTATCTCATCCATTTATCTAATGTCTACTTTTGTGTAACTGTGAACAGTTATATTACTTATGTCTTTAAATACCTTGTCACAATGTCACATGTAAGGTATTCTAATTCATTGTTAGTTCAATATACATTATCAGTATCAGAATAAACAGAACTACATACTACAATTACTACATGACTTTATAAACACTAAACAGTATTTTCAATGTGAATATTTTTTTTTTAATCATGTGTACGAATTGGATAGTTAAATTTGTAATTATCTGGTATGTAATTATAATTTAGGCCCTACCCAAGGTGGGTGAGGTTAATGTGGCTAGCTGGTACGATTCTCAGCGAATGGAGGGTAAAACCCCTGTCCAAATCAGGACGTTAAATCAAAATAATAGAATCGTTGGTGTTAGGAAGGGCATCCAGCCGTAAAAAATGTGCCACAACCTACCAAACGCAACCATGAGGTTGAACAATGCCGACCCCAAGTAGTTTGGGAAAAGGCAAAGTAAAAGAAGAAGAATTATAATTCCTGTCCGTGCCAGCCTCCGTGACGTGACGGTTGTGGCTACTGCCCGTAGTCCAGAGGTTCCGGGTTCGATCCCGAGTTGGAAAGTTTAAGTGGAATAGGAGAGTTTGTATTTACCTAGCTGATAGTGTTCTTTTTCGATCACTTTCTACTTTCTATTACTTTATTATTATTTTTTATCATTTGTGTTAATCACTTTCCTGATACAACAACCACTCAAACTCGCTTTACTAAATCTATGCTGAGACCGGGACTCGAACCACCGACCTCCAGGTTACAAGTCCGTCAACCTATCGATGAAGCTATAATAATAACTCTCTTTAGTGGAAGGTAACCACCAGGCGAGGATAATCCTCAAAACATTTTCTATCACCTACCGACCTCAGTAGCTTGATCGATAAGGCGGCGGACTTGAAACCTGGAGGTCGGTGGTTTCGAGTCACAGTTTCAGAGTACCATATTTAGTAAATCGAGTTTGAGTAGTTGTGATATCACGAAAGTGATTAACACAGATATGATAACTTTTTCATTTTCTACCACCTAACCCTCAAATCTCTAGGCTACCTGAATTACCAGACTAGCGCGTTAATCACTTGACTACCAGTGCCGAAGCTACTGAGCTCGATACTTTGTATGCTAAGATTGCTGAGCTACCCTCTTAAGTTGTGACATAATAACACAAAAAAACCCTCGCCTCGTTTCTTTTCAGCTGTTCCGACATGGCGACCGCACCCCCATCCACTTCTACCAGAATGACCCCTACAAGAACGCATCCTACTGGCCCACGGGTCCTGGCCAGCTTACCAACACGGGCAAGCTGCAGCACTTTGAGTTGGGACAGTGGTTCGGAAAGAGGTGAGCCATAGTATTAAGATCAGTATGATAAAATAAAAAGCCGTGTTTTTCTTTTGGATAAATTTTTTTTCCAGGTTCAGTATTTCCAAATATTTCCATTTTATTCCAAATATTTCCAGTTTAGCTTCCTCACTATTCGTGAAAGAAAAATGCGTTTCGGCACTTTAAAGATAAACAATGGACTTAACCTATAAAAGAAATGGAAGCAAGAATTTTATAAATCCATTTTGGTTAACCAAACTGGAAGAAGATTTTTCCTTTTCCAAAAGAAAAACGACTTTCTTCCAGTTCGTCCATTTTATTCCACTTTGGTTCGAAAGAAAAATACAACTATACTTTCACCTTATCTGTCCCGGTAGCTCAGTGGTAAAGGCGGCACTGTGTGAATCCAAAGACTCCAGAGTTCGTGGGTTCGAAACCCATCCGGAACATGACAAGTTATCCTCCCATTTGGGATTTTTACCACATAATAATATGTCTTGGGCTTACTGCTGGAATAATGAGACTTAAATAGTCCTAATGGAGTAGTATAAATAAGGCGATACTATTATTAATAATATAACTCTTTTGTGGAAGGTAACCACCAGGCGAGGTTAATGATCAAAGCATTTTCTACCACCTAACCCTCAGAGTCTTATTATTATGTGGTCACAAACTCTAATAAATTAATGATGAAAAATTCATGCACTGGGTGAGAATCGAACCAACGGATCCCTGCGCTACCTGGATTACCAGACTAGCGCGTTAACCACTTGACTACCAGTGCTCATAAATAATAATATAACATTATTATTTATACTGCCCGATTAGTGCTAATGAGTCCCATTATTATAGTCCCATTATTTTTATAGCAGTAAGCCCAGAAATAATATCCGATCAAATTTGAAAAAAAGGAGACCAAATTGCACCCATGACGTGAACTTTTACTTTACTCACTCGAACTCGTTACTTGAAGATGGGTGGAAAATAATATTTCAAATATTTTGAAATCGGAGTTCTTTTTTAATATAAAAACGAACACATTACTTTCGATATCTAATATTAGCTATTTTCGGAAGAAAAAGGTTAACACTCATTAATACTTTTTTTTTACTTGTGTTATTTTTTCATCACTGTTTTCACGTAGCAATAATGCTGCAATTACGTAAACATGAGGGACACTGCATACAACCTAAAGACCTATATCCAGATTATCCAGGCCCTCCCTACATCTTTGTTTAAATTGTTCCAAAGTGAGATCCAGATCCAAATTTGCACAGTTACAATAATTATTAAATTCTGGAACCGCTTTCGCATTACTTCAAAGCACTTTATCTTTATAATAATAATAGAAAATCTTATAAGGGCAAAGCTTTATAAGTAAAGCTATTAAGCCCAGAACTTTACACCCATGACATTCCTGAAACGAAAAAGCTCGGTCAGAATTTTCCGCTTCGGCTGGGATTCGAACCCGCAACCTCCGGGTCAGTAACCAATGCTCTGATGGCCCCTCCCCAGGTACCGACACCTCATAGGGGACAGCTACTCCAAAGAGAACCTCTACGTGGTGAGCACAGATGTGGACAGGACTCTGATGAGCGCGGAGGCTAACCTGGCCGGGCTGTTCCCCCTGAGGGGAAACAGGTGTGGGACCCAGCCATCAAGTGGCAACCCATCCCCGTGCACACCATACCGGAGAAGATGGACAAGGTATTTTTTTTTATTATACAAAACCATCAACAATTAATTAAGAACAAGGGGGAAAAAATATATAAATATTTTTTTTTAATTTACGGTTCCCATGGGGACCCAATATACAAAGTAATGAATTACAAAAATTTAACATTCAAAACATTAAAATTATTTTAAAAAAAAAATTAAAATACAAATGGTAACAAATTATTAATAGCATTATATGTATAATTCTAGAATACTGGGGACTTTATCACATAAAATATCTATACCTTCCTCATTAGTCAGGTTCCAAAATTTGGTACATTTTTGTAATGGTGCATATTTGCCAAGGTTAGTTTTGTGAGATCTATTAAAATGTGTTTCTTTGTGTTATTATATCACAATTTTAGTGGGTAGCGCAGAATTATAGGACTTTACCATATTTTTGTTATCCTAATATCTTATTTTTGCCTTTAATTCCGCCACTGGTCGCTGCTCACATTTAGGCAGCTACTCATTTTTCCTCACGAGGTATGTCACCGTGCGTGCAATGCCTAGCGCTCTAACTTACTCGACTACGGTGATTACTAACTTAAAAATATATACAAAAAAATAGGACAAAATTATTATTTATATTTACAATTAATTGTCTTGTAATCTGTGACGAAGTTACTGCCTTAGGCAATCTCTGCCACTTAATCATACTCTTTAGTGAAAGCTAACCACGAGGCCAGGTCAATGCTCAAAGCATTTTCTACCACCTCTAACTCTTCGAGAAAACTGGTCAAATTTATCTCTGTACAAGGGAAAACAACTTCTGTAAGAGAAACCTGGATACAAGAGAACGATTTCCAGATCAAGTTTACCTCTCTTTAAGGGAAAATAACCTCTTTACAAGAGAAACCTGGATATTCTAGAATAAAATTCCAGTCCCGTGAGTTCTCTTATATCCCAGGTTCGACTGTCATAGTTAGTGTTCCTCTTAGATCCTGTTTATAAAATAATTAGAGAGAAAACCGTCCTCCGTAGCCTGATCGATAAGGCGGCGGACTTGTAACCTGCAAGTCGGTGGTTCAAGTTCCAAGCTAAGCAAAGATTTAGCTAAGCGAGTTTGAGTAGTTGTGATATCACGAAAGTAATTAATATAAATAATTATGATAACTTATTTTAACTTTAATAATTAGAGAGAAAAAAAAAAAATATATATCAACTGTATGACATTATTTTATATCTCGAACTCATCGGAGTAAAAATCCCCTACTCGGTAGTTACTTGTCTGTCCCGGTAGCTCAGTGGTAAAGACGGCACTCTGTGTATCCACAGGTTCCAGAGGTGTCGTTCGTTCGAAACCCAGCCAGGACATGACAAGTTATCTTCCCATTTGGGATTTTACCACATAATAACATGTCTTGGGCCTACTGCTGGAATAATGGGACTTTAATAGTCCTAATCGGGCAGTATAAATAAGGCTGTCCATGTTCTACTTCTCACTTTTCTGTTTAAACTGATTAAAATAGAGAGGTTAGTTGATGCCATGGATAATCAGAACTATTACCTGCTGATGAGAGCAAATAAGCTCGAGCAAATAACAGCTGTCCAGGTATGCTCTGATATTCATGTTCATCTAGTACAACTTCTCACTTTTCTGTTTAAACTGAAAACTGATTATTATTATCTACTCCACTCCCAGGTGCTCGCCATGAAGAAGCCGTGTCCCCAATACGAGGCCGAGAAGGCGGCCTACCTAGCTTCCCCCGAGCTCCGGCAGTATCGCGCCAAGTACGCCCCCTCTTCCACTATGTGAGCCAGCACGCGGGCGAGGCTATCACGAGCATCACCGACCTGGAGTTCCTGCACAACACCCTGTACATAGAAGACGTGTTCAACTACACGCTGCCCGCCTGGACGAGGCCGGTGTTCCCGCGGCCCATGAGCGAGGTGGCCGCGTTCAGCTTCTCTGTGGCCGCAGCCACGCCCACCATGAAGCGGCTGAAAGGAGGTGATTACCTATCCGTGTTTTTTTTTTTTTTTTTTTTTTTTTTGATATACATATCTCAGGTTGTTAGCTAGCTTTACACTTTATTGATAGGACATATTATATACAACACAAATAATTACAAATTAGAATACAATAACATAGAAGAAAAAAAATAAAGAAAAAATAAATAAATATATACATAATATATGTGCTAACTAAAGGGCGGGGTTATTGCCTTAGGCAATCTCTTCCACCCAACCCTTACAAGATAGTTGTTGTAACTATCTTGGCTTCAGCCGGGCGGTGATGGTCTTTGTTCAACTTAAGATGAAAAGTTGGCTCATTCTGAAGCACATACTCGTATATCTGTGTGCGATCAACCATTATGAGAATTTATATAAATTCACTGAATGAAGTGTTTGTGTTATAGTTCAATAAAAATTAAAACATTAACTCGCACTATCTCAGAATTTCAACAAAAAAAATTATGAGAATTTGGGCTTATTCTTTATAAGCCATTATACCCTTGGGAACTACAAGCCAGCCTAGATTTTTGGTGTTGGCTAGTCAGTTCTCTGTTTATAGTCCTCTAGCGAGATACTGATCTTCTCCCTGTTTATCGTGCCCCAGCCAGACAATACCTCGTATTTAGCTTTTTTTTAATAGACGGGTGCTACCCAATGATACATAAAAAATTCCCTACACAAAAGAAATACAATATTTAAAACATAGTATGATAAAATAACTTAAAAAAAGAAAAAACCTAAAAATAATTATTGAAACTAAGTAAAAGCGATCAGAAAACTATTGGTGTGGCGATTTGAAATCAAAAAGAAAAAAAAAAAAAAAAAAATTCAATTTATTATTATTTTATTTGACAAATGGTCTTGGCATATAACTATGAATAATCAATTATCTAATCGTCTACTTGTCTCTTTTGTCTAATACGTTATATCTAATCCTTGTTGCCAGGTCCCCTACTAGACGACATCGTGAAACACATGGTTGCCAAGTCCAAACAGAAACTGAAGAAGAAGAAGATGTGGATCTACTCAGCTCACGACACCACTGTAGCCAACCTACTCAACACTCTGGATGTTTTCGACATACACTGCCCGCCCTATGCCTCCGCAGTGATGATAGAACTGCACCTGGATGAGGGAATGTACTTTGTTAGAGTAAGTGAGTGAGGTAGAGGAGAACCAGTTCTTTGTGAATGTAAGTGACTCAGTGAGTGAGTGAGGTAGAGAATCACTTCTTTGTGAATGTAAGTGAGTGAGTCAGAGAACCAGTTCTTTGTGAATGATAGTGACTCAGTGAGTGAGTGAGGTAGAGAATCAGTTCTTTGTGAATGTAAGTGAGTGAGTCAAAGAACCAGTTCTTTGTAAATGTAAGTGACTCAGTGAGTGAGTGAGGCAGAGAACCAGTTCTTTGTGAATGTAACTGAGTGAGTCAGAGAACCAGTTCTTTGTGACTGTAAGTGACTCAGTGAGTGAGTGAGGCAGAGAACCAGTTCTTTGTAAATGTAAGTGACTCAGTGAGTGAGTGAGGCAGAGAACCAGTTCTTTGTAAATGTAAGTGACTCAGTGAGTGAGTGAGGCAGAGAACCAGTTCTTTGTAAATGTAAGTGACTCAGTGAGTGAGTGAGGCAGAGAACCAGTTCTTTGTAAATGTAAGTGACTCAGTAAGTGAGTGAGGCAGAGAACCAGTTCTTTGTTAATGTAAGTGACTCAGTGAGTGAGTGAGGCAGAGAACCAGTTCTTTGTAAATGTAAGTGACTCAGTGAGTGAGTGAGGCAGAGAACCAGTTCTTTGTAAATGTAAGTGACTCAGTGAGTGAGTGAGGCAGAGAACCAGTTCTTTGTAAATGTAAGTGACTCAGTGAGTGAGTGAGGCAGAGAACCAGTTCTTTGTAAATGTAAGTGACTCAGTGAGTGAGGCAGAGAACCAGTTCTTTGTAAATGTAAGTGACTCAGTAAGTGAGTGAGGCAGAGAACCAGTTCTTTGTTAATGTAAGTGACTCAGTGAGTGAGTGAGGCAGAGAACCAGTTCTTTGTGAATGTAAGTGACTCAGTGAGTGAGTGAGGCAGAGAACCAGTTCTTTGTGAATGTAAGTGACTCAGTAAGTGAGTGAGGCAGAGAACCAGTTCTTTGTGAATGTAAGTGACTCAGTGAGTGAGGGAGTCAGAGAACCAGTTCTTTGTTAATGTAAGTGACTCAGTGTGAGTGAATGAGTTAGAGAACCTGTTCTTTGTGAATGTAAGTGACTCAGTGAGTGAAATGGTTAGTAAGTGAGTTGAATAATGTATAAAATAAATATTGTTTATATAGTAATCATCATAAACAACCGTCAATATCCATTGCTAGACAAAGGTTACCTCCAGTTACGTAACGTCCAGCGAGTTTAGGGCTTGGATGACCAACCATTCAAATTCGAACCCTATTTCCGGCCCCACTCAGGCTGGGTGTGAGGTTAATTTGAGAACCTTGTTTTTTGAGTTTCCTACGAATGAAAGATAAAACCCCCCTCGTGATTTGACCGTGCAGTTGAAAGTGACTCTAAATCCAAATTAAATAATAATTAGAATCCGAATAAAAGTCTTAAAAGCCAAATGAAAATCTTAGAAGCCAAATCTATCCATCTTCCATTATATTAAAGTGGTGTTTTGTGCACTGGTAGTCAAGTGGTTAACGCGCTAGTCTGGCAATCCAGGTAGCGTGGGGATCCGTTGGTTCGAATCCCACCCAGTGCATGAATTTTTCCTCATTCATTTGAGTTTGTGACTACACAATATTAAAACTCTGAAGGTTAGGTGGTAGAAAATACTTTGATCATTAACCTCGCCTGGTGGTTACCTTCCACTAAAGAGTTATTATTTTTCAACTTTTTAGTTATATGCACCACTTAGAAGCCAAATAAAAATGGCTTAAAATGGGTCCTCTGTGCACAAAAAAAGAAATGAAAAATAAAATAAATGATTTATTATTTTTATTTGGGTATTGAATTGTTTTCTTCCTTTTGAAGGATTTATTCAAAAATATAGACGGGTAAGAATTACCAAGTCATATATTTTGTTAGGCTGCTAGATTGAGAAACTTTCGAACTAATTAGTATATTTGCTGTTTTCAAAATGGCCGCTTATTATTATTATTCATCGACATTTTCGTATCTAATCCCCAGATCCTGTACAGGAACTCGACCAGTGTCCCCCCCTATCGCCTCACCATCCCTGGCTGTGACTTCGACTGCCCACTGGACCAGTTCCTGTCCCTCACCGCCCCCGTCACCATCTCGGACTCCCAGTGGGAGGAGGAGTGCCACGCCCATCACCGCTTCCTTAACTTCGTGTCCACCGTGGAGGCGGAAACCTCCCTCTCTACCTTAGGTAAGTAGTAACCTCCCTCTCTACCTTGGGTAAGTAGTAACCTCCCTCTCTACCTTAGGTAAGTAGTAACCTCCCTCTCTACCTTAGGTAAGCAGTAACCTCCCTCTCTACCTTAGGTAAGCAGTAACCTCCCTCTCTACCTTAGGTAAGCAGTAACCTCCCTCTCTACCTTAGGTAAGCAGTAACCTCCCTCTCTACCTTAGGTAAGCAGTAACCTCCCTCTCTACCTTAGGTAAGCAGTAACCTCCCTCTCTACCTTAGGTAAGTAGTAACCTCCCTCTCTACCTTGGGTAAGTAGTAACCTTCCTCTCTACCTTAGGTAAGTAGTAACCTCCCTCTCTACCTTGGGTAAGTAGTAACCTTCCTCTCTACCTTAGGTAAGTAGTAACCTCCCTCTCTACCTTAGGTAAGCAGTAACCTCCTTCTCTACCTTGGGTAAGTAGTAACCTCCCTCTCTACCTTAGGTAAGTAGTAACCTCCCTCTCTACCTTAGGTAAGCAGTAACCTCCCTCTCTACCTTAGGTAAGTAGTAACCTCCCTCTCTACCTTAGGTAAGCAGTAACCTCCCTCTCTACCTTAGGTAAGCAGTAACCTCCCTCTCTACCTTAGGTAAGCAGTAACCTCCCTCTCTACCTTGGGTAAGTAGTAACCTCCCTCTCTACCTTAGGTAAGCAGTAACCTCCCTCTCTACCTTGGGTAAGTAGTAACCTCCCTCTCTACCTTAGGTAAGCAGTAACCTCCCTCTCTACCTTAGGTAAGCAGTAACCTCCCTCTCTACCTTGGGTAAGTAGTAACCTCCCTCTCTACCTTAGGTAAGCAGTAACCTCCCTCTCTACCTTAGGTAAGCAGTAACCTCCCTCTCTACCTTAGGTAAGCAGTAACCTCCCTCTCTACCTTGGGTAAGTAGTAACCTCCCTCTCTACCTTGGGTAAGTAGTAACCTCCCTCTCTACCTTAGGTAAGCAGTAACCTCCCTCTCTACCTTAGGTAAGCAGTAACCTCCCTCTCTACCTTAGGTAAGCAGTAACCTCCCTCTCTACCTTGGGTAAGTAGTAACCTCCCTCTCTACCTTAGGTAAGCAGTAACCTCCCTCTCTACCTTAGGTAAGCAGTAACCTCCCTCTCTACCTTAGGTAAGCAGTATGGCGTATGGCCCAGAGGTTTAATAATAATATCGTCTAATTTATACTTATTATTATTATTACGTGTCCAGATTCGACGCCTTTATTTTCAAATTAGTACAGTTAAAAAGATTAACAGAAAGATGTAAAAAAAATAAACAATTTTACAAAGAAATATGGTATGTCTGATAGATTATACCTATAAAAAAAACACTTCTAATAATTATTTGTACTAGTCTCTTTGATTGAGAAGGAAAGTACAGTTCAAAACAGTACAAGCATAGTCCGATTAAGACTATTAAGTATAATTATGTGGTAAAAATCCCAAACGGGTGGGTAACATGTCATGTCCCTGCAGGGTTTCGAACCCGCAACCTCTGGATTACCTCACCGCCGCCTTTACCACACAGCTACCGGGACAGAATTAAGTACTAGCTTGTCAGGTCCCGGCTCCGATCGTCCGAACCAACAAAAAAAATGTATTCTGAATTTGGTTATAGTTGATTGTAAGTGACTGCTACTCAGAGTACTCAGTTGCTTGTAAGTGGCATGACGGTTGTGACTACTGCCCGTCGTTCGATTCCCGTTTGGAGCAGACTTTTCTCACAGAAATTTCTCTTCCCTCCGACACGTGAGGCTGGCATTTTCGGCCCTACACAGGCTGGGTGAGGTTAATGTGGGTAGCTGGTAGGATTCCCAGCGAATGGAGGGTAAAACCCCTGTCCTGACTATTTCAAATCAGTACGTTAAAATCAAATAAAATCAACTTTTCACAATAGATCTAAATAGAGGTCCGTGTGATAATCGGGACTGCTCTTTTGGAACTCCAACCAGTCTATAACAATAATAATATAATATCATTATTATTCTTGTGGAACTCCAACCAGTCTATAACAATAATACTAATGATAATATATCATTAGCCCCCTAAAGGGGAGGACTAGATACTGTATCTGATTTTGAATGAGTTTTATTTTATTTTTCCATGATGTATTCATTTATTATTTTTTGTTTAGTATTCTAATGTTAATCTTGTCTATGTTTATTTTGATATGTATTAAAAAATTATTCAAATTAAGGCTATAATAAATAAATAATATATCATTACTATTGTTCCCCTTCCAGTCCTGCTGACCATGGCTATCCTGCTGGGCCTCCTCATGGTCTCCCTAGTGTTCTACCTGCACAGACAATGGCGCCTCTCTGCCCCCGCCCACCTGTACGAGAGAATATAGCAGTTCCCCCGCCCCCTGACATGTGTGACACCGCCCTCAGCTGATGTGTGACACTACAATGTAACTACTCATGTGTGTGATACCTTACTGAACTGATATGTGTGACACTGCCCTCAGCTGATGTGTGACACTACAATGTAACAACTCATGTGTGTGACACCTTACTGAAGTGATATGTGTGACACTGCCCTCAGCTGATGTGTGACACTACAATGAGGAAAATAATGCGTGTGACACCTTACTGAACTGATATGTGTGACACTACAATGTGGAAACCAACATGTGTGACACCTTGCTATACTGGACTAATACATATAATATATGACAGGTGGCTCACAAATCTCAGATCTAGTTTTTTTTAAAGAAAACTAGCGGGTTACACCCGCCGCTTCGCCAGCCCATCAAACACACACAACGCTCACCCACACACACCCACCCACACACATCCACACACACCCACACATGC
The DNA here is from genome assembly GCA_024516035.1 of Bactericera cockerelli. Classification (NCBI taxonomy): domain Eukaryota; kingdom Metazoa; phylum Arthropoda; class Insecta; order Hemiptera; family Triozidae; genus Bactericera; species Bactericera cockerelli. Next base: position 3,510,071 of record CM044957.1, read on the forward strand.
ACACACACCCACACAAACACACCACACACACACACACCACACACAACACACCACACACACACACACCACACACACACACCATACACACACACACACCATACACACACACACACCATACACACACACACCACACCACACACACACACACACACACACACACCACATACACACACACCATACACACACACCATACCACACACACACACCACACACACCACACACACACACACACACACACGCACACCCACACGCACGCCCACACGCACACCACACCACACCACGCACACCACACCACACCACACCACACCACACCAAACACACAAAAATGTCATTTAGGTTTGAAAAAAAACCTGAATATTTTTTGTCGCCCATTTATTTTCTGGTCTTCCCCGGCGTAGCTCAAGAATGGCTCATCAGAATTTCGCGATCAATATGTCAAATGAAAGCCTAAACCCTTGCCTAAAACTTTTTCGCTCTGAGTTGATAGGTCGTCACTTCAAATTTCGAGAAAAAATGTCATTTTGGTCAAAAAACGTGAATATTTTACATGTTACCCATCCATTTTTTTTACCTTACCTGGCGTAGCTCAAGAACGGCTCATCAGAAATTCGCGATCGATATGTCAATTGAAAGCTCAAACCCTTGCCTAAAACTTTCTCGCTTTGAGTTGATAGGTCGTCGCGACAAATTTCGAGAAAAAATGTGATTTTTGTCAAAAAACGTGAATTATTTTTGCGTCACCCATCCATTTTTATCCTTACTCATTGTAGCTTAACCTCAGGGAGATATAATCTAGCCTAGAAGAATTTCCTGATCCAAAGGGACCTATGTGCAAAATTTCAGGTTTCTCGGTCAAACGGTGTGGATTTGTATAAAGAACATACATACACACATACACACATACATACATACAGACAGCTTTCTTTTATAGATATAGATAAGTAAAGATATGTTTTTTATATGACACACAATTAATCTGACATCATTATATCGTCATAATATGTGCAGTTGGACACTGCACTGAACTGAACTGGTTACATGGAACTCTACTATCAGTACAAGAGCAAATAATTGTATTACACCGACCTCAGTAGCTTGATCGATAAGGCGGCGGACTTGTATAACCTGGAGGTAGGTGGTTCAAGTCCCGGTTTCAGCGTAGATTTAGTAAAGCTAGTTTGAGTAGTTGTGATATCACGAAAGTGATTAACACAAATATGATGACTTTTCAACTTAACTTTTAATTGAATTACAAGTACCTGAACCTCAAATTATAACAATAAAATTTTGAGAGCAGAAGATGTTGTTTCTACAATTTCTTCAACATAAATATAAGTTAACCCCTTTAACATGTAAAAATAAAACATGATCTGCAGGTTTAACAACGAATAAACTTCTCAATTAAGAAAGCTACCTACAAATCTAGGAAACGAAAAAAGTTTTTAAAGAAAACTAATTTTTATATTTCTAAATAATTTAGGTTATCCTCTGATTTCTAAATAATTCAGTCAATCCCTTTGATATTAGTTTTAAAAGATAAGGAACATTTGCTTGCTGATGATTTTTCCTTATTAAATATTTCAAAGGATTTTATTTATTTAGTATACTAAAACTTGTGTGAATGAATACTCCTTGGTAAATGGTGTTTCTTTTATTCCTATTCAAACCAAGTTATCTAATATTTAGTTATACGGTGTTTTGTGAACATCAATTTTTATTTTTAGTTTTTTATCGAAAATTTATATCTGTAAGGTTAATATAAGTAAATACAGCGTGATTAAAAAAGTAGGTAAATCCGTTAACCACTTATATGATGAACCATTATAGGGCGGGTCACCTCTATAACAAAAGGTGCGAAAATGTTTTCTAACGGAGTGGCACGCCCTTCGAGTTGAAAAAACAGATTTACCTACTTTTTTTTATTATGTACCTATATTATGATTTACCCTGTATATTATGAAATTGTGATGACATTTTTTCGGGATCTCGATTCTCAGTTTACGATTACCTTAAGTCGTAAGAATTAGTAATGAAAGTTAAGATGGATGGCTGGGGGACGTTAAACAGAGAGAAGATTAGGGTATTGCTAGAGGACTAAACAGAGAACAGGCTAGCCAACCCTAACAAGGCCAGGCCAGCTTGCAGTTTTCTAAGGGTTTTGTTCACACGAAGAAAAAACCCTATTAATGAGCCCTTTTCTGTACGCTCATTTTTTATTGTGATATTTATTTACAGAGGAGACTTGAATCGGGTTTTTTTTAACGAAGCGAACCGAAGCTGACCTGGTCACTGAAATACACTTTCTTTTTATTTGATTGGACCGAAAAATCCTGACCGGAGTGGACCGGCCCATGGCTTTTGGTTTGGTAAGAAGAATAAGGAGAGTGGACAATTTCAAATGTAAACAAACATCGATATCTTTAATGTAAAGATATCGGTGTCCCAAAAATCAATATTTTTTTTTATTCTTCAAATTTTGGTTGACCAGAGCTGACCGTTCGGTCTTGTTCAGGCTTTTCGTTCAATTAAAAAAAAAACCGCTTTGGCAATCAGAGTCGTTGCTCCTTCTAAGGGTTCAATGGCTTTTATAAAGATCTCACAATGGTTGATGGTACATAAAAATATGTGGTTCAGGAAGAGCCAACTTTTCCACTTAAGTTGGCTGGAGACCATCACTTCCCCCAGCTGTAGCCAAGCTGCTACAACTACAACAACTGCAAGGTTAGGATATTACCTGAGTCAAATTATTCTGGTCATATTTATCTTTTTTTATGTTCCCGTGTTGGAATCAATCTACAAGTTTTTATTTCAGGCAAAGGCTTAGTTTCTGTGCGTGGAATTTTTATCTCATTTTGAACTTGATATTGTAAAAAAATCTTAACCCAGCGCCGCCAGTTGTTATTTTTATGATATTGTAATTGTAAAACATTCGAATGATGTTAGTAATAAAATATATTCTAAGAGAGAAAGAGACATGAGATCTGTTAAAATTAAAATTAAATCGGTTTTACTTTTTTACAAAAACTTGTTTTGTTCTTCTTGCTTATGTTAGGACTTTGAAGATTCTCCACCAGTACAGCCATGCCTTGGATAACTTTAGAATAACAAATGTGTAAATATAGCGCACTGAAACTATTTCTACATCACAAGGATTTGACAGTGTCGATGGCACGTTGAATGCACCGGTTCTCGTAACATCACCGAAGTTAAGCAACGGCACGCGAGGTGAACGTGATGCTGGCATTCCGGCCCAACCCAGGCTGGCTGAGCTTAATGTGGGTAGCAGGTTTGTGAATTTCCTGCGAATGCAGGGTAAAACCCCCGTCGAGATGTGATATGACCATGCAGTTGAAAGCGACGTTACACCCAATCATAGGGTGGCGACATCGTGAACGATGGTAGCCAGGGGGTGGAGGTCTTTACAAGGAGGCTAATAATTGACAAGGGCCCCCAGAACCAAGGCAATGCTAGTCATTCCCTGTTAATGGTCCCCCGGCCAGACTAAACCCAATTAAAAAAAATCTGGTTTAAACATCACACGACTTTCCTTATCATAATTATAAGGAATTGGAACAGGACCAAAAGCCACTGGTGACTCAAAGGTAACATTTAGCTAAAAATCAATATCAAATTCGTAATCAGCACCTCAAAATCATTGGATTTGATATGTCACAACCCCCATCTACGATAAATAATAAAAAAGTTAATCAAAGCGGGTCCCCCCCAAAATACCGGTAAATTGGGGCCGAGGTCCAAAAAGTTCAAGATATCAAAAAAATGATCAGAAGAGACCCCTATTATTTTTTTAATCTAAGACATAATTGTTCTCTAATATTTTTTTGTATCTTTAACCAATTCAAAGAAGCGGCACTTGCGGCCAATATTTGCGGTCCTGCGGCCGCAGTCTGCGGCCGATTGCAACCAAAAGTTTCGTGGTTCGTCTGGTGTATAATTATAATTAGCATACCAAATTTCAAGTCTCTAGCTCTTACCGTTCTCAAGATATCCTGTTTACACACAGACAGACAGACGCACGGACCAATGGCTGAAAACAACTTTTTTGGTATCCTGAGGCTATAATTCGTCCAGAAATGTGAAAAACTGGGTAGGTCAAATTTTCGACGAATACAATACTTTCCTTATTATAGGATAAGGAAAGTAAAAAAACTCAAATATAAATATACGAGTATCTCCCTAGCCTTTATCCCATATTCGCTTATGTTCCTATGGGGGCCAGCATTGTTCAACCTCATGGTTGGAGCACTTTTTTTATGGCTGGATGCCCTTCCTAACGCCAACGATTCTTGATTTTAACGTCCTGATCAGGACGGGGGTGTTACCCTCCATTCGCTGGAAATCGTACCAGCTACCGAAATTAACCTCACCCAGCCTGGGTAAGCTGGGTGAGGTTAATGCCAGCCTCACGTGTTTGGAAGGAACAGAATTTTCTTGGAAAAGTCTGCTCCAACCAGGGATCGAACTCGGGATCTCTGGACTACGGGCAGTGGTCACAACCATTACGCCACGGAGGCTGGAAGAGACGTAGAGAGACGTAAACTCAAAATAATAAATGCAAACAAGGCTCCGATTTGTATTGTTGCTATAACAAGAGGGGGAATGTTGAGTGGTTAAACTATTTCTTTTTTACAATTCTATAATTTAATAACTTCAATACATAAATAAAATATATAAATATCTAAATTTATTGAATACACCAAAAATATTACAAAGATAGGCCTTCAATAATACTTGGGGCTTGAAATGAGATGCTCGTTTAGAGTTTATTGCTAGCATATCGCCGTGGCTAAAGCAACACCCCCTAAGTCGCATTTTTTCAAAATTGAGATTTTTGTTCTAACGAATAGAAATGATCGTTTTGCACCTTGTGACGAAGTTTTTTTCAGAAATTCCAAAAGATAGCGCGGAAGTTTCATTTTTAGTATCTCCGCACATCTGATTTTGGATACCAACAATGCCTATCATTCAGTTCTTATTGCCTCCTGTAAAATTGCAAAAAATTAGATAGGCGGTGTTGCTTTAGCTGCGACGATATTTATTTAAGAATTTTAATATTTCAACAACAAAAAAACAATTTTTTTTCTTGTAAAAAATATAAATTGCAAAATTGTTTTTCTTGGTATTGCCAAAACATTTTGAAAGAGATTCCATGTCAGAGAGCGTTTACTTCTATGAATGGTGTTACCTCTTCAATCTACATCATTGAAGGCCGACCTTAAACCCAAACACAAAAAGATATTCATTTCACATGTACCAAAGTCCAAAATCAAGATTAAAATCAGAACGGCGTTACAATCTAATAGAAATTTTACATAACAATTTTTTTTAAATATAAACAAAACTGGTGCGAGTTAAATAAGGTGCCTCTAGTTTTCATTTAAACAACCGACTGAGATACAAGATAGTAATTTTATTTTTGTAAAAACATCTACATCCATTTTGCTTTAAGCAGGCGCGGCCGGTGCTCAGACGAAAAGAAAAAAAAAAGAGTTAGGGCGGAATTAATAGACGTTTTTGTAATAGCTCTGTAGCGCTAAGTCTCCGATTGCGTACTGTCTAAGATAGGGAAAACCGATGCTAAGCAATGACTTAAGTTATTGATTTTGTCTCTTAATTTCGCCTTTAGGTACTAAGAGAGTGATTTTATAAATCCCATTCTGGTCTGATTTATGAGGAAGCACCCCCGAAACATTTTCCCACCGGCCGCGTCTGTCCTTAAGGTTAATTTTAAAAGAACGGAGATTTCATCCTACTGAACGAATAATGCCTTTTAAGTATTCCTCTGATCAGCATAAACAGAAAAGTGAGAAGTAGTATTAGATATAATGAAATCATAGGATACCTTACATAGGCATGACTTAAGTATGGGCCTAAAACACAACAGAACCCTACTTCTAGAAGTTCAAATATCAGTCATTTGTGAATGAGTCACTTTTTTTAAAGTAGTCGTCTATACCTCATCACGGATAACCGAAACCTTCCGTGTGTCGTGTGAGGCAATAACTGACGCGTTAGATAGGGTATTTTATATTATGATATAAATTTTCGTTTAAAAGTACTCAAATATTACTCACAAATCTTTTCGAGTAACTCACTTTTCTTTACCAAATAACTCAAATATTACTCACAAATCCTTGCGAGTAACTCACGCATCGTTACCAAAGTACTCAAATACAAATCTCCGTGAATAATTTACTTCGCGTTAAAAAGTACTCGAAAAAATAAATCTATATCCTAACCTATTTGATTTCTGGTTTAACATAGTTTAGATTTAAAATTAATACTTCCACAATAGAAGGAAGAGTAAGGGAAGTGGAAAGTTTAAGTCCAAGCGCGCTTTTTGTGTCTGCTGAACCTACAGTCCAGGATAAATGCAATAATTTCAAACGGCGATTTACTTCAGTGCCTGCTGAGTCGAGGATAAATGCAATCATTTCAAACGGTGCTTTACTTTCAGCGGATTTTGATATTCATAAGCTGTAAAGCGAACAAAGAAACCCGTTAAATGACCGTAGGTATAAGTAGGGCTGTCGGCTACGAAAGCTCTGTCACTCCCACCTTAAATAGATCCCTTGTGACATCTCGTTAAACGACCGTAAAAAATAATCGATTGAATTAGTTGGAAAAAAAAAAACGCATCTTTTTTTCCATACAGAGACCGTATGGATCGTAAATATGGATACTACCACATAAGCAAGGGACAGTTAAAACTAGTGTGCGTATTAAAACTGGTCTACAAGCAACCACTTTTCAATTTTTAAAACATCGGAGAAGCCATTGCCTGTGGCCGCTGCGCTGGTTTCACAAGTGTTCTATCTAGTCTTCGATAAGTTTCTACCTTTGGTGACTAGATTACAGCACAATGTTTTCTCTTAAAATCTAGCTTGGGATCGAGGAAGTGTATGTCAGGGTAAATATTCTTTTTCTTCAATTAAGTTATATTCAGTGCGATCACTTCCGCCTTTAATTCAGGCGGTATATACTTCTAGAAGTTCAAATATCAGTCATTTGTGAATGAGTCACTTGTATATAGATTCCTTCGCTTGAGCTAGTATGGGTTTAGACTCTTCTTGGTTCACAAGCAAGTTCTGACTCTTGTCAAACTTAAGTTTCGGATCTACTCATCCACCCCTAATTCAAAGGGTCAAGAGATTCCTTCGATAGCGCTAGTGTGGGTTTAGACTTCCGACCGTATATAGATTCCTTCCGATAGCGCTAGTGTGGGTTTAGACTCTTCTCTAGCGTCGAGAGTTCGGGGTTCGAGTCCCGGGTAGGTAGCTAAGCTTGAGGATATGTACAGCAGAGAGTTGAGAGAGAGGGAGAGATGTTCAGTTGTATTGCTCAGGCAGCACGTAGGAGATGTCGTCCCAGGGGTGACGGTACAGGCCTTGCTTCAGTCTCTTCTGGTCCATGTAGTGACCTGGGAATTCATAAATAATAAATATAATTTTCAATTTCAATTTATTTATTTTATTTAGAGTGCATTACAAAACAGTGGTTTCCCACCTATAACATCATTAATACACTTATAATTGACTAAACAAAGAAACACATTTATTATTATTATTAATATAAAAAATAATAAATGTGTTTCTTTGTGTTATTATATCACAATTTTTAGTGGGTCGCGCAGAACTATAGGACTTTTCCATATCTTTAATATATTAATATCTTATTTTTGCCTATAATTCCGCCACTGGTCGCTGCTCACATTAAAGCAGGTACTCATTTTTCCTCACGAGGTATGAGTGGACCCCAAACAGCCAAGAACAAAGCAGAAAAAATCCTGCCCAGCTGGGGATCGAACCCAGGTCACCGTGCGTGCAATGCCTAGCGCGCTAACTCACTCGGCCACGGTGACTACTGTGACCTGAGGATTGGAACACAGATTTCGGTTTATTCAAATTGAATGAATAAATGGATTAGAACGAATCCATGAAGTCGTTGGTGTTATTATTATTATGAAACTCTATATTAGAAGAACATACATAGTAGTATATACAAACAATGAATGGTAAAAATTAAAATACAAAATTGACAATATTAATATAAATAGAAAAAAATAAACAAAATATATACGTAAGTCCTAACTAAAGGGCGGGGTTATTGCCTATGGCAATCACTTCCACCGAACCCATCCTGGTATAACCTTATGAACCTACTGATCATAAATGAATAAGATTTTGTATTGGATAAGATGGATATGCGATAGGGACGTTTCATTTCTGGCTATCATGGTAAAGAAACTAAGGAATAGAATTCTTGTGTATCCATCTTATTGCATCTTTGTCACTTATTGCATGTTGACGTGGCTACTTTGCTATGCCAACATGTGTAGAATGTACCATGTTGGGTGGAAGAGATTACCATAGGCAATATCCCCGCCTTTTAATTAGGACATTATGTTTCTATATATTTTTCAATTCTTTTTATTTTTTATTGTATATATTGTTACCATTTTTTTCATTGTTAAAATAATTATTTGTACTGTACATATGTCCATTTATATCTAATAAAGTGTTGAATAATAATAATAATAATACAATGTTTCCGAAGTGCAATCATGTGCCATTCTGGGTACAGCCCACATTCTCAGAAAGTTTGGTGTATAATTGAAAGCGATTTAGCTAACGTCTAAAGAATATGGTTTATTCTCGATGTTAATAATTTGTCTTGTACGGATAAAAAATAAATTATCTTGCGTTGTATGCCAAAATAATAATACCATTAAAAAAATATCACTACTGTGATCAACGCAACTCTTTTTTTACTTTAAGAAAAAAAAAACAAAAAAAAAAAAAAAAAAAAAAAAAAAACGAAAAACACCCTGCACCAGGGGGGACGGAGCCCCCCCGACTCACCGATGAACCCGATGGAGCGGCCCAGCACGAACAGCCCGTTGATGGCGCCCATCTCCACGTACTCCTGGGCCTCCTCGCGGGTGAAGGAGCCGCTGTGCCGCAGCAGATCCACGAAGGCGACGGCGATGACCCCGTCCACGTTCAGGATGAGGTTCGGCTTCTTGGAGGTGGTGATCTTCTCCACCTCCAGCGCGTAGTTGAGAAGGGGCGTGGCCGGGAAGCTGGAGAGGACGAACTCCTTGATGATCTTCACGCGCATGTCCGGGTTGTTGATCTGGCGGAGGAGAATGTAATAATAATAATAGAAAATCTTATAAGGGCAAAGTTTTAAAGTAAAGCTATTAAGTAAACAGTTTTTGTAATGCGTTAACAATTTCTGAAGAAATTGAGATACAATATTTTTTTTTTTCAGACGTAGATATCGAAATAGTAGATAAATTGTAAATTTAAATACAATAAAATGATACCTAAATCTTTTTTTACAGAATTAGTTTATTTATTTATTAAATTGATCAATTTTAAAATCACAGGAGATAGACTTGATCCATCCCACTTGCATGAGGCAATGTACCTAAAATGCAGGTAGCATTACCTCGTTGGATCGCCAAAGAAATCCTCTGAAAGAGGAAAGCCTTGGCGGCCCTATTGCCAGTGAGACGAACCAAGCCATCACCAACAGTTATAAACCTAGATTGCATGCGTCAATCAATTCTTCTTCTTTTACTCTGCTTTATCCCGCTTAAGCAGGGTCGACGTTGTTCAACCTCAAGGTTGAGGTTAGTTGGTAAATCATTGAAAAACAGTTTTTTTTTCTACACCCTGCTGTATGGGAAAGGTCGACAGTGACAAGTACTTCATGAAAATTGGCTTTCATGTCTTTGCTATCTCTGTACCAATTTTTGTGTGATTTCCGCGATTAGAAAAAATATGAAAAATATTTTTGTCCAACAAGAAATACACACGTTATGTGAGAAAAAACCTATGCGTTCCAATAAATTTGTCACTCAGTGTATTAAGTGGTCAAAATCCTTCATGCGAAGATAATTTGCATGTCCTGGTGGGTTTTTTTTGTCTTTTTTTTACAGCATAATTACCATAACAGATTCCTCTAATTTATATGTATATTAAAAATGGCGTTCTTTTATACACGGAATTTTTTTAAAAGGGATATCACGATTTTTTTTTTTCTTTCGTAAAGAAAAAGGAGGCATGTGGTACAACTCACAGACTTGACCCTGTGTCCGATTCCCATGATAAGCTTTCCCTTCTTGCGCATCTCATTCACAAACTCCATGGGGATGTGACCCGCATCGTAGGCAGCACTGAACTGCTTGGCCGCGTCATTGAGAGCTCCACCAAACCTGTCCCCCTGTGGAGCCAAACAAGAAAGGGTTGTGTGTAAGTAATAATAACATACAAACTATATTTAGCTTTTTTTTTCTTTCGACACATAACTTTTATTTATTTATTTCAGTGAAACCCTTACAATTAACACTGCGACATAATTAGATCTATTGTGACCAGTTGATTCTATTCGGTTTTAACGTCCTGATTGAGATAGATAGTCAGTACGGAAGTTTTAACCTCCATTCGCTGGGAATCGTACCAGCTACCCACATTAACCTCACCCAGCCTGGCTAGGGCCGGAAATGTCTGCCTCACATGTTTGGAGGGAACAGAATTTTCTGTGCGAAAAGTCTGCTCCAACCGGGGATCGAACTCGGGATCTCTGGACGACGGGCAGTAGTCACAACCATTACGCCACGGAGGCTGGACTAGGTTAAGACCATGCGTCAAGTAAATGTTCTTCTTTCTTTGTTCAATCTATTTATTTTTTCTTTATAATTTCATTGTATATTACCGCAAATAACGATTCTAAGTTTGATTTTTGAGAAGTAGTTCTATGTTCTGTAAAAAAGTATCAGAAATTACGATGTTATACCTGGTGTATCCATTTCGAACAATATTGTACTGTATGTTATATTCATGTAAATAGAGCTTTGCTCGTTTAATAAATGAACCGGTAAACCCGGTGATATTATAATAATAATAAAATAAAACAACTAGACGACTCACAATGGTGAGGAGACCGGACACCAGGGAAGACACGAGATCCTTGCCTGCGCGCGCACACACGATGGTGTTGTGCGCCCCGGACACGGCGGGCCCGTGGTCTGCGGTCACCATCAGGCTCATCTCCAGGAACTTGCACACGTAGGGGGGCAGCTGGCGCTGGAACCACAGCAGGGAGAGGACGCCCCCGATGCCCATATTCTGCTTGAGCACGTCTGAGATGGGCATGCCCGCGTACAGGAGCTCCTGGCCGCGCTCGTCACAGATGGAGGTCATGAAGGAGGCGGGCTTGCGGATGAGTCCCAGCTCCTGGGGGGCGGATAAAGGGATTAGGTTATTAAATGAACTTGAAAGTCATGCAGGAGGCGGGCTATTTATTTATTTAACATTTTAATTGTTTGTAATACTAATGTATGTTAACAATGTGCGGTAAAAAAAAGAACAACCAAAACTAGTTATAATTTACAAACAATTAAAAATTAAAAAGAGGTACTGATAAAATAGGTGCCAAAAGAAAAGTAGGTACAGATAAAAGCTTCCGGATGAGTCCCAGCTCCTGGGTGGCGGACATAGAGATTGGGTTAGTAAAATATTGGGTGAATGGGGAGGAAAAAAGGTGTTAGTGGGAAGATAGAGTAAAGCTAAAGGGTGTTGGATAAAGGGATTGGGTTAGTAAAGTAACTTGGAAGTCATGAAGGAGGCGGGCTTGCGGATGAGTCCCAGCTCTTGGGTGGCGGATAAAAGGATGGGATTAGTAAATTAACTTGGAAGGGATAAAGGGATTGGGTTAGTATATTAACTTGGTAGGGATAAAGGGATTGGGTTAGTAAATTAACTTGAAAGTCATGAAGGAGGCGGGCTTGCGGATGAGTCCCAGCTCTTGGGTAGCGGACACAGAGATTGGGTTAGTAAAATATTGGGTAAATGGGGAGGAAAAAAGGTGTTAGTGGGAAGATAGGGTAAAGCTAAAGGGTGTCGGATAAAGGGATTGGGTTGGTAAAATATTGGGTGAATGGGGAGGAAAAAAGGTGTTAGTGGGAAGATAGAGTAAAGCTAAAGGGTGTCGGATAAAGGGATTGGGTTGGTAAAATATTGGGTGAATGGGGAGGAAAAAAGGTGTTAGTGGGAAGATAGAGTAAAGCTAAAGGGTGTCGGATAAAGGGATTGTGTTGGTAAAATATTGGGTGAATGGGGAGGAAAAAAGGTGTTAGTGGGAAGATAGAGTAAAGCTAAAGGGTGGCGGATAAAGGGATTGGGTTAATAAATTAACTTGTAAGTCATGAAGGAGGCGGGCTTGCGGATGAGTCCCAGCTCCTGGGAGTCGGATATAGAGATGGGGTTAGTAAATTTCCTAGCTGAAAACTGGCACTATTATTATTCGCACTTGAAGTAATGATATTTTTCGGTTCCAAGTGCGGTTAGCTTTTAGAGAAGATGGGTTTTTAGTGGGTGGAAATCCTACATCCCAGGTTAGGATGGATCTGGGTGTCTTTGAAAGATTTTTTCCTGCCTTCCATATAAAAAAATATTATTATTATTGAATATTTTATTAGAAGGACAAATACACACAAATAAAATACAAAATGAAGAGTAATAAAAACAGACAATACACTAATTCAGTATGTACAGATGACCTAAGGGGCGGGGTCATTGCAAATGGCAATCTCTTCCACCCAACCTATGGAACACTGTCGCCGCTGAGGTTTTTGCCCGTGTAAGATAATAAATCCTTGTCCACTCACCCTGGCCCACGAGTAGTGCATGGGCACCACGGTGTATAATTATATAAACACATTTATTTTAAGCTATTATATTAACCAGTTAAGGTAGTTAGGATTTTAGTTTTTTTTAAAAAAAAATTAGTTTTTAATATATAATGTTAAGTAAAAATGTATAATGGAACCTCCGTTCATGTAAAAAAAAAAAAAAAAAAAAAACCCATGTCCACTCACCCTGGCCCACGAGTAGTCCATGGGCACGGTGGGCGGGGGCAGCTCAGGCTGGGGCACGATGTCCCCCCGCTTCACCAGGTCCTGGTACACGGAGGCGATGAGCTCGCCCAGCGTGTCGAAGGAGGTGGGCACGTGTCCACCCGCCGCAGCCAGGGCTTTGTTCTTGGCGACGGCTGTCTCCGAGTCTGAGTTGGCGCACGAGCCCGCGTGTCCGAACTGCACCTCTGAGGTGAACATGCCTGGGGGTGGTGAGAAGAGGAATGGTGGTTCACACTACAATCAAGCAACCCTTTATCAAAAACACGCGGCCGATACAAGATACAAACGTTAACTCAGAGAAGACACTCTGAACAAATAAAACTACTAAAAAAATATACAGTGGATCTTCAAGTAGCTCGTACCTTATAGAAAAAACAGAAATCAGAGTACCTAACCACAGGCTTAGATCTTCCGATAAGCCGTTGTTCCACATCCCCAACACAACAATTTCAACCTCTTATTAAATTCCCCATTAATTAATGCCATGCACACATACAACAATATGTATGATCTCTCTTAGTCTTATTCAATAATAACGCAAATATCCTGTCAAGTATTGCTTTCTTCTGAAAACCTTTTTCTGTTGGAAGTGTAACTGTCAACACCCTTCGCCGTTGTTGAAACCTTTGGCTCCTTTGGGCCAAGTGCTTTAGAAATGTATAACTGCATATCCAAAACCTTGGTCCTTGAGACAAAGGATAGACGCGCGAGGGACATTAACATTAAAACAGTTACTCATTTTTCCTCACCACGAGGTATGAGTGAACCCCGAACACCCAAGTACAGAGCAAAAAAAATTCTACCCCGCTGGGGATCGAACCCAGGTCACCGTCCGTGCAATGCCTAGCGCGCTGACTCACTCGGCCACGGTGACAAAAATGAAATTATATAAGTTAGCAGGGAAAACTTTAGTGTTTTTATCTTTAAATCATTTAGAAATTATAATAATTCATTTTTGTTTCTTAATAATTTAATTCGAACAAAAGTAACACAAGTTTTAATAACAACTAGCTGATTGAAGATATAGGACACAGTGCAATGTCATAAGTCCATTTTTTTCGAATTTCAGTCAACTATATACGTAGATTTGAAATATAAAAATATTAGCTTAACATTGACAAAAATGCATAACTCCATCTACTACAGTGCCTGAGGTTGCCTGAGATACGTAACCTGTGAATTAGTCAGTTAAGGCTAAAAGTCATAGCCCAAAAACTTGGAGGTTGGGTGGAAAAATTATAATAAAATGTTGAAAGTTAAGAAAAGTTTTGATTGAATTAAGTAAAATTTATCTGTCTCTTTTTCTCCCCTCCTGTTAGGCAATTTAACCAATTATTGAATGGTCGTTCGTGCCGATCTTAGAATAATGAAAGGAGCCTAGACATTGGATCTGGGCGTCCATATAATCCTCTCACCACCGTGATTTAGGTATCAATACCTATCTCACGGACACGGAATTATTATTATTAGAATAATGAAACACAAAAAAAAACACCTTCTTTTTTTTGAGAAACAAAATTCTGATAATTTTCTCGTTTTCCCAAAAGCCCTAAGAATGGACTCCTGACACTCACTCGCACAGGTCCCGATACACCACGCCACCAGCGGCTTGCTGATCCTCTTGCTCTGCAGCGCCTCCGTCACCTCGTACTCCTCCCCCCCCCCCCACACCCCCACCTACACCTATGTCCCCCACTCACTCGCGCAGGTCCCGATACACCACGCCCCCACCTACACCTATGTCCCCCACTCACTCGCACAGGTCCCGATACACCACGCCACCTACACCTATGTCCCCCACTCACTCGCACAGGTCCCGATACACCACGCCACCAGCGGCTTGCTGATCCTCTTGCTCTGCAGCGCCTCCGTCACCTCGTACTCCTCCACCCCCCCCCCCCCACCTACACCCATGTCCCCCACTCACTAGCACAGGTCCCGATACACCACGCCACCTCCCCCCCCACCTACACCTATGTCCCCCACTCACTAGCACAGGTCCCGATACACCACGCCACCTCCCCCCCCACCTACACCTATGTCCCCCACTCACTCGCACAGGTCCCGATACACCACGCCACCAGCGGCTTGCTGATCCTCTTGCTCTGCAGCGCCTCCGTCACCTCGTACTCCTCCACCCCCCCCCCCACCTACACCCATGTCCCCCACTCACTAGCACAGGTCCCGATACACCACGCCACCTCCCCCCCCACCTACACCTATGTCCCCCACTCACTCGCACAGGTCCCGATACACCACGCCACCAGCGGCTTGCTGATCCTCTTGCTCTGCAGCGCCTCCGTCACCTCGTACTCCTCCACCCCGCCCACCTCCCCGAGGAGGCAGATCATCTTCACGGCGGGGTCCGCCTGGTAGCGCAGGATGTGGTCCATGAAGGTGGTGCCCGGATATCTGTCCCCGCCTATGGCCACGCCCTCGTACACCCCGTTCGTCGCCTTCGAGATGATGTTGTTCAGCTCGTTGGACATGCCGCCCGATCTGAGAACATGAATAGCAATAAAATAAATAAATAATAATAAATGTGTGTTTATTATATTACAATTTTAGTGGGTAGCGCAGAATTATAGAACTTTTCCATATCTTTAATATCCAAATATCTTATTTTTGCCTATAATTCCGCCACTGGTCGCTGCTAACATTGAAGCAACTACTCATTTTTCCTCACGAGGTATGAGTGGACCCCGAACACCCAAGTACAGAGCAGAAAAATTCAAAATCAACATAGATTTGTAAAAATAATAATAATATCGCCTTATTTATACTGCCCGATTAGGACTATTAAGTCCCATTATTCCTGCAGTAAGCCCAAGACATATTATTATGAGGTAAAAATCCAAAATGGGAGGATAACTTGTCAAGTCCCGGCTGGGTTTCGAACCCGCGACCTCTGGAACCTCTGGTTTCACAGAGTGCCGGCTTTACCGCTGAGCTACCGGGACAGACTGATAAAAAAAAAAAAATGAAAATCCTAGACCCATACTCTACCTGGACACGTAGGCTACGCTAGACCTATACTCTACCTGGACACGTAGGCTACGCTAGACCTATACTCTACCTGGACACGTAGGCTACGCTGCCGGGGCGGTACAGCTATCATAATCCTAGACCTATACTCTACCTGGACACGTAGGCTACGCTAGACCGATGCTCTACCTGTACACGTAGGCCACTCTGCCGGGGCGGTACAGCTATCATAATCCTAGACCTATACTCTACCTGGACACGTAGGCTACGCTAGACCTATACTCTACCTGGACACGTAGGCTACGCTGCCGGGGCGGTACAGCTATCATAATCCTAGACCTATACTCTACCTGGACACGTAGGCTACGCTAGACCTATACTCTACCTGGACACGTAGGCTACACTGCCAGGTCGGTACAGCTATCAACATCCTAGACCTCTACTCTACCTGGACACGTAGGCTACGCTACCGGGGCGGTACAGCTATCAATATCCTAGACCTCTACTCTACCTGGACACGTAGGCCACGCTGCCAGGTCGGTACAGCTTCGAGTGCAGAATGTTGTCCATCATGCCACCCGTGTTCCCGATCTTGAAGCAGCCGGGCTTGAGCCCGCCCACAGTGGCGGGCCCGATGATGCTTACGCCCTTCTCCTTGGCGGCCAGATTCAGTTTCCGCGTCATGTTCTCGGGGATACCTGGGCGCCAATAGATAATGTATAAATAAACCTGGGCGCCAATAGATAATAAATAAATAAACCTGGGCGCCAATAGATAATGTATAAATAAACCTAGACACCAATAGATAATAAATAAATAAACCTGGGCGCCAATAGATAATAAATAAACAAACCTGGGCGCCAATAGATAATAAATAAATAAACCTGGGCGCCAATAGATAATAAATAAATAAACCTGGACACCAATAGATAATAAATAAATAAACCTGGGCACCAATAGATAATAAATAAATAAACCTGGACACCAATAGATAATAAATAAATAAACCTGGACACCAATAGATAATAAATAAATAAACCTGGGCGCCAACAGATAATAAATAAATAAACCTGGGCACCAACAGATAATAAAAAAATAAACCTGGGCACCAATAGATAATAAATAAATCAACCTGGACTAATATTAAAATTATACCTTATAATTTATATATTAAGACTAAAATGACTTAAAATTAAACTCAACCTAAGGTAGCCCGGAAATCCAAGAACCCATGTTCTGCAAACAGTGTGACATTTTTTTTTTTTTTTAAATGATTGCAGTGACTCGTGAACGTTTTGTAGTTTTGTTTTCTTCTTTTATAAAAGTTATTGTATAGATTCACAGTGGCATGGATCATATATACAAACTTCAATAGATGTGATAGTATACAGAAGTAATGGATTGAAATATATTACTCTATTACCTTAAAAGATAGGTAAAGATTCACAGTTAGTGTATATAACTATAAAGTTGAAAAACACCACTTTAATATAATATAATATAATATAATATAGATAGATAGAAAGATATAAATTCACTGCGTTTAGCATATGAAAATCAAAGACAACTTACCTTATTATTATTATTATTACCTTCGGCAATGATGGCGATGCTGCGGATCTGAGGGAAGCTGAGGGTCTCCAGGGTGGAGTCGTAGGCAGATCTGAGGGAGGCGAAGTTGACCAGAACGTCCGCGTCTTTGTTCTTGCTCATGGCGTCCTCCATCTTCTTGTACACTGTATAGAGTTGGGGGAGTGGGTATCAGTAATCAGCGAGAGAAAAAAAATCATGATATCCCTCAGAAAAACCTTCCGTGTAAAAAAGAAACGCCAAAAAAAAGTTTATTTGATAAGAATCTGTCATGTTTTTTTTTTTGGACCTGTCGTAGTGGTTTTCAATGAAATACTTACAATTAACACTGCAACTTAATTAGATCTATTTTGTCTAGTTCTATAAATTCCTTTAATACCTTTAAACAGATTTATGTACTCTTGTAATAGAAAATGTGCCAATTTTGACTTTTTCAATGACAAATTGGTTGATTTACAAAAAATAACCTCATTGGTCGAATAATATTTATTATTAATTTTCTTAACATTATTATCATCATTATCTTTTCTTTTTTTAAACTTTTTTATTCTTGTTATTTCTTCTATAGTGTATACTATGTAATTGGGTGCTGGCTAACTTTTGTAAAGCCAACACCTGTATTGTACTGCACTCTAAATAAAATATACTTATACTTATAAAACGTCCTGATTGAGATAGTCAGGACGGGGTTTTACGCTCTATTCGCTTAGAATCGTACCAGCTAACCACATTAACCTCACCCAGCCTGGGTTGGGACGGAAGGTTCGAGAATTACCTGGAATGAGCACCTCCTTGTGTCCCCAGTAGAACTTGAGCTTGTGGTCGCCGGTGAAGGGATAGACCATGGCCGCCACCGAGGGCTCCGCCCTCTGGCACACGAAGTCAAAGTCCAGCATGGACTGGACGGCGCGCGTCTGCATGCCCCACACGATGGCGCGCGTCTTGGCCGAGAAGAGAGGCTTGGGCCCGCCGCCCCCGGAGGCGCCGCCCAGACTGAAGCCACCGGGCCCCGAGGCGGAGGTGGGGGTGCTGGCGGGGGAGGGGGAGGCAGGGGCGGCCTTGCTCTTGGACTGGAAAGGGAACGTGAAATAATTGTCAGTGAGATGTTAGACAATAATATTCTCAAAATTGAGGATAGTTTACAGTACATAAGAGAAAAACATCGAGATACAATTATATTATTTTTAAATACTAATCTAAGATGCTACTACTACTACTACTATTAATCAAGTAGGTAGGCTATGGATCTACTATGTTAGGATCAAGTAGGTAGGCTAAGGCCGGTTTCCCATTAAGTGCAATAACTTAAAGGTACTGAAATTTTGTGAAACACGGCGTTTTTTGGGGACCAAAAGTAGAATCAGAAGACTGAGTGCTTGTTGAACTGCGAAAGATCCTGATTGAAAGAGATGTATATCACACACTGAAGAAAGAAGATGTTTTTAATGAAATATATTATATCAATTAAAGAAAAAAAATTACATAATATTAGTACAATATTGTGACATTACATGTACTACGATGTACTTACTTGCTGGGTCAACACAAGCACACCGAAACGTGTCCCTTACAAACAACTGTAACCAAATTTTGAATGCAAAAGTTTTGTTGGGTCCGGGGATCGAACAACCATGTTACTGATAATAATAATAACACTCCTTAGTGAAAGGTAACCACCAGGCGAGGTTAATGCCCAAATCCTTTTCTACCACCTAACCCTCAGACCTAACTATTATGTGGTCACAAACTCAAATTAATGAAGAAAAATTCATGCACTGGGTGGAATTCGAACATTCGAAAAAACTGACATTTTTTCGGTCCGTTTTTTTTTTTTTTTTGTTATGAACACCCGCATCGCTGATGATGTTCCCAAGATCCTAAATTCGCCTGATGGGGCAATGCTGAGCAATGTTCGTGTGACTTCTCTTGGTTTTGAATGTATTTTATATTTAAAAAACGGCAATTTTGTTTTTCGGAATCAATAATACCCGGGCAGTACAGAAGGTGCGTCGTCACGCTTACCTGGTCTTGTCCTCCGGGCAGCAGGAAGTTGGCGGTGGCCCCGTCAGCACTGGTCTCGGAGGGGATCTCCTTCTTGCCGAGAGCCATGCCGACGATAGCAGTCATGTGAGTCTCCGGCCCGAACACAAACAGGGGGATGCCTAGGGTCTTGCCGACCTCACGGATGATTCTGCAACAAGAGATAGTTATGTTGTTGTTGTTGTTGTAGCCAGCTTGGCTACAGCTGGAGGGGTGAGTGATGGTCTCCAGCCAACTTTATTTCAAAGTTGGCCCGTCCTGAACCACATAGTTCTATGTGTGATCAACCATCATGAGGACTTGGACTTTTCTTTATAAGCCATTAAACCCTTAGGAAACTGCAAGCTAGCCTGGCTTGTAAGGGTTGGCTAGTCTGTTCTGTTTATAGTCCTCTAGCGAGACACTGGTCTTCTCCCTGTTTAACGTCCCCAGCCAGACATTGTCATATTATTTGTGTTAATCACTTTCGTGATATCACAACTACTCAAACTCGCTTTACTAAATCCACGCTGAAACCGGGACTTGAACCGCCGACCTCCAGGTTACAAGTCCACCGCCTTATCCACCAAGCTACTGCAACAAGAGATAGCATTTTCCTTTTCCAATATCTGACAAGACTTCAGTTAAGGGTTGGGTGGAAGAGATTGCCATGACGCCGTCCTTTAGTTAGGACATTAGTATATTTATCGATTTTATTGTTTATATTGTTTAGGGACTTTAGGGCATATGTATGATTTTTCTTATATAATTATATATTGTTTCCATTTTTTTAATTTTTATAATAATTATTTGTACTGTACATATGTCTTTATATCTAATAAAGTATTTAATAATAATTGTAGAAATACTCTTATTTATAAAAAATGGAGCTCTGCTAAGCTGCAGTTTAGAGATTTTTTTTACGTCGCTTCTAACTGCATAGGCATATCTCGACGGGGGGTTTTACTCTCCATTAGCTGGAAACTCACAAACCAGCTACTCAAATTACTATTATTAAATACTTTATTATGTGGTAAAAATCCCAAATGGTAGGATAACTTGTCATGTCCCGGCTGGGTTTCGAACCCGCAACCTCTGGAATCTCTGGATTCACAGAGGGCCCCCTTTACCACTGAGCCAACGGGACAGACATGAATGATGACTATTACACTTTTTTTTCTCTAGTACTTTATTTATTTCATGGCACATATTCACAAAGATTTTTGTTTATATGAAATGGGTAATGGCCACATCAAGTGGTCCTTTTGTGCAAAAATGCATGTGTCGGATCACATTTTTTTTTTTTGAATCATGAACCTTGCTTGGCAACTTATTTATTTTATTTATTTACACTTTATTTTTTATACAATACATACAACAATAAATTATTAACAAAGATAAAAAAAAAATATTTACAAAATAAGGTATTTACAAAATAAGATATAGAAGAAAGAAAATTTTTTTTTTTAAATGTACAATGTATTGTAAACCGGGACGAAGTTAATGCCTTAGGTATTCTCTGCCACTTAACTCTGCAAGCACCTCACCTGAGCCCCTCCTGGTAGTTAGGCCCCGCCCTCCTCACGAAGATGGAGATCTTGTGCTCGATCAATTTCGACTGGAACTCTGTGAGGGCGGTAACGATGCCTTTGAAGGTGGCGGCCACGTTCGTGAAGTTGGCAATGCCTCCGCCTGTGATGAGCACCTGTGGGCGAGAGGAAGGGGTGTGAAGATGGCTACGCATCGGTGGAAACACACGATAAACAATATCTATACCTATGTACGAGCATGCACAATACGTACATATTATTAATATATCACTCTTTATTGAGGTTACATAAATATATATCGGTTATAAAAAACAAGATGTAAATAAGTGAGGACTACAAATTGAGGCATTTCCGGATGATATTGGTAGTTGATAGTATTACTGATTTTTGACAGAGTTCGATTAATTTAACAGATGATTTCAGACCACAAAAGTATAATTATGTATACTATTATATGAGTATGTACAATACGTACATAGGTATACAATTATTATACGAGTACGTACATATGTATACATGTACAATATTAGGAGTATGTACATAGGTATACAATAATACGAGTATGTACAATTGTACATAGTACATAGGTATAGATATAGATATGTACATAGGTACAGATCTATAGGATTATCTACAATTGTACATAGATATAGATCTTGCTAACAAGCCTTGGGCTTATTAGAAGGAGGTCACCTGAAGAATTTGAAGTTTGATACTAAAATACATAAAATAATTGTGTATGAAAAAAATTGTACATCAACAAAATTGTGACATTACATTGCTTCTTAGCACCTCCTGCACTCACCTTCCCCTGGGGATGCTTCTCCTGCGTTAACCCCTTGATGTTAACCCCTTGACTACCACCAGTCTCCTCCCGCACTCACCTTGCCCTGGGGATGCTTCTCCTGCGTCATGAGGGACAGGATGTTAACCCCTTGACTACCACCAGTCCCCTCCCGCACTCACCTTGCCCTGGGGATGCTTCTCCTGCGTCATGAGGGACAGGATGTTAACCCCTTGACTACCACCAGTCCCCTCCTGCACTCACCTTCCCCTGGGGATGCTTCTCCTGCGTCATGAGGGACAGGATGTTAACCCCTTGACTACCACCAGTCCCCTCCCGCACTCACCTTGCCCTGGGGATGCTTCTCCTGCGTCATGAGGGACAGGATGTTAACCCCTTGACTACCACCAGTCCCCTCCCGCACTCACCTTGCCCTGGGGATGCTTCTCCTGCGTCATGAGGGACAGGATGTTAACCCCTTGACTACCACCAGTCCCCTCCTGCACTCACCTTGCCCTGGGGATGCTTCTCCTGCGTCATGAGGGACAGGATGTTAACCCCTTGACTACCACCAGTCCCCTCCCGCACTCACCTTGCCCTGGGGATGCTTCTCCTCGTCATAAGAGACAGGATGTTAACCCCTTGACTACCACTCACCTTGCCCTGGGGATGCTTCTCCTGCGTCATGAGGGACAGGATGTTAACCCCTTGACTACCACCAGTCCCCTCCCGCACTCACCTTGCCCTGGGGATGCTTCTCCTGCGTCATGAGGGACAGGATGTTAACCCCTTGACTACCACCAGTCCCCTCCCGCACTCACCTTGCCCTGGGGATGCTTCTCCTGCGTCATGAGGGACAGGATGTTAACCCCTTGACTACCACCAGTCCCCTCCCGCACTCACCTTGCCCTGGGGATGCTTCTCCTGCGTCATGAGGGACAGGATGTTAACCCCTTGACTACCACCAGTCCCCTCCTGCACTCACCTTGCCCTGGGGATGCTTCTCCTGCGTCATGAGGGACAGGATGTTAACCCCTTGACTACCACCAGTCCCCTCCTGCACTCACCTTGCCCTGGGGATGCTTCTCCTGCGTCATGAGGGACAGGATGTTAACCCCTTGACTACCACCAGTCCCCTCCTGCACTCACCTTGCCCTGGGGATGCTTCTCCTGCGTCATGAGGGACAGGATGTTAACCCCTTGACTACCACCAGTCCCCTCCTGCACTCACCTTGCCCTGGGGATGCTTCTCCTGCGTCATGAGGGACAGGATGTTAACCCCTTGACTACCACCAGTCCCCTCCCGCACTCACCTTGCCCTGGGGATGCTTCTCCTGCGTCATGAGGGACAGGATGTTAACCCCTTGACTACCACTCACCTTGCCCTGGGGATGCTTCTCCTGCGTCATGAGGGACAGGATGTTAACCCCTTGACTACCACTCACCTTGCCCTGGGGATGCTTCTCCTGCGTCATGAGGGACAGGATGTTAACCCCTTGACTACCACTCACCTTGCCCTGGGGATGCTTCTCCTGCGTCATGAGGGACAGGATGTTAACCCCTTGACTACCACTCACCTTGCCCTGGGGATGCTTCTCCTGCGTCATGAGGGACAGGATGTTAACCCCTTGACTACCACCAGTCCCCTCCTGCACTCACCTTGCCCTGGGGATGCTTCTCCTGCGTCATGAGGGACAGGATGTTAACCCCTTGACTACCACCAGTCCCCTCCCGCACTCACCTTGCCCTGGGGATGCTTCTCCTGCGTCATGAGGGACAGGATGTTAACCCCTTGACTACCACCAGTCCCCTCCCGCACTCACCTTGCCCTGGGGATGCTTCTCCTGCGTCATGAGGGACAGGATGTTAACCCCTTGACTACCACCAGTCCCCTCCCGCACTCACCTTGCCCTGGGGATGCTTCTCCTGCTCATGGGGACAGGATGTTAACCCCTTGACTACACCAGTCCCCTCCGCACTCACCTGCCCTGGGATGCTTCTCCTGCGTCATGAGGGACAGGATGTTAACCCCTTGACTACCACCAGTCCCCTCCCGCACTCACCTTGCCCTGGGATTCTCCTGCGTCATGAGGGACAGGTGTTAACCCTTGACTCCACTCCCCTCCGCACTCACGGACGTGGTACTTGCTCCACCATGACGGCAGTGTACCTTGCCCTAGGCCCTCCTGCGTCATGAGGGACAGGATGTTAACCCTTGACTACCACCAGTCCCTCCCGCACTCACCTTGCCCTGGGGATGCTCTCCTGCGTCATGAGGGACAGGATGTTAACCCCTTGACTACCACCAGTCCCCTCCCGCACTCACCTTGCCCTGGGGATGCTTCTCCTGCGTCATGAGGGACAGGATGTTAACCCCTTGACTACCACCAGTCCCCTCCTGCACTCACCTTCCCCTGGGGATGCTTCTCCTGCGTCATGAGGGACAGGATGTTAACCCCTTGACTACCACCAGTCCCCTCCCGCACTCACCTTGCCCTGGGGATGCTTCTCCTGCGTCATGAGGGACAGGATGTTAACCCCTTGACTACCACCAGTCCCCTCCTGCACTCACCTTGCCCTGGGGATGCTTCTCCTGCGTCATGAGGGACAGGATGTTAACCCCTTGACTACCACCAGTCCCCTCCTGCACTCACCTTGCCCTGGGGATGCTTCTCCTGCGTCATGAGGGACAGGATGGTCTTGGCGTACTCGTATGTCTGCTGCTCGCTGGGGGCGCCACTGTACTCGCCGTAGTTGGCGAGCTCCTCGGCCCCGCCCAGGTCGCATATGGTGTCGCTGTACACGACGGAGGCCCCGCCCCCCGCCACCATGGTCCAGATGCGGCCCTTCTTGTTCAGAATGGTGAGCTGCGGGGAATGACACGCGGGCAGTTGCATGAGAATAGATAGATACATGAAAAATGAACATAAATATTTAAAAAATTGAGAATATACAGATAAAAAAGTGTACAAAAATTGGGTAATTCTCTGCCTTTGTAGTACCTTTGTATATATATTTCTTTATAAAGAAAAAAAAAATTTATTATTATGCAACAATTCACATTGGACCTCAACGAAACTTTAAATATTAATAAAAATTGATTAACATTTTGAAATAGGTTTGCTGATTTTTGTTATGTTCTTTCATATTGGTAAAATGTTCTTTGATTTGGTGAAAAAAAAAAAAAAAAAAAAAATCGGAGCAAAACATTTATTATTTTTTTTTTTACAAAAAGGAACACAATACTTTCGATTTCTAATATTAGAAATTCCTCGGAAGTAATAAAGTATCTACCTTGAAAAAAAAAAAGGAAAAAAAAACACATACACACAAAGATCACTTATTCAGTACCTTGAGCGAGGCGCCACTCTTGGCGTCCAGGTCGGCGATGTACGCCTCCTCGGGGAAAGCGTCCCTGCCGAAGGGCGGCGGGTACACCACGGCCCCCCACTGGGCGCGACAGATGAAGTCCGCCGTGGCGTCCAGCTTGGCGGCCAGGTCCAGAATGTAGATAGTGTCCGCCGTCACCACCAGGGGATTGATCTCGAGGTAGGTGAAGTAGAGGTTCACGTACAGGTTGTACAGGGCGGTCACGAACTTGGCGATCATCCTGTGACAAAAAAAAAAATAAAAAAAAAAATTATGGTTTTTTACAATTCTTTTGATTTGGGCGGTGGACCAAAAACTCCAACTCCTTATGTAAATGTATAATTTTGTACATACCATGTGCAATTTTAAGTTCAAATATAAGATCCATACGCTAGATAATTTAATAATCCTGTAACCGATTCATATTCAGCTCAGTTGCGGAAGGTCCCGGGTTCGAACTCCCGAACCCAAAAAAAATGTGATCAAAATTAGTACGAAATACCCTCCCGACTGGTTGTGTTGACCCAGCGCCTAAATAGGATGTAGTGTGTCACTTCTCGCCCATCAGAGGGGATGCATACTACGGGATGGGTAGGCTACAACACAGACCACAAGCGTCTACAGTAGCTGCTGTTCATGACTACTAAATTAAAAAGGCTGTGAATTACTCATCTTTAAAAAAATTGATTAACTCAAAGTCCCTGTTATTTTTGCCTTTTTTAACATGATAGAATCCATAACAGATTTTTTTAAGAAAACTTTTTTTTTGGCGTTTATTTTTACACGGAAGGTTTTTTTTAGGGATATCACAATTTTTTTCTATTGAGAAAAAAAAAATATAGAATGTATAAAAGCCAACAGACTCGTCCGACTTACGGTTTCTTGGCGGCCGCTACGTTGACGAGTAGCTTGGCGGTGATCTGCTCCTCAGTGACGGAAGACACGCCCACAGGGATCTCTAGTTTCAGAGCCTTGGCGTCCACATCCCCAATGTCCACGCCCCCCTGGTGGTGGAACAGAATGGTGTCCGAGTTGCGACTCGAGTAAATGCACACGTACGCCTCTTCATCCTGCAACGAGAATCATTTTCCTTCAGATAACATTTAAAAATATCATTTATCAGATAACATTTAAAAAAACAAGATAGCTATATACTTTGCCTTCTAAGAAGCCTTAGAAGGGAAATAAAAATGGCTTAGGATGTGTCCTCTGTATACAAAAAATAAAACAAATGATTTAATATTATTATTACGTTCATTATGTACAGGGTGTCCCATATAATCGAGACATTCAAATATATCAAGAACTAAATAACTAAATAAAAAGAAAGAAAAAAAAAGACAAGTCGTATGCAGTAGGTTCACTTAAATCTCGAACAATAGCTGTAAAAAACTAATGTTAAGCCAATTCTCGTCATCTAAATTGGGTGATTAATCATGAAAAATACTTGAACTCACGTCTTTGTGTGGAATGAAAGGTTCAATGATGAAACTTCTCAGCTTTCCTGTGGCTTTTCCGATCTGAAATCCAGAAAAAAAATATTTTATTGAAATCAATTAATGGCCTATTGTTTCTCTAAGGGCCGAATTATAAAACAGGATTAGTTAATCTTAGTGGACACTATTCCTTAACTTTCATTTTGACAACATCTGTAGAGGTCATATCTAAGCTGGGCTTGGTAGCTGTATATTATTACTTCTGTGGCCTAACGGAGCTCTAGCCAGCCTTCGTGATGGAAAATCTTGTTTTAAAATAAATAATAATAATGCTTTTTCTTTGTGTTATTATATCACAATTTTAGTGGGTAGCGCAGAATCATAGGACTTTACCACTTTAATTTACAATATCTTGTGTTTTTTTTGCCTACGATTAGTAAAATCGTCCAACTAAAAAAACCTGGGACTCGAACCACCGTCCTCCATCAGTCGAGTCCGCTTAACCCCCCCCCCCTCCCTCCTTATCGATCTACTGAGGTCGGTTTCCTATAGCTTAAACCGTTCAAGAGTTATGGCTTGTGAAGGACAGCTCAAAAGAACAGAATTCGTTAAAAGTGTTTTTCAGTTATTATTTTCTTTTGTTAAAACACTTAGGAGCCACATTAAGATACAGGAATAAAGTTAAACTGAGCCAAACACCCCTTTGAAGTCGGAGGTTCAACCAATCACAGCGCACTATAGACAGAGTTAAGGGATAGTGTTCAACTTAGATTAAATCTAATCCTGTTTTATAATTCGGCCCTTAAAAAGTATTATTAAGGGTTGGGTGGAAGAGATTGCCAAAAGCAGTAACCCCGCCCTTAAGTTGGGACATATGTATATGTATAGGTATATTTTATGCATTTATTTTCTTCTTTTTTTATGTTGTCTCCAATTTTGTATATTAATTTGTAATTATCTGTTGCTACATATGTCTTTATAAATAAAGTTTTATGTTTTTTATAATAAATATAACATTTGTTTCTCTCTCTCTAATAGTAAGGACTTTCATCATCATCATAGGGTGGCGTCATCATGGGGTTCGGTGGAAGAGAAAGCCACAGGCTTATAATCGTCCCTTGGTTCACTACATATTCTATTGTGTTCTTTTTTTTTCATGTCCTATTTTGTTGAATGTATCATGTAGTTGATCAATAAAGTGTTAAATAATAATAATAATAACTTTGTCATCTACCACTGTCTTTGCAAGGAGGATATTTTTTTTTTTTTTTTTGAAAAGTTTACTGAACAAGTTCCATTTGTACAAAAAAATAATCTTAAAATTATAAATCCTAGATTTTACAATTTTAAAAATACATACTTAAAACTACTTATCAACTTGTACAATTAAACATAAAAATTTAAATCCTGTGCTAACTTAAACCCCGAGACACTCACCACTTGGTCCTTGCCCATGCGCTCTGTGATCCATGATTGAGCAGTCTTGAAGTCTGTGTTCACCTTGATGAGACCGAGCTTGCCTCGTCTCTTGATCAGCTGGTCTGGCTTGGCGACGAGTTTCTAAAAAAAAAGTTCAAGTTTACAACATTTATTATTATCTGACCTGGTTACAGGGTTTTCAGTGAAACCCTTACAATTAACACTGTGACCTAATTAGATCTATTGTGACCAGTCGATTCTACTCGGTTTTAAAGTCCTGATTTGAGATAGTCAGGACGGGGGTTTTACCCTCCATTCGTTGGGAATTGTACCAGCTACCCACATTAACCTCACCCAGCCTGGGTAGGGTCGGAAGTGCCAGGCTCACGAGTTTGGAAGGGACAGAATTTTCTTCGAAAAGTCTGCCCCAACCGGGAGTCGAACTCGAGACCTCTGGACTACGGGCAGTAGTCACAACCATTACGCCACGGAGGCTGGCAGTTTACAACATAATATGTTAGAATTATGTATTCATAAAAAAGAAGGAATCGCTCGTTAGCAAAAGCCGACGTAAAAAAAAAAAAATTACAAAAAATCTCCCTAGCCGCGATTCGAACCCAGGTCACCTAGGTCACACTTACAGAGGACGCGAGCCAGGGCTCATCCCGCTGCAGCTGCGCCCAGCTCGTCTCATCAGTGACGGCGGCAAACCGGCACTTGGCGGCGGCGGTGTTGGGGTCGAGGTTGCGGTTGATAATGTCCTTGCCCGTGGCCTCGGAGATGGCTTTGGCGGACATGGTTCAGTTCTGAAACAGGGGATGGAGCACGTTAGAGGTTTGTAATAATGATAATAATAATAAAGGGATTAGGGATGGGCGATCCGAGATGGATACGTCTGCAATGAGCCTTCACAGGTAGTATAACAATAATAATATCGCCTTATTTTAACTGCCCGATTAGGACTATTATTCTAGCAGTAAGCCCAAAACATTATATGGCCTTATTTAAACTGCCCGATTAGGACTATTATTCCAGCAGTAAGCCCAAGACGTATTGCTGTGTGGTAAAAATCCCTATTATTAATATATAATTTGTTTCAGTTTGATAAATTAATAATAATAATATATCACCTTATTTATACTGCCCGATTAGAACTATTGAAGTCCCATTATTCCAGCACTAAGGCCAAGACATATTATTATGTGTTAAAAATCCCAAATGGGAGGATAACATGTCCCGGCTAGGTTTCGAACCCGCGACCTCTGGATTCACAAATTGTCGCCTTTACCATTGAGCTACTGAGACAGACATTAATAATAAACCCATTAGGGGTGTGTGATCCGAGATGGATACGTCTGCAATCAGCCCTCACAGGTCGAAAGTTTCACGGATTAACACAAATATGATAGCCCTTCAAAGCTTAGGAGAAGTAACTTTGTACAAATGTTTCTTCATAAAGAAAATAAATAAATAAAAACTAAAAAAAACTTTTATACTGTCTAGAGTAAGGAGTTCTACAATCATGATACGACATTCATTCATACTGAACTCTGAATTTACACAACATACTATGTCTTAGGTCTTAGTACGCACAGAGGCAATACTAGGGAAAATCCTAGAGGTCAATGAAGGTCGCACCGAACGTATAACTCGTAACCCACTGATGGACGAATCAAAGTCACCAGATGAGAAAATAGGTTTCACGAAAAACCGGTTAACGACGACGGGTTATTCCCTAATTTAATTTGTAATATTAGTGTCAATGTGTTTCATTTGCGTACTTTTAATATATTATTAATGAGAATAGGAGAATCTTCTAAAGACACTCAGCCACCTGGGATATTTTTATAGTCCCCCAGCCAGACTTCTGTTCTCCTCCCTGTTTATAACCCCCCCCCCCCCCAGACTGCTGGTCTACTCCCTGTTTATAGTCCACCAGACAGACTACACTACATACATAGAAAAAAATCCTTCGAATATAAAATGATTCATGAATGTTTATTTTGACGTGGCATAAAATACAATCTTCATTGCCACTCATGAAATTGACAAATTGTAGCTTCAATTAAATTGAAGGTAACAAAAATTGTTTGTCACATTTTTATGACGATTTTATAGCCTGGTTTGTGGTGTTATTATTATTTTTATATTATGCTTTATTAGGCAAGACAAAGTAAAATATATACAGTAAAATACAATGAAATTATAAAGAAAAACTAATAGATTGAACAAACAAGAACAAAAAAGAGAGAAAGCTAATGTCCTACCTAAAAGGCGGGGTTATTGCCCGTGGCAATCTCTTCCACCCAACCCTTTATGAAAGGTGTTCCACCGTCATGGAACAACAACTTCTAAATTGAAAAAAAGAGAATATTTTAAAGGTTGTTACTAATAATAATAATAATAATAAATCTGTGTCCGTGAGATAGGCACAGATTCCGATATCACGTTACTAAAATTTATTTAATTTTAATGATGTTCAAATTTACCCATATGAATGTCTGCTCTTTCCTCAAACTAAATCAGGAAGTCCAACAAAGAGGAATTATAAATATCTCCTAAGAATCATTAGAAGAAAAAAAATCTGCCACTAACAACGCAACAAAATTTCGAAAGACGAAATTGAAGAAAAAAAAATCTGTCTCTCACAACAAAACAAAATTCGAACGAAGAAACGGAAAATTCAATACTTTCCTTATAACAGCATAAGGAAAGTAAAAAAATCTGCCCGAAACAAAAAACGCATAAAAATTTCAAGAATATATTCTCTACGCTTCTCCCACAGTTTAGTCACCCCTGATGCGTCGGAACTGTGGCCACAGTCCATCCGCCGCACTTTGGAGAGCCCTCACGCTAAGGACCTTTAGGCTACTCACACCGGCATGCCAGGGTTCCGGCCTCCAGTAGCCAGGAAACATAGGACTGTCCGGCCAAACGACTTAGCCTTAGTATTACGAAACCCGAACACTGTAAACACATCTACCTATAAACCCAGATAAGTGTGAGCTAAGACTTTCACTTCATTCTATCGTAAGTCTCGTTAGAACGTTAGACTGACTAGACTTGGCAGTTCCTGGTCTTAAGCTGTGGAATTTTACAAGATTTTTTTTGTCTTTGGGATGGTCAGTCTCCAATTATCATTAAACAGGGAGTATCATTAAACAGACTGTAAACAGGGAGTATAGAGGAATAGACCAGAATCCTGCGTCGCGTTCGGAAGTTAAATACACGAGTAGACCAATGTCATTCTGGTTGAGGAATAAACTGAGAGTTCACAAATTACATTAATATTATAATAACACTCCTTAGTGGAAGGTAACCATCAGGCGAGGTTAATGCTCAAAGCATTTTCTACCACCTAACCCTCAGAGTCTTATTATTATGTGGTCAGAAACTCAAATTAATGAGGAAAAATTCATGCACTGAGTGGGATTCGAACCAACCAACCCCAACTGGAATACGAGACTAGCGCGTTAACCACTTGACTACCAGTGACAGAAAAAAAATCCCCAAAACTCAGATGATTAACACCGATTTTTTTAATCAAGGGTTTCACCCTTGATCGTGTACATTACTGTTCGATTTTACTTCCAAAATCATTTAGGTATATAAAATACTCTCCAGACAAAGTAATTTATTTTATGGGTGGTCAGAAGGTTACCATCACAGTCTTATCACGATTCTACAGAATATTACTGGAAATTTTGTTTTATAAGCGTAAGAAGGCATTTCCTGAACCATTTCGGGAATACGTAATGTTTCAGACAAAAATGCCTTAAGGCAGCAGCGGACACGAAATCACTGACAGTCAAGTGGTTAAGGCGCTAGTCTGGTAATCCAGGTAGCGTAGGGATCCGTTGGTTCGAATCCTCCCACCCAGTGCATGAATTTTCCCTCATTTATTTGTGATTGTGACCACATAATAATAAGACTGTGAGGGATAGGTGGTGGAAAATGCTTTGAAAATTAACCTCACCTGGTCATTACCCTCCACTAAAGAGAATTATTATTAATATAATCACAGTAGGGTGGAGACAGATTCGAGTACTTATGCTATGACTCTTAATTATTCGATATTTCACGTTTGACGCTTCAGGAAATACAAATACCAAAATATGATACTTTCTTTCAAAATATTACATAGGTATACCTAACATTACTTCGGAATTCTAATATGAACTAACAAATAATTCCTTATTGTATGATAAGGAAAGTAAAAATAAGACGTATGAATGTCTTATTTATTATTGACTCTTGTGATGAACACAAATAATTATGATAAACACAGCTGAATACCCCTTACTGTGGTCAGAATTGATATAATCAATCTTATATCAGAAGAATCAAATGGCACTTATTATTATTATTATTATATTATACAACGCTTTATTAGGTATAAATGGACATTATGTACATAAAAATAATTAATTTAACAATGAAAAAAATGGAAACAATATATACAATGAAAATGAAAAAGAATAGAAAATATATAAAAACATAAGTCCTAACTAAAGGGCGGGGTTATTGCCTATGGCAACCTCTTATTCATCAAAACATATTTCTTGTTAATCAAATAACTGATATCAATTAAAACTTTTTTTTAAATACATTTTTAAAAAACTGATATCAATTCTTAACCAGGGGTGGCCAGTGCTAAGGAGCTGATGCGGAACTGCAGCTCCTCCAGGCGAAAAGGAAAAGAGAGGAGGTTTCAAGTCCTAGCTCCTATACAGTGAAAATCTTTATACATTTTAGAATGCTTAATAATAAAAATAATAACGACACTCTTTAGTGGAAAGTAACCACTACGCGAGGTTGATGCTCAAAGCATTTTCTACCACCTAACTCTCAGGGTCTTATTATTAACGGATCCCTACGCTATCTGGATTACCAGACTAGCGATTTCGCCACTTGACTACCAGTGCACTTAATTTATAATTATTGTAATGGTAAACAAACTTAAACTTGTCAGGTATTAAAAGAGCGACTCCATAGCCGTATTTTTCTTTCTAACCAAAGTTAACCAAACTGGAATAAAATGAACTAAACTGGTAGCAAGTCATTTTTCTTTTGGAAGAATTTTTCCTCTTCCTTCTTCCAAAATGGAAGTAGAAAATTCTTGCTTCCAGTTCTTTTATAGGTTAAGTCCATTGTTTATCTTTAAAAGTACCGAAACGCATTTTTCTTTCACGTATGTGGTGAAGTTGACCTTGGAATAAAATGGAAATATTTGGAAATATCGAACCTGGAAAAAAAATTTATCCTAAAGAAAAATACCCTTATAATTCCCTTTTTGGTCCGGTTTATGTGGCAGCACAGAACATTTCCCCACCGGCCGCCCCTGTTAATAACAATCATACTGCATTAACAGCGATACGTGCATGAGACGTAGTATGACCCAGAAAAAATTGTATTTGGAGAACAATTAAACAAATTCCATCCAGTTTTAATTAAAGTATAAGTACAGTAAATACAAGTACAGTAAGTACGCACATACATACATTTGCTGATGTTCAGGAAGTCACTGAACAATAAACAAACAAAGATTGGATAAGTATTAAAAAAAAAAAAAAACAAGGAAAAAAAAACTGTTTAGTGGAAGGTAGCCACCATGCGAGGTTAATGCTCAGAGCATTTTCTACCACCTAACCCTCAGAGTCTTATTATTATGTGGTTACAAACTCAAATTAATGAGGAAAAATTCATGCACTCGGTGGGATTCGAACCAACGGATCCCTACCCTACCTGGATTACCAGACTAGCGCGTTAACCACTTGACTACCAGCACCAACAATAATAATAATGATATCGCCTTATTTATACTGTCCGATTAAGACTCTTAAGTCCCATAATTCCAGCAGTAAGCCCATAACGTATTATTATCTGGTGAAAATCCTGAATGGGAGGATAACTTGTCATGTCCCGACTGGGTTACGGAAAGAAACGGAAACTATTTAAATGTAATTTTTTTTCTTAAATGAATAAATTGTGCTCCTGATCTATGGAAAAAATTATCAATTTTCAGGGTCGAATTATAAAATCATACTATGAGGGTCACACCCCGAACCACTTGAAAGCGACGTTAAAACCAAAAAAAAAAAAAAAAAAAAAAACAAAATTAAGGGAAGACAGCCATTCCTTTGTCCGCGTTCTCAGCCAATTTCACTTGGCCCTAAGAGCCGAATTTTGAAATAGGATAACAACAGAGATAAGCCAGACGGTCCCTCAAGCGGAAGGGTCAACCAATCACAGCTCACTTTACTTCGACTTGAGGGATTGTCTGGCTTATCTTTGCTGTAATTCAATTTTATAACTTGGCCCTAAGGTCCGAATCATGAAACAGGTTTAGATCAACTAATCCTAATCTTTTCACTATCCCTTAACACGTCGTCTGGTAGAAATTTCAACCAATCACGGCACATTCATATCAGCTGTTAAGTGATGGTGGTTTGGGTTAAAAAATTCTAGATATTTTTTTTTCTTTTGGTATTGGTTATTCTCCTTATCATGGGAATTTGCCATACAGCCAATCTAGATATTTAATCCTGTTTCATAATTCGGCTTTTACAGTAGGTACCTACTAATATTAAAACTTTAAAAAATAGTAATAATTATTTTTCTCGTACATTTCTTTAATTAATTATAATAAAAAATACACACAAACAAATTAAATTTTAAAAATAAAATATAATACCTACGTACTAACTTATATAAAATTTAATCCAAAATCCAAGAGGAACACGCGAAAAGTTTTTCCGCACAATTTTTTTTCACACGTCGTCACCCGAATTTTCAATTTAGTCAGGCCGGATCACTGCACGCGATCGTCACAACAAACTCTCAGGAAAGAAAAGTGATTACCGACGGGCTGGTTACGTTCCAAGACTGGCTGTCAGTATCAG